>OX346270.1:19220830-20420830 GCA_947049275.1 Epinotia bilunana
GTGTGTGTGTGCGTGTGTGTTACCGTGCGGCTGGTGCGCGGGCGGCGTGGTGCGGTGCCGGGCGGGCGGCGTGGCGGCGCCGCGCATGGCGGCGCGTGTGTGTGTGTGTGTGTGTGTGTCGGTGTGTGTGTGTGTGCGTGTGTGTTACCGTGCGGCTGGTGCGCGGGCGGCGTGGTGCGGTGCCGGGCGGGCGGCGTGGCGGCGCCGCGCATGGCGGCGCGTGTGTGTGTGTGTGTGTGTGTGTCGGTGTGTGTGTGTGTGCGTGTGTGTTACCGTGCGGCTGGTGCGCGGGCGGCGTGGTGCGGTGCCGGGCGGGCGGCGTGGCGGCGCCGCGCATGGCGGCGCGTGTGTGTGTGTGTGTGTCGGTGTGTGTGTGTGTGCGTGTGTGTTACCGTGCGGCTGGTGCGCGGGCGGCGTGGTGCGGTGCCGGGCGGGCGGCGTGGCGGCGCCGCGCATGGCGGCGCGTGTGTGTGTGTGTGTGTGTGTGTCGGTGTGTGTGTGTGTGCGTGTGTGTTACCGTGCGGCTGGTGCGCGGGCGGCGTGGTGCGGTGCCGGGCGGGCGGCGTGGCGGCGCCGCGCATGGCGGCGCGTGTGTGTGTGTGTGTGTGTGTCGGTGTGTGTGTGTGTGCGTGTGTGTTACCGTGCGGCTGGTGCGCGGGCGGCGTGGTGCGGTGCCGGGCGGGCGGCGTGGCGGCGCCGCGCATGGCGGCGCGTGTGTGTGTGTGTGTGTGTGTGTCGGTGTGTGTGTGTGTGCGTGTGTGTTACCGTGCGGCTGGTGCGCGGGCGGCGTGGTGCGGTGCCGGGCGGGCGGCGTGGCGGCGCCGCGCATGGCGGCGGGCTCGCTCTTGGCCGCGCTGCTCGCGCCCGCGTTCCTGTGGGGACACGAGGACGATATATTTAATCTACGCCGAGTGCCGAGCGGGCCAAGTCCGGCCCGCGGAAAGAAAGCGAAGAGCTCGGCCCGCGACAGCCATGGGATATGGCTGGTCGTGACCAGCCATGAAACCGAAGTCTGGGCCCGCACGAATATATGTTAAGTGCAGTGTACCCTTGATTCCAAAATTATTTTAATTACTAGCTTCCGCCCGCGACTTCGTCTGCGTGGACCCAAGATAAAAAACGATCCTATATTTTAATTCAGGCTATAAACTACCTACGTACAAAATTTCATCCAAATCGGTTGAGCCGTTTTAGCGTGATTGAGTAACAAACATCCAAACATCTAAACATTCACATTTATAATATTAGTAGGATAATACGCTGGCTGAGCTGCACGGGCAGCAGAACTCATTGAAACGGAAGTTCCGGACAGACAGTCCTCAAACAGTCACTACATTTTTAAGATTACTTTAATGTAATGAATATAAATATAATTAAGTATCTTAAAATGGCTTTCAACTGAAATTGTTCTTATAATCGAAAAGAAACATAATCCTGGAAAAAACGCACAGTCACAAATTGTATTTTTCACTACCCTATTTAATGTCCCACTCTCGGCAAGTGCTTAAAAATTACTGGATTTGCAACGAACCGGAAGATTTACAATTCCAGGGCACCCTGCCTTTGCCCGGCTATCTATCTAACACGTAAAACAAAATCAACTCACCTATTCCTGTTATTAATCTTCTGCTGTTTCGGCGGCTGCTGCGGCTGCGTCATGATCGACGGGATGTGTATAGCCGAGTGCGGGTACTGCGGACTCGGCGTGGCGTGCATGTAACACGGAGACGCCAGGTCCGAGCCGATGCTGCTCGGGGACTCCAGTCCGAGTTGCGACACGTCCAGCTCACAGGAAGGATACTGCACTGAATGCACAGAGTTGCTAGTTGAGTCAGGAGTGTAAACGCCCATGGATTGTAAAGCGGGGCTGACCGCTTCGCACATCTCCTCTTTACTCTCTTTCGGTGACTCTTCCTTCTTCTGTCTACTCTTCTTTTCGATCTCTTTCTCTTGGCTGCATGGGCCGTTGTTGTATGGAGTTTTGCAGCCGGGAGACGTAAGTATTTGAGGGCTTTGCTGACGGTATTCAGCGCAGCTAGTTACGGCCTCTTGCTGTTTCACTTGCCGCTGCATCATCTGTTTCATTTGCGCTTCGTTCTGCGCGTGAGACTTCTTCGGCTCGCATTGCGTTTGGCAAGCTGTTGTTGTCTTGGACTGTTTAGGAGGCTTGGAGTCACTTTTCTGAGAACATTCGGACACTTTTGACGTTGGAGCTTTAGTTTCTTTGAAATGCGGCAGCCCGGTAGTGGCGTAGATGCCTGATGATATCGTCCCGTACGCGATGTTGTGGAAATCCTTCTGATCGTATTTCGGGTGTAGTTTTTGAGGAGACTTCTGCATCTGATCGAGGTGAGGTAGGTTGAAGCCCTGGAATTTGTCCAGGTAGTTTTTGTCGCTGTTTTTCATGTCGAGAAACCTATTGTGGTGGTCCCACGTGCCTTGTAGACGCGCGGGGTCCCAGGGAGGCCATTGATATTGTGCGTGTGATGTGTGGTAATTTGGGATTTGGTTCATGGGGTAGTCTTTAGGAACGAGGTCGTTGTCATACCGTAGCTTGGGTAGCATTTTGTTAAGATCATTTTGTTCCGCTTTTAGAGCAAGTTGCGTCGCGCAAGTCTTGTCATGTTTGACTGTGTTGTTTTTTGAATCACACTTGGCTGCGTTCGATTTCTCCTTCTTAAAAAAATCTTGCTTCTTCGGCGCTTCTGTGACGGTTTTTGTTTCTGGCTTGCTCGTGACGGGTCCGGCGCCTGTGTTGATCACATTGATAGGAACCGACGTTTCCGGTTTCCGGGGGTTAGCGTTTTGCTCCGGAAAAAACACGACCTTCGGCTCCGGCGTGCTTCTGGGAGTGTCATTCTTACTCTTCTTTTCCGGTTTCTCCAATTTGCTGTGGGCGGAATTTACTCTCACGTCTCGGAGCTTGCTTTTCTCCCTTGGTCTCAAATCGTTCTTGTCCTGGGAGCTACATTGCCCGATGTTCATAGTGCCTCCGAGCGAGTTCTGTATAGCGTTGCTGTTGGCAAAATTTGGGTCCATGTCCATACGTTCTGAGCCCACGCTTACAGCGGCATTGGCGCTTTGGCATCTAGGTAAAAAATGTATGTCAGGCACATTGGCTACTTTGGGTATGACTGGGTTGATAACGGGCGATGTTATGGGGTGAGGCACTTCTAATTTGGTCGGTTTGCTTATCACAGGCGAGTCTGACATGGTGTTAACTCTGTTAGCTTCACTGGTTTTCAAGACTTTTTCCGTTTGAACAGATTGAGACTCCTTAGTAACACTAGCCCTGTGGTTGAGGTAAGAATGCTGAGCAGTATTAATTTGCTGTATCGTCATGGAGTTGCTCACGGAATTCTGGTAGTTGATTATATTTGGTTCTATGACATTTCTGGTAATGACAATTTCGTCTTTTCTAGTGTTGTGAATGTCATTCCTGAAAGGGATTTCACTTTCTTTACTGACAATGGGATTTTGAGTTTTATTCCTGTCCATTTCTGAATAGGAGTCAAGTTTGGGTAGTTCAGGCAATTTCATACTGTTCATCTCTCTTGGGAGGTCTACATTCTGTATTATGGAGTCTGGTTTAGTTGGCGACCTTTTCTCTGGACTCTTTAGCTCATCCATTGCCTGATGTTGTATCACTGTCTCCTTTCTCATTTCGGACTTTTTCTGTTCGGAATTCATTTCAGTATTCTTTTCTGGAGTCCTCTTTTGTTTAGGTGATTCATTGATCACAGATTTGTCATTGAGTTTCGATGAAGTATTGACGTGCGGGGAAAGGCCATTGTCAGATTCTCCTTCTACAACTATAGTCTCTATTTGGTGTATTTTAGGAACAATACGATCCACTGGCGGTCTAATAGGATTAACTTCCTCCTGAACTTTGTGGTCTAAAACTATGTGAGCATTTTCAGTGGACACAACTGGTATAACTTTGGAGGGACTCTCATTTTCCTCGACCTCCTTAGGTTTGTTTTCGTTGTTCGGTTGCGCAGGTACCGTGTTGTTAGGTTTAGGAGAAGGCAGCGGACAACTTTGGCTATTATTGTCATCTGATTCAGATATTATTATAGTCTCTTTGTCATCAAGTGACGGTTTCGTAGGAGATTTGATTTCACCATTCTTTACTTCCTTCTCTTCTACTTTTTGTGACTCCGGTTTTGCTTCAGAAGTATTAACAGCTGGTGGTTCTACGTTATCTTCTACAGGTTTATCATTTTTCTCACTATTGTCTTCAACAGTGGAAGTTTCTTTGATTACTTGTTCTTTCTCAGCTACAGATTTTGGTGAGTCCATGTGTATGCTGTCAAGCTCCATGTCACTGGTGTGATGGTCTGTGCTGTTCTCTTCCACTTGCCGAGGACTGGCCGGCTTGCTGGAGACACTTCTCCTGTCTTCAACCTCTTCCACATCCATTTCATCGTCAGCCTCTCCGGAAGAATCCTCAGAACTGTCGTTCTTGCTTTTCTCCTTAGGTTTCTCCTCAATCTGACTCTTAGGGGACTCATGGTTTTGAACGGGTGATTTGGGCTTCTCTTCTTCCATGGATTCTTCGTCAGTTTTGCAGTTGGTTTCTTCGTCGATTTTCGTTTTCTTAGCCTCTGGTGAATCTGTTCTGACCTTGTTGCCTTTGGCGACCTTTTGTCGTTTCTTGGGGCGTCCCCGCCAGGCGTATTTTCTCTTCGCTTTCGCTTTGACGGCGCTGGCTGTCGCGGCGATTGAAGTTTCGGCGGTGTCCTCCTGGCTATCTTGACTGTCTGAAGCATACCTTTCTTTATCTTTGACGCTTTGCCTTCGACTTCTAGGAGGGTTGGAGTCTTCGTTAAGCTCGTTTTGAGCGACTCTTGACGACCGTCTAGCCACGCTTTTACTTCTATGCTGCCGCGGAGTTGCCTCTGGTTTATTTTCGTCCTCAGTTAAGTTGGATTCGGACAGTTTTCTATTGACGTCACGCTTTCTCTTTCTGCCACCCTCGGCTACCGTGGGCGTTGTCTGGTAGGTTGTCTCGCTGTATTTAAGAGGTCTCGTCCGCCGCCGACCGGACGACGTAACCTCGACTGGTTCAGGAGTCTTCTCCTTTTCAGCTTTGACCTTCAACTTAATCTCTGCTTTAGTCACAGGAGTTTCAGGTTCTGTTGCCGTGTCTTCGCTTTCTGTTTTCATCTCCGCCTCATCGTTCTCCGTGTCTTGGTCGACAGATCCTTCTTCCGGCGATCTGAACGGGTTTATAGTTGGAGCCAAAAGCGGGGTCCATCTAAGGCATTCAGGATCGATCTCTAACCGAGGTTTACTTCTCAATCTCTTATCGTGATTTTCGACTCTATTCCAGTCTATGCAGAGTCCTAGTTTCATAGATTCGTTGTTAGGTAGATATCTGACGAAGCCAAGTAACTGGAACGTTGCCGCTATATCATTCATGTGCATTCCCGTCGTATGCGCTATGTCCTCGAGCGTGAAGGGTTTCTCCTTGTGGTCGTGTAGGAACTCTAGTAGGACCGACTTCCAATACGCGTGGTACGACACTCGACCCAGATCGGACAGGGGTTTTTCTGGTGTCCCAGGCTGTCCTTCCTCTTTCGACAATAAATAACCTAAAACAAAAATAAAATTGTAACTCTATTCTGAACAAATGCTTCAAATGTATAAAAGGGATATGTAATAAAGATTCCACCACTCACTAAAATGGATGAGAAAACGCCCGAAGCCCTGTCTCTGGTACTGTGGCATCGTCATTATACAGGAAACATTGTACTTCTGCTGACAGTGCTTCTCTTTGGAGAAATATCCGACCAGATGGCATCCTTTATCATCGTTTTTCGTCAGTACGTAGAATAGGAACGGTTCCACGTCGTAGTACAGTGTTTTATGGTCGAGAAAGAGTTTGGCGAGCAGGCAGAGGTTTTGGCAGTAGATTTTATTTGCGTTGCCGTCGACCTCGAAGACGGAGATGTCGCCGCAGCGGTAGATCTCAGTGGCGGGAGGATGCCGCCACTGGCACTTGTCGAGGTGGCGCATGAGTACGGCCCGACTCTTTGCGTATTTGAGGCAGAACTCGCAGAGGAATAGCTTGGGTAGCCTGAAAGAGAAATTTCATGATTATAATGTGGACTTGATGACTGATTCCGATTTATGGTTGAGATATTTTAATCTAGATAATTTGGTTTTGCAGGAATATAAATTTCCTTCGCGCGGGAAGGACTCGATCATCGATAATTAGATGTATTAAAGCACTTTCTTCGGCGAACTCTAAAAGTAGACACAAAGACATGGTGTGTTGCTTTCACGTTTTAGGAATGGTACGAGAGTTGGAAATTAACACAAGTTGAACCTAAATAGGCATAAAAATCAAACCATAGACCACTACCGAATGGTCACTCGCCTAGGACCTACACGACGGCGACTTTTTGCACCGCTACAAACCCGATACAGTATCAATACGTGGGCTTTTGATAGGATCTATGGCTGCGATACAATTGCGCGTTCGCGTGTGTAACCGCACTTAATCACTCGGTTTCAACAACTGGACTAACCTGGCATACTCCTGCGGGAACGGGCTCGAGTACCACGTCTCGATCTCCCACTGGCCGAACTCTATGGCGGACGGACACCGCGGCGGCGGCTGCGCGGCCAGCGGCGGCTCGGGCGCGGGCGCGGCGGCGGGCGCGGAGGCGGGAGCGGAGGCGGAGGCGGCCGCGGCCGCGGTCACGGCCGCCGGCGCGGTCACGGCCGCAGTCACGGCCGCGAGCGCCGCGCTGAACAGCGACGCGTCGTCGCGGGTCACGCCCGGTGGGAGCTTCTTGTTCTCTGCGGGGAGAGAGCGCGAGATTGGTATACTATAAATAGGTCACTTGATAATTCGCGTGATGCCGGCGGGGCGTGAGCTTACGAGACACCAGCGTGCCCTAACGTACAGTAAGTGTCTGCGATGTTAGCTGATGAGCGTCACAGAGGTGTCAGAGGGGTTCATCGGTGCGGGAAGCGACTTCAAACTAACTTCAGAGACGCTTATGTGGCGCGTATTGTAACGACACACGGTACTTTCAGCCGTCGACAACGCGCGTCGCTCACGCCCCGCCAGCATCGCGCGAAGTGTTCGAGGGCTTTATATATGGTTCCGGAGAGTTAAGACTCTAGACTCTTAGTGGAATTGAGTTCATTGATTCTTAACTTTCGGGAGAAGGGAGATCAGTGTTTCATGTTTGCTAGTTCACAGATCTACGAACCGCGGCACTGTACAGAATGCATGCGTATTAGTCTTTAATTAAAAACAATTTACTGAATAAATATAGATTAAGAATTTTCAATAGAAAGTTGATAAAATACGAAGGTATTATAATACGAGGGTAATACGAGGATAGTGGCTCGTCTGAGAAGTCAGACGAGCCAAAAACTAGGCTTTTTTTATCACACAATGTTACACCCCTGCCCTGGCTAGTTATTTTAACTTACAGTTCAAATTGAAGTCAATATCTATTTGAATTTTTGACGAATGAAATTTGAAGATCTGTCAACTAACAAAATAAACATGGTCAGAAAACGAAACAGTTCACTAGGTATATGTATTAAATGTAATGAATACTTCAACATATCAAAAATCTAATAGAATGAAGATAATTATTCAATCTCGTTTTCTCACTAAAATTGTAAAGGGACAATATGACCATTATGAGGACATGCTACTTCATTAATCACTTTTAATACATTTGTGGCACCTTTTCCACTACAGTGTCAATAAAAGTGCGGAACTTTGTTGATAAAAAGTGTGAACATAGTAAACAATTAAATGTTTATTAGAACTCATAAACAAAGTTGCGAACTTAGTTAATCAAATAGGACCAAATAATTCAATGTTGTACAACCCATACAAATTGTGCACATGTGAACAGAGCCATCACATTCATACACCTTTGACGCGCTTGCGCTTTGCGGCTTTGGTATTTGAAATGCATCTACTAACATGGTTAAAATAATGATCTTGATGGATCTGATCAGTAAAGAACAAGACATGAAAAAATAAGAGAAATAATCCAAATTACAAAAAGCACAAAAGAAAATAAAAAAGGACTGTAAATTAAAAGATTAATCATTAATAGGAAATCAAAAGTAACTCATCACCACTGTAAAATGATTAGTACATGTGAACTGATAAAAATAAAACGTTGACGCTAGACAAAAGCGATTGAGGCACAATCATCTGCGTCATAAAAACCAACAATAGACATGACACCACATGACGTTCGGGATCACTTGTATCTTGCGTCAAACTTAAACACGTAAAGCTGTACATTCACGCATGTACGCGAGCGAAAGTGCATGTGTGGTCGCCTACACCCGGAAATATCGCCGCCACGCCGTCGCTTCGAGCAGAGAATGAGCCAATAAGAGACGAGAACCACCGGCCACCAATCAGGACGATCCACCACGAGACACTTTCACCCGCTGCACGGGGCATCGACGCCCGCTCTAGCCGCTGTAGCTGTGCCGAGCTGTATATCTTCTTTATATGAGCGTCCCGATCGACATTCTCCTTCAGTCACGAGATAGCACAGCACTGTAGAAAACAGTATCGGATACTTCTTTGTGTTGAGTTTTACTCTAATGGATCTGGTTCGAGTAGAAATCCAGCTTTGAAATTTGATCATTCATTCCGTGTTGTTTCTTCGAGTGGATGCTGTCGATTCTGACGCTTTTATGAAGTCGATATACAGCTTATAACACTTCTATAGCGCTGTACTCATCGCATATACGATACAGTCGGTCATTTGTGTCAGAATTCAGTCCAAAAGTAGACACTTTTGGTGCGAATTCCAGGCCATTTTCGTCAACGTGCCAGAACAGTGACAATTCGGAGTACAACTCTTGGCTGATAATGCGACCGAGTTAACTATCAATCAAGCAATGGAACGACGAATTGTCAGCGTTTTGTCTGTCATGCCAATGAAATAGCAGCCTTGAGCCTATGGTAGTCCCCGTTTATAGCACGATAAAGGCATGATAAAGCTTTCATCAGCATTTCGTGATGGAAGTTTCATCTTGCTTATAGTTCGATCGCCAAACATGAATAATTTCGTACAATAACCTGTCACTAGTGTTGTGAGTTAGAGCTTGGCAAAGCCTTAAAGACTCGAGCCGTCAGGACTAACCCGAGTCTTCTCAGTACTGCATAACGCCTGCTACTAGACTCGGCCGATCGCTAAATCACAACACTACCTACCTCACTTCTCTGCCATCTTAAGCGACAGACAGATAAACACAGACATATTGTACGAAATTCCTCACAATCGGCGGCCGTATTACGTTTATCGTGGTAAAAACGCGAGCACCTAGGTCTGGCGACACAAAGGTCCCGTGCAGCGTAGACGCTCGGCAGTGCGTGCGGCTAAGGCGGGCGCCGGCGCGCGGCCGGACGTCCTTACCCTGATTGCTGGCCGGGGCTCGCTCCTGCAGCGCGAGCGCGCGCGACAGCTTCTCGCTGTCGTCCGCCGAGGGCCGCTTGCCCGCCGCCGCGCGCACTAGCTGCGACGCGGTCAACCTCTCCGGCTCTCTGTGCGCGTGCACGTGCACGCGCACGCGCACGCCCACGCCCGGGCTCCGCTCGCGCTTCAACGTCTCCAGGTGCTTGCGGAAGGTGCTCCGCGTCTCTTTTAACACTTGCCGCTCGGCGTCTACGGTCTCCGACTGGCGGCGGACGGATCTCTCCCTCCGGGGGCGGCCGCGGTGGCGCGATTGCGCTCTAGACTCTGCGCGCACCGAGTAGAATTCCGACAGGCCGTCGAACAGGGTCGTCAGTAAACGCTCGCCGCATCTACTCCGCCGGCGTGCTATCCTCCTCGGCTCTAGTTTCCTGGGAGACTCCGAGCGGGCGAGCTCTAGAGGTTTCTCGTCGACTTGGAGGTGCTTCTGCGCCTCGGCGGCGAAGCCCCAGACGCTTTTGGCGGAGTCGCTGGCGAGGCGCTCGAAGATCGTGGGCGGGTGGACGGGGGCGTCGAGCAGCTCCCTGGGCGGCGAGGGCGGCGAGGGCGGCGAGGGCGGCGAGGGCGGCGAGGGTGGCGAGGGCGACGAGGGCGACGAGGGCGACGAGGGCGGGCAGGACGAGTCCTCGCCGGAGCACGGGCGGCGCTCGAGGCGCAGCTCCAGGCGCTGCACGCTGGTGACCCGCACGCCGTTGACCCGCGCGCGGTCCCAGCCCTCCCAATCGCTGGAGGATCGCCGGCGCCGCTTGACGAGGTTGAAGGCGCTGAATCTGAAAAATTTTTGTTTCTCCTTGGACATTCTCTGATCGTGGAGCGGCGCGGGTGGGTCATTACCGTCCGAGGGCTCCGAGTCCGAGCCGGCGGCGCGGCGCGGCGTGCGCCCCTTCTTCGCCCGCGGCGTGCCGCCCGCGGTCGACCTGCAACCGACATTTATATTAATAGAAAGTATTGAGTGACTGAAAATAAATACATAAAATATATATAGGAAAAGTCATTCATGCACAAAAAGAAATGGATTAGAGCATGAGATTAAAGACTGGTCACGTGTGGTTTTGGGTTAGAATTTCACCACCCCTTTGTTACCGCGGGTGTCGTAAAAGTCGCAAGGGAGCAGGGTTGAAGGGTGTTGTGGGCGATGAGCAACAAACCTATCACTGTGATATTCACATTTTGTCGATCTTTTAGACCCACATTTATACTAAAATTGGCACTGGAATATAAGTTTCATGTGCTGTGCCTATCACTTCTGGGATTGGAATTAAACTCTACGGTCGAAAAAGCTTTCGACACGGTCGTAGTATCGTCAGCCGAGTCAACTTTCAT
This sequence comes from Epinotia bilunana, assembly GCA_947049275.1. Taxonomy (NCBI): domain Eukaryota; kingdom Metazoa; phylum Arthropoda; class Insecta; order Lepidoptera; family Tortricidae; genus Epinotia; species Epinotia bilunana. Next base: position 19,231,633 of record OX346270.1, read on the forward strand.
ACAGAACCTGAAAACACAACACTTCATTTTTTGGGCAGTCGCGTAAAAATGAGAAACTGCTGACCGCTTCGGTGTGGTGTCCGGTGTGGCGGACACACTGACACAGACTATTCTCCAGCCTTTAATCGTCATGTGCAGGAGTAGCAGCAGCAGCAGCAGCAGCAGCAGCAGCAGCAGCAGTAGCAGTAGCAGCACTAATGGTAGGGTATAGGGTACTGACCGTTTGGGCGTGGCGGGCATGTCCTTGCAGACCGGGCAGCGCCAGGGCGGCGGCGCGCAGTGCGCGTGCGCGTGGCGCGCGCCGGCGCCCCCGCCCCCGCCCGCGCAGCCCGCGCCCGCGCAGCGCGCCGCCCAGCCGCCCGCGCGCGCGCACACCGCGCACCACGCGCACTCGCCGCACGACCAGCGCAGCGCCTAACGGATATTCAATTATATGTCTAACCAATATTTATATAACACCTTGGGGCGGAGCCTTACAAATCTACACAGCAGAAGTTTAAATTCGACTAAACAAGAAAAGTTTATCTAAAGAGAAAGAGTTCGGCTTTGTACTTTAATCTTGTGTGACATGTATGTTTTAACCTCTTATTGAGGTTTAGGCGCATAGAGTCCCACTCGCAAAATGTCCCGTTTGCAAACCATGGGTACCTTTCGGAAAGTGTGCTGTTTCTCGATTAATATAATAAAAATTATACAAATATACTTAATTATTGCGATGAAATAATGTTCGTGGCAATAATAATATATGGAACGTACCATCTCTATAATCGTGTTTCGATAATAGAATACTATGAATTACTTATTATTCAATGGAAGATAAATTCGATGATGGATAAATGTTTTTACGTCACACCTCGTCACACCATAATGCAAGTTTTACTGCACGCTGCGCGTACGGTAAAACTCGCATTGTGGCCAGATGAAGACGTAAAATTGTGTACTTACCACGGGCGGTAATTCGTAAAGCCCCAGATCGCATATTTATGGCCCTCACCTTCGGTTCGGGCCACAAACAACTGCGATCTGGGCCATTCACGAATTCACCGCCCTAGGTACGTAATGTACTATTACAGTGTAAGGAAATAAGTATGTAAATTATAAAAATTCAGTGAAATGTATCAATATTGTATTCTAGCTTATTCATGCTTGCATGTTGAATACAAGGACATTTTATACTGTAAAACCTTTTATAACTGCATTATGACAAATAAAAATTTCTGATTTTTTTCCTGATACGCTACGATTTCAGACAAATTTGAAACGATTAACCATTAAAAGTTGTTCGATTATATAAAAAACATTGAATTGATGTATATGTGATAAGAAAAAAAACGTAGTGACTTGTGTAATAGTTTTCGGTGACATGAAAATCGGCGTAAGAAATTTGATGATGGACACCCCCCTCTTGGACACTGCAACTGCGCGTCATTGCTCTTAATATATGCTTCGCCTGTAGGGATTATTGCTCAGTCCTCTGTTAATCCATGAGAAGACGCCTACTTTCTATCTAGAATACATGTTTTTAACCTCGACACTGTCGCCCAATGAGCGAAAATGGTGGTCACTAACATCTAAACAACCTAATATCTCAGGCGTTAAGGCGTGTTGTGTTCCGATAATTTTAAAGTCTTACATGTTACGATGTCTTTGCTATTGTAATGTAATGTAATGGAAATGACACAACAGAAAGAGATTACCTAAAATAACCTGTTTCTCGTAATTAAGTGATTTCATGCCCTGAACTACAAATGTACACCGGCAAGATGGTTAATTGAGTCAATTAATACCATCATTATCCTAACGTTATTCCCGGTTGTGCCCTAAAGGTGCCCGCTGTCCGCTTTGACACCTAATCCCAAGATTTGGCATAGGCACTAGTTTTGAGAAAGCGACGGATATCTGACCTTCCAACCCAGAGGGAAAACTAGACCTTATTGGAATTAGACCGGTTTCCTCACGATGTTTTCCTTCACCAAAAAGCTAACGGTAAATATTCCGTACATAAATTCCGAAAATCTCATTGGTATGAGCCGGGATTCGAAGCTACGACCGCCGCTAGACAGCCGCATGCCTGAACCGCTAGGCTGCCATCCTACTAATATTATAAATGCGAAAGTTTAGATGTTTGGATGTTTGTTACTCAATCACGCTAAAACGGCTCAACCGATTTTGATGAATCTTTGCACGGAGATAGTTTATAGCCTAGATTAAAATATAGGAGTTTTTATCCCGGGTCCACGAAGACGAAGTCGCGGGCGGAAGCTAGTAACATATAATTAAATCAATTAATACCGCCCGACCAAAATCAGACATAGTAATCATTTGAATAAATTATCGATTAATTTATTATCAATCCGCAATGTTGGGAGACGTGAATGAAGCGAAACGAAGTTTTATTGACTTTTAAATATAAATCGTTTTCTCTAACCGGTTTTAGGCATTCTAGTTTAACGGCTTGATTCATAAAAAATCTTTAATAGTGGTTTGACTCTTTCAAAATTTAGTTTAAATGTTGAGTATTCTGCATGTAAAATAACTTCCTTAACCTAATCTGTGTAATTTTCGAGTCAGTTTATGGAAGGTTTGGCACACTAACAATGCAATTTGTCTCACCAACTTACTTTATTTAGTTACAAGGAATGTATTGCTGTCTCACTCATTCCAATTATAGCACGTTGTTTTGAAAAATTGCTAGGTGCGTAGTATTTGGCTGAATCATCTCTTGCGCCACTTTTTAAAACTGCGATCATATGAGTTAAAATTCAGCAAATGTGAGGTTTTCTTGTTGGGGTGTTCCTGTGTTTAACCCCTTTTTCGTATGGAACATCTCCTAAGAAACTGTCATATTGTCTGCTGGAAAACGGGACAGAATAAAACCAAGAAATAGTGGATTTACCCCGTTAAACTTTTGTTAATTTCAGTTCCGATGGGGTCCGGTTTGATTTATACTAAAGTATCTTATAATCTTCGTTCGCTTACAATCGATATAAAGTCATCTCTTCACATGTTCAAATTGATAACGTAGTGATCGTAGTAAAGTATAAATTATAAAATATAGTTAAAATCATAAAAAGATATGAACCTTGAAAGTTTAGAAAAAATATGCATTTTTTTAATTGTCCAAGAGTAAATTTAAAGCTACCAATACAATCCTTACGCTTTTATAGAAACAAATTTGTACGACAACTATGTACTTAAAAGCAGTATTTCGCGACCGAAACAACAATTAACCTGATTTTCCATACAACGATTAGTACAAATGTGACGTCATACTTGTGTGTCTATCAGTACGAAGCGTTTTGCGCTGCCGCCAGCGAGGTCAATCTTTGTCTCAATTTTTTGGGTATTATGTTCTTTAATTGTAGTTGCTCCCATACAAACATTTGTTCCTCTCCAAAAACTGGTTCGAATGACATCATACAAAAATCTTATTCATCATCCCTATTGCCTCGCGTGAGTCACTCAATCGAAACAAGGATATGATAGGGCAAATTCTTGGCGCATGACAGACAGTTTGATGTCAAATACTCTCATATTTACAAGAGCACATAAGTACGTTTTCAAGTAGATGTTATTATATGTATTTGAATTCCTTGGAATTCACCGAGCACGTTATACAGAGTGCACCAAATAGTTTTTTACGCGATTTTTTTTTTCATTTGTATGGAGCGTTGGCCGGCTGGGACGACCTGCTCCATACAAATGTAGATCAAAAAAGACATCAAAAAAAATATATTTTACTTTTTTCTTAGTAGAACACGATACATGTTGCCCTTGATCGGTTCACACCCCATTTTTGGTACACTCTGTATGTATATTATGTTAGCAGTGGGTCTTCTGATAAGTAACAAAACGGACCATACGTATTTTTTTATACAGTACTTTGTCCAGTCCAAACATTGTTTTCTATACATTTCTATTCGTATAAACTTGTGACAAAATAGCAATATAATAACAAAGTAAAAAACAACGGAAACAGTTAAATCATTGAACGAAGTGTGTAATAGCGGTTCAGGAAATAATTGTATTATATGAAGGACGACAATGGCGGCCCATTTAACTGCCATTAATTTGCAAGAAACAATAAAAAGTCGCTTCCGCCGCCACATCAATGTAATACTAATTTATGCTATTATCTCATATATCTATCTATACTAATATTATAAATGCGAAAGTGTGTCTGTCTGTCTGTTACCTCTTCACGCCTAAACCGCTGAACCGATTGAAATGAAATTTGGTATGGAGATAGTTTGAATCCGTATGTATGTATCGCGGTACGATATAAACCAGTTCCACGCGGACGGAGTCGCGGGCAGAAGCTAATACAAGAATAAAGAGGACAAGACTGTAAGTTTGTATGTCCCTACATACAAACTCCGGTTCCGGAAAATACCCCAGAACCCCCGACCCGATTTCAAAAATTATTTCACCAGTGCAAGACTTTCTGGGTGGACATAGAGGCTATATTTTATTCCGCGGGTTTGCCTGCTTTCTTCGCAATAGCGGGCAGAGCCGCGCGAGTAGCTAGCCTTCTTTATTTATTGGTACGGTCGACGGGCAAAGATATGTTTACACATTCATGGTTACTTGTGCACCTTATTCCCTTGTGATAAGTCAAAAAATGTATACCTACATCTCTTTAACGTCAACTGTACTAATAGTAAAGAGAAAGATTTTAAAAAAAACACTAATATATACAATGAACATAGAATATATTGTAAATTCGGCTTCGCCTGGGTTGAATGGCAGATCCATAAAAAGTTTTAATCAAATAAAAAGACAAAAAATATTTTATGCCCATTTCCCTAACGAAGTCCTGATGATTAACATAACGATGCATTCATTTTGACGACTTCCGTTTGACCAATAAAAATATTAAAATTCACTGTGACACCACAACTAGGTACTTTTTTCTCAGACCGGTTCTATACAAGATGGCAGCGACAGCAGAAAAAATATCTACAACCAACTATAGAAGCACGTGGACGAAATTCTCAAAACATTTTGCACGCATTGTCAAGTCGAAAAGTACGGTCGGCATCACAGATATGTAACCTGTACTTTTGCACCCTTTTCCATACGAATAAAATTAATATATATTCATATTGTCTTTGACGTAGACTGTACGTCCAAGTCTAGGTACAAACGACAACACTGGTAACTGACCATCCTGTATTTATATAGAACCTTATTACAATGCACTTAAGGTGCACCGATGGTCAGTTAGCTGTGTTGTCGATAGTACAAACGACAACACTGTTAACTGACCATCCTGTGTTTATATAGAACTTTATTACAATGCATTTAAGGTGCACCGATGGTCAGTTAGCTGTGTTGTCGATAGTACAGTATACGAATATCACTAAATCCATTTTTTTTATTATAATACCTAATAAGGCTAATACTAAAAATGGATTATTGTATCTTTATGCAATAATCCATTTTTGTTTAAGTCGCAAATATTATATTTTTTAGAGAGCGTGCTCTACAAGTTTTCTTTTCCCTTTATTCATCTGTTCGAAAAGTTGAAAAAACTCATTGTTCTTTTGTCGCCAACTACACAAACAGTTGCATTCCGCATCCGGTGAAAGAGCTACTTTATGAGTATGACATTGTATTGAATAGCCGAGCGCGATCGCTATCGCCAGCTAAATGTCGCCGTCCCTAACTTAACGATCGCACCTGCCTGACGTCTGCTATGCGATTCACTACCCGTATCTACAAACCACACCCCCCGCTAGCATATCTTGACCCCGAGCTTTGTAACAACTGTGCGTAGCTTGAAACCGCTGTTGCGCCGGTCTTCAGACAAGGGTGGGCTAAGCATTGTTAATAGTCTGATATGCGATTCACAACCGGTGTCTACAAACCACACCCCTGGTATAGCTTGACCCCGAGGCCCTTAAGAACTGCGTAACCTGAAACCGGTGTTACACTGGTTGTCCTGGCGAGGGATGGGTGGGTAAGCATTGTGAATACATGCCTGACGTCCGACGCGACGCCCTTAGTGACCTTGGGATGCACCTACCATATCATTTGTATTGCGATCGATTAGTAAGCTTATGTGCGATGGCATTAATGGTAAGTAGCCGATGCATATTTATTAAGCTATGAGGAAAAAAAGTGTATGTATGTATGTGTAGATGTTTCTCTCCTGTCGTGGGTGCAATAAAGAGTATTTATTATTATTATTATGTCCCTACGTCATTATGTAGAAAGAAAAACCGGACTAATTATTTTCGTTGTCTCTGTTTCTCACAAATTTATTTTCGTGTTGTTCTTATATCTAAAACACTTGACTTGGTCACAAATAAACATTTCTTCGACATTCCTTCATTGTTAATATAAACACGTAAATAGTTCGATTCGCCAAATCCTTTTACTCAACTAATAAAATCCTCGCAAGTCGCAGATAGATTTTTGAGATTATGAATTTGGAACCTTCAGGCTGGTTTCCACTTTGATTAGTGCGAGTGCAGGGTGCGTAGTGCAGGTGATTAGTGACTAGGTGTGGACAGCGACTGATTAGTGCAAGTGATTAGTTGGCTGTGTAGTAAAGTGAATAGAAGCGCGTTCTATTTTTTGCGAGTGGACTGCGAGTAGCCACGCCCCGCGCGCCCTCCCTCCCCCTCACTCGCAGCGTGCCTGCCACTAAACACGTGTGGACACTACTCGCACTACACACCTGCACTCGCACTAATCACCTGCACTCGCACTAATCAAAGTGGAAACCTGCCTTTCGTTCCATTAGAGTTCGATATTCGATTTGAATCTTTCCTCGTACATTCACGACCATTAATATCTGCCATGACCGAACAACAAGGACGAGGCGACGAAGTTAGAAAACCTAATGTAGCGCGGCTTGATTTCAAAATATGCTTCAGAAATCCATGGAGCCATAAAGATACGTCGTTGTTTCGTCGAAGGTACACTGTTAATCTGTAAATAAAGGGTGGGTTGCAGCAAACCCTCTACAATCGTAAGCGTTGTTCGTTAAAATCTGAATGTATGGAACGATTGTCAAGTTTCTATGGAATCACAGAGGCGTCATATTTAACGTCGATCGGTCTGTAATCGTAAGTTGGTGTAACCCGCCCCAAGTGCCAGGATTGTATGGAATGCCTCAGTACATTTCGTGCCTCAGCGGGCATTTCTAATCGACCGTCCTGACGCATCCAACGAGCGGTCTAGCCGCGACACCTGCCCTCTTGGGAGCGGAAACCTCGGAACCACGCTATATCAATTACTTAACGGACGTAACCTATTCTATCCTAATACAGATTGTTAGGGATTAAATTCGGAACTTATCATCCGATTTCGATAATTCTGTAAACAATATTAGGAACGTAGGTACTTCCAGTGTGAAAATCCATTCACACTAAACATTGTACAATCGAGTGCAAAAAATGTGTATCGATTTCATCTTCTCGTGTCGTTGGATTCCTCTTAATCGTGGGAGTGACATAGGCTATAAAATTTAAAAAAGCAGTTGGATTTTTTGTTTTTTTTTTTGATTTCACTTGTTACACTTGACTGTAAATGCAAAAGTAACTCTGTCTGTCTGTTACCTTTTTACGCTTATAACCGCTCAACCCAGCGAACGAATATAATGATACGCGAGAATAGAATGCGAGCTCCGTACAAATTTCTACCCAAACTGAACGGCTGCCTGGCATCGTTTTGACACCCCGCCCCCATGCCCCCATTCTGTGGGGCCATTTTGCGGTGCTACTTAGACTTCTACGGTTTTTTCGTTCGCTGGCTCAACCGATTGAGATGGAATTTGGTATGGAGATAGTTTGAATCGCGGGAAAGAACATAGGATAGTTTTTATCCCGGAAATCATCCCCTATGTAAGTAAGTTTGTATGTAGCTACGATATAAACAACTACAGAGCTCTGTAGAAACAATTGCGTTGCGTGTGAATGATTCAATTATTTATTATTTTAGGTTACGATAGCTTAAGTTTGGTTTAGTTACGTTACTAAAAAGTAACATTTCTTTTTAAGTTTCTTCTTATTAATTTAATTTCAAAAGTAGAAAAATTGGACTAGGGACTTAACCTAGGTTAATCGTCAAGTTCGTATGGACTAATCTGGGAGTAAACTCTATTCTTGTTTAGTATAATTGACACTTAATAGACTAGGTCGATGCTAGTCACTATAATAACCAGTATTCCCGTTTTCTATACGTATGTATGAACATGGAAGAATGATAAAATTAAGGCTAGACCGTATGCCCTAAATTAATTTGTAAATTCCCAGGAATTTCATAATACCATTACATAAGTCGGAACTCGGAACTACATAACCAAGAATTATGCCCTGCAAAATAAAAGGATAAAAAATACGTCGACCAAATTACAAGATCGACGGTGACGTCTTCAATCGTCATGTTTCCTTATTATTTTTTATTTTTTTGCAATCAGACAAAAAACTAGCTGACTAAGAGAACTCCAAATTTACGACAAATAACCGTCTCCTTCTATTTTATGACACAAGGTGAGACAACATATTGATAACAGTTTACGAGTCCGGAGTTCCCCTCGGCCGGTAACCGTTTCATTGCCTTCCCGAATGCTTTTATATGTTAATTACGTTGACTTGGGCGTGACACCTTACCTTTTGGGATCACCATTCAAATTAGCTTAATTTATAAAACAGTGGAAAATTCAGAAAGCTTTTTTCTTTGTTATCAAATCAAAAATAAACGTGACAGAAGAAGGGGGGGATACATGACTCGAACAAATATTAGGGCTTTTAAGCCCAATATCTCGCAAACGAATCACCGAGTTGAAAAGTGGTTTGAAGAAATCCATCATGTTTTCGAACAAGCTATCGAACTGTGGGGTGTCCCCCACACTATGGGTTTAACGGGAAAAAAATGACATCCCCAATTTAGGAGTAGGGGAGGTACCCTAAAAACGTTTAATAAATGGGGCACAGTACGTAATCAGATTGGAGCTTAAATGAACCACGGGGGAGTAAAATAGGGCAATGTAACGAACATTCTGCATCCATCGATCGATCCACCTGACTTTAAGTACGACCACTTGACCTTGAGATGCACGGGAACGCCATGGTTTGTTGCATTCTGATGTTATAACATTATTATAACTGCGTCTCTCTTTTCACTATGGAGATTATCCACCGGACATTTAATACTATCGACTAAAATCGTGTAGATTATAAAAAGCCCGCTACCAACTGGCCTTGTTTGTGAGTACAATGAGTACATGAGTATGTAGTACTAATATAATAAAGAGGAAGTCTGTGAGATTGTAACCTTTAAGTTTGTATGTAGGGGTATTCTCCGGAATTACTCATACAATTTCATTAATTCTTGCAATCGTATTTAAAATTTCGTGGGCCATGTCTAAAATACTACTAATAAATCCTAATGCTTGAAGCGACATTGCCGCGAAAACACTCACCCTGAAGGACTCCCGAAGAATTCGAAACATGTCGCCTGTAGTGACATTTGATAGGCGAGTTTAACCGTGGATTTATCTTACTATAGTGTATCCGTACTAATATTATCAGTGTGAAAGTGGGTCTGTCTGTCTGTCTGTTACCTCTTCACGCTTACACCGCTGAACCGATTTAGATGAAATTTGGTATAGAGATAGTTTGAGTCTCGGGGGAAGACATAGGATAGTTTTTAATCCGGAAAACCCTAACCCTCAGGGGGTGAAAGTTTGTATGGAGCTACGATATAAAACAAGTTGCACACGGACGTAGTCGTGGGCAGAAGCTAGTAGGCTATATTTTTTCACGCGGATCCTTCTGCGGGCGCACCTAGTATATGATAAAATCGATTTCTCTGTACGATAAAATTTCTGAGCCCAACCAGTTTATACTGGAAAACGAGGGCGTGCCCAGTATCTTCCCGTGGGAACAACTCAAAACTTATCCCACGCGAGCCAAGCAGCGGCAAGCAATTAGGCTAGCAAGCCGTAAACAAAAACACATTGCGAATATTTCGAATTAACCGCATACAGTTCTCGGTATGCTTTTGTTTAAATACTTTTTTATTAATGTACATTATAGGACAATTAGGACCCAAAATCGACATGTTAATGTTTACGCCATTGTTCAAGGGAGACAAAAAAGTTTCTTACAAATCAAACTTTGGCTGCCATCTCATTAAGAGAAACAGGATTACCAAACTTAAACAGATTCGGCTGTAATTGCGTCGTCTCCAAACTAAAGTTACCGCTTTGTAAGTAGTCAATAAAGACGTATTTTTATTTTACGTCACACCTGGCCATAATGCGAGTTTTACTGTGCACGCTGCGCGTACGGTAAAACTCGCATTGTGGCCAGGTGAAGACGTAAAATTGTGTACTCACCACGGGCGGTAATTAGTAAAGCATATTTATATAAACACCTGCGATCTGGGACTTTCACGAATTCACCGCCCTTGGTACGTAATGTATTATTCTTAAACGCGCCATATTAACATAACAACCAAAGCGTAGCTAGCGTAGCGTAGCGCGTCAGGCGGAAGCCTGGGAATGACACAAATGAATAGCAAAGTTTGATGCTGTTGGTATAGTCGAGTACATAAATATACGTACAGTCAGTAGTAGCCAAAGTAACCCAATATATCGTAACACATCCTTACTCCTATAGTCATAAGACGTGTTGCGATATATTTGGCCACTTTGGCTGCTACTAACTATATGATGCTTGACTGGAATGCACACAAAGGCTCCAAAATATCACAGCAACCAAAAAAAGTTAAAGGTTCTATTTATTTATTTAATCTTTATTGCCCAAACGGATAAAATAAGGTACAAAAGGCGGAGTTAATGCTGTAAAACATTCTCTACCACTTTTACAAGTCAACTTTAAGGCAAAGCCGATAAAATTGTTACAACGGTTTTTTTTTTTAGAGGGAGGCTTTTGCCCAGCAGTGGGACGGTTTTTATAGAAAATGGGTTTATTAAAAATTCTACTAAGGCTAAGTAGGGTAGTAAGTGGCTAGGTAGGGTTTATTGGTAAGGGCTTATATAAACTTGAGTTCACATATTTTTGATCACTTTATCCACGCATACATTTTCAAAATCTACTGTACAGAAATTGAATGAAGTGTGTATGCAGCTTTTTATGGGAGAATCAAAGAGCGATGTATGAAGATGTGTTTTAATCTGGGGGCACAGCAGTACCCCCGCCAAGTCGAGCAAAACAGCGGCACGCTTTTCTCGAAGCAGTTCAGGACATTTTCGACCCCCCAATAACTTCGTTGTGGATAAAGCTAGAACCCTGAATTTTCAGTAACCAAGCAGGCATTGTATAAACACGATATATTTCAAATGTCATTCAATTTGAACCAGTAGCTTAAGGATTATAACTAGTCAAAGTTTCTTAATTTTGTCACTCACTGACTGACTGACCAATCATCAAAACTCTAAGTCACTTCTAGGAGACATAGAAGCTTCAAATTTAGAATACAATTACGGCCGTATTCATAAACGTCCTATAATCCTGGTTTAACTAAAATGGCGTTAAAATTATTTTGTCCTTATCTGTCACATTGACATTTGTGTTCGTAAAAAAGGGACAAAGCACATTTTATTTACCAGAGACATTTTAGGTTTTATGAATAAGGGGGTTAGTGTTTAGTGTATAAATTAAGGGAAAACTTTTGCTATTTCGGTACAGTTTTCTAGATACACCAACTGCATAAACAATATATAGCTGCACATATAAATACAGGATTACAAAGTCACATATATAGTACTAGCTTCCGCCCGCGACTTCGTCCGTGTGGACCCGGGATAAAAACTATCCTATATTTTAATCCAGGCTATAAACTATCTTTGTGCAAAATTTCATTCAAATCGGTTCAGCCGTTTAAGCGTGATTGAGTAACAAACATCCAAACATCTAAACTTTCGCATTTATAATATTAGTAGGATTGTGTGATTGCCAAGTCACAAAATTTTATTTAGCCAGCAAATAAAGAATAATAAGAATGCTAGAGACGAAATATCTCACAACTTTTTATGGTGGAAGAGTTTCGAGACTTGGCCTCTTTTTTACATGTTTTTTTTTATGTGATATATTTGACACCTTCCATGCTTGATAATCCCGCCCTAATAATCCCGTGGAATCCTACCTTTAGAGTAGTCTGAGTGGTGTGATCCAAAAGGTTGAGACACGTGGGGTGCGCGTAGGACTTGCACTGGTGACAGCTGATGAGCGCCTCGGGCTCCCCGGTGCTGTTCCTCGTGTCCGTGCCCAGGCACTCGGCGCAGATTGGCACGCCGCCCGGGCTCTGGGGAGAATGCCTTGTTGTAGACAAGAGTTCAGGAGATAGCCCACAGATTGGTATGTCTCTGGAGCTCTGGGAACAAAGGTTAGCATGCCGTCCGGGCTCTGGAGAAAAGTGTTGTTATAGCCGATAGTTCTGTAGATAGCTTTCAGATTGGCCTATTTTCTAAGTTCTGGGAATAAAAGCGATCAGCCAAGAGTTCAGGAGATAGCCCACTGATTGGCACATTTAGTGAGCTCTGGGAACAAAGGCTACAAGCAAGGAGTTCAAGAGATAGCTCACAGATTAGCATGCTTCCTGCACTTTGGGACTAAAAGCTATAACTGCTATAAGCCAAGAGTTCTGGAGGTAGCCCACAGGTTGACACATTTCCTGAGCTCTGGGAACAAAGGCTGATCGAGGTGTAGCAAAGGGTAACTAGGTAATTCATAGTATTTGTATACATATTTTTGGAATGTTGGGCGTATACATATTTTTAGATTAGAATTAGAATTATTATTTAAAAATAACGGTTTTGGCGTTTCGTCGGCCGCTTCCGCGGCACGCTCGCTCCGCTTGCAAGGTTCGCGCGCTGTAGGGTCGGAGTTCAACCTAACACTCCTCCTCACATCGCTCGTCACCAACCTGCCTTAGAGTTAAGACTTCTCTACCAGTCAAACTGAGCAAAATTTTCAAATGCAATACAGTATTATAGTGCATCTCGGTATTTTTAAATTTTAGAAATCATAAAAAGGTTGTGTCAATACAACATCCCATGGACAATTTCTTTTTGTAGTCCTGGTTATTTAAAATTTTGAGGCTTTACCTTTGAGGGATCAACTTGGCCTGTTTTTGATTGTAGAGAAATAAAATTCAAGTAACATATGTTTGTTTTAGCATATTCTGTGGGATCAAATCATAAAAAATATGTCATAAAGAAATCCCAACATCAATTTTTTTTAAGGCCTGGTTTACTTTTGCTACACCCCCAACCCAAAGGCTGTAGCCAAGAGTTCAGGAGATAGCTCACATCACAGGTAGGCACACCTCCTGAGCTCTGAAAAAATACACTTATAGCAAAGAGCCAAACTTTTTGAAACAGAACCTGAAATTTATAGGCCTTAGACAATATCCTGTCATCTTATTTTTATTTTAGTCAGTCATAAAAAAACTTTTGACCCATATTGACCGTTCCAAAACTACTTTACAAGATCGATATAGTAGCATATCTGTAAAAGTGTACTGATCCCGGGAAAAAGGTACAGGTTTACAAGAGATAGTGAGGGTATCTATAGTTTAGATTTCAACATCGAATAGTCTGATTTCAAGCCCTGTGAAATTGGACTGCCTGCGGAATTTATTATAAAAATGAATTGTATTTTTTTTAATGCACAGGCTACACAACCTAGAAAAGTTAACAAGTTGAGAAAACCATTCAAAGAATGTTGTTGAAGTGTTTTCCCTATACTAGCATAAAGTTAAACATTAAAATCAGGTTATAGAAAACTTTAAAATCATTTTATTTGTATGTTGGAATGGAGCTTACATAATAAAATAAGATTGATATGATGAGCTAAATTGGAGATTATGCAACAAGACAACCTTGATCAAGTCATAAGGTCAATACCCTGCCACTGAATTTTTTATTCATATCTAATAAATTCGAGCATTGTCTATGATAACAGATTACAAATGGTCACTAAAGTGACTTACTATGAACAAGAAGGTTACATTTATGTTGTTGATGTTTATAATGTAATCTAAAATTCTAACCAAACTGAGAATTAGTTATCATTTCATAGAGAAAATGTAGTAGCTGTTCAATGTTGCTAAGTCCTCATTTCATGTCTCTAATATGATCTTCCTATCAACCTTTCTGATTAACCCATTTATGCCCAGTTATGACCACTGTCCCCAAACCACTACAGCGGGCATAAATGAGTTAAGAATGGATGTATGGACAAACATTTGACTTTTGTTTTACATCGCAGTTATCATTTCATTGGACTATTTGGACTTCCGCTAATGGGTTTATACGCAAACCTTAAAAAAAGTATAGTAAGATTAACAAGACTGTGTCAAGAATGTGCAGTTTTTAAATTATTTTGTACTAAGAGAATCATTATTTCCATCTACTTCGGTGAAGTTGTGAATGTGATAGTAGCTTTAGATAAGTTTGTTTACAAACAAGACTGCAATTGTTATCAGTTTAAGGTTATGTTCGTGACTATAAAAATATAGAATAGAATAGAATAGAATAACATTTATTCATGACATCAACACATACATGCACATAAATCAACATACAAAAGAGAAAACAACATTTCCACGAAATGGTACCATCTCAGCGTTGTGCTGGTCTGGTGGCCATGTTATTCATAATGACCCCATCATTCTTATGTCAGCAGATTATTTTGGTATATTAATATGTAAGGATTATTTTGGTATTTTGGTATATTATTAATATTAGGTAGGGGATTAAATAGATATATAAATTTGCACTTAGCAAAAACAAAGATTGGGATCATCAACATCATCATATCAGCCAAAAGACGTCCACTGCTGAACATAGGCCTCCCCAAAAGAGTGCCACAATGACCGGGATAAGATTGGGATATTACATATGAGGCACCTAACAGATATTATCAGCACTGAACACTTGAGGTTGCTGTAAAAATTGGTGGAAAGTGCCTAAACTGGACTAAACCCAGCCCACCTTATACAACAGTTTAGTCTCTAATTGAGTACCTTGGGCCAAAAGTATGATGAATTTTATCTCTCTCAACAGGAGTAAGAATGAAGTATATAGCCTTGTGGCGCCCACGCGCCTTTTAAAACATTATATACTAAACTCATGGTAAGATTACAACAAGTCATAGGAAGACATTTCCTAATAAGAAAACATCAGTTTTAGAAACACTAAAATAAATGTAACTCCAATTAAGTACTTGTACAATAGAAACAAAGCAAACAGTCTTTCTAAACATTATGAATTTACAAACACGTTAACAAAGGTAGCAGCCAAAAAAAAACTACCAGAATAAACATTACAAAATACTGTTAACAATGTTTCAATGTTGATTACAGATCGGATGTGTCTTACCTTTTCAGATTCCTGATTTTTAACCTTGAGCTTAGGAGTCCGTTCATGAGACCCAGCTCGTGGCCTCTCTGTAGCCTTATAAACACCCTGATGGTGCGTTATCAATCCTCTCGTGACGGCACGCTTCGCCGCCGCCTTCAACACTGCACGCACGTCTACTTCCGGGTCCACAGTCACTTGGTATGCTTGCTGCAAATGCTTCTCTATAGTTTTTAAGTCACTACCTTCCCGTTCACCTAACTCGCGCACTGCTTTAGCCACTGCCCGCGACACATCTATATCCGCTGCTATCCTAAGAGTCCTGCTTTGCAGCCCACCAGGGTCCTTGTACGAACTCTGGCCCTTGTTGTACACTTTCAGCACGGCACCCTCCCGCACAGCCCGCTCCAGGCGCTCGGAGACCACGTCCTCATGGTAGTTATGATGCTGCCTGATGGCGTGACAGATGCGTTCCACGCTCGGCCGCTGTTTCTGGGACCGTATTTTCCGAATCGCCTCGAGTATCCATCGCTTCCACACATCCTTTCCAACGTCGTCCGGCTCGGTCATCTTTGTCTACGATTATTTAGATCGGCCGTCGGAGTAACGGTACGGTTCTGGAGCGCTGTCAACACCCATCGTATTTTGGCGCCTCGAGCGAAATTCCATTTTACGAAATGGAACCTCGCCGTAAGGAGCCGGAGAGCGCGGTGCGCCGCCCGACGCCGGCTCACAGCATGTTGATGGCCAAGCGGGCGCCCGCGGGTGACACATCGCGCTTTGAAAGCGGGTTTCGGCGGAGCGAGCATCCGATGGCGGCCATCTTGTGACAATCCAAATTTACGTCTAAGGAATACACGCGACGTAAATGCTTTGGTTTTAATTACACTTCACTAAATAACTCCAACAAAACAGTTCATTGACCTATTGTTCCTTATTTACCCCTCACTAAATGTAAAATAAAACTTAATACAGCAGAGTCCTTTCCGGTTCTTTTTTTTTCACAATGCGACTTCACAAACAAACAACACAAAGTGATGACATGTAATGATTTGGTGTTTAAGGCCCGCAATGATTTTCCAATAGCCGATTTACATTTATATCAATGGTTTATTACAAAATTTACTTGAAAACATTCACAAAACACCAACAAAAGGCTCTTCAAAATGGCTATCAATCAGTTGCTATATGAAAAAATATTTTTGATATCCTGCTTGTCGCCGCAAAATGTATTGCCATTTTAATTACAATTAATTTACCAAAAAATGAGTTTCCTGTATAATTATTGTCTATGGTCACACTCATTTGTGATATTTATTAGAAATAAATTAATTAATTTCACAGAATGTACAAATAATTATGATATTTTGATGATAAATTTTATTGATACAGGCTCAAATGTTACTTCTGACAATTAATTACATTGTTGTTTGACAAACAGAATGGCTACATTGGCTACATGTCTGAAGTTAAAACATTGAAAAACGCCTCAGTGCTCTCAGTAGATCGCGCGGTCAGCGAGTTTTTACAAAAAACAAAACAATTTTTCTAAAAGAAACTTGCGAAGAAATCTGTGCGAGTACATATTTTGATTCAACATAACTATCATTTTCTAAGGAAAAGTGACACTAAGATAACATAGCCGATTGGAATACAAAGCGAAAAGTTGCGTGGTTGTAATACAACACCAAATCGTTCCATCCACCTTCAAAAGAACTCACAATTCCGCGTGAAAATGCCGTAAGTATTTGATATTTATGTATTGTGTTCATAAACTTTATTATTAGAATATAAAGGCAAACCTTGTTTGACATTGGCGAGACAGTTATTTATACATTCTCTCAATTTTTCTCGCCTCTTGTTCTAAGTGTTCTAACAAAAGAGAGTATTTTGCGAGAAAAATCTAGAGTATGTCGCGGCTGTCTCATGATAGACATGCAGGGTCCTGGATAAAAATGCGAAAGGAATCAAATCTGTTTCTAATTAGGTAAAAGTTGATCAAAAGCCTTCATAGCTAGTAAGTTTCCAATTTTGAACCAACTTCAAAATAAAGGAGGTTCACCATTTGGTAGTATTTTTTTTATTGCTTCGTACATTCATAATGTTTGTGTTTAGTTATTCTGTTACCTTCCTACCAATCGGTTAATTTTGCCCAAATAACACTAACTGGATGGGTTGTAAAAAAAAACATTAATACTTTAGAAAAATCCTTTATTTTACAACAATTACAAACATAAGTACAATCATAACATGGTATTTCATCAACAAATGTAAAACCACAGTATATTTTACAGGACTATAGGAAGCAAGAAACGGAAGGAGTTAGAACTAAACAATTTAAAAATAAAAAACAAAAACTACAATATAAATTTAGAAGTACCAAAGGTTGTTTTTAGAATAACTTCAGACCTATACCCCCGCAGAGTCACAAGGGGGTTGAAGCAAATGTTGAATGATGTAAAGGACTTCATTATTGTTGAGTGCTACAGATGCATGCCCCTGTTAGGGGATGAAGAACAGAATGCACCAGATTGGACAGTACACTATGTCCGATATGATATTGTTTTTATAGAGAAACAGTGAAGGTCCTATCTACAATTAAATTAATTCCATTACGCAATCGAAATTGCATTGCACTGATATTTTGCGTTACACCTTGGAATCAATTTAAGCATAGATAAATGTAGCCTTACCTTTTGTTAATCTAGGATTGGTTTGTGTGATAATATTATGAAACCAATGTTTTGCAGAAGCAAACAAATGAATATTGAATCAATGTTATTTTATAGCTGATATTTCATTTTACATTCCAAGGGCATTGATAAGGTTAACATAGTATTATTGCTTGTCATTTGTTTGCTTTTATGCAATTTAAAAACTCTTAGCATATTAGAGAAACTATATAGTTTTAAGTGGAGAACCAAAATCCTAGACTGATTGATTATTAAGTCTGAATAACTTTATATAGATTTTAAGTATTATTGTTGTAATGTTACAGAGTTTATCATGACTGCTATTTTTGACAGAGAAACACATTCAGTGCACACACATATTTCCATAGCACCATGATGCATACCCTGCATCATTGAACACTGAATGTCTTAAATAGTATTGACATTTACTTTTCTGTTGTGGCCGGCCCATTCATTGATGCTATAGCATTTTCTATCACTATGTTAAATAATAGTTAGTGTTAAGTTTTTACTATGCCTCATATCGCCTAGTGACAGCAATATGACCACATGTCAAATGTATTTTACTTTCAACATGTCCAATAGAGCCACATCTCAAACATGTTCCAATTTTGACATATGGCATGCAGTACCACTAGGCGAATTATTATGAATATTATTTCATTAGTGATTCCAAAAACAAAAGACTTGTTTAGTTCCTAAAACTGTAATTCATAATCCAATTTTAGATACATTATTTTGGGAATTTGCTATCTTTGAGGCTAACAAAATTTGGATATTTTTTAGTATTGTTCTTGATTAATTATAAAAGCCTTTGCCCCATAGCATCAACCTCTGTTCAAATTGAGTGCTATTCAGTACAATCCCAATATGACATCCAATGAAAGATTGTTCCACTGGATAGTCCAAAAACTTTAGAAATATTCTTCTTAAAAAATTGTAGACATACGTACGTAAGTACCAACGGTAAATCCGTATAACTGATTTATTTTGCCATAAAACTAGCTGTAAGACAAATTTTATCTTAATTATATAAGTAGTACACAGATGCTAGATTTTATTAATAGTTTTGACTAATACTTAAGGGATACTTTTAGTGATTTTTAGCATTTTGTTTGATATAAATCCTTTATTTTTTCATGTTTAACATTATGATACGATGAAAAAATAATATCAGCTAATACATGTAATTGACATCAGATCTATTAGATTCATACTACTTTATATTCGAAACATCTGTTTATTTGTTATTAGAAGTCATAACTAAGTACTTAGTTTGGTTTAATTATACAGCTGTATGATGCATACAATAATAACACAGTCAAAAACAACCAAATTTTCATTTCTACCTATTGCTTATTTTTGCATGTGCAAACTATAGGAATGCTATGTGTAATTCACAACAACATTTTAAGAGTCTGCAGTAAGCTCGGCCGAATTTCACCTTCCCATACAAATGGAGTTTCTTTCTCATTTTAAAGCTGTGTTGGATTGTAACAAAACTTTGCATTTACAATGACATGAGGTATATATATGTCTGTAATTAGTTTATATGGTTCCAGTTTATAAAACAAATGAAATACAGCAAAAACAAGTTTTGTATGAAAAACTTAAATACGTTGTATTTTTTTTACTACGGTATCTGAAGCTACATAAACTAATTACAGACCTTGATATACCTCATGTCATTGTACATGCAAAGTTTCGTTACAATCCAAGAGCGTAACTACGTTTGTATGGATAATCGAGCTTACTGGGGACTCAATGTTCTATGGTAATTGTATAATATAACTGCGCGCATTTGTGCGTCGTCTAAATCAATACAAGTTACTATCTACTGGTTCTGTATTGCGTTGCCCATTTGCTTTTAATTACACTTTAATTACAAAATATTACTTCATTTACAAAATATTACTGTGAAATATTGCCAGAATGTACATAGAAAAAGGAAGAAAAAGGCAAGATTAACCTTTCACCGCCATTGACTTGATACGAAGTCCGCACAGTTCGTGCCCCACACGCCAACGACTTCATATCTAGTCAGTTTCTTCAGTCGAATAGCTACTGACGTGCGTTGGCGTGAGGTTTCATTTCGCATTGACAGTTGGCGTGTGGGGCAAAACTTTTTGCTCGTATCATGGCGCGGAATAGGTTAACTGAAAAAGGAAAAGTATAACGGCCTTCGTGTATTCATCGCATGCACTCGCAATGGTGCACCTGGCTTTCTGGGAAGTCAACTGTGTCAGCAGCAAGGTAATCTATTTCTTACGTCAGTATAATCACTACAAAAGCGACCACTGTACGCTTTCCGTTGGCTGGCCTGGCTGATCAGCCTATAGATGTATAAGCCTAGCTAGCATGATCCTCGTTTATGTTCGACATAAAGCATTCGTCTCTTGCGCACTTACATTCTTGCTGGTACCTAAGGGAAGAATTGTTTATGCCCGGCACAACGCTCATGCTAGTTAGGCTGGAGACAGATGTTATGGTATCTTATCGCAATCACTAAATTTAATTTCTCAACTGTATTGTTTGTCCAAATGTGGGATGGGGAATAAATGTTAAATTCGCGTCAGGTCACGTGACCGTCAGATTCGTAAGACGTATGGATGGAAGTTGATTGTTGGGATGGGGAAAAATGTTAAACTCGTGTCAGGTCACGTGACCGTCAGATTCGTAAGACGTATGGATGGAAGTTGATTTTTCTGAGAGATAAACTTTTTAATGTTAAATAATTGTAATAGTTCTGAAGTGTACAATTTTCAATGTAATATAAATTGTCATGTTTGTGTACGATAGCGCAATAAATGAATATTGTATTTTACAACATAAATGATAGTACTTTTATACTGATAATTAAAGCAATTCGTGCAAAATTATTTCTTACCCATTCCAAAATATCAAAAATGCACAACATTAATATTCAAGATTTCACTTCTGCCGGCAGTCCCGGAGTGCAACCCGGTCTTTTTTTTCTACTTATTGTGTAGAACCCGTTAGGTTAGGTTTTATAACAACCCTAAAAATGTCATGGCTTCAGAGAAAAACGGCTTTTAGGACAAATGATACAGTTTTGAAACAATTTTAGTGATTCAGGTAGGTAAACGTTATAAAATCTATAATATCAGAGTTTATCTTTAAATTTGTGGTCGGAAAATGTAATACGAATGCATTACGTATATATCTGTTTTACTGGTCTGTCATTCAGAGATTACTGAGATACAGATTTTGCACACAGTTTAATATATTCAGAATTCACACTGTTTAAAAAAATGTCTGGTCTTGCATGCGCGAAATCCATTTACTTTTCCCTAACACAATATCACATCACTATTAAAAGTCACTGACGCCGCTTAGCGAGCAACCCGACTGCTGTATCACATGGGTCGCCGCGTACACACCACACTTAACACAAGTCGTATAATCCTTCTGTAACACCATTTGGCTAAGGAAACCGCCTGCGAACGCGTCCCCTGCCCCGTTCGTGTCTATGATTTGTTCTCTGGACAGTTTGTTCACGGGCACTAGCGTGACCTTACCGTTTTCGATGAGTATTACTGGCTCGCAACCTTGGGTTATGACTACCACGCGGGGTCGGGCAGGGTTAAGTTTGGGCATGGCTGATATTTCGAGGGCGATCTCTTGGAGGTCGGTTTCTTTGATGCCGAACGATTTCGCGAATGCTTCCGCTTCCTGTAATGTAATGAAGATTTGTTTGTTTAAACTTGATTGCACAAATAAGTAACTACAAATGGCGGACCTAATGCCAAAAGGCTGCTAAAGCAGTTGCAGTGACAAAAAAAAAGATGAGCAACACAGATAAGTTTAATAACCGACATTTTATTGGTCACGATTCTTGGAAAAGTTTATGGAATACGCAAAAATAAATGAAAAAACTAGAATTTTAAGTCGGTTTTTTGGCAGACAAACGAAATTGGCACCACAGAAGAGCAAAAAGGCCAAATTACTCCGCACTGCACTTAAGTGCCTGACGCAAAACAACGAAATAGTTATGGAGCTATTTTATATAACCCAGTCGCCGCCACTGACTTAAACCCGACTTCAAAAGAAGTCCAAAAACAATAGACATAAGACTTGCGTGGCGTGGGCGTGCCAGCTCGCATTTTTTTTTCATAATCATAATCATAATCATAATCATTTATTTTCTTGGCGGCGAATGGTTTAATCCCGGGGAAGGACGTAGTAATGGATACTTTTATCCCCGATGTTATCAAGGGGGGGGGGGGGGGGGGGCGAAAGTTGTATGTAGCTACGATATAAACCACTTCTGGGCGAAAGCTAAGTTTTGTATTCAACTCCGGCACGCCACCGCTGCGCTGCGCTAGTTATGCTGTCGATTTCTTAACTTACTCAATCATAGACTCGGGGGGCACTGCTACGAAGAAACCCTGGCAAACCGAGAATGGATCTCGGTGTCTCTGGACCATGATGCATATGGTGCATCACGCAATTTAGACTCTCGTTCCCAAAGAGTGCGTCAACATAAAGCAGAAACTTCCCCAGCGGCTCCTTGTAGATCTGCGAAACCTTTGCAACACGCCATGATGCGTACGGTGCATCAAACCGCACTAAACGCGACTTACACTCTCATTCTCGAACAGCCCGTCCACATTGGGCAGCAACTTCCCCAGCGGCTCCTTTTTTTTTATACAAAGACGGTGGCAAACAAGCGTACGGCCCGCCTGATGGTAAGCGGACACCGCAGCCTATAGTAACATGGGCGTTGATATGTTTGAAGATTCGCCGTGTTGACAGCTGAAGGAACAAATTCCCTCGCTCTCAACACAACGGATCCTCGGGAGCTCTGGCGACCTTGCGACGGTGCATCAAACCGCACTAAACGCGACTTACACTCTCATTCCCGAACAGCACGTCCACATTGGGCAGCAACTTCCCCAGCGGGTCCTTGTAGATCTGCGAAACCTTTGCAACACGCCATGATGCATTCGGTGGATCAAACCGCACTAAACGCGAGTTACACTCTCATTCCCGAACAACACGTCCACATTGATTGGGCAGCAACTTCCCCAGCGGCTCCTTTTTTTATACAAAGACGGTGGCAAACAAGGTGGTAAGCGGACACCGCAGCCTATAGTAACATGGGCGTTGCCGACCCTTGATATGTTTGAAGATTCGCCGTGTTGACAGCTGAAGGAACAAATTCCCTCGCTCTCAACACAACGCATCCTCGGGAGCTTTGGCAACCTTGCGACGGTGCATCAAACCGCACTAAACGCGACTTACACTCTCATTCCCGAACAGCACGTCCACATTGGGCAGCAACTTCCCCAGCGGGTCCTTGTTGATCTGCGAAACATTTGCAACACGCCACGATGCATACGTTGCATCAAACCGCACTAAACGCGACTTACACTCTCATTCCCGAACAGCACGTCCACATAGGGCAGCAACTTCCCCAGCGGCTCCTTGTAGAACTGCGAGACGAAGGGCGCGCTCAGGTTCATGATGAACGCGTGCCTGCCCGCCTGCGCGCGCTCCGCCAGCTGCTTTATAGACTCGGGGGACACTGCTACGAAGAAACCCTGGAAAGGGAAATATTTTTTGAGTTTTCTGCTGTTCTAACGGACCACCCAATTGACTAACACACCTTAGTATCAGTCTAAGAAACAAAAACTATTTCTTTTCATGTAGGATTGTGTGAAGTCTGAACTTTCGATAAGATTTCAAATCTGTCGTAAAACAAACACTTATATCAAAAGCATAGCATATGATAAACGACTACATCGTGCACGAGTAACCTATCGCAAAAATAACTACCTCTAAATAGGTTTTCTACTGTAATGTATTTTTTTTATATTGTGATGTTTTTATAATGTACATTATATGTATAGCTGTATACTTACGCCGGTTTTTCTCGTGGTAAAGATTTTATTTGGTACTAGCTTCCGCCCGCGACTTCGTCCGCGTGGACCCGGGATAAGAACTATCCTATATTTTAATCCAGGCTATAAACTATTTTCGTGCAAAATTTCATTCAAATCGGTTCAGCCGTTTAAGCGTGATTGAGTAACAAACATCCAAACATCTAAACTTTCGCATTTATAATATTAGTAGGATTACTTGGTAGTTTAATATGCCTAAATGAGGGTGTAAAATCGAAGATTATTATTACTCCAAATGAAAGAAGGCAAAAAAATATGCCTAGTGACGAAAATCTCCTTCAGATATCTTAAAGAATATCGAAGCTCCAACCGTTTTAATATTGCTTGTTAGAGAGAGAAAACGCAAACAGTGTGTGACGTCACATCACAGGATTCTGCCGGGGGATGCGTCGAACACGATGGGGCGCGGCACGTTGCAGTCTATTAGTGTGACGTCACAATCTTCCAGTGCCATCGTTTCATATGAAGTTGCGTTTTGCGGTTAAGGGACAGAACATACTCCTTCTTAAAACTTTGGACACTTATCACTTCGTGATTATTTAACCTTTTGCATTGTTTTTTTTCTCCATTTGACTACATCTTTCATCCTTTTTCGAGAAAATATGACATTATTGATTATTCTATTTAGTGTCTACACACACCCCTATTAACGAATAAGGAACTTTGGCTTTGATGAAACTTCTCACATGCCATGCAACACATGTACCTATTCCTTGGGAATAGGTAGCTCGTTTCACTCAAAGGTTGCAACTCACCGATGTATAGAAATACTTCGCTTTCTCGATGACCTCCTGACACTCCTCCTTAGCGAGGTGCACGGGTGTAAACTTCTGGGCCGCGGCCAAGTTCGCGCAGAGAGAGCGGTGCGTGCCGGTCACTAGCACCGCGCACGTGCCCGTCGGGGCTTCATCGGTCACCTGGTATTTCACTGTCACGCCGTCTGCGCTGCGGGGTTGAAAAAATAAGATTTTATCAATAGAAAGATATTTTTGTACAAGCTTTTGTTGTCGACTGCACTTTCTTGCAATCGGCAACTACTCGTTAAAAGGTTTCCAATGAGCCCAAACACGAGGTTATATTGTGTAATTGAGAAGGACCTATGGCCATCATTAGACTGGATTTATGCCATAGTATTGCATTGACATCCGACTTCCACCATCATCATCATCCTCCGAGCGTTATTCCCGGTTGTGCCCTAAAGGAGACCGGGTCCGCTTTTGTCAAAAAAAAAACCTAATCCAAAGGTTTGGCATAGGCACTAGTTTTTACGAAAGCGACTCTGACCTTCCAACCCATAGGGAAAACTAGACCTTATTGGGATTAGAGCGGCTCACGATGTATCAATAAAATAACGGCATGAAGACAGTTATACTTATAAATACGACGATTGATTCACGCGTTCTAAATATATGTCATTTCAATAAACGGGCGTAACATGTAGCTATTTAGAAGTCCATTGGGTATCTATGAGGGGCTATAAATACTCGAGGTATCCTTTATAAATTATTCATATGAATATGATCAATACTTCAACAGATTCAGTGCATGTTTCTATTTAAATGTACGCCAAAGATTTCAAGGCGAGACAAACCTGGATTGCTAGCAAGACAGCGCGTAAGCAGTCTCGCGCGCGAGTTAGACTACGCTTCCTTTGTAAGTATTCTAATTAGAATAATTTACTTTAAAAACAGTTTTAACCGACTTCAAATCAGTACCCAAATCGCTTCAAGTGTGCCTATAAAATTGGAAGAGTTCCCTCTATTTCTCCTCGACCATGGGACTACCTGGCAAGGGTATCCTTTCTAACAAAAAAAAAAAAACAATTTTCCAAATCTGTCCAGGGCGCTTTCGAGTAATCGGGGAACGTATGTATAAAACGATTCAGACTCCTCCTCCTCCTCCTTTTTTGAAGTCGATTAAAAAGACTGCCGCGCTTGTCTTGAAAGCATTGCTCACTATACAAATGTCGCCAGTATAACAGGCAACGTTTGTATATCGTACCTGGAGTGCCATTATAGATAAATAAAAGTTGAATCTACGATTGTATTTCGTCATTTAAAATTGTTTAAGAACCCTCCGGTGGAAATGAAACAAACACCGATAGCGGGAGCAAATGTTATCGGAGGCCAGGCATCTCGCCGAGTTTCGTCTCTTATCTTTACTTGGAGCTCCGATAGTGTGCGCATTATATAGGTATTCGTATTTTAACAGAGGCAATTTACTCATATACCTAATAAGAAATGTCTGCTAAGAAAATCAAAGGTGTATGTGAAGTCCCCAACCCGCACTGGGCCAGCGTGGGGACTACAGCCCGTTCCCTCTCACCAATGAGAGGAGACCTGTGCCCAGCAGTGGGCATTTATTATTATTCTCTATACTAGCTTCCGCCCGCAACTTCGTCTGCGTGGACCCGGGATAAAAACTATCCTATATTTTAATAGAGGCTATAAACTATCTTCGTGCAAAATTTCACCCAATACGGTTGAGCCGTTTAAGCGTGATTGAGTAACACACCTCCAAACTTTCGCATTTATAATATTAGTAGGATTAAAGACAATAATTATATAAAAAGTAAAATGTAACACTATTATTGTATGTTTCTTTCCATATCTCAGGACCATGGGGTCCCGGACTTTTGGAAGGCATGCGTGGGGCCGAAGCCAACAGCGCAGAGGCCCTTTAAAACAAAAATAATATAAAGCGAGGGATTATTATTATAAGTATGTATGAACTTGAAAGTATGTAGGTGTGAAACTAAGACGCACACGCACAACAATTGTGCATTGCTACGCTTTCAACTACTTCAGATCTAAAGGACACTTGCGTTGTGTAAATAGATAAAGACTTGTAGACCACCTGTTTCTAATAATGATAATTGAGAATAATTTGCAAATTTTCTGTATCCTTTACAGCTGGTTTTAGTCATGTTAAAGTGGTGTAGGCAGACCACATTCCGTTAGATTACATCATTTGTTGGATTAATGCTGATAGTTTCCTGTTTCGAGTATATATAGACACGGGTTTAGGTTAGACGTTAGACCTCGCGAATAAACTGCCAAGTTTTCTCAACGGCATACAACCGCCGTACGAATGCACGTCCATTATAAGCCACGACCTATGCCGGTTTTGGAGAATCGGACTTCTTTTGTACAAGCTTTTATTTAACTTGAAATGTTTGTATGTAACTATGTTTGTTTGGGTGGAATCTTGCAAATCAATTTTTAAGCAGATATCTTCAACCGATTGAGCTGAAATTTAAGGTTTAAGTTTAGTATAGTTTGGATGACAATTAAATATTATCGATCGAGCTGATCTGATGATGGAGACAGACGTAACCCCGTTGAGTTTGGGCTCGTTAGAATCGTCTCAACGAAGTAGTTGATGTCGGTGTACAGAAAAGTACAGGGGGGAATAAAAGCTTGCACCAAAAATGTTTTTTTTTGACCGAAACTTATTTATTTACTAACCATAACAGTACATTTCAGTTCTAACTTTAATCAATTAGTAATCAAGGGATCGTCTGAGGATCTTAAAGTCGGCCGAGCAATAGTGAGGCACCCAACTATTCAGCCTAGATCATTCTAAGAAGGACGCGGAAAACCTAGCACTTAACATAGCTATTTTAGATATTTATATTGAACAGCAGATAGATATATCTATCAGAAGTATACACAGGTTACACATGCTTATGATAGAGAAAAGATGAATCAATAAAGATAAAGGCTACTCAATGTCTAAAACACGATAGATTGAGCTTAGTATTGACACGGTATACATATTAGACTTTAAGGCGATGCCTTGATTTGAGTCGAACACGCCCCCTATAGACAGAGACACGCTGATGCCTTCCGCGCACGAGGAAAAGAGATGTAACACTATTCGGGAATGGCTTTTTTGGACAAATTTCGATAAGTACCTAACTTAGAGAAGTTTTATTTAAATTTCATAAAGTGAGATTTTAGATGAGATAAAATACTATAGTATTAACTTGATTGTGTCGTAAAATAATTTATCGTTTGAGTAGACTGAGTAAAAAAGCAAAATACAGACCCAACTTTGGAATTATTTCCTATCGAGGAAATTTTAAGCAATCATGTATCGATAAAATCAGATAAACAATCATATAGTCAAGAATCATATATCTGAAAATCAGACCTTATTGTTTCTTAATCTAGTCAGAACGGCGTTTCAAAGCACGCGATAATTTCCAATGCACAGCCTTAAATCAGTATCTCAGCTAGCGTCGCTTAAGACCTTTGTGCACCTGCGCTCCGTTTAAAACCAGTTCTATGAGGCGCACGGGCGGCACGCGGACAGATGTACCGCCGACTACCCCGACTTGCACTTCAGTTTACTGTGTTGACGCGTGTCTGTGTGCGTTGCATCGCATCGGATGTTCGTACAGATTTGTTTTACTGGTTGTAGACTTATATCTACTGTAATATTGATAAGGAATGCATAGAGGATCAAATATTTTGATATCGTCAAAAATGTGATTTACATAATACTTACTAGCGACCCGCCCCGGCTTCGCGCGGGTACTAAATTATACATATAAACCTTCCTCTTGAATCACTCTATCCATTAAAAAAAACCCCATCAAAATCCGTTGCGTAGTTTTAAAGATCTAAGCATACATAGGGACAGACAGCGGGAAGCGACTTTGTTTTATACTATGTAGTGAAACATAATAATCTTATAATCATATTATAATCTTTGTGGGTAATCTAATTAAGCCCAGCAGTGATTACGCTGCCACTTTCTATTTATTTTATTTAAATACTTGCAGATAGAACTGTATGTTTATATTGTTCATCAGCTCAAGTATAAATATTAAAATAATTTTCAAGTTGGCATTATGTAAAAGGGAATTTTCCAATCAGTTGAGGTGTATGTATTTTGAAATTGTTTTAGTTGTATGTAGCTAACTAGAATAGACCTTTGGAATGGATACTCATTATTCTAGCCTTGTTTGTTACCCTAATAAGCTTTGTTAAGGTGCTACTTCACTGTGCTGAAGAAAATAAATATATAGCAGTACAAGTACTCACATGGCCCTCGTCTCGAGTATCTTGGCGTATTCGTCGTTGCCAACGCACCCGAAGTATGTGCACACGCCTGGCTTCTTCAGGATCCACTGCGCTACTCGCAGCGTGTTCTGCACGCTACCACCAGCTATGAACTCCGCTTTATATCTGGAAAATGGATGCATACTTATCCTTCTGCACACAAATATATACAATAATAATGTGAAAAACAATGTGATCAGACAAAATAAACGATACACAGATGCTCAAAAACACAAACAACAGTTTTTAACATTATCAAATCAATCACTGTTAGATACAGAATATCTTAGAAACAGCTACTCTTGTTTCCTTTAACAACAATTTAAATCTCACAAAACATGGCATTCAATGAACACAGAAAACACTCCAATTGGCCTTTCTATTGTGCTATGATAATGTAGACACTGAAAACATAAAAGCATCTCACTTATTGTATCCACTCTCATTAGGCCCACTGGCACACAGTTCGGTACTAAAAACAAGTTAATAATAGCTATGAGGTGTAATCTTAAAATTATTTCTTTAATATTTTATTTTAAGACAAATAAAACAGAATCAACCACTTGAATGAAGTAAAATATATATATATATATATATATTATAATAACACTCCTAACATTCTTTCCATAGAATTATATGTGATAAGTTGATAACATTTTTTTCAAAGAATTTTCAAGGCCATAATTCAGTATATAACAATGAATCGTGACAATATGATGTGCCATCATGATACAGAAAGTCATCCACTGAAGTTGTAAATATTTTCCTAGTGGTAACTTTTCAAATTATACGAAGACACAAACAACAAACTATCTAAAGCAGAGTGAACATGTTCTAAGTGAAGTATGATTTAGATGTATCAGTGTCAGCTGCCTGTCTAAAATAGGATAATAATAAACTAAAAGAAAACGAAAAATAATTATTACAAAACAAAACATACTTCTCCATAAGCTCCTTGTACAATGGCATGTGTTTTTCCTCTGCCATGATGGCATCATCAGGCTTCATGTCATATTTGGCCAGCAGGGCGTCATCCACCGAAGCTGAGATGTCCAGCAGGGGGTTCCCAATACCCACCAGCAGGCTCTCATCACAGGGGCAAGGACTGCAAATAAAAAATGGTCAAGTAAAGTTAACATTAGAGTAACATAATAAGAAGACAAAACTAATTGAATTATCAAAAATAAATTTAATATTTAATAAATACTTCCATGAATTGCAAAAATAATAATATTATTTTATTTTATATTCTAAATAACCTATAGGCTATATAACAAGTGCTATTTTGTACGCTTGAAAATGCAATTTTGTACGCTTCAAAAATAAATGTAATGCTCACTGGAGCAAATCAAATTACATCTGATATAATACACCAGCCTCGGAGATGGCATCTTATAAGAAGGGTTGAGGTGGTGGAGAGATACAAGTACCTAGGCCTGGCAATAGACTCCCGCTTCACTTGGAGTGCACACATGGAACTGGTGTGTGAAAGTCTCCAGGCGGTGTTTGTGAAGTTCCACCACCTGTTTTTCACATATAGAACCACCCTATATACAGTTTATTACACTCTCACTGATTCGATACTCTCCTATGGATGGAACATGTATGGTAGAACATTAAAAACCTATCTTGATAAAATTAAACACCTACAAAACACTACTCTGATGATACATGAAGTTCATTGTACCTATAGTAGTCAATTATTATGGTAAGAGAACCAGATCTTATCTTGTTCCTAAAATGTATAACAATATACCTTTAAATATTAGGAAAAGCGCCAGCAACACTGTCTTTAATTGTCTAAAATTTAATTTGAAAATAGAATGTACCCAATTATTTGAAATAGTTTAAATATATTATGTTATAATGTATAGCAAACTTACATTTTGTAACTTGCACTACTACAGCAGTGATATACTTCTAAATAGCTAGCTTAAAACAGTAATGTACAGAAAGGGAGTTTATTTCTGCCAACAAACTGCTCTCCAGTTTGGCGGAAGTTGAGAATTTGTACAAAAGTACTGTTTTTTCGTGAATAAATGCTTATCTATTTATTTATTTTTATAATAATACCCAGGCGAATGGACACATATTGTCGCCAATTAATGCAAATTAAGACAATCACCGTGGAAGGAAGTTGTTAAAATAGCTCACCTTGTATTCATTATGTAATATTTATATTTTACCGGCGTAAAATGAACTAAACTTAGTCAATGGCGATACGCGACCGATATACTCGAATTATCTGCGTAATCTGAGAATCACAAATCAAATCACCGCATGTTTTTGTTGATAATATAAAATTTAAAACGTGGTTGCTTCGCTCTAGCCCTGTGCGCGAAAGAGATGTAGATCATAGATGTCAAAAACTCGGACGTCAGAGTGACAGATCGAAGCTAAGGATGTATGAGCTGATTATACCGATTCAGTTTCAAACTAAGCTCGCTAATGAGTGGTATGCTTTATGTTGCACGATGCTGCCAACCTAATGATCCAGTCATTCACTCGTTCGTCTTTTGTCTTTGATTGTCAACTCACTCATTACATCACACTAGAGCAGCGCATTTTGTTAATTTTATTTCATTCATTCGGGTAACCTAGAACCGGCGGTAGATCACGTTTTGCGATCCCATCAGAAACTTCGAGAAGTAAAGGTTTGAATCCTTTATTTGAACGTTATATTCGCATAGATATCACTTCAAAATGTTGCGATTACCTCGAGTTGTTCGCCATTCCATCTGTTTGAACAAATGTCACCAAAACGCCAGATTTTATGCCAAAGATGTGAGATTCGGTGCTGATGTAAGAGCCCTCATGCTGCAAGGTGTGGACGTCCTAGCCGATGCGGTTGCAGTCACAATGGGTCCGAAGGGTCGAAACGTCATATTGGAGCAATCGTGGGGCTCTCCGAAAATAACCAAAGACGGCGTGACAGTTGCTAAGGGAGTAGAACTAAAAGACAAATTCCAGAACATCGGAGCGAAGCTGGTGCAGAACGTGGCCAACAACACCAACGAGGAGGCCGGCGACGGGACCACGACCGCCACGGTGCTCGCGCGGGCGATCGCCAAGGAAGGTTTCGAGAAAATCTCAAAGGGTGCCAATCCCATTGAGATCAGGCGCGGCGTGATGCTGGCGGTTGATGCGGTCAAGGATAAGCTGAAGTTGATGTCGAAGCCGGTGACGACGCCCGAGGAGATAGCGCAGGTCGCGACCATCTCGGCCAACGGTGACACCGCCATCGGACAGCTCATCTCTGAAGCCATGAAACGCGTGGGCAAGGACGGCGTCATCACCGTCAAGGACGGCAAGACCCTCACCGACGAGCTCGAAGTCATTGAAGGTATGAGGTTCGACCGAGGCTACATTTCACCATATTTCATCAACTCTTCTAAGGGCGCTAAAGTAGAGTTCCAGGATGCCCTGGTCCTGTTCTCTGAGAAGAAAATTAGCAATGTCCAGACCATCATCCCCGCCTTGGAGCTGGCTAACCAGCAGAGGAAGCCTTTGGTCATTGTGGCTGAAGATGTTGACGGTGAGGCCCTGTCCACCTTGGTTGTGAACAGGCTGAAGATTGGTCTGCAGGTAGCTGCTGTCAAGGCTCCTGGTTTCGGTGACAACCGCAAGGCTACCCTCAGTGACATGGCAATTGCTGCTGGAGGTGTTGTGTTCGGAGATGACGCCAATCTCATCAAGCTGGAAGATGTGCAGCTCTCAGACCTTGGACAGGTGGGTGAGGTCTCCATCACTAAGGATGACACCCTGCTGCTAAAAGGTAAAGGCAAGAAGTCTGACATTGACAGGCGTGCTGAGCAGATTCGCGATCAGATTTTAGAGACCACTTCAGAGTATGAGAAGGAGAAGCTGCAAGAGCGCCTGGCTCGTCTCGCGTCTGGAGTGGCTGTTCTTCATGTCGGAGGCTCCAGTGAGGTTGAGGTCAATGAGAAGAAGGACCGTGTCACTGATGCTCTAAACGCTACCCGCGCTGCTGTTGAGGAAGGCATTGTCCCCGGAGGTGGCTCAGCTCTCCTCAGATGTATCCCCACACTTGAAGCGCTCAAAACCGCCAACTCCGACCAGGCCACGGGAGTCGAGATCATCATGAAGGCCCTGAGAATGCCATGCATGACCATTGCCCGCAATGCTGGAATTGATGGATCAGTGGTTGTTGCTAAAGTTGAGGATATGGGGCCAGAGTTCGGATATGATGCGCTCAACAACGAATACGTCAACATGATTGAGAAGGGAATCATTGACCCCACCAAGGTTGTCAGGACTGCGCTTACTGATGCTAGCGGAGTAGCTTCCCTGCTCACCACCGCGGAAGCTGTTATCTGTGACATGCCTGCAGAGAAGGAGCCTAACCCCATGGCTGGCATGGGAGGCATGGGAGGCATGGGTGGCATGGGCGGTATGGGAGGCATGATGTAAGCCATCTTTAGAATTTAACCAATGCATTTATGGTGTAAAACAAACTGTTATAGTGCATCACCCTTGTTAAGGTATTGAAATAAATGTATCGTAGTCTGAATGATTTTGCAAATGTGAAGTGGATGAATATTTTTTTTATTGAGTCTGATTGTGTTACAAATGTAGAAAGGCAATTTTTCTGTCTAGATTTATTTAGTTGTAATTTTAGCTTGAGAACTTGAGCGGTGTTATTTTTAATAAAAAAATGTTTTCAAAAATGATAAATTTTTGTTTTATTCCTAAGTTGCAATTTCTTGTTGGCCAGTGCCCTGGAAAAGGCATTGAGAATAGATACCTATTGGTATTTCCCTAGCTTCTTATTAGGAAAGTATTTCAGTGTGATTTCAGTACTATAAATAACCTGTTACTGCATTTTCCAATTTGATCTTTGGTCGCGTCTAGTTAAAAGCGAAAGTATCATGCGACTCGCAATTCCTTATCGAATTTATTGATCTCGTATCATTAAAGTACAATAAGGGTATGCGCGCACGAGCAACTTTTATCTCCGCGACTATTTTGTCTCTCGCATCAAGTCTAGGGGTTAGTATGGAAGTGCGCACACGTAGCCCTAGATAAGTATATGTTATAACCACGTAGCGACGCGACTCCGTGTGCGCACTTCCATACTAACCCATAGACTTATGTGAGAGACAAAAGTTGCTCGTGCGCGCATACCCTAAAGGTTAGGTAAAGTAAGTAGTCATCGAAAATTATATCAATGTAACATATAGTCGAAGTAGCTTGTTTAGGATAGATATGAGCAGTATCTTCTAGCTACACAATTTCACCCCCTTAGGGGATGATTTCCAGGATAAAAACTATCCTATACTTATCCTTCCCCGGGAATCAAACTATTTCTTTAACCCTTTTCTAGGTCTGCAGTTGAGAATGTCAATCAAATGTCAGACTTATTCATTGAGATTAAGATACACTTTTGACAGGTTTTATGTGGTCGATATAACGCCTTTGTCTGGAAAAGGGTTATACCAAATTTCATCAAAATCGTTTCAGCGGTTTACGCGTGAAGAGGTAACAGACAGACAGACACACTTTTGCATTTATAATATATAATATAATATATGGATTTATAACACTCAATCAAAATCAGTATTTAGAACCGTGAGATCTAGAGTATGATTATAGGTAGGTACTATTTTCTCGGAAATCCTTCCAAATTCCGCTATTCACCGCATATTGCATAACATTTACGTTAGTATACTGTATGTCCGTGATAACGGCGGTGTCTTATCAGTTATCACCGTTCAGTATAAAGCATGGGGATAACTCTAGATAATTCGTGCTACATGCTGGCGTAGTATTTACGATAAGTCCCTTCGAATGATCGTATCGGTCGATCGGCTTTAAAAATAAGGAATTTAATAAAAGTCGCAGTCCGCGTTTTACAAAGAACGCAAGCCGTGGGTTAAAATATAGCCTCTGTCCGTACCGAAGATAGAGTCAGGTCATACATTACAGGATTCAGTTTTAAAACTGAATTTGTAACTAGGTATATTGCATAAAAATACTGTTTGAATTTAACTAGCATAAAGGGACACCCAGAAGCCGGTAAACACTTTGTTACGGGAGATCACGTTACACTAGCCTCGTCCCAAAGCAAAATTATAAACTACAAATATACGCGTACGGCACGACCTCGTGCCGTGCGCAAGTCAGACTAGCATTGGGCGGTTTATTTGAATATAGTTTAAGAGAAGGTGAGTTTTTTCCAGCTCTTCTTCCCGGCGGTCTTTCTAAAGCGCTAGGCAATTAAAAGAGCAGTTGTTGTATAAATATTCGAGTCCCCAACCCGCACAGTAAGTTGCCTACCATAGAACCCGAACCCGGCCGACCTCCGCGGTTAGCCTAGTGGGTAGGTGGGGCGCTGCCTACGAAGCTGAAGGACCTGGGTTCGAATCCCGGAGCAAATATTTGAGTGATGAGCTTGAATATTTCCCTTAGGTCGCATGGTCCGATTGACTAGTCCGATCAATCGGAATATGTGTCCATCTTGGATGTTTTTTTTTCTATGTATTTAAGAAATGTATATCGTGGTCCAGTACCCACAACACTGTTTGTAGTATACGATAGTTACAATAGTTTATGTTATAACGTAATAGCAAACTTACAATATAACTACAACAGCAGTAATGTACAGAAAGGGAGCTTATTTCTGCCAACAAAGTGTTCTACAAGTTGATAGATAGGTACAAGTTGTAAAAGAGTATAGTTGAAATTTTCAAAACTAAGCTCATGAATGGCCATTGTACTGAGCTCAGGAATGCCTTTGTTTGCGGTCCGAACAAAAGCTATTCATGACGCGCGCGTAGCTAATTTGCAAAAAAAATTAGCGCCACATAAAATGTTCATTGTATAATGAACTCTATCGCCTTATTCAATAGATTCAAAATGGACTAAAAGATAACAAAAACCCGCTCCCAGCGAGCCAAGTACAAGGCGCTATGGTAATTTGGAATCTATTGTAAAAGAAGATAGAGTTCATTATTCAAAGAGCATTTTATGTGGCGCTAATTTTTTTTGCAAATTTGGTACGCGCGCGTCCTTAATAGCCTTTGTTCGGACCACAAACAAAGGCATTCATGAGCTCAGTACAATGGCCAATCATGAGCTTAGTTTTGAAAATTTCAACTGTTTTTTTTTTCGTGAATAAAGGTTTTTTTTATTTTTTTAGATATCGAGGCTAGTTCGATTTGTGTAAGATGTCCCCTAACAATTATCAATTTATAGAAATAGTTAATTTTCTAAAATTTGATACTACATGATCTACTCTACTTATCTATTTTATGAACTACTTACTATTATTATTCGTTTTTATACGTGACAATCTTTCTTGATATGTTTTTTTGACATAATAATAGTTTAGAAAATATGTTATTGTGTGCAAATGTGTAATGAATGACGATATATATATATATAGGTACTTACTTTACTCTTTGATGACGATCCTTTTCAGGAGATAGAATCAAAGAGGATATGACCACTATGTTATAGAATAATATAATACTTATTATGTATTTCAAAGAGTAAAGTAAGTATATAGATGTATTTACAGTTGACTCATTAAATTTTTGTAATCTTGACATTTATGCAATATTGTAATTTTTATCGTGTCATAAATAAATGAATCTAAAGCCGCGTCCGCAGCACCATGTTTTCGTGGTTTTTCGACGTCAAAAATGTTTGGCCAATCAAAACAATACCCTATTTGTTTGCCGAAACTAGAAAAGTTGAAAAACCCCCGACATTTTCATTTCAGTCCCATATCTCAAAAACGGCTTAACAGATTTTCATGAAGGATGCATTTTCATTATCTTTCTTTAGAACACTCGGGATAAAATTATCTATGACACAAAAAATCCGCATTCAAATCGGTCCATCCGTTTGGGAGCTACGATACCACAGACAAACACCCCTCTCTTTGCGTCGGGGATTAAAAACATGGAAAACATTGGCGCAGCGGACGCAGCTTATATAATAGTCATTACATTACTCATTAAACTTGCATTAAACTTTGATGGCATTTATACGTGTTATAAGCATAATTTCTGACTTCCTCTAGCTTTAGATGACTTTGTTATTTGCTAATCTGTGGGAGGAAAGCCCTCAAACCGGTATCCGAAATCTGGCTAGCATTGTTAACCGAAGCAGTTTCTCAAATCATGGCATTGTGTGATGATGTCACAGCAAATTTCGTGGGAAGGAGTGAATGCGTAATTAATTAATTTTTTATGCATCTTCATTACACGAGTGGCGCACTTGAACACGGTTCATTCGGTTCTGTACTTTGCCATGTGCCACCGGGACTTTCTACGGTCCTATGATTTCTACGCATGACCTTCTAGAGCAGAGTATTTCATGATGGATGCGACTCTACTCGGCGACCCCAGTACAGAAAAACTCACCTTCCTAACATACCTTTACTTTTAATTTTACAAAGAGCCCATCTGTTTTAACGAAACCTCATGGTTGTTTCTCAAGTTTTGACAATGAAATTAAAAGCAACATAGGTAAATATAAATGGCATTTATTAATTTGTCTCCTTAAACCTATTGATAACATTCAATAATAATATCTTACACTGTTCCATAAAATGTAAACGTTTACAAAAATATCTGATCCTTATCGGAATCCCCAGCACCATAAATAAAATGTCTTCTCACAACATTGTCCACATTATTGTCCACTATTGCCCCGACGGCGGGGTTATTTTTACACGGAGTCACTGGGTACCTAACGGGGCCCAGCCATCTCCTCCCAAGCCCGTAGTTCCTTGGCAACGCTACGTTTTTGGAAGAAGAACTCTTCACAGACTTGTCCAAACTGGTTGAAGAAGATTGGATGGACTGTAGCGAGTTTTTCATGTTATCCAAGTCAAAATCAACATCTGTTGGTACGCTTACGCTCAGAGGTCGTCTTTTTGGTCTACCATTAGGTATTTGGCCTCTCCAAGTATTAAACTTTGTTCCTTTCTTCTGTGGGGTACTTTCTTGGGAAGAGTAATTCCCTATGTCAGATTCCTCGTATACTTTAATCTCTGAGAAGCACTTTTGCAGATTACTTTTTATCGGCGTATTTTGTCTGCTCGCTTGGTCCTGCATTCGACTGATTACTTTTTCTTTCGTTAGTTTTATTAATGTGTAAATTGTCTTTAAAGCTTCTTCGTTTAGTAGTTCATCATCTGTTATGTCTCCGTCAAGAGCTCCCATGCTATTGGCGATTTCGCTTTTAACAGGAACTCTTTGTTTTTCTGATAATCCCGTAATATCAAGCTTAGAATCCACTGTAGAATTCTTCTTCGAGTTCTGTAGGACAATTAGTTCTACGATTTTCGGCGCGGATTGCAGCATTGCTAATGCTTTGTCGTACTTCACGTTGAGTAAAGTCTGCCCGTTAACAGATATAATTTGATCCCCTGGCAAAAGCTTCCTGCACCGATCTGCGGGGCCCCCAGAAGTGATAGACTTAATATAAACATTGCCATCAGAGCCTTCAGCCACTTGTAATCCCAGAGCGCTCATTCGATCCCGTTCTAACGTAGCTGTTACAAAAATTCTCTCACCTTGAACACATTCCATATTATCTAACTTATCGAATAGAGAAGTGTTCATGCAAGAGTCGTTACTGACTGCATTGTAGTTGAATGCATCAGGGTAAACCTTTGGGGATTCAAGCACGTAAGCAGTCGCGGTATGTGTCAGTTCTTGATGATAATGTCGCTCTGGCAGTAGCTTCATGCTGTTCACATTGCAATGTTGCCTCAGTTCTAAGTCGTCCGAATCACTCTGCGTCGTCGTAAAATCGCAGTCTTTTACGCAACTTTCTGGCCTGCGAATTGGTTTATCTACAACAGATTTCATTCCATTGAATACTCTTGTACCCATTTTGACTCCGCGTCTTCTTGGCAAGCTGCTTTCGGAGGAGGAAAATCCATCATTGGACGTATTTCCTGGGTTACAGCAATTCGTCAAGCTCTCTTCACTCGGCTGTGGCGAGAGAATTCGTCGTAATAATTCTTCAGTGTTAGGTTTAGCATTCTCTTTGTCTTGGGTTTTCTTTTCCCCAAAAATATCTACTCTGAACCTCCGTTTAACAGGTCTCCTGGTCCTTAATTGGTTTCTAACAGCCAAGTTGTAACTGTCCTCGTAATTACTGCATTCGGCTTTCTTGGGAGTGCCATCCTTATTCAAAGGGCAGCTTAGTTCGTCCGATAAATAATTAATGAATTCCTCCTTTGCATACAACTTTAAATATAACCTGTGATGCAATGAGGCCAGCCAGAAAGTAAAGTAGCTTTTATTGTCAGTCATTTTCAACTTGTATTTGATGCCGATTTTGGACAGGCCTGAGTGTGAATTGGGCATTATATAGAGACTCTTCTTGTTGTAATAGAATGTGTGTATATGATGCCAGGGCAGGCTTTGCAGGACTATACGATTAGTTGTCCCTGAATCATCAAAAATGTGGCTGCTTCTGGAGTAGAGCGTCACGCCTCTTGGCCCGATAGAGAGCCACACGTCGCGACAGAAACCGTCTCTAGTTGCCCATACCGCAGAGTAAAAATGCGCTCCATAATCCCGAAAGGTCTGTGCCAGTGTTATAAAGTTTATCATGGCTTTATTCCTGTCCAATCCCCGTCTGGACTCATGCGCCTTTTTCATCTTTAATTTAACATCTGCCATGTCATCAGTAATAGCAGTTTCTGGCAGATAGTGCTCAAGTAAAAAGTAATCTGCAGAACCATGCTCTCTATAGGAGAACTCCCCAAATTCGATGTGTAAAGCATACCCTGCTAATAATATGAGATTCTGAATCACAGAAGTCAATTGCCCTTCAACTGTTGCTCTTCTAAGTTGTAAATATACTCTGTGTCTCCATTCCCCGCCTTGGATGTTTTTGGCAATGTTGGTGGGTAAAAAGAATTTTATCCTTAAAAATACTGTTAAGGTGATTTCTTCTTCAATAAATTTCTTCTTATTACCTGCCTTATGCCAAGCTTCAGAGGCGATCTTCTTAATTTTATAGTCATCTGGTAGGAAGACAAAGTCACCACCAATCAGAATCGCAATCCCCAACATAAAATTATGTTCATATTTTTCACTATGAACTAGTGCTTCAAAAAGTTGTCCTGCTGTGACTAAATTAGGGTCACAAAGAATCTCAACTTTTTGCCCATTTAAGAGCACTACAGTAATCACCCGTTTCTCTGAGATTGCAGAGAATGTCAGATCCATACATCTGGCAGGCTGAGAAGCCCGAACTATGAACTCTGGACCCACACAACCATCTTTGCCTTTGCCAACACCCTCCGATTTATATAATCTTGAAGCAGCTCTTTGAACGGGCTTACCTCTCCTAAAATTTGCTGGTGGTTTTCTATTATCCTTGTCAACAGGAATAGTAGATAAAGATACTGCATTATTGGGTAAAATGGGTTGTTCTAATGGGCTTTTTCCTATTTCTAAAGTGGAATGAGCATTCGATAAACCACCCATTCGGGCATTGTCAAATAATTGGAATATTGAATTCCTATTATGCTTAGATACTCTGCAACTTGGGAAGGGCTCCCTTTCATCGGGCGATTTTACGAGATCAATGTAGCTACGTGGACGGATACTAACTTTTAAATCTGTGTTTGTACTTGCTTCATGGGTTTTAGAATATCTAGTTTTAACATCTATGGAATGTGCTTTTTCTCGGCTGTCTATTATTGGGCTCAGGCCTATGGAAGCGGCTGAACAGGAACTGCGGCCCGAGTCTTCGTCGCAGCTTCGTAACATGACTGAAACAATAAAAAAAATTAAGACCATTACCATATAGAACACATGAAATAATTGAGCAACGTAATCGCAATGTTAAATAGACCTTGCAGATCATTATAGCCCCCACCTAAGCATAATAGATGAGAGATTTCCACAAATGGTCATTATCACTCATACGTCTAATAAATATTCAACATCTTCCACTCACTTCACCGCAGGTAGGCAAAGTACGTGAGAATATCTCAAAAATATCGCCTTCAATTGTTAATAACCCAGTTAAAATGTTAACTAAGCTAAACTTAAACAGTAGATTAATAACAGAGAATTTTAAACTTAAATCGCTTCACAATAACTTACTTGATTTTTTGGTATATCTAAAGCCGATGATTCATTGTTTCACTAAAATATCACATCTCATTACGACGGTTACATCCTTTCACTTTCATTATCATTAAAATTACAAATTTCACATAAACATCGGAAAGTTGTCGGTTTAGTTTGATTTTGTTGATAAAGCAAATTACAAAGCGTTCAACACTTGTCGCGTGCACTTGCTTGCTTTGCTTGACGTGCTACTCGCGGTAGGTGGTGTTTTTTAGTTAGCATTAGCATGCAAAATGAAATAGCAATGGATGGAGCCGTGGGAAAGAATGAGACAAAGGTTATGTTTGTTCTTTGAATTCTATTCAGGAAATATAAACTAAATGTCAACCTGTGAACTAAACGAGTAGTCAGTCAACAGATATACAAGCTCACTACTATTTTCCTGATTGATAATAATTGTGTTTTTATTTTATACGAAATTCAGCCTCGTTTTCAGAAATACTAGGCGACAAGACGAGAAGTTAAATGATGATGCAGTATCTAAACGCTTTTATGAATACAGTGTTACCAGCAGTAGTGTAGTCCGTATTGTTACATATAAATGGAATTTTAGGAGAAAAATACGGTTCTGGTATTTTATAGAATCAATCACTATTTTTATTTTGTTTGTTTTATTTATATTAGTTTCTATTATTTTATTTTATTCAGTATACTTTATCGTTTTATTATCAGTTTGCTCTAGCAACTTCAAAATTCAGCTGTCACGATGTGATGTGTTGTGTTCATGTGTTGTTCGACGATGGCGACTGGCGTATTTTTTTTTTTTTTTTTTGTTTTTTTTTCGCTTCCGGCCGCTGTGCGAGCACGTTGTCGAACGCAAAGAAAATTATAATTACAGTGTTTTTTTGTTATATTTCTCACTGAATTGTGTTTATTTGTTCTGTGTCGTTGTTGTTGTGCCAGTGTTTGTCCTCCTAAATCTTGGTAAGTGAACGAACGCGGAGGAGGTGGCAATTACTTTCATGTGAGGTACTTGCCACCTTGTCCTGGACGAATTATGTCGTCCAACAACATTTTTGACCCTGGGACGGACCCGGGGACTCTCCCAATTGTTGTTAATCCACCATCTCCCGGGTTACATGTGGAGATCGCGAATGTTTCGGAAAATTCTGGCCTTAAGAGAGATCGCAATGTACTAGATTCCCAAGACGACAGTCCTAGCCCTACGGATCTGGCTGCTCCGACTAAAATTCCTCGCGCTGACTCGAATTTCTCCCCTGATGTGTCCCAGGATGTCTTGCAAAACCAGTGTAGCCCTAGTGCGACCAAAGACTCCAACCTTATGTTCACAGAACCTGCCCTTACGGCAAAGGATGACCCTAAGTCCCTAAAGCCTTCCCATTTGACTCAAGAGTTTATACCTGAGACCCAAGAGTCCGTCCCTCTGTCTCAAGAGCCTTCTCAATCTCAACAACCATCTACAACTCTAATAACCCCCGCTCCCCACAGAAATGAATATTTGTCTACGGATTTGGGCCCTTTTGTTGTCCATGTGACTAAGGAATCTCAGGAGTCTTACCTCAACCAAATAAAGTTTGGTCAGCTTCTTCATAACAAAGGTATTGTGGGAATTAAAGAAGGTGGAGTTAAGAAAGTGGGTCGGAACAGACTCTCGGTGGAGTTTAAAACTGCACAGTTGGCAAACAACTTTCTCTCATCCCCTCCCTCGGGGGATCTCAAGACGTTCATTCCATCATTTCACATCACTCGGACCGGTTTTGTCAAAGACATTCCCAAAGATTTCTCAAATGAAGAGCTTCCTTCTCTCTTCTTGTCTCCCCATGGTTTTGGCAAAGTTATAAAGGCGCGTCGCATCAACTATAAACAAAGAGATTCTAGTGATGGAGCCATTCAATGGGTCCCTTCAGAAAAAGTAGTGATTACTTTTGACGGTCAGGCGCTACCGCCTAGGGTATTTTTATTCAATTGTTCTGTGGAGGTTGAACCCTACAATTTCCCCACAATTCAATGTTTCAAGTGCTGTAGATTTGGCCATGTTAAGGCTCATTGCCGGTCCCGTCCTCGCTGTGCAAAGTGTGCGCAACCCCATGAGTCCTCGGATTGTTCTGTGGATGAGAACTCGGTGTCTTGTCTGCACTGCTCTGGCAGCCACAGAGCCACTGATAAAAAATGTCCTGAATATAGTAGACAAAAACTAATAAAAGTGACTATGGCAGATGAAGGTGTTTCATACCCTGAAGCTGAAAAACGTCATGCTCC
The DNA here is from genome assembly GCA_947049275.1 of Epinotia bilunana. NCBI lineage: Eukaryota > Metazoa > Arthropoda > Insecta > Lepidoptera > Tortricidae > Epinotia > Epinotia bilunana. Next base: position 19,275,010 of record OX346270.1, read on the forward strand.
CTCGAGACGCCCATACAGTGAAGCTGTCCAATCGTCCCATAAAAAAACTGTTTTTATTCAGAAAAAAGCAAGAGTGCCGCTCTCCCCTAGCTATGACCGTAGGGCCCATAATGATGTCATTGCTGGTTTTAACGCCCCTTTCCCTGGAAATGGGACGGCTTATCCCAAAGACCCTCCTCAGTCTAGGTATATTCCTCAGGATAATCAACCTTCTTCCCCTTCTGCCTCCTCGTTTGACCTCCCATCCTTACTTTCATCGATGGCATCATCGCTTATCGATTTTCTTATTAACAATCCCTCTTGTCTACCGTCCAACGTCGCCGATCTATTGAAAATTCTCTCCTCCCTCTTAGTGAGGGAGCCCCGCCCGGGGCTCCTTCCCCGTCATGGCTCACACGATTCTGCAGTGGAACATTAGAAGTATAAATAGTAATAAATCCGACCTCCTCTACTTATGTGGTAAACACTCCCCTTCAATTATTGCTCTCTCCGAGACTTGGCTAAGACCAGATTCGGCTTTTAGGCTTTCTGGGTTCACTTGTCTTCGTCACGATAGCTCGGACGGATATGCAGGTTGTGGTTTGTTTATTAAAAACGGTCTCGATTATTCCCGCATAGTTTTCCCTCTCACGCCGTCAATTTTTATCACAGCTGCGCGAGTCATAGATATTAGCGTGGTCTCAGTCTACATCCCTCACCCCTCCCCTAGTATTGTGTCCTCTTTCTGGTCCCTCTTATCTAATATCCCTCCTCCTTTATTAATTGTGGGTGATTTCAACTCTCACAGTCCTCTATGGGGCTCTGTCTCTGACGACTCCTCGGGCCGCAAAATGGTCGAATTTTTGGATTCCCAAAACCTTTGTATTTTAAATGATGGGCGCCCAACCCGCCGTGTCTCGCACTTACAAAACCCCTCAGCGGTTGATCTTTCAGTATGTTCTCCATCTCTTGCCTCCGTTTGCTCCTGGGATATATCTCCTTCTGCGTTAGGTAGCGACCATTTCCCTATTATAATAACTCTCTCGTCTGGTACTCCCCTGCCGTCTCCCTGCCCCCCTTTACAAAAATTTAATCTTATAAAAGCTGACTGGCCTAAGTTTATTTCTTCTCTAGACGAAAAAATTTGTGACCTCCCTCCTGTTTCTTCAGACAACTGTCTCGAAGTATACGCTACTTTCGAGAACTGCATTATGTGCTGTGCTGAGGAATCCATTCCACTTAAAAATGCAGTTATTAACAGACGGCCCTCCTTGCCCTGGTGGGACCCAGACTGTTCTGCTCTGGTTAAGAATCGAAAGGAGTCTGAAAAACTATATTGTTCTCAAATGACAACTGAAAATTTTATTGCATACAAAAAAACGCAGGCCAAGTGTAAACGAGGTTTAGCTGCTAGGAAAAAAAATGGTTGGAATAAATTCTGCGAATCTGTCTCCCCTTCCACTCCCCCTTCGTTGGTTTGGAAGAAAATTAAAATCTTTCGATGCTCCAGCGTTACTTCCCCGACTCCATCGTCGTTTTGTACTAGACCGAAGTGGTTAGAAGACTTTTATGACAAATTAGCCCCTCCGTACGTACCTGATTTATCAGAGTTACCTGCAGCTTGCTCGTCTTCCGCTCACAACACAGACAACTTTTTGTCTTCCCCTTTTTTAATGTCTGAACTGCGCTGTGTCTTGGAAAATCTTTCAGATTCTGCTCCTGGCCCTGATGGTCTGATTTACTCTTTTTTAACTAAAGCCGGGTCTAAGACTGTGGCGTTTTTTCTAGAGATAGTCAACAACTTTTTCAACTCAGGATTGACCCCGGATTCTTGGAAGGAGCAATTCATCATCCCTATTTTAAAGCCTGGCAAGAATTCGGATGAAGCGTCTTCTTACCGTCCCATCGCCCTTTCGTCTACCCTTTGTAAAATAACGGAACATCTCCTTAAAAATCGCCTGGATTGGTTTCTGGAGAACCATAATTATCTGTCGCGTTTTCAGTTTGGCTTTCGCAAAGGCAGAAGCGTTTCGGACAGTCATTGCATCCTTTCCACGGATATCCGTCTGGCCTTCTCTAGGAATGAGTCTGTGGCTGCGGCGTTCTTAGATATTTCCTCAGCGTACGATAACGTTATACTTTCAGTGCTCAGGACTAAAATGTCAAGGCTGAGTATTCCTTCGAAGGTTATTGACTTTATCTCCAATCTTCTTATGGGTAGAAGGATCAAGGTGAGATGGCAGGGTAGAATTGTTGGCGAAAGATGTTTATGGAAAGGGCTCCCACAGGGGTCAGTCCTTAGCCCGCTCCTCTATAACTTATACACCATGGATTTAGATAGGTCAGTCAATTCGCAATGCAGAATCTTGCAATATGCCGATGATATTGCTATATACTGTAACGACAGGTCCCCTCAAATTGCCTCTGAGAAAATTAATTCTGCCCTTAAGTCTCTTCAGTCTTGGCTTTCCTCTCATGGCCTTTCTCTCTCTCCAACCAAAAGTTCTGCTATTATTTTTTCAAGGAGCAGACATTCTCCTCTGTGCAATATTCATCTCGGCAATGAGGTTATCCCCGTTAAAGATTCCATAAAATTTTTAGGTGTTATTTTCGACAGACGTCTGCAAGGCGTCCCCCATCTTTCTTACGTGGTTAAAAAGTGCGAAAAAAATATCAACTTGTTAAGAGCTCTTTCCGGTGCGTGGTGGGGCGCCCACCCTTACTCTCAAAAACTCCTATATAACGCTTTGGTTAGATGTCATCTGGACTTTGGTACTTTTATTTTTGAGCCATGTAACAAGGGAGCGCTTAAAGTGATGGAGCTGATCCAAATGAAAGCCCTCAGAATTGTATCTGGTGGTATGAAATCATCCCCCAATAGAGCTATACAGGTGGAGTGTGGTGATCCTCCTCTCGACCTTAGACGCAAATTCTTGGCAGATCGATTCCTATTCCGTGCTGTCAGCTTAGAGTCCCATCCTTTGATTCCCAAACTGAAACTGCTGCAGAGCTTTTGTTCTTCTAACCCTTATTGGCGGAATAAAACTAAGCCTAACCTTGTCCTCAGTCTTGAAAAAGTTTCTTCACTTAGAGCTCCGGTGCAGAGATGTCCTACCTTACCTCTATATTCGATTCCTTATGATGCGATCCCTCTTTTTCCTAATGTTTTTTTTAATACGGGTATTTCCAAGAAAACAGTTAACTGTAATTCCTCCTTTAATGAATTTGCTCACACCAACTATCCAAATCATCTTTATTTTTACACGGATGCTTCTAAGCTTGCTGATCTTGGGTGTGTGGGTTGTGCTGTGGTCAGCCCTGGCATCAGCCTCTCTCTGAAATACAAGCTTCCCCCTGAGTCCTCAGTTTTTTCGGGCGAAAGTCTCGCTATCTGGATCACTGTTAACTTTATTCTCCAAAATAAATTTCCCAAAACGGTTATTTTTACTGACTGTTTAAGCGTTCTTCAGGCGATTTCTACCTATCCTTTTAAAAACTGTGCTCGCAATTATATCATCTGCCTAATTAAAAAATCCATCCTTTCGTGTCAATTAGCTAATCTTGATGTATCGTTTGTCTGGATCCCCAGTCATAGTGGTATTCTAGGTAATGAGCTCGCTGATCAAGCCGCCAAGGAGGCAGTTCTCCATGGCCTCGATTCTTTTTACAAAATTCAACCTTCTGATCTAGTGAACATTCCAGCCAAAAACTTGCAAAAAAAATGGTCGTCGCGATGGAATTCATCAAAAAAATGCTTTTATTCTCTTGTGCAACCAAAGATCCCCTCCCGCCCTTGGTTTTTTAAAAATCGTTCCCTCTCCAAAAGACATACCAGTACCATCATCAGACTACGTCTTGGTCGAGTTTGCTCGCCAGAGCTTCTTTTTAAATTCAAGTTAAGAGATTCCCCTTTGTGTGAGTGTGGTGAAGAGGTTGGCTTTATAGATCATATATTTTTCAACTGCCCACGTAATTCCCCCTCCTTTAATCTCTACTCTATGCTGCCAAAATTGAATGTCCCTCTCCCTTCGAATGTTGCCTTTTTAATCTGTTTAACAGAAAATAAAAAAGTGTTCCGTTTACTTGCCAAGTTCGTAGAAAAGAATAACATTAAACTTTAACCTCTTTAACTCTCTGTTTGTGGTGCTTACCCCTTACAATTAATTTTTAATCTGTAGTTTTTTTATTTTTATTTATTTAACAATGGTGTTTGGTAGTCGTTATGTGTTTGTGTTGTCCGTTTGTTCGCAGGACATGAGCAGCTCTCGTGCCACTTGATTCTGGCAAATTTGAGCCGACATAGTTGGCCAGTACGCCATTTAAAAAAAAGAAGAAGAAGAAGACTGGCGTATTTAAATCACTGAATTTCCTAAAAATAATTCAAAATATAAGCTTATAGTTATCTAATTATTGTAAGAAGTTCAATTAAACATGGCTACGTTAATTCAGTCATACGAGCAACAGTATTCAGTGCTTACTGCGGATATAACATCTAAAATAGGACGTCTGAAGTCGGGCAACGATGGTATGTTTTGAAAATATCATGTGAAATTGCATTCTAATTATGGATAATTGTTTATGATCTTCAAAGATTGATTATCTTTTAATTGCGTTGATGTTCCAGACAATCGGGATCAGCTGACGCGAGAAATTCAAGCAAATTTTGAAGAAGCAAATGATCTTGTGAGTATTTATAGAATGTGTATGTTTTGATCTCTGAGTGCATTTCACTTTCGCACAACCTTATGTTTTGCGGGCGATAATCTACTTCACGTTATAAATAAACAGGTTTAGAGTAATTGCACTTATGACTTGGCAGTGTATTTGTAAAATCTTATACTATATCTGCACTAACCAAACATGATTGATGATGTTAATGAGTTTACGCTTTTCTTGAATCATTGTCGAGAACTAGTTGGGATTTTTATAAGAATTCCCAGTAGTTCCATTATTGACTGAGTGAGTGAAGCGAACAAAGTTGTATGCTTCAGCTTCGGCTGGAAATCGTTTATCTGGTGTCCCGCCGTTCTGCTGTTCACACAGGTCGCACTGTTCAACTGATTCTCGTGAACTACTAACTAACCACTACTACTACCTACTACTAACTACTAATAACTGAGGGTCAAAATGACTATTTTTTTTTATACAACGACGGTGGCAAACAAGCTTACGGCCCGCCTGGTGGTAAGTGGACACTGCAGCCTATAGATGCATGCAACTCCAAAGGAGTAACATGGGCGTTGCCGACCCTTGATATGTTTGAGGATTTGCCGTGTTGATAGCTGAAGGAACTAATTCCCCCGCTCTCAACACAACGCATCCTCGGGAGCTCTGACGACCTTGCTCACCTCCAGGAACACAACACTACTACAGAGCAAGTAGTAGTGCTATTATGGCTGTTGGTCTTCTGCAAGGCAGAGGTACTTCCCCAGTTGGGCCGTCCAAATTCGAGCAGGATGACATTTCGCTGTGCCCTACCTCACCAAATCCCAGAATGCCTATATTCTTTCTCAAAACTGGTAAGCTGCACGGCTATCATTCAAAGGCGCGCGAGCTCTCTCGATTTTTCTCCCACTATCAGTCTCTTTCTTATTAGAACACTTAGAACAAGAGATATAGTGGAAGAAAAATCGAGAGTATGTCGCGGCAGTCGCATGATAGACGTGCTGAATGATAAAATGTTTTAGTCATATAATTACAAAACTTAACAACATTTCTATCTCAAAAAGTCCGACGTTTTGAGAAAACAAATTAGGAGATCTAAGACTAAGAAGTAGTGGAGTAATTAGGCAAAATCAATTTACGCTGTAATGAACCTAAGGCATATTTAGGGCGAAAACTAGATTCTGTTGCTAGAAATTATATTATAAAAAAAAAAGACAAAAAGTTTTCGTACTAATATAATAATCCTCTTTTTTATTTATATTTCTTTTTCTATTGTGTCTAGCCTCCGTGGGATGCTGGGTTAGAATTTCACCAACCCCTTTCTTCCTGTGGATGTCCTAAGTCTACTACGGGAGCAGGGTTAAAGTGTGCTGTGGGCGATGGGTTAGCAACCTATCACTGCGATATCACACTTTGTCGATCTTTTATACCCGCATGTATGCTAGAAGTGGCACTAGAACGTATCTAAGTGTCATGTACTCTGCGTACTGTACTTTACGTACGTCTTTTTACCATTACCATAGTATTCGTTCAGTACTTTTTTAAAATCAACGTACGTTTGAGTAATGACATCAATTGGTCGATAGTAATCTACGAGCACCTTGAAAGCTGCTGGGCCAATCCGGGAGAGGAGAAGCTGTTTCCGCTTGACCTCGGGGGCCTCGTTGTCTAGTCCATGTAATCTTAATTCGATTTCGAAACGCTGAATGCAATAGTCCCATTCTTCATTTTTACTGTCGGAAATATCAAATTGAAAAAGTTCTACGCGTTCGGTCATTATCCCATACTTGTCGCCAGAATGTTGTATTAATGAACTACATTAAAATTAGATATTTTAATATATTCAATTAAATGATGATCAATGATGTTTTTTTTTTGTTTTACTCCGTTGCTAACAAAAAGTCAGACGTCTTTATAGCCCCTGTACAGGAGGTTATATGTATAAGGCGTGTTATACAACATTTACCGTTAGCTTTTCGGTGAAAGAAAACATCGTGAGGAAACCGGTCTAATCCCAATAAGGTCTAGTTTTCCCTCTGGGTTGGAAGGTCAGATGACAGTCGCTTTCGTAAAACTAGTGCCTATGCCAAATCTTGGGATTAGTTAGGTGTCAAAGCGGTCCCCGGGCTCCTTTAGGGCACAACCGGGAATAACGCTAGGAAAACGATGATGAGTTAGCATCTTTCCCTCGATTGAGTTAAACAGGGGTAACCTTTAAGTAATCAAGGGCCATTATAGTTGCTAGCGTTCTGTTCTTCATATTTTGTGACTTTAGGGCAGGCAATTTCGAAATTCTGAATTTAACGACCATTACATACTAAACAGCTAGGGAGGCTAGTGGGCCGCAAGTAAGGGGCTGGCGGGCCGCCGCCGGTTGCCGATCCCTGAGTTAAACCACGAGGAATCCAGGATTTATTTATTTAATCGTATTGCGATCTGTAGAATAGTCGAATATCCATGTGATATTTTTATAGGAGCGCCTATTACGCCGAAAGTGTTGTCGCTCAATTAGCACCACCCAGAGGACACGTGCAGGGTTGTGGTAGGTAAATCCTGCGGACGCGAGCAACAGGTTGTCCCCCAGGAATCTAGGATGATACAACATGAATGAACTGTTTACAGCTTGAGCAATTGGAGCTGGAGTCGCGCGGCGGCGCCGGGTCGCGCGTGGCCGCGTACCGCGCGGAACTGCAGCGCGTGCGGGACGAGTACCGCTCCGTCACCAACAACTCTGGTGGCTGTGAGTATATCTAGTCTTATAAAGAGGAAAAGTCTGCGTGTTTGTAGCTTTTTAACTTTGTATGTAGGTTATCTCCGGAACCACTGTGTTGTGTATAAAGTGGAGTTTCTGGATGGACATACTTTATCCTGCAGGTGTGCTTGCGTTCTTTGCAATACGCGATTGAAGCTGGGCGTGTAGTTAGTCCTATAACTATGTCTCAGGTGTGCTGGCTTGCTAATGGTGTGCTTCTATATTCACAGCAATAATAGGCCATGTCAGTCAAATGAGTGAGAGAATATGAAACACTTTCACCGGAGAGTTATTTTTCAGCCACTGTTTTATTACCCAGGTAAATTTGATGGAGTTGGGATTTAGACAATTTCGAATGCCGCTTTTCATCTTTTTCGACAGGTAGCAAATTTACAGAAAGCGTATCGTAAGAAGATTCTCTTTTCTATCTGGTAACTGGATACGGACCTCCAGTTTCTTACGCGGCAAACGGGTAAATCCCTTGAGGGTGGTAAAAAATGTGATCTAAGTTAAATCCGGATTTAATTTTCAGACACTGATGCAGAAGAGCACTTCGACGACTGGACGTCCAACGACCAGCGACAGAAGCTACTGGACAACACGGAGCGTTTAGAACGTTCTGGAAAGACGCTCACAGAAGGCTACAGAGTGGTGTTGGAGACAGAGCAGATCGGGGCTGCTGTGCTGCAGGACTTGAGTCTGCAGAGGGAGACCATTGAGCGGTCTAGGGGACGGGTGAGTGATTCCAGCAGTTTATTTTATTGGGTACTAGTTTCTGCCCGCGTCTCCCTCCGCGTGGAACTCGTTTATATCGTAGCTTAGGGGAACGTAGGGGATGATTTCCGGGATAAAAACTATCCTATGTCCTTTCCCACGATTCAAACTATCTCCGTACCAAATTTCATCTCAATCGGTTCAGCGGTTTAAGAGTGAAGAGGTAACAGACAGACAGACAGACACACTTTCGCATTTATAATATTAGTCCATACTAACCACGTTACACAAAATCCATATATTTTTGCATGAAAAAAAATCCATACTAATATTATAAATGCGAAAGTGTTTTTGTCTGTCTGTTACCTCTTCAAGCTTAAACCGCTAAACCGATTGAGATGAAATTTGGTATGGAGATTTTTTGAATCCCGGGGAAGGACATAGGATAGTTTTAATCCCGGAAATCATCCCCTGAGGGGGTAAAATGGGGGATGAAAGTTTGTATCGAGCTACATATGGATAATGAGATTTTTTTGTATAAATAGCCACTGTAGCCAAGCGGTAACGCACTCTACTTTCAATTTGGAGGTCGTGGATTCAAACCCTGGCTCGTACATTCGAGTTAAAAGATATGTATACACTTTTGCACCTTATTCCATTGTAAAGGTGAAAAATGTATACATCTGTTTGACGCCGAATCTACCACTGGGTTTTTTCATAAACTTTGTACCACATATTATTTGATATTTGACAGTGGCTTTTCGTTGAAGGAAAATATCGTGAGGAAACAATGTAATCCCACGTCTAGTTTTCGTCGGCCCCTGGGTTGGGACAAGTTGCCTGAAACAGTCTGCCCTGTCATTACAATTTACAATGCTTTAAACGCAAGCTAACAAGGCTTCTCGAGCACACATTCTACAGCCACGATGAGTTTTTGAAGCGAGAATACAAAAGTTGACATAACTTGTAAGTTATTTATTAATACAATATTTTGACATGTAAATTATATAGTATAGTAATATGAGTATGAAGTTCAGATGGCAGTCGATTTCGTAAAACTAGTGCCTAGGCGTAATCTTCTATACTAATGTTATAAATAGGAAAAGTCTGTGAGATAGTAGCTCTGTAAGTGTGTATGTTTTGCGTAATCACTGGAAACACATATTCTATCTCAAAAATTATTACACACTAGCTTCCGCCCGCGACTTCGTCCGCGTGGACCCGGGATAAAAACTATCCTATATTTTAATCCAGGCTATAAACTATCTTCATGCAAAATTTCATTCAAATCGGTTCAGCCGTTTAAGCGTGATTGAGTAACAAACATCCACACATCCAAACATCTAAACTTTCGCATTTATAATATTACTAGGATGCATGTAGTGGACATACCTACTGGATGGTTATATGCTATATTTTTATCCCACGTGTTTGCCTGCGTTCTTTGCAATACGAGGGCAGCTAGTTTAACACTACAAAATCGTGTCTGTCATTCTTATTGTATACCACATGCTTAATAATGTTTTTCACTGTGTCGTGCTCCCAGCGAACGCAAAAACCATAGAAGTCTAAGTTGCGCCGCAAAACGGCCCCACAGAATGGGTGCCGTTGCCATTATGCGGGGTTGGGGGCGGGGTGTCAAAACGATGCCAGGCAGCCGTTTAGTTCGAACATGCGCACACCGCGTATTAGGCACGTGTTTGGGTAGACATTCGCAAGGTGCTCGCATTCTGTGGTTTTTACGTTGGCTTGCTGCTCCCACTTCTGATGTGATGATAAATGGGAGACATTGTGACATGGTCGGCTGTCGTGACTCTCCTGCCTCCTGACTCCTGCCTTCATCCCTCCCAATGTTTCACAACCGAGTGATTTTCAAAAAAAACTTATAATTTTTTAAATTTTCTAGGATTCATGTTATTTTTAGAATCACGAGCTCTATCTATCCTAAAAAAAAAAAGTACTGAAGATTTTTTTCCATTATGCTATGTTATCATTTCCCATAAATATATTTTGTATGGCGGTAGCATATTGTATAATTTTCGGGACATTCTTCTATCTATTGACATGGAAAGAGATCTTGTTTCTGAATAGAAATAACATACAAACTTGCATAGAATCTCGTAAAAAATGATGTGGCAAAGTTTTTGAGAACTGCTCAATTTTCAAGTTTCCAAACATGCCCAGCTTCGCGACACCGACGAGCACCTGAGCCGCTCCTCCCGCCTGATGAACTCGATGCTGGTGCGCGCGCTGCAGGACCGCTTCGCGCTGGTGATGGTGTTCCTCGTGCTGGGCGTGCTGCTGTGCATCGGACTGTATTTCTACGTCACGTAACCCGCTCGTGACGTTACATAGCAACGTGCGGATAGAAAGTGCGTAGGTGGGATTTGTATATCACTTTCCATGGTAAAAATGACAGTTAGCCCGGATTAGCGCGCGTACAGAGCGTTGCGTAATAAACCCGCTGGTACCTACACAAATGGAAGTGAGTGTACCATTCGCCGATAAACGTAATGTTTGGCGAAACTGAAATGAATGTAAACCGTACCATTTTTTTTTTTTCTAAAATAAAAAAAAAAAAACAACTTTGAAACGGTCAGTCGGGTGATGTAAACTTGAAACCCGAGAATCGTACGGCGAAAATGGGTACTACTTTACTTACTAGGGCACGTACTTTCCGTGCCGATGTGCACGAAATGTACGAGGCCCCTACTTACTAAACAAATCCATAATTTTATTTGCCATAAATGTAATTGGTTATAGGTACAGTCAGCGATGACGCTATGACTATATGAATAGTTAGTAGCAGCCAGAGTAGACAAATATTTCGTAACACACCCTTATTCTTACAGTAATAAAGCCGTGTACCGAAATATTTGGCTACCTTGGCTGCTACTAAATATATGACGCTGACTGTACCTATTAATTTTGACCTAAGTAGTTTTTCTCAGGAACGAAACTTCTCAGGCTTGTTCAGCTGTGTGTCAATTGTATAAGTTCGTCGAATTAGCCGCTAGGTGGCGTTGTACAGGTGGCTTCGATTCCTGAATGGCGCTATTAAGATTTTTCCTGCGATAGACCTTTGGCCAGTATTTGTTTTTTGTATAGAATATAGTTCTGCGCCAGGATTCAATATAGAGTGTTGGCAAGTACCAATTTAACCACCATTATACCATTACATATTGGCAAGTACCAAAAAAAACAATTTTGGGAACCCTTTGAACAGGCTTGTTATAAAACTAACCTAGAGGGCAATTATTACAAAGTTTATTTAAATGAAAATGTCCCAGTTTCAGAGAAAAAGACTACTGGTTTTCCAGTACTATGGCAAATGAAATGTTGGCTATTGAAGTTATCCGGGTAAAACTACACTGGTAGGATTGTGTTGTGGAGTCAAGGTCATTAAATATTTCGGTTTTGTTCTTTAGAACTAGGTGAAGGCAAACACTGTGAATTAGCAACTACTATCTATTGCACGAAAACCTAAGTGTGTAACTAAAGCCAAAAACTATTCTTATTTTGGATTTCCGCCTAACAGCGTAAAAACTACAGTATGTAACCCCCCCCGCTTTTTGTAAAACTGGTAGCTAAGTTATGAGTTGTTATTTTACTGATTCTGACAAAGATAAAATTGTGTTAACATTGATTTAAGTTCCTTTCAAATTATTCTGTCCTTTACATAGCTTTATTTATTGATAGTGTAATCATAAATATAAAAAAAGTATATTTATATTTAGCAATTGTAATCAATAGCTTTTATGTATGAGCGCCATTTATCGGCTATGTATATAGTTCTAAAATAAATGGGAAATCTACAGTTTAACTCAAAATATCGCGACGTTATATAATCTTATCGTAGTAAAGTCGCAACGTGATACTAATTTGTTTTTTTTTAAGTTAACTATTGAAATTTCAAATTATTAAAGACATGTTTATAGGTTATTTTAAGGGATTAGTAACATAAGCTTGTTTTAAAAAACTGCACTTCTTGATAAAACCTTCACACAACAATCTTCACATTAAATATTCAAAAACGTTTCACTTATGCAACATATTTCAGTTCAGGCATGTATGTGCCACCAATTTGGTATTAAATCAAGTTAATTGTGAGTTGCGACAGAAAGAAGTTGCAAAAGTATCTACACTTTTACTATCTTTACAAATGTGTTGTCCACTATTCATACCACTATTAGGGCCTGTATCATTTCATAAATATGTCTTGCGTTCCATCGATTTTAAGTTGTTGGCCGAATGGCATCAAAGTGGTGCATTCAAAAAGCAACTTTACCGTCCTAGGTAGAAGATTCTAATTAATTAAAATTCAGCCACATTCAATAATAACCATACATACAAAATAAGAAAATCAATCAATGTATTTGTAATGTGTGTAAATGTAAATGTATTTAATTTTACCAGTAAATAATCTGAATCTGAATATTTGTAGAATATGTGAGCCAAATATTTATTTCATCACACTTGCTGGTAACTGGTGTTATTCCATCCCTGTATACAGAAGGACAATGCCCTAAGTTGTTCCCACGGGAGTTATGGATTTTCATAACTCTCTAGGGAGTTATCAGGTGGTGTGTGATCTGATTGGTTTGCCACTAATAGTTGGCCGCGCGCCACTAGAATTCTGCTCTGTGATTGGTTAAAATAAATCTAGTTGGCCACGCGCCGCAAGAATACTACGGTACTGCTCTGTTGGTTGGTTGGTTGAAATATTGAAGCTGCGCGCTCCACTCGCACTGATCTGGAAGTGAAGTTGTCTATTTCCTAAATGTTTGATTGGTGCGGTTGTATGAAACATTGATTTTTCTGTCTTTTGTAGTTCATATTACCTCGCAAATGTAATGAAAAACATTGTGTACGGGCGTAAAAACATTGCAAATTCGCGATACCTACTCCACTTACGCCCCTCGTTAAACAATGTACTATTCCCTAGTTTACCTTGGCGCGAGTGGCCTTATTCGACAGCGATTCGTGCCGGTAACAGTTTGTAATAACCGCACCAATTGGGACAAAAATAATATGAAAATTCTAATATCGATTACTATTTCTGTCCAAACGTCCACTGTTCTTTTGTTACTGAACAGCATTTATGTTGATGGGTCTTGTGTGAAAAAGATGAACTAACGCCGATTAAACATAGTTAATATTTTGATTAGCGCTTTGTACGGTCAGCGTCATATATGATTCTGACTGTACGCCATTTGCCATCCGCTCACTTGGTTTCGGATTTAAAAAAAGGTAGCCTAAATTGCTTCTATTTTTTCATTATCTAAGCAGCTCATACTTCGATTGGCAACCACAGTTGCCACCATCAGTTTAGGGGTTCGCGAAATTGGCAACTACGGTTGCCACAAGCAAGCGGCGTTTACATACACCCATAGTCGCCTGTGTGTAAACACGACCTTCTTTAGCCGTTTTTAGCGTCCAATGATAGCAGAGGCTAAATCTCCATGCATTTTGTTTTTGATTATCTTGAGTCAGACTTAAATAGGTATGTACATTATTGTAAATAGACATACATATTTGTATATTAGTGTGTTATTGTTTATAAATCATAATAAGATGAAAATAGCGTTTCAATTGTCCTATGCCTTGATATACCTAAAACTTCACGGCAACGGAGGACTCCAGGTTCACGTATTGAACACACCTTACACCTCTCCAGATTTGGCTCGTCCTAGGGCGAAAATGATAGATCTAGATAACCACTAGCTACCATGCCTACGACGCTCTATGATGCTCCTAATGACATCGGCCTGTTCCTTTTGCTCATCATATCAGCCGAAACACGTCCACTGCTGCCTAGATAAGTATATCCACTGCTGGACATAGGCCTCCCCCAAAGAGTGCCACAGTGACCGGTCCTGCGCCACCCGCATCCAGGGGACTCCAGCAATCGTTACCAGGTCATCAGTCCACCTTGCGGGGGGCCTACCCAGGCCGCGCCTTCCGGTTCGTGGTCGCCACTCGAGAACCTTTCCGCCCCAACGGCCATCGGTTCTACGTGCTATGTGCCCCGCCCACTGCCACTTAAGTTTATCGATTCGGAGGGCTATATCGGTTACCTTGGTTCTGCTGCGGAAAGCCTCATTTCTGATGCGATCACGCAGAGAAACTCCCAACATAGCCCATTGGGTGACTCTGAGCCTTCTTATGAGGCCCATAGTAAGCGACCTTCCTTCCTTTCCTGCTCCTTTTGCTGCTTCAGCTAAATTCGACGCTCACCTCCAAGGTGCAATTCACCCTAAAGGGCCATTTATATGGTGCAGCAACTCGCATGCGAGTTTTATTACATTGCAGCGTTTGATTGTATTCATCGTATTTCGGTAGCCCGCAGACCGCAACGTAATCAAAATCGCATACCAGTTGTCGCATGTAAATGGCCCTTTACGCGGTTGAGAGTGACTCTTCGTACCGCGGCTGGCATTGTACAGTGAGCATCATAAACATGTATACACTGTTGGTAGTTCTAGGACCAGCGATAACGTCCTAGAACCACCAAAAGTGTATGCATGTTTATGGTGCTCACTGTACAGTTGAATTATACAGGAAACCTTTCAAAAATATTTCCACATGCGTCCTATGTCAGTAACGATAAAGACAGTGTTTAGATTTTATTGAAAACTGTCTGTATAGATATTAGAGAACTCAACTGCACCCCGACAATGACATGCCAGCGTGACGGCCCTGACTAGACGAAGGAACACCTGCTATGCGGTATATATAGCGTGATGCCATATGATTCGATTTTTCTAACTTTCAGACATGATTTCATTGGACAGAGAACCTTCTGTACGTAAGTACAATCAGCATCATATAGTTGCTAGGGGCCTAAGTAGACAAATATTTCGGTACTAGCTTCCGCCCGCGAGTTCGTCTGCGTGGACTCGGGATAAAAACTATCCTATATTTTAATCCAGGCTATAAACTATCTTCGTGCAAAACTTCATTCAAATCGGTTCAGCCGTTTAAGCGTGATTGAGTACTAACAAACATCCAAACATCTAAACTTTCGCATTTATAATATTAGTAGGATACGTCTTTATTAAGAGTAAGAATGTGTTACGATATATTCAAATAAAAACTGGCCAAGTGCGTGTCGGGCCACGCGTAGGGTAGGGGACCCTAAAAAAAATATTTTTCCAAATTTTATTGTACTGTTTTGTCGGCGTGATTGGTTTATATACCCACGCCGAATTGCAGTTTTCTAGTTGTAAGGGTTACTGAGCCGAAGACGGACGGACATGGCGAAACTATAAGGGTTCCTCGTTGACTACGGAACCCTAAAAATTGTAAACCACTGTGACTGAATAAATGATTATTGATATTGATTTGGCTACTTTGGTTGCTACTACACGATGCCGACTGTACTACTGGTATAGTACAGTCAGCGTCATATAGTTAGTAGCAGCCAAGGTATCCAAATATTTCGGTACACGGCTTTATTACTGCAAGAATAAGGGTGTGTTACGAAATATTTGGGTACTCTGGCTGCTACTAAGTATATGACGCTGACTATACAGCTTTTATACAATAAAACACTCATGAATATTTACAATATTTAATCTAATAAAATAACGCATCTATAAATAAACTTTTCTCACACTTACAATAAATAATACAGTCAGATTAAAAAATAAAACCACACTAGCGGTGCCTAACAAGTGTCGAATGCCCGCTCCGCTTGAGCGAGTCACTCGGTCGTACAGTTAACAAAAAACATAGATGATCACTTTAGCACGACACGCACTTACGACAGTTGGGATGCGTCAAAGCAGTGAAAGTGAAAAGGTACTAAAACGATCATCTACTTTTGCTGTTGACTATACACTAGATCAGTTATGAAAATTAATGTATATGGAAGTGATCAAAGTAGAGTCGCCGGGAACCTCGACTCTCCATACAAACGTAGTTTGGTTGTCATTTTAAAACATGATGCTACATGAAACTTTGTATACCTGCACAATTTGCGCCCTGCCTGACCCCGTAGCATGGACGGCCTTACCACACGATAAGTAACAAAGCGTCCGTCACTGGCTGACACCGTTCAATAGAACGAGACGGACGCTCTATCTTGTCACTTATTGCGTGATAAGGCCGACCATGATACGGGGTCTGGACATGACAAAGGTATCACTGTGAAATCTCGCAATGTATGCCAGAAACACGACCCATCATAGAAAACTGCTTGTGGTCATTAACAAAACCAATTTTTTTTGCAAACATCATTTTATTGATGAATAGTTAAATAGACAAGATGTTTACAACACAACAAAGTTTCTACTATAATTTCTAGCACCATAAACTAGTTTCCGATCTAGACATGGCGGACCCATTATGTATCCAAAGTTTCATGTTAGGGATTCCAGCACACAGATTTAAAATGAGAGCCCAAACGGTTGGGGAGCCTGTGCCGAGCGCCCTGGTTTTCGATAATTACCATATAATATAATGCAAAGTAAAGTATGAATATTGGAATAACCCATTTATATACGGGTGTAGACTCAAAATGTATTATAACTCCAAGAAGGCAATAAAACATCTAGTGACGAAAATCCCATTCAGATATCTCAAAAAATTACGAAACTGCAACCGCTTAAATATTGCTTGTTAGAGAGAGAAAACGCTCGCAGTTAGTGACGTCACAATCTGCGAGCGTCATAGTAAATGACAAACGTTTTATATGAAGGCGCGTTTTGCGGAGAAGGGACAGAATATAACCCCTCTTAAAACTTTGTGATTATTTAACCTATTGCATTGCTTTTTTCTCCATTTGACTACATTTTTAATCCATTTTCGAGACAATATAGCATTATTGATTATTCTATGCAGTGTCTACACCCCTATTAATGCTTGATTGTGTTGATATAAGTTTAAGGAAATACTTAATTAGGTATAGGTCCTTAAGAGTCCCCAACACGCCCGACTCAAGTCGACTCTCATACAAACGTAGTTTTGTTCTCATTTACAAACGGCATGCTGGAATAACATGCAACTTTGTATACGGAAACTAGGTTCTGTAGAGATTATCGTACCACCCCAACCACCATATCAACCATTACCACAACCATGATACCATATCATATCAAATATGCTTGTGTGGAGGGTCGGGCGTGCTGGAGACTCTTAAAATAAATAGTTCATAAAGCGGAATGCACCTAACCATGACGAAAAAGAATAGGTACAGAATCCTGCAATCATATCTGACAGAAAATGGTGGTCAAAACATATTTTTAGGGTTCCGTACCCAAAGGGTAAAACGGGACCCTATTACTAAGACTCCGCTGTCCGTCCGTCTGTCACCAGGCTGTATCTCATGAATCGTGATAGTTAAACAGTTGAAATTTTGACAGATGATGTATTTCTGTGTCGCTATAACAATAAATACTAAAAAACAGAATAAAACAAATATTTAAGGGGGCTCCCATACAACAAACGAGTTTTTTTTGCTGCTTTTATAGATAATGGTACGGAACCCTTCGTGCGCGAGTCTGACACGCGCTTGACCGGTTTGTCGACTTTGTTTGAATTAAGACTTCGTCCACTAAACTATAATTCATACTTTTTTTCTATGGAGCTCTCAACTCAACTATAATAAATTATTATACAACTGTATAAATAACTACAATTAATTTGACCAATCACATGGCGCCTTTACTGACATATAATTAACGCCACCAATAGAACGTCGCCTTGGTCATAGAACAAAAGAAAAACTCATTAGATTGTTGGTGGTTCTCACTCTAATAAGTTATATTGCTGGTGTTGTGTTGTATATTCTTTTCGAACGACAAAAACGTTGGGAATACATGTGAATATGACGATTTAAATAACTTAGCTGACGCCAAAAGGCACATGAGCATATGAACGCTGTGATATATTTTAGTAATTTTGGTAAACAGCGAATTGAGACATCTTTATAATATGTCTCGGCTTTGCCTATTCTGAAGCCCGAGGCACGCCACTGACTCGACGGGGACTTTTTGACTAAGCTTAAGCTAGTCTTTATTTTATTTTATACTAGCTGTCGCTGCTGTGTTCGAGGAATGAAGCATTTTCCCGCGGTAAAACGTAGTCTATGTTCATCAGGGATAATGTCGGCTTCTAATGGTAAAAGAATTTTTCAAACCGGAACAGTAGTTTCGGAGCCTATTCAATACAAACAAACAAACAATCAAATCTTTCCTCTTTATAATATTTTATATGTTGCGAAATGCATGTTTCCAACAGTGCATATTTTGTATAAAAAAAAAATTTTTTTTTTCTTTATATGTCCCTAGTCTAATCTAAAGTAACATGTAATTTTCTGTATGAGTCCTGGGTTACTTGAAATAAATGTTTTCATTCATTCATATGTATTTTATTGACGCGATTAAATGATTGCATATTTCGTTTTATCTATAGGTATGTATTGGCGTCAGGCAAATCAAATATTTTTGAGCTCTTTGGTGTAATTTTATTGCAGGATACTGTACCTGTCTCATAAGTCTTTAGAAGTATGATAGAGATAGAAGCTAATATGTCGTAATTATAAAATGAATGTAGATTTTAGTGTGCCAAATAAATCAAGTGTGTGTTATACAATCGTCACAAAATAATATAATTTACGCACAGATAAGTATTTTTTTTATGTCATGCTCTTTATTAACAACGAATTCATTACCAGCGATATCAAAAAAATCGAATGGCGCCCTTATCTGATCTATCCTCGTTCCAAAAGAGTACCTGGTTATTTCTAAATTCTACCCATAAACTCAACCTTAATACATCCAGTGCCGAAGATTGCGTAGCGCTAGTTCTTCTTCTTACTTTTCACTCTTTTTACAGGTAGCATGCTTCACAACACGCCGCCATTCCTCTCTGATCACAGCCTTCCTTATGCTCGTTTTTTTTTTTTTTGAACCTGTCTGTTGCTATAGTAGGACGGACCCAATATAGCGGTCGAATTGCGTGGTTGGAGGGCCTTATGCTCGCGTGTAGTGATGCATCAACTGCAGCTTTATCTGGTCTGCCCATCACACCGGAGACGAGGGTCGCCAACCGCCCTAGTACTGTCTTATATTATATTTTGACTCCTTTTACAGTCGACTACAAAGATATCGATACGGCCAAAGTTGCAAAAATATGTATACTCGACTTTATTGCCATAACATTAAGGTCGTGTATACATATTTTTGTAACTTTCGTCGTATCGATCTTTTTGCAGTCGACCGTACTATATACTGTTTAAGTAATATATAGTACGCAAAAATACTAAATTTTGGGATTTTCGGGGGACCTTACGAAGTGCTTCAAATTGCCGAGGTTTTTACTAAATAGCCACATTTTCTACAGTGTACGTGTAAGTGTTAAGTTTCTAAGCATAGGTGCACTTTCCAAACCTAATAATAGCATACAAAGATCAAAAGATTATATTCTGACAGGCAGATGGATAGTCAGCATGTTTAAAAATGAGCTATAATAACAAAGTCATAATACATATTTTGGCATGAAAAAGATTGACTGCCTTACTAAATGAGAGTTTGTTTGGCAATATTATGTGAGACTCGCTTCCGTCGGGCCTTCGTCATCCACCGGGTGTCCGAGTGCCGCTAGCTTGGTTTTGTAATCGCCCAGCTTTGAGTCCTACAAAAAACAAAGTAAGTAATGAAAATAAGTTAACTTCTCGTTGAGAGGGTTCCAATGAGCCCAAACACAATAGGTTTATCATGTGTAGTATAGAAGTTTTATTTTCTACCCAATCTCTTTATTATATTTACATATGAACAGGGAAATGTGAGGTCAAGTAAAAACAGTAATTTACTACAATGACAACTTCCGGCGCCGCCATTGCAAACAACGTCTCATGAACGAATTCTATTCATCATACCCCGTTATCAGTGTTGCAGAATCATTGAAAACGCTAGGGTTGGCACTGCACGTATATTATTTTTAACATGTGCCTCTAGGTATATATAAGCCCCTTTTTTAATTGATATAAACTAAGTTTTCAACAAAATAAATTCTCTTCAACTCGTAATTAAAAAAGGTTTAATTCTCTTTTTCACTCATTGCGTCATTTATTTGTCAAAATTGATTTATGTCGTATATAATTCGTTCGCTTAGTATTCAGTTAAAATCATGAATTTCATTGATCACGCTGAATTTTCCCAGTTTAAAAGAGAGCTGATGGCGAAATTAGAAGTAACCCGAATGCGACGCGGAAATGGTTCGTAAATTTATTAAATATAACAACAAAGTATTTTTTTTTCGAATAAGTACCTACTTAAGCATATCCGATCATAGTTTTCCTTTAAATTCATTTTTCAGTTTTTTCTGTTACAGATAAAAATATGATCAGTGTTGCCAGGGCCCTTGAGTCGTAAGTTACGTTTCGTTTCTTGAAATGTTACATTTTTGCTGCAAAAGTTACGATTTTCATTCTCACGTCTTAAAATTTTCTTAGTTTGCGCGAGTCGAGTGACAGAGATCGAGATGTAACGAACGTTCGATTCGTGTTTGAAATTGAATATCTCTTTTGCTATCACTGTCACTTCTGTCAGTGTCAAAAATGACATCAATGAAACTCCTGTCCCTGTCACCTATGTCAATACGTTCAAAAATAATAATATAAATCGTCGTATACTGTTCCGACCACGAAATACTTTTGTATGAGTAGGTTTTTTTTTACTAACATAAGTAAGGTGTCAGTCCTACTCTTAATGTTACGAAAATTCCCTGAATAATAAATGTTACTTACATGTTACGCGAGCGGGTCAAAAGTTACGAAAAATGTAAGAAATGTAACCATCTGGCAACGCTGAATATGATACATTTGTGCCAATGCACGATGCCTGAGATTCTTGTTAAAACATGTTAACACATAAGTATGACGATTGTTGGGATGAAGTAGTTTGAAGTATTCAGAAAATGTACAATAGAATGTGAAGGTGGATGGTCAAAAGGTGAATTCAACTGCACATGCAATAGAATTCAGAATTAGGAAAAATGCTGATGAAAATATCACCTCAACTAATGGAACCTTTTTGGACTGAAGTGGTTAATTTGATTGAAAATTATTAAATAAGTAGTATAGTTTATCCCTAAATAAAATGCGATTGTAAAGATACAACATAATTTTATTTCTCATGTAAGGATTCTTGAGATAAACCTTATCTATCAAATAAATTACTGGCCAGTTGTTCTTACTCACAATGTCAAACTATTTACAACATTGTCTTTTTGTCGTTTTTTGTTTTTTGTCACATGTCACATTGACACTAAAATAGATATTGTGCGACAACCCTATGACTTAGTTTCAATGGATCTGCAACACTGATAACGGGGTATGCTATTCATCTTCAAGCAACCTTTAGAAAGCCTTTCTAAAGACATTTTGTTTGACGCGCCAATATACTGCTTATTGACGGATGCATAAATTATTGAATGGCCTATTTATCCGCGTGGGTTTGAGTCACTTTAATTTGTAACTAAGTAGGTTGGTAACTATCATTTGACATGTCAAAATTGTTTGTAAACAATTAGATAACCTCAAAATAACGTAATTAATTTTAAATATCTACGTATATCCTGCATAATAAATAAACGGTACAAACGTACTATGGATGCGCGGCAATGTCATTTGAGCTCAATCAGATACCGTGAAGGGGCAATAAATTCAGATACAACATATGACCCGCGCATACTAAAATAAATTCAGATACAACATATGACCCGCGCATACTAAAATAAATTCAGATACAACATATGACCCGCGCATACTAAAATAAATTCAGATACAACATATGACCCGCGCATACTAAAATAAATTCAGATACAACATAAGACCCGCGCATACTAAAATAAATTCAGATACAACATATGACCCGCGCATACTAAAATGAATTCAGATACAACATATGACCCGCGCATACTAAAATAAATTCAGATACAACATATGACCCGCGCATACTAAAATAAATTCAGATACAACATATGACCCGCGCATACTAAAATAAATTCAGATACAACATATGACCCGCGCATACTAAAATAAATTCAGATACAACATATGACCCGCGCATACTAAAATAAATTCAGATACAACATATGACCCGCGCATACTAAAATAATAAAGCGATACCATAAAGATATATTCTGATAGTGTTGAAAATGTTCGTTATATTTATAACAAAATCAGTTTAATCCATAATGATATAAATATCATAACAGAATGAATATCATAACATTATAATATACGGTCGAATAACGGACAAATGGGCGATGCGACACACAATAATTATGACAAATAATATTAGGGAATGAATTAGTAGGGCAATCAAGTTTCGTCCAAAATGATTTAGGTGAATCATAAATGTAAATACAATACACTTATTTTACATTATATAAATACATTATAATACGTTTATTTATTGAACATACCAGGAATTTGTCCGTTTTCTTTATTTCTGGGTTGTTTTCATATCCCGCACCAGATATTATTATTTATTATTTTCTGTTTGGTCTAAAGGTTGACTGGTAGATAGGTAATGCCTTATGCTAGTTCGCCTTTTGTATTTGTAACTTGTTACTGTGCAATAAAGAATAAATAAATAAATAGGGCTACCAACGTTAGGACAAACAATCGTTATGTCAGACAGCGTTATGGAATACCAAAATAGGTATTTTTTTACGGATTCCAATATAGACCCGACTATTACCTGATCAGCCAACAACTCCAGCAAGTCATCCTGATCCTTCTTCATCTTCTCCAACTCTTGAACCGCTTTCGTTTCCGCTTCCCTCGCCTTCGCCAGCTCCTCATCCAACCTGGTCACCTCCAGGGTGAGCTGGTTCAGTCTGGCCTCGTATTCTGGTGATCTGTCATCGACCAGGCCTGGGAGAGACTTGGCTGCGGAGACTTGAGCTTTGAGCAGAGTGTTCTCGTCTTTTAGGTGGGAGTTTGAGGATATTGAGTCGTTTAGGGCGCCCTGGAAACGAAAAATATTTGTGTGGTGAGACCAAGTCCGCTCATCGCTGAACGCCAAACTTCACGATGACCCGCGACGTAAAGTACACAGGTGGCGAACAAAAATCCAGGAAAAGTTACTTTTGCAACAAGGGAATCACGACCCTCAGCAATAAGGAATACGACGCGAGCTTTAGTTGATGGTTGTGCTGCAAGTTGCAGTTCAACATATGTTGCAGCCTGCAACATATGTTGAGCGTATTGTACGCTACGAAATCCTTGGCATATTTATTTATTCATACTTAAGGAGTACCAACAACAGCTGCAAACACATGATATAAGTCTTACATAGTAATACAAAGCCAATTAAAGGAACTCACAGATAGAAATGGCATAGAAAAAAGAAAAATGTTTGACACACTTAGCACACAATATCGCACTAGGCATATGTACACTGCTAATTTAATACAGAGTAGTGCAACATAAAAAAAAGAAAAAACAAATACATAAAACTACATAGCAACTAATTAACAAAGAAGGAACATCTGAGCAAAGTCACACGTACCCGAACAAATCACCACTTGCAATTTATCTATCTTCAAATTTAGATTGGAGAATTGTTATCATGAAAGAAAACGACATGCTAGTTTTCGCCTCACAGAAGGAATCGAACAGTTGATAACATCAATATCCATCTCTCTAGTATATTAATGGTTGTGTTGGAGCAGCTCTTACACCTGGTGCATGAGTTGCTGGAGCCGCGCGTCCTGCTGTCTGATGAGGTTCTTCTACTATTCTAGAGTCGAGTCCGGGGACGCGCGTTCAGTTATAATCAGATGCGGATGGCGCTGGACTGATCATTCTGGCACTCTTTCGGCTGATTTGGTGATGACATTACCTGTAATTGATGGTTGTGTTGGAGCAGTCCTTCCACCTGCTGCATGAGCTGCTGCAGCCGCGCATCTTGCTGTCGGATGAGGTTCTTGTACTGCTCTAGGGTCGCGTCGTCAGGTGAGGCCCGTTCGGGCTCCGCGCTCCCGTTCTCTTGCTTGACGGTTAGACTTTGGGTCACTACGCCTGGAAAGTCATGCGCCATGTAATCACCATTTTCAACACAAAGGAGTACCTATAGCTTGCGCCATTAACATTTACCCACTCAGGGCCAAGAATCGCTACGCGCTACGCTCGTAGCCGATCCCGTGGTTTTCCTCGTAAAGCGACTACGGCGGTCTGACGCATATGTGTCGTCATGGGCCCTAAATGTGTTAACTGAGACGCCGGTACCGGGCGAACGCACGGTCCCTTGGGTTCTGAACACAGGGTTTTTTTTTTAGTTAGTGATGTCTTGATTTCTATAGTATAAAAGTATTGTATCTGTATTGCAAAACTCAAATAGAAATTAATGTAAGTGGCAGAAAAACGATCACCCAGACGTACATCAAAACTAATTAGAGACGTGCGCATACCCACATGGACACACGCATATACACACTCACAAACACATACGCTCGCAAGTAAAACACACACGACATAGATAGACACACACGACGCACGCACGCGCAAATAATTGGCTCTGTAACCTAAACAAACACATTACAAATAAATTATGATAACATTAAATTTAGGTCAACATTTGCATTAGCCAACCCGAAAGGTAGAACGTAAAAGTCAATAATAACTTCGGAGTTTGGGGGAACCACGAATATGCGAATAAGTAAGTACCAGTTCCATAGATGTTGTAAGAACTTAAATATACCCTTTTTTGTGGCCCCACCCACTTAAGCATACGTTACTTTCGTACGTATACTTTATTTTTTATTCCGTTTAGATTGGTTTGCAAATTTTTTGGGTTAAAAAGGGATCTGCGTGGTTACACTGAGGCTATATAAATAATTACATATAGTTCTAAAATTGTTTACTAGAAACAATGAAAATTGATACTCACTTTCTAGCACCTTAAACAGCTTGCAGAACTCATAATCAATCAATATCTCCGACGCCATCTGTACCCTGAGCTGAGGATGCTTCGCCGCTTTATTATAAAGTTCGTGTTTGGTCACTTCACTCAACTTCGCGGAGAACGTTTCGATTCCTATTCTCTTCAACAGGAGCTGCTTTAGGGAATCCTTAGAATAATTCTCTACTGAGTCATCGTTGAAGTGTATGCAGATGGCTAGGAGGAACGCTGAGAGCCCTGGAAACGATATTATTTAAGTTAATCGTGGTATTTAAAATCTAGTGTGTTCTTCGGTCCACCGTTGTAGAGGATGTCGTCTGTGATTCGTAAATATACAAGAACCCGTTTGATTTTCTTTTTTAACGAGACAAAATAAGTCTGTAGTACAGTCCGTGTATATAATACTCTATTTGGTGTTATGGTAGAAGAATGCATTCAAAACGGACTGCTGAACATTTATCCGAATAGGGTGTTGGGAGAATTGATAAACCGGTAACTAGTAATGTAAGAAACTTTAGGTCGTTATACAAGTGATAATTAAGGTATGCTCTGTCCGTACGACCGTGTAGGCGAATGGCTGCATTAAGAAAATAACCAGACTTTGCAGCGCCACTAGGAGAGATCTATGCCTACCAGATTATCAGTGGACTGCTGTGGGCTGATGTTGATTTGGTAGTTAATTATTTATTTTAGTATAGCTTTATGGCTCGGTCATTGGGCGCCAATGTAACATGTATGTTACCTTGGAATATCTATTCTATTCACAAATCTTTCATTGCGTTAGCCAATCCAAAAGGAACGACGCAAAATTCATTAATGTGTTCAGTGGAACAGTGAATCTGTCACTGTAGCTGAAAGAAGTGCCAGTTCCGTGGAGGTTGTTAGACCTTAGAGGATATACCTAAGGGGCTCATGTGTATAAGGCGTCGCGACCCACAAGAAGACGCAGCGTGGGTACTTGGGTAGCCACAAAGTGGACTGATAACCTAGTAAAGGTCGCGGGAGTCTGCTGGTTGCGGGTGGCGCAGGACCGATCACACATTGACACCTACTGGGGGAACCTGTGGGACAGTGGACGTCTTTCGGCTGATATGATGAAGATGATATATGTTACCTTGGAGCAAGTATTCGTTCTCGTCGTGATCGTTGGAGCAGGTCTGGTTGACGAGGTAGCCGACGCCGCCCGGGACCTTGAGGAAGGCGCCGACGGCGGCCGGGCAGTGGCTCGTCCATTGCGAGAGCAGCATTAGCAGGGCAACCTAGAAAAAATATCTTTTAATTTAATCGAATTAATTAATTTTTAATCTAAATATATATTTTTTAAACCGTCTCTTAAAAGTTGTCATAAACAAAATCCGATTAAGAAGGGTGTGGATGTGACAGAACTAGATTCACGGCTAGCAGACGACCGCACGCGAACTGTCTCGCGCGCTAGATAGACTATCTATCTCTTTATATTTAGAGCACTTAGAAAGAGACGGGTAGCTTAACACGCGCGCGAGATATGTGCATGGTCTTATGCTAGCGGTTCTGTAGTTATGGAAGTGGAGGGCTGAGAGAGTGGAGCAAGACTAACGGGCATAAGGCACGTATACTTGTTTGCCAATTTCGCGGCAAATAAAAGAGAATTCATCTTTCAAATAAAGCTTTGGAAGATGAAGTTAAGTAGCGCCGATCCTGAAGGACTGTTGCTTCCCTATTTTGTGATCAGCTATGTGGCCTGAAAGTCACATTTTAAAAATCTTAAAAGGTAACACTGGTCATTATCGGCCAAACGCCTCAGTGTTGGCAGTATAGACTTCTATAATAGGGGTGGAGACACTAAATAAAATAATCAATAATGTCACATTTTCTCAAAAAGATTAAAAATGTAGTCAAATGGAGAAAAAAATCAACGCAAAAGGTTAAATAATCACGAAGTTATAAGTGTTCAAAGATTTAAGAAGGGGTATGTTCCGTCCCTTTTTCGCAAAACGCAACTTCATATGAAACGATGACGCTGGAAGATTATGACGTCACTAGAAGACGGCAATGTGCCGCGCCCATCGTGTGCAGCGCTGCCGTCGATGCGGCCCCCCGGCAGCATCCTGTAATGTGACGTCACACACTGTTTGCATTTTCTCTCTCTAACAAGCAATATTAAAACGGTTGTAGCTTCGTAATTCTTTGAGATATCTGAATGGGATTTTCGTCACTAGGCATATTTTTTTGCCTTCTTTCTTTTGGAGCAATAATAATTTTCAAGCCTACACCCCTATTGTAGCTTCGTGAAATGGGCCCAGAGTCCCATGGATACCATCAGGATATCCACTACGGTTCTCACCTACCTTGGGCTGCAGTTTGGTAGTCTGCTGTAGTGTGAGTGTGCACTGATGCAGCAGTGACACAGGCGCACTGCCGATGTTGGTAGCGAGCAGGACCCGCAGTAACTGCTCCTTCTGTCCAGGGTTCTCGATCAGGGCGTGAGTCAGGGCTACGGCGGCGAACCAGTTTGAGAGTACGTCGGATGAGAATAGACCTGGGGAATTAGTATGTATGTAATGTAGTATAATATGGAATAGGAATTTTAGATTACATTTCTTAAAATGACACAGTCTAAAACTCTAAATACATATGATGTTTGACGACCTCTTTAGCCTAGTTGGTAGTGACCCTGCCTACGAAGCAAGAGGTCCTGGGTTCGAATCCCGGTAAGGGCATTAATTTCTGTGATGAGCACGAATATTTGTTCCTGAGTCATGGATGTTTTCTATATATATATGTTTATCGTTGTCTAGTACCCATAGTAAAAGCTTTGCTTAGTTTGGGACTATGTCGATTTGTGTAAGATTGTCCCTTATTTATTTATTTATTTATGTAGAAAAAAATTGGGAAAAGTTACTTGTCTTTGGTAGTTAACCACTTTTCGAGATTTAGATGGGTTGCGAGTATTTTTAATATTACGTAAATACTGATAGAGTGTGTCTACGCTAAACCCGCTACAACAAATATTATGGCAAAACCATGGCGGCCAAATTTTGTTTTGCTATGTAATTTTAATGCAGACTGAACGTCGACGGACTCTAATTTCATTCGATGCGTATTTTATTGGTCTAACAATAAGTGGCTAGATTCTTAAAAAACATCATAATCAGACAATCCCAGATTTTGATGGATCTGAATGAGCCAAGGTACTTCTTATCTTATGGCTCATTTTGACTGGTCCTTAGCTTAGAGCCAACACCCCGCATGAGGAGAGTTGTTTTCCCCTTTAGCAAAAACAAGGATAGTGCATTTGCATGAGCTTCCCCTACGCGACCAGCGAAAATGAGCCCTTAATTGTTCTCCCTGCGAATTACCACTATTCGAAATCGCATCACACACACATGAACAATTACGGTTCGATATCATCATCATCATATCAGCCGAAAGACGTCCCCTGCTGGACATAGGCCTCCCCCAAAGAGAGCCACAATGACCGGTCCTGCGCCACCCGCATCCAGCGGACTCCCGCGACCTTTACCAGGTCATCAGTCCACCTTGTGGGGGGCCTACCCACGCTGCGCCTTCCGGTACGTGGTCGCCACTCGAGAACCTTTCCGCCCCAACGGCCATCGGTTCTACGTACAATGTGCCCCGCCCACTGCCACTTAAGTTAGAGGGCTATGTTGGGAGTTTCTCTGCGCGATCGCATCAGAAATGAGGCTATCCGCAGCAGAACCAAGGTAACCGATATAGCCCTTCGAATCGCTAAACGGTTCGATATATTTTTTCATAAATGTCAAATTAAGAAGGTTAATTCACTCACCGCCGCACAATAGATGGCCACTGGTGAGGCTGGAGGCGTCTGAAGACGACGGCAGCAGCGTCTGCACTAGGCTCGCCTGCGACATCTCGTTGTGGTATAGGTAGCATTGGAAGCAGTACAACACTGCACATCTGTCAATAAACATGGTATGTCTATTTAGACCAGGAGCGACGGGAGGTGGAGGGGGCGGCCCTGACATCCTTCTGTCGACGCAAAGCTCCATCGGTAGTTCAGGGGGACCTTTACCAGTGGGTGACACCCTCGCGCTTTCCACCCCCAGGTGCCACCCATGCTACGCCACTGACAACCAATAAGAGAACACCTACAATTTTAAAGCCAACCAAGTGTTTAGTGTGCTGTGGTTTTACAAGGGACAGGAGACATCTTAAGACACTCTTTTCAATGTTTGTCACTGAATAAATCCTAATTTATTTATCTAGTCACTTGTCCTTTATCCGATGAAGGATCCCGCGATATTAGGTACTGAATCACTGGTCCGCAAGATGCCAATAAATTGAAACCGTTCTGGGATATTGACGCATTCTACACAAATAATGAAAATGTCCTCTCACCTTAAAGAAAAGGGTTGTTTCTCATTCACCATCGACATGAGCAGCACCACAATGGCCGGCCGCGGCGGGTTCGACGGCGCCATCACGTTCCCCAGAAACTCCTGGTTCACTACGTCCCCCCTTATCACTTCCCCCACCGTATTAATGGTCTCCGTCAGGATGTCCGCCGGGACACCACTCGCCATCAAAATATTACATAACGAGTCCAAGAGACCAACATTCTTCATGATTTTCTGACAGTTGGAAATAATCTGAACAGCGTTGCTCGGTGACACTAAAGTTCTAACTATTTGCAGCATGCAATGCACGTTTGAGACTTTCTGCGGCGACCAGCCATAGTCTTCCGATTCATCTGGAGTGTTGAACATCGGTAGCATCTTCTGTATATAGCTGCCTTCTTTGAAAAAGTTTATGTTACTGCTGTTATTCCTTAACAAATTCAACATTAATAGCAGACAGTCTTCTACAATAATCCCTCCGTCTGAGAAACCTTCAGTTGATACTATATCAAACAGTCTATCAAAGGCATTTTCGAAGGCGACTATCTTTTGTATATTAGCGTTGCCACTAGTAAGCTTGATTAGTAACAGAAGCGTTTCATTCCTAATGACTTCTCTAGGATCTCCAAGTAAGTCCATCATTTTGGACACACCCATTGGTTTCACTAATATAATTTCTTGAATGTCTTTGGGTCTGTTAGTCAATAGTGAAGTCAACAATTGGACCGCAGAAAGTCGCACTCTGAAGTCGAATTCGTCAAGTAAGTCTAAGACTAGTTGTATGTTGTGGTGGTCTTTTATGAACATTTCTGTGAACTGCTCCCCAATGTTCATGGGGACGTGTGGGTTGTCTTCCTCCTCTTCGAACTGGGTTGGGTGCATTACGTTGTTGAGCGTGTCGAGCGCGTAGTTTATCGTCTCGTTGTCTGCCCGGTCTAGCTCTAGTACCTGAAAGAAGACTATTTTTTCTTGGAAAATCTAATATGTTTTTTTTTAGAATAAGAGGACTCACTATATGGCGGCGTCTTCTATTTTAACGCAACAACCCGAAGGCTACAGCAGCCGAGCAAACACAATCTATGTTTACGAGTTTATGTATAGCGTAAAGATTCGCACTTACAAATGAAACTTGATGCAAGGCACGAATGCTTTATATCCTAAATAATCGCGATTTCGCTTGTCTTAACTGGGCTTCCAGGGCCTCCCAATGGAAGGCCTAGCGGATCCATACTGCTAACCCTGCAACATGCCAGTCCGCTACACTGTTAAAACCTAGAGGATCCATACTGACGCGCCGGACTGTGGCGTGCGCGCTAGTACTTACCTGCGTGTGCACATTTGCACATACATCAGTGAATATCTGTACTCTGCTCTAATCACAAAGAAATATCAACCAATTTAAGAAAATTATAAACGCTATGCTCATAGAAAAATGTTTTTAGTCATTAGGTAATGAATAATCATGAATTTAACTTAACTTGTTAAGTATGTATATATTAACCATATAATTATGTTAGTGTTCCATTCTCTTTGCATGCTGTATAAACAGTAAAGCATGTGCACTTAAGCAACTATATCTAAAGCTGCGTACGAATTTGAGCGGCTCAGCCCGCGCGGCGAGCTGCTCGCGAGCCAAATAGTGGCACATGAAAGGCTGAAACGCACTGACAGCGGTGGCGGCGCGGCGCAGAGGCGGTACCGTTTGTATTGTTCGAGCTAAAATGTGTAACGATCCGCACTAAACGGCGCGGCGCAGTATTCTTTAAATTAGGCGAGGCACGCACACCGAGGTGCCTTTGAGCACGGTCAAAAGACCACATCTAGGCAGCTCGCCGCGCGCCGCTCGCGTGATGCTCGCGCACAGCGCTGACCCGAAGCTGCTCAAATCGTAGGCAGCTTAAGACCACATTTATATGTATACACACATTTGTATGTATGTTGTGTATTGTGTGTATGTTCGGCAATGTGATAAATTTTAATTAAAAAATTTTCAGGGTCCAGAGCACAGACCTGCTTGAGTGTGTCCATGCCGTGAGCGCCCACGTCTACGCGGTACTTGCGCGACATGGCCTTGAGGGCGCGGCATGCGTCCCGCCGGTCCTCCAGTAATGTGGAGTTGTTCACGCGGTCCACAAGGCGCTCCACCTGTAGGGAAGACACTAGTTAACACTTTGGCTGCCAGGAACCCACTCCGCGGGCGCCTACGACGTAGTCGCTTTTCGCTACATACGAGGAAAACCACCCGCGTAGCGATTCTTGGCAGTTAAGTTAAGTGACCGAATGACCAGATGACAATAATCAATTCACTGATCTGTACTGTCTGTGATGTGTGTGATTATGTCCGATAGTCTTAAATAATTGAAGATAATTTCAACTATACTTCCATTAGCTGACCAAGCCAGTCATAACCTAACCTAACCTAAAACCTTTTATTATCAATATCATCATTGACATTTATATTTAATTTAGATCTAATGTAATGACATTTATATTAAATTAAATTAAATTCTATTGACATTTCTATTTAATTTAATTCTAATTCTATTTAATTTAACATTTTAAAACTATTTATGTACAGTTGAGGTCAAAAATATGTTTACACTTTTGCACTTTAATACAAGGCAATAAGGTGCAAAAGTGTAAACATATCTTTGACCTCGACTGTACCTACTAATATTAGAATTTAGTTTTTCATATGTTTTATACTAACAACTATGGCCATGTTCTGAAATAAATTATTTAAATTTGAATTATTATGATGGAGGCAAACAAGTATTCAGCCAGCCTGATAGGGAGCAGACACTGTAGCCTGTGGATACTTGGGACTCCAAAGTCACCACAAGCGCATTGCCAACCCTTTCTTAATTTGAGGATTCATTGTGTTCACATCTAGAAGTAAATGTAGGACCCTCATTCTCAAAATCTTGTAAATAGATTTTCATCTAATTCAAGTTACTTGAAATTAATATTGAGTGTGAAAATGCAAATATTTTTATATGCATGTTGGTTTTTAATAAAATCTTTACTTATCAATCAGCTTAAGTACTAAAATAATTAACAACTTAAAAAGTTGAGATAAACATTTTAATTTCATAGTTCAATGTCTCAAAACCAGCTGAACTGATTTCACATCAGCTTTCGGACATAAAAAACCACATTAAAATTGGTCCATTTGTTTAGTACCTACACTGGCACAGACAGACACACAGATTTTGAATCTCTTTTTGAATCGGGGGTTAAAAATAATGTATTCTAATTATTTATTATATTTTACAAATTTACCAAGTACCTATCTTACATTTTTTTGCATCAATTCCATTCCTGCCATTCGAAATATATTGAATATAGTAGCTAAACTAATCATACTACTATCATAATGTTCAACTAAGTACAATTTCTCAATTTCACAGTCCAATGATTCTACTGATCGCACAGCTATTCACAAATCACTTTCACCTCTCATTAATATTGACATAGACATTAACTTTTTGTCTTTACTAAGCTTTAACTATTCAGAAAACCAAATTAATGGACTAATGATTTTTTTCAATATTTAATTTTATAATTAATACGAAAATCTGGATCCAAATAAATTAAATTATGGTTTCTGTTTAAATTTGACCGTATATGCACACTTATTAACATAATTTATAAAATAAAAAGTAAATAAAATAAACATTGACAACAATGTTCAACAAAACCAGTTGTTTAAACACCAAATCATTTATAAACGAAGATAGACAGAGCTAATAAGTTGTCCCAGCGTCGCGATAGAATTGCCTTGCAAACTTATGAAGGTCCCTGGCCTATATTTAACATTAGAAACATTTTTGATACAAATCCAACATCGTACCGTTTCCGCACCCGACGGAGTTTGTCCCGGCTCCGGGGCCCCGAGAACGGTTTTTAAGCCGCTCTTCAAAAAATCCATCGTAGTTCTTCTATACGCCTTCTAATACCATACACCAATAATATAAAACACCACGAATTATGTCAGAAAATAGCGAAATATGTAATCGAGTTAACCCAAATATTCGACACGTCAAGGGAATTGACATATAATATTTTGACAAGTACGAGTACACGAGTGATAAGATTTTTTTTCTACGCAAAACATTAGTTTGCACTAACCAAACGCAATTACGGACGCGTTCCTAAAATATGTATCAAACGTCAAACTTCACTTGACAGCTAAGCTAATTTTTTTTTTTTTTTTTTTTTTTCCTACCTATCTTTCCAAGTTGGGCCCCGAAGGGGCCCTTAACTAATTACCTATAACTATAATACCTTAAAACCTAATAAACAAGTAACACCGCAGGGCGCGCAATAGACACCACACCTTGAGTGCGGTGATAACAATAACGCGCCCTGCGGCGCACAGGCCACGCCCCCCGCCCCGGCAGCACAAGACGAAGCGAGAGAGCGCGAGCCGTAGGCGAGACAGTACATAGCCGCTCGACCCAGACATAATATACAAACTTAAATCTAACGTGCAAACCATGCACTATAAAACTAACTAAGTAATGTACAAACCTTAGAATCTAACATATAAAAAAAAATATACAGCCAGAAGGGTAACATGCACACAAAGTAAGTATACCTATGTACAGAGAGTAGAAATTAACAAATAGAGTTATTTACAGAAACAGAAGGAGGACGGGTGTAGTGTCGGACGCTTTTTGATCTAAAATAGCGCCTCGCCAGTGAGGGCCTGTATGGGAAGGAAGGAGAGGAGGAAGAGGGAGAGGGAGATCGCACACTCCCATCAATATCAGGAGGTTGGTGGGAAAAGCTGCGCGCAAACTCTCCCACCAAGTCCTCGTCCGTATTTAAATCTACAAAGGATAAGCCAGTGAGCCCGTCCTCACGCGCTGCCTCACGGCGCCTCTGTTGCCGTTCCCGGGCGCGGAACTCAACATCGTATTCGAGTTCGGCCCTCCGCTCCATGGTGATGACATCGTCCGGGTAGCACAGGACGTGCCTAGGCCGGCGGTCCCTGAGCTTGGGGTCCGGCCTAGGCACGTAATCAATTGCCTTTCTAATGAGTGGACTTCCACTAAGTGCCGCCTTTTCAAAGTACTTAGTGGAAATCCGCTTCATATGATCCGCAACCGAAGGCATAAATAGGTCCGCGTGTAACCTTATGTTACGCACATAAAACGGAGCGTTTACAGACCGCCGCAAAAACTTATTTTGCAGGGTCTGCAAACGTCCCAAGTGCGTTTTAGCGCAATGCGCGAACGCTACACTCGCGTAGCAGAAAACTGGCCTGATACACGACTTATAGATCAGTAGTTTGTTCCTTACAGACAAGCTGCTGGACGGCCTAAGGAGGTGGAACAATCTGCTAAGATAAAAAGACGCCCTGTCCCGCACGACACTAAGGTGCTTGGCGAAAGTCAGTCGCCTGTCCAGGAGAACCCCGAGGTACCGCACGTGGGTAACCCACGGTATGACCCTCCCAGACAGGGACAGCACCCCATGCCGCGCGGTCAGAGCATCGTATCCTGACCTCTGAGAGAAGACCACCGCGGCACTCTTCTCCGGATTTAACTCCACTCTCCAGGCGCGGCACCAACTCCCGAGAGAGTCGATCGCGCGCTGGAGGAGAGCTCGCAACCTATCTGGATGGGTCGAAGACGTGTATATAGCCGTGTCGTCCGCGAAAAGCGCGTAGTGGACACGGTCTATCCTTGGCAGGTCGTTAATATACAGAGCAAACAAGAAGGGAGATAGTACTGCACCCTGCGGCACGCCCGCCCGAATGGGATGACGCGCCGAGAGGGTGCCCTCCACGCGATATTGGAATGCCCTGTTTGCCAGAAAGTCCCCAATCAGGTGCACCAGCCTGTCCGGCATCTGCATGTCGAACAGCTTATGCACCAGCCCGCAATGCCATACTTTGTCAAATGCCTTGGCGATGTCAAAGAAAACAGCGCCAGTGGCGACCGACCGCCGTGTGGCAGCGAACCAGTGCAAGACATGCTCCACCAGCCGATGCACCTGATGGGTGCAGGAGTGTCCAGGCCTAAACCCAAACTGCTCGTCAATATAAATATTGTGCTCACTGAGGAAGTCCCACAAGCGGGCTTGAACAACCCGCTCGTATAACTTCCCCAGCGTGCACAATAGGCTAATGGGCCTGTAACTGACCGGCGCTGTCCTTGGCTTGCCTGGTTTCGGGATGCCAATGACATGGGCCACCTTCCAGGCCGCCGGGAAGTGACAGTTGGCCAGCGCCGCGTTAAACAGGTCTACCAGAAAGTGGATCAATGCGTCCGGAAGTGCCTTCAAGGCCCTGTTCGAAATGCCGTCCGAGCCGGGGGCCTTCTTGACCTGCAGTCTCCTGATCAACCTCTGGACCTCCGTGAACGTTGTCGTCCGCAGAGGCTGACCGGTAGGCGCGACTGCAAGTCTGGCAGCAACGTCATCCGCAACGCGGGCGACATGATCCTGGTCGCAGGGCTCTGTGCTGGGCGAACACTGCAGCTCTAGGCTGCTCGCCAAGCACTCGGCCTTCTCCGCGTCCGTGAACGCCGGGGGAGCAGAAGGGGGGGCCCCAGGGATGGTCAAGGGCGGCATTTGAACGACACCCTCCATTTTGAATGTACGAACCAACTGCCAGAAAGCCACATGAGAAGGAACAAGCTCCACAAGGAGATTGTTCCACCTCGCGTTCCTATATTCCCTAATGCATTTTTTCAACCTCTTTTGCCACCAGTTAAGATGCGTCTTATTATCCGGCGAGGGAAACAGATCGTATTCACGAGTGGCCGCGTTCTTTAGCCTTTTAACCTCCTTGATATACGCAGGGAGCTCCCAGCGACCTGAATCAACTGGAACCTCCCTGGTGTTGGCCGAGATTATATCGCGCAAGCCACCCGTAACATAATCGACCGCACGGTCGGTTCCCTCGCGGGAGACCAAGACGTCAGGGGGAGGAAGATTCAGTACCAGGGGGGAGTCCTCCCTTGCCAGCTCGTTGCTGACACCAAGCCAGTTGACAACCGACTTGGTGCCAGCAGGGTCCGCCAAGGAAGGGCCCAGCCTCAGCACCACAGGCCTATGGTCTGACGACATAACGTGCTCGACTACGATGCTGCGCATGCTAAGCGCAATTCGCTTAAGGATGAAAATGTCTAAGATATCAGGGTTATGACCGACAGTGAAGGGGAAGTGGGTGGGCTCAAAGGGAGCCAGAATGTCAACCCGCAACAGGTCACCATCCCGCGCCCCTTCCACTAAACTAAGGAGCGCCCTGCCATTCGCATTAGCCACCCCGCAGTTCCACTGAGGATGCTTCGCATTGAGGTCGCCAGCCAGAATGACCGACTCATCCAATGCCAAGACAGCCTCAAGGTCAGACCGCAGGATAGGCTTATCCGGTGGCAGGTAAACGGAAACAAAAGTGATGGGACGATGACCCAACATTGCAAGCCGACACACTGAGACCTCCATGTTAGTCAGCTGTGGCGGATCCATAGGCGAGACATGCAGGGACCTTTTGAAGTAGATAAGAGTGCCTCCCCCCCTGGCACTCATGGCTCTATCATTACGAACAAATGCGTAGTTCGCGATCCTAGGACTGCGCCCCCTGGGCTTGAGGAAAGTCTCTTGCACCATGAGGACATCCAATTGGGCGTCCTTCAGGAGGCAAGAGACCTCCTCCCTCTTCTCACGCAGGCCACAGGCATTAAAACTGCCTATGGCCAACGAACGAGGTTTAAGTCGGGCGGCGCAGTCCATTAAGGAGCGCTAAGTGATTTTAAGTTCCTAAAGAGCACCTTGTGCGCGAGCAAGGTTTTAAGAGTCTCCGCTTGGTTACCTGCGGCGGCACGCAGCTCTGCCGCCACCACGGACACCTCGTCCAGATCAATGAGCTCCGCGACCCTCATCACGTAGTTCAGGTCAGCGAGCGCAGAACCGTCCGATTGCACGGACGCCCGGGCAAGGCCAGCGGTCGGAGCAAGCCCCGGCCGCGATTGCCCCCCCCCCGGACGACGGCGCAACCGCTCGGTTATAAGTTTTGCCCCCACTGGGGCCAGGAACAGGAGTAGGGCCAGGGGCCTCCGCAGCCGCCCTATCTTTCCGACCCAAGCCAGGAAACCCACGGCCATCCAAGTCCTCAGGCAGGCGATCCCTCTGGGATCTCGTCTGCTGCTGGGGCCTGGAGACGCGCTGGACCTTGGGGGCACTAGGGCACCCCCTATAGCTGGCCACATGGGCCCCACCGCAGTTTGAACACTTGGGCGGTAGCTCCGTGTCCTTTGGCCGCGGACACGCCCGCGACTCGTGACCCTCACCGCACCTTACACAGTTGGGGTCCATGTGACAGTTTCGGGAACCATGCCCGAACAATTGACAGTTGAAGCACTGCGGCACTTGTCCGTTGCGGTGCGGCTTCTCGAATACCACACCAGACAGACCGCAAACGATAGACTCATTAAACAGCTCCTTGCATTTTGGGTCCCTGCGCAAAATGATGACTGCACAGGGGAAAGGAGTCTTGTCTCTCCCCCTGTGCATTCTGTGCACACTAAGTACAGGGTACCCGCGCGCAACTAGGTCCTCTTTGACCGCATCAGTCTCGATATGAATATCAAGGCCCTTAATAACGACGCGGAGATTCTTGTCCTCCTCGAAAGCGTATGAGTAATAGCCTCTAGCAATAAGCTTCTCCCAGGAGCGATATTCCTCTCGGGAGCTAGTATGAATAACTAACCCGCGTTGGGCCATACGCGCTTTCGCGAAGTTGAGGCGAATACGTGTCGCCTCAGCGGAGAGCCTCCCCCACCTACTCTTGTCTTTCACGACAATAATGGGAGGGGGACGAACCCGCTTTTCGGCCGTAACGGCCGGAGAGCCGGAGGAGGCGGGGGGGGAGGTTTGCACCTCCATCCCCTCCCCCCCCACCAAAACCGGCGGCGGACTCACCTCATCCGAAGGCTCCACGACGGCGCCGACGGCGCCAGCAACGACGGCAACAGGGACGCCCAACAGTGTCGCCTCCGCATTACCATCGCCACTGGGCCTCGCCCTCTTGGAGGCCTCCGCAACCGAAGTCGTGGACTCACAGTCCACATATGGCCTCGCATCGCCGCCGCTAGTGGGTGACAAAGGGGGCGAAATGTCAGCAGCAATATAGCTACGCTTCTGTTTGGACGACTTGCACGGCTTGTGCTTGCCTGCAGGCACCTGCAAGCCATCATCCTCTGTCCTGTCCTTCGACATCACCAGGCGGAGGTCCTGTGAACCATTCCCAGCTTCATCCATCGCGAGGGGACTAAAACTGTTAGCCGACAGTAATATACGCTCCATCCCAGGCTCAGGCACACAGGCCGGCGAGGCGGGCGGGTCACTAATAACAGTTGGCCCCGACGGGGGGCAAACATTGGGAGTAATGGCGGGCGACGGCGACTGCCCTTCCCTCCGGGATAGAAGACCGGCCTGACTAACGGACAGTAAAAATACGCCACGCGCATACCCGTCGTCCTCCACTATCCTATTTAAAAAATCGATATACTCCTTCTCCGGATCCTCTATCATCGTGAGAGAAAACATAGACTAAATGTACACACAAATTTACCTTATCCTAAATACTCAGTAAGCACAAAAACACAATAATAGAGAACATATTCACATAAGCATAAGCATATAAAAATTGTCACTGCCAAAGCAAAGCGAAGCGTCTTATCGCAATAGCCCGAAGATTTAGCCACCAATCAATATATTATTTCTTTGTAGAATTGTATATTAACAGTATCGCCTGTCTGCATTTTGTAATGCAATTCATCTAGATTCTATTAATAATCCCCAAAACAAAGCAAAAAATATTTATTTGTCTTGTCAACCACTATGACATCACACTGGATTAGCAAGTTGAACATTTTTAGCTAAGCTAATATAAACTATCTCTTATTAGTCTGTGTAATATAAGGTATTAGGTACCTATATTATTTTGATTCCAATTTTGCACATTTATTTGTGAAACTTGCAATAAATATATTTAATTAATAATGTCAACCGATTTAAACGCGAGTTTTAATGAGCAGTATATGAATATAAACACAAAATTGAAAAAGTAAGTACGTTGCACTAAGATACTATCGTGTCCATCTCCTTACAGTTATTTTGTTAACATATTGGAGTACTTACAGGCGTTTCTTGAGAAAGCCGAATATATCTGAAGCTACCAACGAGTTCATAGCCCTCGCTATCCAGTGCGAATACTCAGAACAGCCTACGTTTGCCGGGCATTGTTATATCGGTGCTACAAAGTGCGAAGCTTCCGTTGGTAATTTCTTGGGCGAGGCGGAGTACTTAGTGACCGCAGCAAGACAGTTCATGAAGGCGGAAAAGAAATTGAATTCATTAAAGTTTTCTAGTCCTGACAGAGAGAATTTAGAGGTGAGACAGACTTGTAACTTCAGAATTTTTAATATTTCATGTTCTATAAATTTTATATTATAGCTGCCCGCTCGGCTTTGCAAGCGTATTGTAAAGAACTCAGGCAAACCTATGTCCGTTCTTAACAAAGGTGAAATAATGTTTGAAATTGGATGAGTAGCTGCAGAGTACCCCTACATAAATAACAATAAAGGCTTTATTGTTTCTTAACATAATCCTAAACGTTTTTTAAGATTCCCTGCAAAAAATTTAAAGTAATAAAAACTTTTTGACAAAAAAATTAAACCGCCGAAAACGAACTGAAAAGCAAAAAATAACAAACCTTTTTTATTTAGTTTAATAACTAAGTTCTTAAACTACTGTAAGTATACCTAAGTATATAGATTTTTACCTAATTTTGATTTTTTAATTAACCTTAATAACTAAGTTCTTAAATTAATCTAAGTGTACCTAAGTAATTTTGAAAAAAATAAAAATCGGACTACTCTGTAAAAAGTCATGCGTGGTCATACATAAAAAAAAATACAGGTTGACTTGAGAACCTCCTCCGTTTATTTCGTAGGTTAAAAAAAAACTAAGTCATGGCCCTATTTAGGGATGTATATAGTATAGATTATAGGCCTCCTCCCAAAGAGTGCCACAATGACCGGTCCTGCGCCACCCGCAGCCAACGGACTCCTGCGACCTTTATTAGGTCATCAGTCCACCTTGTGGGTGGCCTACCCACGCTGTGGAGGCCTATGTCCAGCAGTAGACGTCTTTCGGCTGATGTGATGATGATGATAGGCCTCCTCCATCTGTTTCTATTTTTCCTTGCACAATTTCAGTCCAGTTTTCACCAGCTACTTTCTTAATAAGCAGGCCATGTCACCATTAAGACAATTGGTGGACGGAAACAGTGACCATGTGGTCAGCCACATGGTCACTGTTTTCATCCTGAGACCAGCAGGACCGAGATGTGTTGGCAAGCCTAACTAAGCACATATAGAAAGACGAGATCGAAGTGATAGCAGGAACAAACTGGGCTAGAAGAGTGCAACGAAGAGATGAATGGGTGACTTTGCAGGAGGCCTTTACCCGCAGAGGGGTCCATACCTAAAGTCATATGAAACAATTGTAAAGAAGCTCTATCTTTATGAAAACAATATCTTTTAGGCAGCCATTGGATGCTTTACACAAGCTTTGACCAAATATCCGGAAACCTCCTCCATCCGAATGTCCATACTGAGTGAGCTGGCCAATGACCTGGTGACCTTGAACCTGAAATGTGAAGCAGTAGCCTACTATGAACAGGCGCTGGCTTTGGTGCGAGAGACCACCATGAGGGTGATGTTTGTGAGGAATTATATCAACCTGCTTATTGACTGTGGTAATTATATTATTCTTGCAAAATTATTTTTACGCATTATCTAAATTGAATGATTCATTCGTAAATTTAAGAGTTGACTGTTGTCGGTGTAGCTCCCTCCATCTGACTCTGTCTAGGGTCGCTTCCTTGACCTCTTTATATGAAGATAAGAAGTCGCATTTAATAATTAATGTCTGAAAATCTCAAAACCTTAAACATCATTATTTTTCAGAAAAATATGACATAGCCTTAGAAAAAGCGAATGAATTAATTGATTCCAAAGTGAACCTTCCGGAAGATATTCTTTCAGAGTAAGTTTCTGTAACCTAATCTTAATGTAGTCGGACATTATGTTAAACACTGTTTATTTCCTTTTATGTCTTTTCCTACAACAACTTATAATTCAGTCAATTTACAAGATAAAATATTTTTCCAAATCCACAATTTAATATATTTTTATTCATTGTTACCTCTATAATGTCCGCTTCCTTAATGAAGAAATGCAGCATTTGGATGTCACGAACAAAGGCTTTAACATAACATAACCTCTATAATGTTACTAAATGCACTTACAGAGTTCAACTGAGCAGAATTCTACTTTCCCTATACATTGACCCGACGGGTGAAGCAAAGACTGAGTCCCTTCGGCAGCTCTTCACTGACATACTGAATGATGCTGACAGTGATGGTAAGGCATTAGTATACCTTGATCATCATCATCATTCTCCTAGCGTTATTCCCGGTTGTGCCCCTAAAGGAGTCCGGGGTCCGCTTTGACACCTAATCCCAAGATTTGGCATAGGCACTAGTTTTACGAAAGCGACTGCCATCTGACCTTCCAACCCATAGGGAAAACTAGACCTTATTGGGGTTAGACCGGTTTCCTGACCGGTTTCCTTCACCGAAAAGCTAACGGTAAATATTCCGTACATAAGTTCCGAAAAACTCATTGGTACGAGCCGCATGCCTGAACCACTAGGCTACCGTAGCTCCCCATTAGTTTACCTAGATACATATCACATTAGTATACCTAGATACATATCACATTAGTATACCTAGATACAATATTAAAATCAAAACCAAATTATTTATTCTGCAAATATGCCACAAGGGCACTGTTACAAGTCAATATGTATTGTTGATTCAAAAGTTCGCGTCATTCATGTTTTACATATTAATAAAATAAGAGATAATTTACAATTGATAATTCTTAGGGATGTATAGTCACAGGGTAAAATTTAAATAATAAATGTATATAATTAAATGAGAACAGAGTGAAATCTATGTCAACTGCGCTGAAATTAATGTAGTATGTAATTCCTCCGATCATAATAAATAAATAATGTAACACAATTATTGAATCACCAAAGTATTCATGAAAAGGCTATGAATTTTGAACTTGTCTATCAACAGATTAGGTTTGTCTTAAGTCCGTTACTGGTCTTATTACTACTCAGTTAGTGACGAGAGAGACGTTATTGAAATTTGTTTGACGTTTAAAATATGGCCTATTTGCAAAACAAAACTCAGCAAAAAACAAAGCAAATTTCAATTTGACAGCGATACCATTCAACGCCGACTTGCGACTGAAGCTGCAGTCGGCGACTGTGTCGTGCGCGCCGGTCGCGCACGACACAGTCGCCGACTGCAGCTAGCATTAAGATTTTCATCTAATTCAAGTTACTTGAAATTAATATTGAGTGTGAAAATGCAAATATTTTTATATGCATGTTGGTTTTTAATAAAATCTTTACTTATCAATCAGCTTAAGTACTAAAATAATTAACAACTTAAAAAGTTGAGATAAACATTTTAATTTCATAGTTCAATGTCTCAAAACCAGCTGAACTGATTTCACATCAGCTTTCGGACATAAAAAACCACATTAAAATTGGTCCATTTGTTTAGTACCTACACTGGCACAGACAGACACACAGATTTTGAATCTCTTTTTGAATCGGGGGTTAAAAATAATGTATTCTAATTATTTATTATATTTTACAAATTTACCAAGTACCTATCTTACATTTTTTTGCATCAATTCCATTCCTGCCATTCGAAATATATTGAATATAGTAGCTAAACTAATCATACTACTATCATAATGTTCAACTAAGTACAATTTCTCAATTTCACAGTCCAATGATTCTACTGATCGCACAGCTATTCACAAATCACTTTCACCTCTCATTAATATTGACATAGACATTAACTTATTGTCTTTACTAAGCTTTAACTATTCAGAAAACCAAATTAATGGACTAATGATTTTTTTCAATATTTAATTTTATAATTAATACGAAAATCTGGATCCAAATAAATTAAATTATGGTTTCTGTTTAAATTTGACCGTATATGCACACTTATTAACATAATTTATAAAATAAAAAGTAAATAAAATAAACATTGACAACAATGTTCAACAAAACCAGTTGTTTAAACACCAAATAATTTATAAACGAAGATAGACAGAGCTAATAAGTTGTCCCAGCGTCGCGATAGAATTGCCTTGCAAACTTATGAAGGTCCCTGGCCTATATTTAACATTAGAAACATTTTTGATACAAATCCAACATCGTACCGTTTCCGCACCCGACGGAGTTTGTCCCGGCTCCGGGGCCCCGAGAACGGTTTTTAAGCCGCTCTTCAAAAAATCCATCGTAGTTCTTCTATACGCCTTCTAATACCATACACCAATAATATAAAACACCACGAATTATGTCAGAAAATAGCGAAATATGTAATCGAGTTAACCCAAATATTCGACACGTCAAGGGAATTGACATATAATATTTTGACAAGTACGAGTACACGAGTGATAAGATTTTTTTTCTACGCAAAACATTAGTTTGCACTAACCAAACGCAATTACGGACGCGTTCCTAAAATATGTATCAAACGTCAAACTTCACTTGACAGCTAAGCTAATATAAAGTATCTCTTATTAGTCTGTGTAATATAAGGTATTAGGTACCTATATTATTTTGATTCCAATTTTGCACATTTATTTGTGAAACTTGCAATAAATATATTTAATTAATAATGTCAACCGATTTAAACGCGAGTTTTAATGAGCAGTATATGAATATAAACACAAAATTGAAAAAGTAA
This sequence comes from Epinotia bilunana, assembly GCA_947049275.1. Classification (NCBI taxonomy): domain Eukaryota; kingdom Metazoa; phylum Arthropoda; class Insecta; order Lepidoptera; family Tortricidae; genus Epinotia; species Epinotia bilunana. The sequence continues at coordinate 19,319,260 of OX346270.1, forward strand.
GTACGTTGCACTAAGATACTATCGTGTCCATCTCCTTACAGTTATTTTGTTAACATATTGGAGTACTTACAGGCGTTTCTTGAGAAAGCCGAATATATCTGAAGCTACCAACGAGTTCATAGCCCTCGCTATCCAGTGCGAATACTCAGAACAGCCTACGTTTGCCGGGCATTGTTATATCGGTGCTGCAAAGTGCGAAGCTTCCGTTGGTAATTTCTTGGGCGAGGCGGAGTACTTAGTGACCGCAGCAAGACAGTTCATGAAGGCGGAAAAGAAATTGAATTCATTAAAGTTTTCTAGTCCTGACAGAGAGAATTTAGAGGTGAGACAGACTTGTAACTTCAGAATTTTTAATATTTCATGTTCTATAAATTTTATATTATAGCTGCCCGCTCGGCTTTGCAAGCGTATTGTAAAGAACTCAGGCAAACCTATGTCCGTTCTTAACAAAGGTGAAATAATGTTTGAAATTGGATGAGTAGCTGCAGAGTACCCCTACATAAATAACAATAAAGGCTTTATTGTTTCTTAACATAATCCTAAACGTTTTTTAAGATTCCCTGCAAAAAATTTAAAGTAATAAAAACTTTTTGACAAAAAAATTAAACCGCCGAAAACGAACTGAAAAGCAAAAAATAACAAACCTTTTTTATTTAGTTTAATAACTAAGTTCTTAAACTACTGTAAGTATACCTAAGTATATAGATTTTTACCTAATTTTGATTTTTTAATTAACCTTAATAACTAAGTTCTTAAATTAATCTAAGTGTACCTAAGTAATTTTGAAAAAAATAAAAATCGGACTACTCTGTAAAAAGTCATGCGTGGTCATACATAAAAAAAAATACAGGTTGACTTGAGAACCTCCTCCGTTTATTTCGTAGGTTAAAAAAAAACTAAGTCATGGCCCTATTTAGGGATGTATATAGTATAGATTATAGGCCTCCTCCCAAAGAGTGCCACAATGACCGGTCCTGCGCCACCCGCAGCCAACGGACTCCTGCGACCTTTATTAGGTCATCAGTCCACCTTGTGGGTGGCCTACCCACGCTGTGGAGGCCTATGTCCAGCAGTAGACGTCTTTCGGCTGATGTGATGATGATGATAGGCCTCCTCCATCTGTTTCTATTTTTCCTTGCACAATTTCAGTCCAGTTTTCACCAGCTACTTTCTTAATAAGCAGGCCATGTCACCATTAAGACAATTGGTGGACGGAAACAGTGACCATGTGGTCAGCCACATGGTCACTGTTTTCATCCTGAGACCAGCAGGACCGAGATGTGTTGGCAAGCCTAACTAAGCACATATAGAAAGACGAGATCGAAGTGATAGCAGGAACAAACTGGGCTAGAAGAGTGCAACGAAGAGATGAATGGGTGACTTTGCAGGAGGCCTTTACCCGCAGAGGGGTCCATACCTAAAGTCATATGAAACAATTGTAAAGAAGCTCTATCTTTATGAAAACAATATCTTTTAGGCAGCCATTGGATGCTTTACACAAGCTTTGACCAAATATCCGGAAACCTCCTCCATCCGAATGTCCATACTGAGTGAGCTGGCCAATGACCTGGTGACCTTGAACCTGAAATGTGAAGCAGTAGCCTACTATGAACAGGCGCTGGCTTTGGTGCGAGAGACCACCATGAGGGTGATGTTTGTGAGGAATTATATCAACCTGCTTATTGACTGTGGTAATTATATTATTCTTGCAAAATTATTTTTACGCATTATCTAAATTGAATGATTCATTCGTAAATTTAAGAGTTGACTGTTGTCGGTGTAGCTCCATCCATCTGACTCTGTCTAGGGTCGCTTCCTTGACCTCTTTATATGAAGATAAGAAGTCGCATTTAATAATTAATGTCTGAAAATCTCAAAACCTTAAACATCATTATTTTTCAGAAAAATATGACATAGCCTTAGAAAAAGCGAATGAATTAATTGATTCCAAAGTGAACCTTCCGGAAGATATTCTTTCAGAGTAAGTTTCTGTAACCTAATCTTAATGTAGTCGGACATTATGTTAAACACTGTTTATTTCCTTTTATGTCTTTTCCTACAACAACTTATAATTCAGTCAATTTACAAGATAAAATATTTTTCCAAATCCACAATTTAATATATTTTTATTCATTGTTACCTCTATAATGTCCGCTTCCTTAATGAAGAAATGCAGCATTTGGATGTCACGAACAAAGGCTTTAACATAACATAACCTCTATAATGTTACTAAATGCACTTACAGAGTTCAACTGAGCAGAATTCTACTTTCCCTATACATTGACCCGACGGGTGAAGCAAAGACTGAGTCCCTTCGGCAGCTCTTCACTGACATACTGAATGATGCTGACAGTGATGGTAAGGCATTAGTATACCTTGATCATCATCATCATTCTCCTAGCGTTATTCCCGGTTGTGCCCCTAAAGGAGTCCGGGGTCCGCTTTGACACCTAATCCCAAGATTTGGCATAGGCACTAGTTTTACGAAAGCGACTGCCATCTGACCTTCCAACCCATAGGGAAAACTAGACCTTATTGGGGTTAGACCGGTTTCCTGACCGGTTTCCTTCACCGAAAAGCTAACGGTAAATATTCCGTACATAAGTTCCGAAAAACTCATTGGTACGAGCCGCATGCCTGAACCACTAGGCTACCGTAGCTCCCCATTAGTTTACCTAGATACATATCACATTAGTATACCTAGATACATATCACATTAGTATACCTAGATACAATATTAAAATCAAAACCAAATTATTTATTCTGCAAATATGCCACAAGGGCACTGTTACAAGTCAATATGTATTGTTGATTCAAAAGTTCGCGTCATTCATGTTTTACATATTAATAAAATAAGAGATAATTTACAATTGATAATTCTTAGGGATGTATAGTCACAGGGTAAAATTTAAATAATAAATGTATATAATTAAATGAGAACAGAGTGAAATCTATGTCAACTGCGCTGAAATTAATGTAGTATGTAATTCCTCCGATCATAATAAATAAATAATGTAACACAATTATTGAATCACCAAAGTATTCATGAAAAGGCTATGAATTTTGAACTTGTCTATCAACAGATTAGGTTTGTCTTAAGTCCGTTACTGGTCTTATTACTACTCAGTTAGTGACGAGAGAGACGTTATTGAAATTTGTTTGACGTTTAAAATATGGCCTATTTGCAAAACAAAACTCAGCAAAAAACAAAGCAAATTTCAATTTGACAGCGATACCATTCAACGCCGACTTGCGACTGAAGCTGCAGTCGGCGACTGTGTCGTGCGCGACCGGCGACGCGCACGCGCTCGCGCGAGGCTCGTGCGACCTGCGGCCGGCGCTCGGGGCGCAACAACAACAGCTGCTGTCGCTTATTACCAAGAGGTCGCATGACGCGTGAACAGTGTACATATTTATGGTTGGTTGTTACGTGCGACGTGAATTACTCTCAAGCAGCGCGGCGCAGACACTGCGGCGCAGAATTCACTGAGGGGCCTTAAAGCTGCGTACGAATTTGAGCGGCTCAGCGTGAGGCATGCTCGCCCCGTGCGGCGAGCTGCTCGCGGGCCAATTTGGTACACATAAACGTCATAAACATGCGCGGGCGAGGCAGCGTATAAACTATCATACGCGCCTGGCCCACAAACAAGTCAGAACGTGTCGCTATGTCCGCGGCACGCTCGGATACACGTCCAAATTACGCGAGGCACGCACACTGAGGCGCCTTTGAGCGCGGGCACGAGACCGCCTCCGGCCGGCTCGACGCGGGCTGCTCGCGCGCGGCGCGTGAGCGCGTACAAATTTGAGCGAAATAGGTGAGCCGTGCCTGCCTCAACCCGAGGCTGCTCTGATTCGTACGCAGCTTTAGGTCTACAATCGTTTGAAGCGGCATCATGCCTGCGCCGCGCCTTCACCTTACGCCGTCTGCATAATTCACGCCTAAGCCGACTTACATACCCAATGTTTATCCCGATATTTGCAAGTATCCGCTCTTGTCTGCTTACCACCAGGCGGGCCGTATGATAGTTTATAATTATAATATTAAGAAAACTAAGTGTTATGTGCAATTATTTCTTTTGTGCTTAAAACAATTATAGTAGAAATTATACTATTGTAATATTTGTTTGATTTCAGCCCTTTTATGATTCCAGTATCCTATGTCTTTCCCCAGGATTAAACCTGTCATGACAAATTTCATCTCAATCAGTTCAGCGGTTTAAGCGAGAAAAGGTAACAGACAGAGTTAATTTAGCATTAATAATATTAGTACGGCTAGCTAGGGTGTAATCAGTAAGATTGTTCAACAAGATGCCTACTGAGTTAAAAGTAGGTAATTAGAAACTCCACAACATTTAACCCTTTCACCGCCACAGTCGGCCATAGCCGACAACGCAAAATCGTGACTACGACGCCAGAGACGGCGCTGGCCGACAAACATTTTTTGATGAATACCCATTGAAAAACAGCCCATTTTTATGGTGGCGTTATTTCTTTACCGATTTTAATTTTACCCCCGTGGCGTCAGTGGCACAGCGTATTGCTTCGCCGTCGGGCGGTGAAAAGGTTAAAAACAGGCTAAAAACATATTCATTAGAAAAATGCTATTATGTTATGACATAAAATGATTTTTGACTTTTATATTTTTCAAATTTTATTGCTATGTATATTATTGGACAATCTGTAATGGAATATCTTAATGTAATTTAATTGTTTTACTATTCTGATGTTACTAATTATGTTTTATTAATTATTATGTTACATTCAAACACAATGAAAATTGTTTATGAATGAAATAAATTGAAATTGACAAACCGTTCTTGCTTCATTCACTTTCCTTACATTCTTCATATATTCATGCATAAAGAAATTGTTGAGGAAATTAATGTTAAGGAGAAAAAATGTTTTGTTAAAATTAGTAATTATTACATAGGTACAAGATCCCATCCCGAGAAGTAAACAATCGACTGCCAGTGCCAGTCGCGGTGCTAAGGTCGAAGTGAGGTTCTTTGTTCTTGAGGGAATCCTCAAGTTGCGTGAATACGCAACTCCATTCCAGAGGCTCTAGTATAAGTTTTACCGAAACAAAACGTTACGACCGCGTTCGCGTTTAGCTGTCAAATCCCATACAAATTGAGGGTAAAACGCAAACGCGATCGTAAAGTTTTGTTCCGCTAAAACTTATACTAGAGCCTCAGTTTACGTCTCGTATCGACGACGATGCTCGATAACGCCTGTTACTGATACTAACATATAAAGACTCGGTACAGTCAGTATTTGGAGCCTGGAGAAATGTCCTCTACAACTTTCCCATGGAGGAATTCCTGCGTACGTATAGCTCTTTTTTGGGCGGTGAATGCACGGTTAATATTGTACGCACAGCTGTTCTGTTCCCCCAAAGTTTAAGGCTATAGCGGAATTTCGACTCGATAAGGACAACGTAGATCATTTTGAGTTTCTCAAGTTTCAACTCATCCTTAAGGCTGCGAAGAGCGTAACAAGCCGAACTAATCGAATTATCTATACTTAGCATTCAACTCCACCAGTAGTGTCAAGATCATAGCAAGTGGAAATCCGTGATCTCCGCCTACCCCTCCCCGGGAAATAGGCGTGATTATATGTATATAAATATATTTCTAAAGTATATTAAAGACCCCCAACGGATATCTATTCTAATTTCCACATCAGAGAATAGTTCTGTTTGGGTTGCCCACTCGTGGATCCTTCCACAAGTCCTTATGCACCACTTCAAGAACTTTAGTACTGATCTTGTTCAGCCCTGTGATACCCTCGAATAACTCTTCAGCAATCTTGACTGTTACACCTTGTCTCTTGAAGAACTGAAATGTAAAAGAAAAAATATTACTGAAATGTGAAAGATGTCCTGCTAGACATAGGCCTCCTGCAAATAGTGCCACAATGTCCGGTCCTGCGCCACCCGCTTCAAGGGGTCACCCGTGACCCTTACCAGGTCATCAGTCCACCTTGTGGGGGGTCTACCCACGTTCCGCCTTATGGTATGTGGTCGCCATTCGAGATCTTTGCTGTCCTATAATTTACTTTAAAAACAAAGTTTTAACCGACTTCAATTCAGTACTCCGCCAAGTCACATGAACATTTCCTATTCACTTTACCACATGAACATTGATTATTACCGAAAATGACTACGGAACCCTAAAAACCAGCCGCTGTATAATCTTTGAGGAGTTCCGTCGACTCATCAAGAAAGGTGATTCATTAGTTGCTAATTCAATGGATACTTTTATAGTTTTCAGTACATCATTGGGGAGTTCCAGGAGACATCTGTGGTCTTCATCAACAGTTCCACTTCACCACATTTGTGATTTCCGGGTGTAAATACACGAGTTATAATAGAAAATACCAAAATTACTACATGCGTGCCTAATAATTTTGAGGAGTTCCCTCAATTCCTCATGGATCCCATCATCCAACTGGATTTTTGAAATGAATGGAACCAATCAGGAAGCGTATACTTACAAACAAAAAAAATTGTACGACTCGGTTCATAAATGACGGACTTCTGAGGTAACGAACATAAAAAAAAGTTTGTCAAAAATTTAATTTTTGGTACAAGCTTTTATTGCCGACTGTACTTTTCTGTATACCATCATCAACTACTCATTGAGACGATTCTAACGAACCCAAACTCAACGGGGTTACGTCGGTTAAGAACTGAATTCCCATGGCCACCTTCTGTCTCCATCATCAGATCAGCTCGATGGTACCATAATATTGAATTGTCATCCAAACTATACTTATAACCAAGATTTCAGCTCAATCGGTCACCGGGAAGTGGGTCAAATTTAACTTGCAAGATTTGTCCCATACCTACTAACACGGCAAGTTAAATAAAAGCTTGTAAAAATACAACCGAATTGGCAACCTCCTCCTTTTTTAAAGTCGGTTAAAAAGCCGTCTCTTACCTACGTGATTTATTTACGAGAGAACTTGACCTTGGCTGCTGTGACTACTTCAAATGTTATGCTGCATTTACACGCTTGCGGTGGCTTAGCAAGCCTCCACAACTGCAAGCGTGTAAACGGGGGTGTTTGACTTGGCTTGCGAGAGCTTGGCTCGATCCGGAATAGTGTCGGTTTTTGAACACAGATCAAAGGAAGCTTGGGCAAGCGCTTGCGACGTATTTACCTACAGGTTGGCGCTCGCGAGCTCGCGAAGTTTGGTCGCCTTATTATATTTATATGGCCTTTATGTAACCGCGAATCGACCATGAGTGCTGTATTGTATGGTCAAACGACCAAACCTTGGCCTTTCTTGAGGTATACCAAAGCGAGCCGAACGCAATAGCTGACACAACTTCCAGTACTTCCACGTCTGCCATGCTTGCCTATTCGGACCACACCAACGCACTCGCAAGCGTGTAAATGCCATCCAAGCGTTTGTGAAGGCTTGGAGCTTGCGGACGCTTGCTAAGCCACCGCAAGCGTGTAAATGTAGCATTACAAATATAAATCCATCAAATGCATGGCAGTCCTTCACGCTATAAGAGAGATAAATGATCAAGATAGGGAGATGAATGATCTTGTTTTCTCGCTCCACCTTATAGTTTTTAGGACCGTGTAGTACGCCTTTATATTCTGGTCATTTCAAAAATGTAAACTATGAAACTAGTCCAGTCAATGAACTGACAACTTGTATGGAAAAAATGTCAGTTTTGGAAATAATTTATAATAGCTTCTTTTTGATGTGTAACGGATATATTATCAATTAAATAGTTACCCAGCGACAAAATCCGACAAAATTTCAGACATCAAAAAAATGATAAATTAACTAGCTTCTAAAAAGTCAGAAAAAATATTAATAAACATGTTTGTCTTTATTTTGGTTCATTTACATTTGCTCTATAATATTCAATATAAATCGTACAATAAAACACAATGCATGCTTCATTTAAAGCTACATAATTACTTCCGGGTGGAAAGTTTGCCGGATTCTTGAATAAATCATCTTAGAATAAAATTTTAAAATGAAATCAACAAAAAAAACGCTATTATAAATTAATGTTTTTCAAAACCGTATTTTGCCTGGAGTAAACTAGCAACACACTAGTGGATAAATTTAGGGACTCTTTTTAACCCCAGACGCAAAGAGAGAGGTGTTATAAGTTTAACGTGTCTGTGTATCGGTCTGTGGTATCGTAGCTCCCAAACGGATGGACCGATTTGAATGCGGTTTTTTTTATTCGAAAGCTGATGTGATCCCGAATGTTCTTAGCTATGTTTTAAGAAAATCTGTTTAGCCGTTTTTGAGATGTTGGACTTTGAAATGAAAATGCCGGGGGTTTTTCTACTTTTCTAAGTTGTAGTTATTTTCCATGGACATAAGAAAACCGTTAGTTTCTTATGTCATTGATTTTTTGCGGTTTGTATGTTCAGTCGGCAACAGAAGTAGCTATGGGTGTGAAGTGTTCAAAACGATCTGGAAAGGCTCTTATTGTCTGATTCTATACATAGTGTAAAGAGGTAAAGTCTAACGGCCGTATTCATAAACGTCCTACAAGCCTGTTTTAACTAAAATGGCGTTAAAATTCGTTTGTCCTTATCTGTCACTTTGATATTTGTGTTCGTAAGAAAGGGACAAAGCACATTTTATTTAGCAGGGGCATTTTAAGTTTTATGAATAAGGGGGTTAGTATGAGAAGTTTGTACAGGTGGTCTTGCCCAATTTCGAAAATTCTTTCATCTGTGCTTAGAATGGACTTTCCGGATGAACATCCTTACTAATATTATAAATGCGAAAGTGTGTGTGTGTGTTTGTTTGTCCTTCTTTCACGTCGCAACGGAGCGTCGTATTGATAGTGATTTTTTTGTATGGAGATAGTTTAGAAGCTGGAGAGTGACATAGGCTACTTTTTCCGGCGGGAAAACATCTAATTCCCACGGGAAAATTCAATATGTTACATTTTCCTATAACCACGCGGGCGAAGCCGCGGGCATCAGCTAGTAGGCTATATTTTATTGAACAAGTGAGTGAACCGAAATGCTTTCGTAGGTCTGAATGTTCAGATGTCTGGCAATAATAAATGTATCTTACTGTAGTAACAAACTGGCAGTCCTTCATCAGCTTCTTTAAAGCTATTGGATGATCCTTTTTCACGGAATGTGACCAACCTATAACCCTAGTAGCATTTTAAGTTGGCACCACATTGGGCCAACTCGTTTGACAGTTGGATCAGCAGCGCAACATGTCTCCAGACGACAGCAATTAACCAGCTTCTGATAAATTGGGGCTGACAAATCGTGACATGTATACACCTCATAATACATTGCGACCATCATAATGGGTTCTACAAAACATACATACAAATATCACTTCTGATTTGTCAGCCACAATATCTGACAAAAAGTGTGCAATTTAGGGATACTATTTAGTAATCAAAAGCCTTTAAAATAAAAGATTAAAAAAAAAACTAGTAAAAATAATATTGCGATACCAAAGCACTCTCATGATTGTGATATTTTGAATTTTTCCTAAGATCGCTATTCGCATACCTGATGAAAGCAAAAGCTTGACGCAAATCGACTAAAAACGCGTTTTCATAAATGCCCCCTTTAATAAATCCGTGTTCAATTTGTGGAAAGGCTAACTACAAATTATTATTACATATCATTATGAAGAACCCCCGCATACCAATCAATGCGAAAAACGAGTATTCCACAGAAAACTTGGCTGATCATAAATATTTCCATGGTACAAATTGTGTTGATTGTTGGGGTGTATACATGTCATGATTTGTCAGCCCCAATTTATCAGAAACTGACAAATTGCTATCGTCTGGAGGCATGTTGCGTTGCTGATCCAACAGACAAACGAGTTGTACTGACCGTACCTCTGCTTTTGAAGAACTGAAAAAAATGACATTATGAATTTACTTTCAATTATTTCTGGGAAGTATGTGTGTAATCAGCACCTTTATTATTTATCAGGCTGGGCTGTAATTGCATACTGATAAGTATAGGCGTTTCTTTGAGTGGGCCACTTGAAGACTATATTTTTTTACTCTAACAATTCAATAAGTAATAAAATATATTAAATTTTTTGATATTGCAGGTCTACATATAAAATGAATATGCAATTATTATTATTTTCTGGCTCATGCCATGAAACAAAATTAATGCTTAGTCCTTCATTAACAATCTCATAGCATTTGGATGACTCGCCTCTACACCGTGAGAGAGACAGGTGAAATATAACTTCTCCCTCCACACTGTGTTTCGCTCGGAACATGCTAGCTGGACAAAATTATTTTCTCTAATATTAAGCTTCTAATAGGTCTGTCTAGATGAAATATAATGTTATTCATAGTAAAATCTCCAAAAATTGGATACACCAAAAAATAAAAAAATATTTGTATGGAAAAAAATATTTACACCACACTACAATACTTAAGCCTAATGACGTACAAAAATAATCTTAATGACCCAATTCATTACTGAAAATACATATAATTATACCTATTTAACAAATAACTCTATACAATTCTTGATAGTACCTAGGTAGTAATGATTCAGTCATCATTACAGTGTTCATCCTCGTCCTCGGAAGAATCCGAAACACAATAATCTTCGGATATATTACTAACAGTAATTTTATTTCTGACAAGATGTTCGGGTGAAATTAATAAATCTAATACTTCTAACGGGAGAGATCCTGTTTTTTTGCGGGGCGTTTCCCTGAGGCTGTTAATTAAAGGATCAGATGTGATTATTAACATGTTAAGCAAATATGTATTCGTGGCAACACGGGACCTTTTGCGAGTATTATCCCGTCGGAATCTTCTGCAATCCTTGTTGCGAGCTTCCTGAGCCTCCTCAGAAAGCTGCCCGATTGGCAAAAGAGCCGATTGGATAATATCTAAACTATGTATAAGTATTTTATGCACAGTTACAGGCATGCAATACCACGAATACAGATCCAAATACAGCCTTCTTGTTTGGTCTGCTAGCTTTTTAAATTTATCGACATTAATATCAAAACCGGAAGACAAAGCCCTAAGTAAAGTGTCAAAATGTTTTATCAATGTTACATCTAATCCTGTAATTTCAGCGCTCAACTCTGGATTTCCGAAAAATCTTCTAGCAGTATTTCCATCATTACTATTGCCAAAACCTGGTTTTGGTTTATCAACCACTAAGCCCATTCTGGATTTAAAATGGTCTTGAATTGTTGATGAACGTTGCTTTACATTAGCTTTATCAGTTGCATTTCTCAACTGCCATTTCTTTACATCGAGCCGGTAGCTAATGTGCAGCAAGCATTCAAAACAACCAAACAAACCAAACCCAAGATTATCTTTATTGGCCGTAAATTCCCTAGCCTCATCATTCATTATATTGGTGCACACGTGGCACACAGAGGGTCCCGTGGGTTCCGTACCTTTTGGCAGGGGTAGCGTTGGTGAAGAAATCAAAGACAGGATCCCAATATATGCACCGATATATTATAATAAATATATGGAGCAAATACAGTCGTCGGATTGTTAAAACTTACTGATAGTATCTTGGATTAATTTAGATTACTTGGGACGACACAAAGACGGACACAAGTTACACGGGCAGCATTCAGAGCGAAAGAGGGACGGTGACAGTTCGTGCATAGATAATAACTAATCATACATGGCACACTATACAGCCCGATTAAGTTTAAGGTGCATACACACTTCACAACTCTAATACTTCCCCTTATGCACATTAAACTTATGTGAAACACTACTACAATAGAGCTTTACATTAACATTCACATACTCAGTAGGTACATAACGCAAATACATGTATAGGCTATGGCCAACAGGCACATTCATATAGATTAGACATTTTAAATAAGCATCCAGGATCATTCTACATTATCACAGTAACAATTCATTAATACTAACAAGGCTTCACACACAAATCGTGCCTAAACACACTATGTTGTCTAGAATTTAAACACTTTGTTAGTACATCTGCAAACATTTTCTCTGTACATAAATATTTAACAGTCATAAATCCCTTTTGTACTAAATCTTTAATAAAATGGAAGCGCACATCAATGTGTTTTGTTCTCTTGTGACTAACATCTTTATTTTCAATAATTTTATGAGCACTTTGGTTGTCATTATACACAATGATATGCACCTTTACATTGGGTACTATTTCTGTTAAAAGTTGCTTAACAAAACAAAGATCCTTGGATACATCAGCAATAGCCATATATTCCGATTCTGTGGAGCTTAGTGCGACAGACTGCTGTTTTCTAGATTCCCAATTGATTAAATTCGATCCTAATTTAATTGCAAAGCCTGTATATGATTTCCTGTCAAAACAATCATTGGCCCAGTCGGCATCAGTATAAGCACTTAAAATCAATTCCTTACTTTTTACAAAATGTAAACCGTAATTAATTGTACCCGCCAGATACCTTAGCAAACGTTTAGCAGCTAACCAATGAGTTTTTCCAAAGCAGTTATTAAACTGACTTAATTGGCTACAGGCAAATGATATGTCGGGACGACTGCAAACAGAAAGATACATTATTGAGCCAATCAACTCTCTATACTTGTACTGCTCGTCTTCCAGACATTCATTTTCCTTTGACAACTTATTATTGGGAGCCATTGGAGTGGATACGGGCTTACAGTCCAGCATGTTAAATCTTTTCAGGATATTTTGTATATACACAGACTGATCTAAAGTTAATGTTCTGTTTTTCCTATCCCTACTGACACGAATGCCTAAATAGCTTTGTATTGGACCCAGATTTTTAATGTCAAATTCTGATTCCAATACTTGTAATAATTTATGTTTACACTGGCTATCCTTGTTATAAAACAAATAACAATCATCCACATACAGTGCAATAATAACAAAATCATTTTGAGACTTAATGTAATATACACAAGGTTCATTTTTACTTTGAATAAAACCATTGTCACATAAGACCTTATGTATACGGGCATTCCACATGCGACTAGACTGTTTTAGTCCGTATATGCTCTTTTGTAACAAACAAACTTTATCACTAATTACACTAAAACCTTCAGGCTGCTCCATGTAAATGGTTTCATTCAAATTACCATTTAGAAAAGCCGTAGTTACATCTACATGGTCAATATTTAAATCAAATTCATTTGCCAGACTAAACAATATTCTAATGGTTGAGTGACGTACAACAGGACTGTAAGTATCATGAAAATCTACGCCTTCTTTTTGAGTGAAACCTCTCGCAACTAAACGAGCTTTATTGCGTACAAAGTTGCCTGCTGCATCACTTTTCACTTTATATACCCATTTACACTTGATAATATTAGTATTTTTTGGCCTATCAACCAACTTCCATACTTTATTTACCATTAGTGACTCATACTCGTCTTTCATAGCCTTCTGCCACTCGGTGGCCTCAGGACTAGACATAGCCTCTTTGTATGAAGTTGGTTCAGAGCCGTCATTGACCATCAGCGACCAATCAGAATCACAATACCTCTTCGGTGGAACAGACCGAGTACTGCGCACAGGACGTCCCGAAGACGTAAGCATCGGGGCAGGCATCTGCGTCACAGCTTCCCCTGGAGCGAAGCCCGCGCCCGGTGACCAGTCCGCGTCATCGGCAGGACAGTCAGCGAGAGAATCGCTCTCGCTCACCGTGCAGTAGTCGTTGTCGTCTCCCGATCCTGAAAATGTCAAAGAATAATCGTGTTCATTTCTGATGTAACTATAATCGTTGCTCTCGTTCGCAACGTTATTTGTATCATCGTTTGTGGTACTATCATTCCCAACCGAATTATCTGAGCCCTTCATGCTACTCTCATTCGCATGGGTTAAGTCATTGACAGTACTATCATTCCTATCAATGACACTGGCATCAATTGTAGTACTCTGATTCCTACAAGTTTGAATAGTGCTACTCTCGTTCACACATGTTAAATCACCAACAGTACTCTCATTCCTGTCAGTACCAAACGCATCCATTGCAGTACTCTCCTTCCTGCAAACTGGAATAGTGCTACTCTCATTCACACAACAATCATTATCATTATCAACGACATTAAATTGATTAAAAAATCCAAAATTAAAATTCACATTATTAATGTCATTTTGATTAAAACTGTAAAACTTTCGCTCTAAGAATTCGACATCTCTAGATATAACAACTTTCCTAGGGTCATTACAGTCAGCCAATCTATAACCTTTTGAGGTTTCGGAATACCCGACAAACACATGTGGCTTACTTTTTACATCCAGCTTCCTACGCTTTTCTTTCGGTACCTTAGCATAAGCCATGCAGCCAAAAACACGAAGATGACTGAGGTCCACCTTTGACCCAGTCCACATCTCCTCCGGAATCCGACCACCCAAGGCTGCTGTGGGAGACCTATTTTTAAGATATATAGCAGTCGTCACCGCCTCTCCCCAGAAGCGCCGGTCCAGACCCGAATGCTGCAGCATACACCTGACTTTATTCATCAAAGTACGGTGAGATCGTTCGGCTACAGAATTCTGCTGAGGACAGTAAGGTACAGTAGTTTGATGCAAAATACCCTTTCTTCTAAAAAACTGAGAAAGTTGTTTATTCACGAATTCTTTTCCGTTATCTGAACGCACTGTTACAACTGGCAAACCCATCTGTCTTTCGACCATACTAACAAAATCAATAAAACGTTCACTAACCTCACTTTTCCTTTTTAATAAGTATCCGAAGGATTTCCTTGAGTAGTGATCCGTTATGGTGAGAATATACTTTGCGCCCCCCAGGCTGACTGGAAGCGGGCCACACACATCAGTATGTATTAGGGCTAGGGGCTTGTCAACAACCTTGCTTGGTCCCTTCAGGAACGGTTTGGAAGGCAGCTTGCCCTCCAAGCATGGGACACATTTGGTAATTTCCTGCTCATCCTGTAACAGAGAAAGATTAGGCACCCTATCCCTAATGCTCTGTAGAGCCTTATTATTGATATGTCCTAGACGTGTGTGCCACAAATCCACATCAGAGACTGCGGAATTCGTGGCTTCTTGCCTCTGCAAGAACCTTGAATTCTCCCTATTGCACAAATACTCACCCTTACAATTTGTCGTATTAAGTCTGTACATACCATTTAGTAACACAGCAGAACCTATTTGTTTGCCTTTATAACAGATAACGCCGCCAGCCCTGTTAAAAGTCACCACATAACCATTCTCTATTAATTTGCTAACCGATATTAAATTTGTGGACAATTTGGGAACATATAAAACATTACTAAGTCTGTGCTTTTCATCTAAATTTATAAACATTTCACCAGTACCAACACAGTCTAACTCCTCATTATTTGCAACTCTAACTTTACTGACATAGGGTCTTAAATTCAGAAAATTGTGCTTACTATTGACCATGTGACTTGTTGACCCCGAATCGAGGTAGAAATTGTCTTTTGCGTGAACTAACATCGCTGAGGCAGACAAAGCTTGATCCACGTTCTGCTTCCTGTCACGTTTCCGCTTGAAGCAGTTCCGTTGAAGATGACCAGTCTTCTTACAGTAATGACATCGGGCCCTGATGTCTTTCTTCGAAGAAACAAAGGCTGTGTTGTCATCAGTAGATCTTCTCGTCTCCTCTTGTAGCAGTCTAGCCCGCACCACTTCACTAGTAAGCGTGCTAGTCATGTTGGCCGTTTCCAAGTTTGACACCAATGAGTCATATTCTGAAGGTAGGCCGCTCAGAAGTATTTCAGCAACCTCCTTGTCTTCTATGCTCTTCCCAATGTCTCCTAATTGTTGCACTGTTGTCATGACTGACTCTATATACTCAGCCATACTGGTGAAATTAGCATATTCCACACGGTGTAATTGGCGGAGCAGCAGGACTCGCCGTACCAAACCGGAGTCCTCGAATACGTCTGAGAGATTCTTCCACGCCTCTTGAGCTGTTTGTGCGGTTCTTACGTATTGGTACATCGTGGGTTTCACCGCCAGACATATACGGGCAAGGGCGCGCTGGTCACGCACATCGCCCGCCGGTGCTCCGTCTTCCACCAATTTCCATAGTCCATCGTGCATCAGCGACATGCGCACGGCAAATTTCCAGGCATAATAATTTCGAGCGCCTTCCAATCGTTCATATTGAGCGCTGAAGGAGCCATTTCCTGACGAAGTTGGCGCCTCGTTAGCCATATTTTAGGTTATGTGAGTGAATCTTACTTGTTTCATTGATCCTGGCTTTCTCGTTGCTTCTTTGTGTTCTTCACAATGTTTACTGGGCCAGAATAACCTATTGGTGCACACGTGGCACACAGAGGGTCCCGTGGGTTCCGTACCTTTTGGCAGGGGTAGCGTTGGTGAAGAAATCAAAGACAGGATCCCAATATATGCACCGATATATTATAATAAATATATGGAGCAAATACAGTCGTCGGATTGTTAAAACTTACTGATAGTATCTTGGATTAATTTAGATTACTTGGGACGACACAAAGACGGACACAAGTTACACGGGCAGCATTCAGAGCGAAAGAGGGACGGTGACAGTTCGTGCATAGATAATAACTAATCATACATGGCACACTATACAGCCCGATTAAGTTTAAGGTGCATACACACTTCACAACTCTAATACATTATCTTTGGGGTTGCACCACAGATGAAACACCTCTGTGCTGACAAAGTCTCTGTCAAAGCATTACACACTTTCCCATCAACCATTGTCAAAAGCAGCTCATGGTTAACAGAAACCACATTTCCATCATCCACGTTACATATTGTCGGCAATAGCTCGCTTATCTCTTTCAAGACTTTGTCGGTCTCGTGTATGGTAATCTCCTTACTTTCTTTCGACAAAATGAACTTAATTGGTCGACAATACATAGTGGAGGATGGACGTGGATTTTGCCAAACAATATTACCGCTTTTGTCACGTAATTGAAGTGGGACAAATATTCATCGGTAGCTTCATTATCGGTGAATTTTTGTTTGTAATTGCTATGACCAGAGCTTCCATCACAACCCCATTTGCTAATTAGTGTGAATGATGAGTGCTCATTACGATCCGAAGAACAAGCAGTAATAACTTCATGTTGTGCACAAATTAAACGCTGGGCAGTTTTGTCTAGGATAGCTTGAAGTTTAATTTCTGCACGCGTTTCCGTTATTTCTACGTGTTCTTCTGACAGTAAACAGGCTTTTTTGGCATTCCGAAGGCAATAAAATGATGGAAATAACCGATGAACCGCACGCATACTCCACTTCCTGGTTTGTTTGTACGAGTGAGACGTAGATTTGGAGTCCACATAATAAGCCAAAGCTTCATCACTCGTCAAGCACCTTTGCTGCTTCTGCTGCTGGTCGCTGCTCTTCCGATCACGCAACTTGTCAGGACTCTCACTGACTTCTTTTATCAATTTAGCAACGTTTCGCTTTCCAGATAGTCGAGACGATATTTCGGCAGCTACTAATAATTCTTCTGAACTACGTGTCGAGATCAAATCATCAACGCGTCGACGTTTTGTTTTGGCACTCGCATCTTCCATGTTTAGTGTAGGTCTTCCAGGGCCCGGTTGAGATTCCTTGGAACTACAACATGCCTCAGCATGATCGTACGACACAGTAAATGTCAAATCACCTTGGAGCCATTCCTTATTGCTTGCCAAAAAGCGTTCCCGAGTTCTATGAGAACCTTCCCATTTTTCCGAAAGTTTCGATGAAAATCGGGAAATCACGGTCTTGATTTCCTTCATTGAATCTTCCATTATTACGCTTATGTCCTGTATTTTCGAAATGTACGCGAAGAGAGCACCATTTCGTTCATTCTTGGAGTTTTTGAGCCATTCTTCAAAACAGCGATTTTCGGCACGTTGAAAGTGTGACCTAGAAAAAAATTAATAAATAAAAATCGGGCAAAATCGGGCCAGAAAAATAAAGACCCTCGTTATCAATGAGGTTATAGCTACTTCCTAAAAAATATTCAGGTCGGGGAGAAGAGGGGATTTTTACTTATACTCCAATGAATTCGAAATTGAAGTTTTTTTTTCTTAAATTTGTAACATTACGATATATTTTTCTAGGTTACAGCTTAAAAGGATCAAAATATAATAGTATTTAAAATAGTACTTACTCTTAGTAACAGAATCCATCACAGCACTTAACCAAAATTAATGAAATATACTTGTGAGACGTTATCGCAATCGGAGCTAAAATGCAACTAAATTCATGCAAATAATGCAATTGTTTTATATACTTACCCCCATTACAAAAAAATAAATGATTTACGACAAATCATTACCTACCCGTGTAATCACCAACTAATATACTAATTACCCTCATTAATGGTTTCTGAATTAGGTGATGTTGTTTTTGTCCAGCTAGCTTGTTCTACTCGACATACAGTGCTCCACCACAGAATGGTCCTTGCTGATAGGTTCCCATGCACTCTTTTACCATCATTATATATCTTGTACATGCTAGTTATTACATCAGTAAAGATTCTCTCAGTTATCTCAAATGTGACCATTGAAACTTTGAGCAGCTTTGCCATCATTACCAATAAAATTTATAGCAAGTACATCCCTAGTTGGACAGTAGGTATTTGGGACATGGCATGCTTGTACATATGCCAGGAGTTTTGATACTCATTGAGTGCCCATTTTTTAATTCTTTATATTCCAAATTCTAGCCTATACACCTTGAGGAGAAATGATCTGGTTTTAATTTTTTGTCTAAAGGCTGATGTCCATAACAGTGCAATAAAACGGATCTCTCGCCAGAACGAATAACACTGTTAACAGATGAAAAATAAAGATACATATCAATAGTATCATTAATTGAGTTGTTTCATCAAATTCGTAGTTTGAAGGTCACACTAATGCTTTAGGCCTTGCTGGAGTGAACTTCTCCGGGGTGTTTCCACGGTGTAATAATTCTGCCGTGCTTTAGCTTGTGGCCTCTCCTGGGTAACCCAGCGATTTCAGCGCAAACTTCTAATTTATAATCGTCTTGAGCATAGCATTCGGAGTCCCCAATCATAATGTATTCTGTAATTTCTGATGAGAGCTTTAGTTTATTTGTTGCTTTTTCTTGTACCTCTTCTGATTGGAATTTCGCTAAAATTATATCACAGTAGTATTGCGGATTGCACAACAAATAAATAGAATGTATTTAAATAACGAGTCACATCACAATTACACAATACTTAAATTATGGATAAGTGGAAAGGAAACGCTAATATGATGATATCTTGATATCAGTTTTGAACGTATTTTCGGTTTTCGTTTATATACCTAAATATAATAATGATAGTACTTTTCTGCTTGAACCACAGTCCCTATACCTAATCCCCAATCCGACACTACACCCGTCCTCCTTCTGTTTCTGTAAATAATTCTATTTGTTAATTTCTACTCTCTGTACATAGGTATACTTACTGTGCATGTTACCCTTCTGGATGTATATTTTTTATATGTTAGATTCTAAGGTTTGTACATTACTTAGTTAGTTTTATAGTGCTTGGTTTGCACGTTAGATTTAAGTTTGTATATTATGTCTGGGTCGAGCGGCTATATGCTGTCTCGCCTACGGCTTGCGCTCTCTCGCTTCGCCTTGTGCTGCCGCATGGCGGCTGGCTGGGCGGGGCGGGGGGCGTGGCCTGTGCGCCGCAGGGAGCGTTATTGTTATCACCGCACTTAAGGTGTGGTGTCGATTGCGCGCCCTGCGGTGTTACTTGTTTATTAGATTTTAAGGTATTATAGTTATAGGTAATTAGTTAAGGGCCCCTTCGGGGCCCAACTTGGAAAGATAGGTAGGAAAAAAAAAAACCTAATCCCCAATATGTGACTGACAGTTGTACATGTCTACCAACCTAAGGTGGATGTCACACTGCGACGCATCAACGGACGGAGGTGCGTTTCTCTTTCTGTATGCTAGTACCTCGGTTCTATATAAATTCCGCGTGGTACGACACACTGCAACGCACCTCCGTCCGGCGTAATTTGTATGCAGCGACGCACCTCCGTCCGTTGATGCGTCGCAGTGTGACCACCGCCTAAGAAAAATATAGTGATTAGCTGTGTGTGTTCGATTGCAGCGGACTGTTAGACCGGTGTAATTTTCTAAATATGTCTCTCAAAGCTAGGTGCACTGGAATAAGGTACCAAATTGTGAACATATTAAATTGCAAAAATCCAAATCATTATATTTAATTGCATTTTTTTAATGGTGCATGTGCTTCAGATGTGTTCATGGGTTGTGGCAATTTTTATATACCGCATTACTTCTATTCCTTGGTGTAATCTATTTCACTTTAAATCAACACACGCTCAACAATCAAAGGTGGCAGTTTTATTGTGCAATATACAAAAGTATTTCATACACATCAATAGGTTTCATACAAACTCCTACATTACCATAATAGGTAACAAAACTATGCTTTTCAAAGCTCCATAACCACCTACTATAAAACGAGTATACCATGGACTCTACACAATGGGCTTTAAGATTTTTTCTTCTTCTCCGTACTGCCTATATCCCCAACTGCTGATGCTGTGATAACATCAATGACATTTCCAAAGTTTGTTTCTTTGTCAACAACTGGGTCAGTAACTTCATTGCCAAAGTTGGAAGCAGTATCAACCTTGGTCTTCTGTGATTGAGTCCACATCTCCTCAAACTCATCATCAGTATCATCTGACTGACTCTTGCTTTTGCCTTGTTTCGGGTCACTGGTCTTCTGCCAGCAGTATTCAAACGGATAGCTCACATTCCTATTGTCATCTGGTGCTATTTCGAAGCGGGATGACAGAGAGTTGTAAGTCGTATGCACTCCTTCTAGCAAGTTGACATCGACTTCTTCAAAGCCTGTGACTGACTTGAAGAGTTCTTCAGCTGTCTGTACGTCTGGAACTCCCTTTTTCTCGAAGAACTGGAATGTAACAAAAGATATTAAAACACAGTTCTCTTCATTGATTCTGTGTTTAAACATAAACTAAAATTGTTGGGTTTTAGATAACACCACAATAACCTAAAATAGAATTAGCATCATCAAAATTTCTGTAATGTCACAAATTTGCACTGAAAGTGCGTTGTGTGATGTAATAATGAAACAGACACCTATTGCATAACGTCTGCATAAAAATTTGTTCTGCAGAAGAAGGCAGAGTAATGACAGCTTTTGAATGAAAAATATTAAGTAGATTAAATGTTTTCTTGGATGGTGTAGCAGTGCACGAGATCGAGAGCTCTGGCGCTCATTAGAGGAGGCCTATGTCCGAGGGGACACCCCAAACCAGATGACTAGTTATTAAGAATTAAACCTACTACTATGATGTTTGGCGAATAAAGGCTATTTTTATTTTATTTATTAATTAAATGTTTTCTTACATTGCTAACATTGCGGCAATCCCTGAGCAGAAACTCTAGCCCACAAGGATGATCTGGCTGCACGGACTGCGACACATCAATGAACCAGCACTTGTTCTCCCACCACAGGATGTTGTACTCTGACAGATCCGCATGGATCATGTGCCCCTCATTATACAGCTTGTGAATAACATCCACAACCTCCTTGTACACACTCTCCCATTTCTCCGGGCTGAGGATAGCTTCTCTCAGCTTCGGTGCTGGCTTATTGTCCCGGCCAATGAAAGACATAACCAAGATATGTTTCTTCAAGCAAACCATGTCTGGGCAATTTAACCCGATCTTTTGCATTCTCATCATGTTGTGCATCTCTTTCTCTGCCCACATGTGTACGATCTTCCTAGGATTCTGCTTAGAGAAGCGATCCTTAAAGCGGTAATCAGCCTTGATGTACTTGTCCCGAGTTTTGAACTCATTCAAAGTAGTTTTGAACACTTTGATAGCACATTCCTTAGGTAGGATCATGTCTGGGAATGACGGGTCGCTGTTAGCATGAAGAACAACAGATTCCTTCCCAGTTGAGATTATACCGTTAATATCCTCCAACATTCCATTGTTGATAAGCTTGAAGAGAATGAGTCTAGTTTGTTCATCGAGACCCATTTCGGCAGTTGCATGGCTTTCTTTCCGATCCAACATCTTATGTCTACGTGACTGGTGGTGTCTAGTTTGTTCTTTCAAATGGTTGAACACAGAGTTTGGCAGTTTCATGTCGAATCCTGCACCATCGCCCGTGCAAACCTCTGGTGGGAACGCCATGATGCGGCAGGCGTTCCTGCGCCCGTTGATAACGCTGTCGTGTTTGGTAACCATCTCTCCATCTTTGATGATGTACCCCCGCTTCGGCAGACTCGCGTATTCCTTCTGGTTTGTTTCGAACCGATCCCAGTCCTTCTTAGCAGCTACTTCCGCGTCTTCGTCCTCTGAATCTGTGTCGTACACGAGATTCTCTGGCACAGTGCGGTAATTGTCGTAGGACACAGACACTTTAGCATCTCCGTTGCGCTTCTTCTCGACTCTCTTGATTTCGTCATCGTGTTCTTTGTCGAATTGACATTGCAACACTTTGGCAATAATTGAATCCGAATCGCAGTATTCAGTCAAGTTTGAATCCTGTATTTGCTGCAAGATCTCTGGAGGTATCTCATCAGACGACGACGGACATACCTGCTGATCTGATATCAGCTCGGCAAATTTAATTTCTTCTTGGACTTGGAGCCCCTTCGCATATTGTTCGGACATAATGTCCGACAAGTTTTCTGCCACAACGGGCTCTGCAACTTTCTTCCAGGGATTCGACATTTTCTGTATATTATTAAACATAAATATCACAGACGTTTGACTACAAATAAATAAAGATTTAGGTTAAATTAAATAATTTCACAATAACTATATATGTACACAATGCACGACTAATTTTGTGAACTGAACCACAGAATATAAATATATAGAACAAATCACCGACAATGTAGATAACCCAACGTCATGGGGTATACAGATTATGCGATTTTACCCCAATTTGTCAGTATAACATGTCGAAGTCATAATTGGGTGTATCTTACAGATATAATATAACAATCCGACCACATGTGCATGCAATTTCTCAGTACAACTCGTTTAACAGTTGGATCAGCGGCGCAACATGCCTCTAGTCGATAGGAAGTCAACTTCTGATAAATCGTGATATGTGTAGACCCCATGAAATATCATCGCTGTTTTTTTTTATTAGGGTAGGATTCTAAATTGGCCACCAACCGTGTCAATCCTAGAGAAGTTAAAAACTTATTTTTTCTAGAGGCTTCTGTCCACGTGGAAGGCGTTTACATCCAGTCTCTATACAAAGGGTATTATTTATAGATAATTTTCGGTAAAAGAACTATCCATGTCCTTCCCCCGAAAACCTACAATAATAGAAAAAGAAGACCATCAATCCAGTCAGGATTGGGTATCAAGGAGTTTTATACTGGACTGGAATTTTACTGGAAGAAATATGAACAGCAAACCATTCTTGACGACATTATGTTTAGTAGGAAAGCAATTACCACTGAGCTATAACCACGAACTTCGGATATCTCTATCTCTATCGCACTTACATACTGCTTATTTTTACCTATGTACTCTTTAAAATATGTTTTAGCGTAGGTATTTGTTTTGTGTTGCCTTTCAGGAGGTAACTCATGTAAAGGTTCCGACGGAAGACCAGCGCTGGCCTCCTAGGTTAGCACCATGCTGAGGGTCGGGGCCTTTTCGTGGACCCTGCTACTTTTACTTTACTGTGTTTTGTTTTGTATACCCATTGTTTTGTCCACGAATAAATGTTTTCTTTCTTTCAATTAAACCAAATCTGATTTTAACTTTTTATTTATACCCTAAGAACTCATTTCGCGGCCTTCTTGCTGATCCTGGGGTTGGCCTGCTGAGCTTTGTACACCTTGACGAGTTTCTGCTCCTCAATGAGGAAGGCTCGCACGATGCGCTGCTTCACGCACTTGTGGCAGAGGACGCCGCCGTACGCGCGCTTGACGGTCTTCTTCCGGTAGCAGAGGCGAGAGCGCTCAGCGGGGCGCGCCGGCTGGATGCCGCGCAGCTTGCTCTTGCAGTTGCCGCATCTCGGGATCTTCTTGGGCTTCTTGACGTATTGGTAGACGAGGCGGCCGCCAGGGGTGCGCACTCTGGAATAATGAAAGTATGGTGTAAGTGTCAATAAATAAAGAAATGTTAGGTGTAAATAAAGGTAGGCCTGGCAAAGGTCTATCAGACAAAGCTAGCATGGTCGTTTGCTGGTGAATACTCATTCTACAGGGCTGTGGACGGGTGAAAGCACTGCAGATGTTGCTGATCTATTGCCCTTCGGCCGTGTACGAAACCGCAGTTACGATCGTAGAATTTTTATTCTATGTACGAAACTAGTTACAATCGAAGAATTCTTCTTCCTTGTTGGAAACCTGTTACGATCGCAAAACACTAGGTAGGTTGGGCATCTTCAGATACCCAAAGGGCAAACAGACCAGAAATAGGACCCCACAGAGCCGGGCTCTATCGAAACTGTCGAAATACGAAAAAAAATGACGTAACTGGTTTCGTACAAAGAATAAAGTCTTCGATCGCAATTGGTTTCGTACAAAGAATACAATTCTTCGATCGTAACTGGTTACGATGTTGAGGTTTCGTTAGAACTATTATATAATCTGTGGTTTCATACGCGGCCGAAGGTATCTATCGACATCATCGTAGAATGAACTATTTACTTTGACAAATATCTCTAACAATAGCAGGTTGGTCAATCAATGGTCATACACCATACTAGTAGGTACTAGGAGAAAATGTACAATGGCAAAATCGAACCCTGATACATAATGAAAGAAAGCATTTTTGTTTTTAATTTTGCATTAAAACATTCACTGGCAAGAACCGTTACGCCGATATTAAGCCGATATCGTGGTTTTTCTGTGTGAAGTAGCGGAAAGCTAGGAGGTTCCTTGCTGTGAAAGTGTTGGAAGAAATGACGTTTCAGGAGGAGGCTAGCATAATTAGAGATAAGCCCGGGCTTAGCAGATGGTGATTGCAGGCTGAAATTTAAGAATAATGATGATTTGGAATGTCAATTGTACATACTTCTTAACCATTTTTAGGCACAGGTGTTTTATGGTCCACAAACAACAAAATATATCACTGTATGAGTAAGATTATAGTTTTTGAATTACAGGCCTGTAAAGGGTTAGATTATGGCAGAGGTTGGTGGATCAGCACAGTGCAGTCATAAACAGAAGTAGAAACACAGAATAACATGGTTATAATGATCTCAACAATTATATTGTGGTAAATTTTTGGGCTCTACATATTGAAAGTTACTGGCTAACCAAAAAAATGTATTCAGATTTAATATAAAATGCTTAGCACCAATTCAATCTATCCCTAAGCATGCAATGGGTTACAGATTAAATTTTAAATTAAAAATGATGTCTGGATTAATATGAAAAGCGACTAGCAAGTGAGAACCTGTAAGGCACAGTCAACAACATTGATGTGCCATAACAAAGCAAGCTAAAATATCTGACATGTTGTAGAGGCCCTCAAAATAAGAGTTGCCGGCTATTTATGGACGCTGTATTCTGGCAGATACTAATACTGGTAACTGTACATAATGTTAAGTTTTTATATTATACAAATATGGAATAACTCCAAAAGATCCCATTGACAAAGATGAAAGTTGTAAGGCAGTTCAGTCAGTTTATTTAGCAAACTTGTATGGGAACTGCATGCCAAATTCCCATTAGTCACAGCCGGACTGCAGTCCATTTGTCTTAGACAGCAGCTTAGCTTAGCAAGGGTTCTGGGTGTAAGTAGTCTAAGGAGGATGTTAAACAGTAATGTGCTATGTATTATTAGGTGTCTAATTTTATTACAATATAGAAAAAAAAAATGTCCTTATGGAATTGTAAACAAGAACAATTTCAAGATATAAACCAGTTAGGGAGCCATAAACAAACTTGATAATCCACATCCAAACTCTAAGTAGAATAATATCCTTTTGTTAATGAGAAAGTTGATGTGATGTTAACTTTATAGTAAGTAGCTAAGGCAAAACATATACATCCAATGCTTTTGATTGCTTGATATAAAAAAAAAATAAGGCACATATAAAGTTTACAATTCAGATTTATGATCCTAAACATAGGTAGTAAAAGGTCGAAGTTTAATTAATAGGACATGTTTATTGGACTTTGTCTGAACAGTGTTTACTAAATAGATATTATAATGGTAATTATATAGTATCC
The DNA here is from genome assembly GCA_947049275.1 of Epinotia bilunana. NCBI lineage: Eukaryota > Metazoa > Arthropoda > Insecta > Lepidoptera > Tortricidae > Epinotia > Epinotia bilunana. The sequence goes on from OX346270.1 coordinate 19,345,427, forward strand.
GAACTTCTGTTTAGTATCAGACACATGTTCAATTCCTTCGAAATATCTGCCTAGAACCAACTACATGTAGTTACTTACCGACATTTGAGGTTAGGTTAAAGGTAAACTGTAGAAAATAAAGGTAGATATTTCGAGCTTTTCTTATAATAATGTTATCTGTGATAGTTTAACAGATTAATATTATCCTAAAACGCAGAAATACTTACATTCTCCTCTGGTTTGATTTGGTATTGTACGACAGACGTCGTCTGAACGTAAGCCGCTGTACCATTTTGAAGCTGAAATATTAAAGAAATTATAAATTACACATACACGACACTGTGATGCACTATTTACTGCATCAATTATATAGTAATTACAGCAGGATTAATACAGATTTTAGGGAATCTTTTAAAAACACACAAATGTCCAACCTTTTTGACAGCTCTTGACAAGAAAAGAAAAATAGATTGTTGGTTGGCAACACCTTCGGGTAGTTGGTTCTCGTTGTTGCACTTGTTGATAAGAAAATATCGAAATAAATAAATTAAGTTAAATTTACTATTTTAATATACTAAAACAGGGATTTAGATATTTAATAACATAAAAGTGGTGTACAATTTCGTGCATCTTTTATCTTCTTACAGTTCAATACTCCTTGATTATTGTGGCCAAGAAGAATATTATGTCAACGAACATGAATCGTAGGAAGATATTGCATAAAGATTATCTTAAATAATAATTTAATAGGACCATTAAAATATATTACTCTTGTCAATTTTACTTTTCATCAATACGACTGGTTTGTCTACCAATGAGAACTAACTTAAAAAATAAACAAACGTTTTTTAGGCTTGCAAACCTACAATTTGTAAAATGGCCGCTGTGTGATGTTTGTGGTGATGGTATTTGTGTTTTGTATTGCTGAACTGTGTTTCTAAAGTGAATATTGGCTGATAATGGGTGAGTTTAATGCGTTTCCACTACCATTACATACCATGTATACTTCTTAACAGTCAATTTGTCCTAACAATCCTGAAGCCAAATCTATACTAAAACCAGAATCCTGCTGCTAGGTTGTCGACTTACGAGTCTTTTGAGAGTTTACCTGAGGACTGAGCTATAAGAAGTATGAATTAAATGCCTATGTTACAAATGTACAGTACGGATTTCACGACGAATGGGACCACCAACTGCGAATTTTTAAGATTTTAAATGATATAGTAATGAATTGAAACATTAGTTTTTCCACTGTAGACTCCGGGTATTTAAGATAAATCATCTTCGGCGGAGCTAAAATATTCGTTTTGTTAGCATTTGCAAAGCAGATACATTTATATTTTCATTACCCTTTTAGCTATTCCTATTTCAATATGGTCTTAGAAATGAAATTGTTGAAAGTGCATCTCATTTTGATAACTAAACAAGATATATTATTATGTTTGTATTTTAGTTTGTAGAATTGTTATCTGTACATGCATGTTGGCATATTTGTCAATAGGTGTCACTACAGTTCAGTTTCCATTATCTAGGGTTGTCTGGTGCAGGCTAAGATGAGTAAACAAAAACATTGAATGCATGAATACCAATTTATGAGGATAATGCTGAACTTGTTTATACCAATGATTTACATCTTTGTCTTTACTTGCAGGCATAAATTAAAAAATAAAGGGGAATGTTTTTGTCTACATATATAATGTTCAATTGACAACCACTATAGCCTAAGTTGGTAGCAATCCTGCCTACAAAGCAAGAGGTCCTGGGTTTGAATCCAGGTAAGGGCATTTAATTGTGTGATGAGATGAGCACGATTATTTGTTCCTGAGTCATGGATGTTTTCTGTGTATTCAATTATTTATTTATATATATAAGTATGTTTATCGCTTCTAATACCCATAGTACAATTGAGTTCTCCAGACTTTATTGTTACTGACATAAGACACATGTGGACCTCAATATGTCCCTTTACCGGGAATAAAGGCATCTGGTTTTTCATAGAATTGCTCCCTATCACAGAAATAAAGTTCAGAATCTTGGTAGGAATATATTTCCTACCTTATAAAGGGTTAAGTTGTTAGCATAGCAAATCCTGATACACTGTTAAAGATCCAATAAACTATTTGCAACTTCTACACCTCTTCAGTTTTAAAAATGAATTGCTGTCATCAGGGTATTCAAATCTTTGTATTGGCTAAGGGGCTACCATTTTTTATTTTTTTTATCCTATTCTCCCCCTCTGACCACCCGAAGTATATGCTAATACACCACCCTCTCTACTTCAATTGAGTTAAATGCTCATGATGTCATCACAATAAGTCTGTCAATTTTAAATATAAAATAACTACTGTCATGAAGTCTCACAAAGTTGGATTCATCAATTTAGAAGAATGTTAACAAAAAGTGTTTAGTCGGCATCTGTCATTCCCCTACATTTTATTAGTTTTCTATTGGCGTTAGCGCTTGTCGATTGTAACCTTGTCTATGGTCCCTGATGTATTGTTATTTACAGATGTATAATAAAAAATGTAATGCCAAAAAATATAAAACAATAAACAAGTGTGTATGCACTCCATGAATGACAAAGAAGGAACAATTTTTATAAGGCAGGTTTAGTATGCTGATATTAAAAAAAAAAGTTTATGTGCTCAATCAAAAGGGATAAGTTTTGAATTTAGACATGAACTTATTACACTGTACAAGTTGGTAACAAAAATATTCGTGAAGACCACCAACCAAATCAAACCAAACCAACCAAAATACGATTTTATGCGACCTCCTTCATACAATTTCGGACATTACTAACGTTATCGCCACCGCATTGTGCGTTTGTAGCTTTAAATCGTTCTTGTAGTTATCAAGACTTATAATAACCACACTTCCTGCCGCATTCTTACGTGATATTCTCACCTAAAAAGGGGTATCACGATTAATCCTCTCCCGTATATATATATCGGGACCGTGTTTAATCCAATTTCGTGGTTACCCATTTAAGGTAATATGAGGGCTACATAGGGCTGTCACGGATAACGAATGTGAGAATCTTTACGTGGAAGATTTTCAAAGGAATAATGTCTACGTATTAGCCATTATTCATAATCATAAGATGCCGGTTTCACGCGCATTAATAGCGATACGGCCGCAATCTCTCTGGCGCGGATTCTTTTTCTACACTGAATTGGCTTCTCTTTGAGCCTAGTAAACATAGCGATAGTCTTTTTTCGCCGACTATACAAAACGTTTTTTGAAAGTCGCAGATTCACGGCGTGATATTTTAAGAAACTAGTAATAATAAATTGGCTTTCCATTTGCGCGTAATTCCACTTTTCCTAGATAAAACTGGTATTAAGAGTCCGCAGTAGGCTCGGCCGAATTTCACTTTCCCATACAAACGGAGTTTCGTTCTCATTTTAAAACTACGTGTTGGATTGTGACGAAACTTTGCATATACAATGACATGAGGTATATCTATGTCTGTGATTAGTTTATATGGTTCCAGTTTATAACACAAACGAAATACAGCAAAAACAAGTTTTGTATGAAAAACTTAAATTTGCTGTATTTTTTACTATGGTATCTGAAGCTACATAAACTAATTACAGACTGGATATACCTCATGCCATTGTATATGCAAAGTTTCGTTACAATCCAACACGTAGTTTTAAAATGAGAGCGTAACTACGTTTGTATGGAGAATCGAGCTTACTGCGGACTCTTAACTTGAATCATTTGAGAATAATCGTTTTCCCAAAGTATCAGATGACAAACTAATTTCTCAAATTATTCTAGTTTATACAAGTTTATTCTCGGAAATGGGGCAATACGATCCGACGGGGCGGCGGAGCGGCCTACTTGCAGAATAAAATTCATTTATTTTTATCAGCCATTGTGTACAAATTTGATGCAATTCCTTATTAAATAACTACTTAAAATTTGTTTTTCTTGTTGGCATACGATACGATTCTTATGATCTCCTACAAGGAATAAAAATTGGATTATCATAACACTACCTTCAACTGTCAGCCCTATACGGTGTTCCATCACATCAGACGCACAGTTAAACATCCTAGGCCAGTATTTTAACTGACACTGGCTGCGCCTTAGTTCTTTTCTTGTCACATACCCCGTCTGAGGTTTTTTTATATACCATTGTCCAAAATGGTGTAACTAAACGTTTTTTAATTGGGCCGCACACAGTTGCGCACATATTGACGACGGGCGCAGGCGCAGCAAATAGCCCGCAACATCGGGAAGTATTTAATTACATAATTAAGCGAGTCAATTAAGTAAGTTAAATAGTTTTATTTAATGAGTACAGTCAGCGTCTTATAGTTAGTAGCAGCCAGAGTAGCAATTTCGTAACACCCTTATTCTTACAGTGATAAAGACGTGTGCCGAAACATTTGGCTGCCTTGGCTGCTACTAACTATAGATTCAGATTTATATTCATTTACTCACAATATAAGATTACATTATAAATTACATCACATGTCAATTTAAAAGAATCCCTATTTTGATCGTCAATAACCTACAATAACATCAATATAAATAATTGGAAGAATAATAACTAACAATTGAAATATAACTATGTCCACTTAATTTAAATTTATGTCATAGACGTCTGACGCTGACTGTACATAATAATCACACATCTGTCACTCTCACGCTCGCATATTTGTCAGAACGTAACGTCTTATATCCATAGCGATAAGCGAGAAAATGGCAACCATGCTTCACCCACTGATGTAAACCGTAAACACGTATACACTTTAGGTAACTGCGATGCAATCAATATCATTGTTTATATACAACTCTGTGTTAGAAATTCACAAAAAAACAAGCTATCTACTTAAGCGTTCGGATTGCCACAATTATAATACGAGGAACAATAGCAAACTAATACTTCCATCATTAAGACTAAAAAAGTGTCAAAAACAGGGAATTTTTATAAAAATAAAGCTCTTTAATAAGCTGCCCACAGATGTCACGGACTTGCCTTTTAATCTATTCAAAACCAGAGTCAAGACCTTTTTTCAAAACCATGCCTTCTATTCGATTGCTGAATATTTTTCATTAAAAATATTTCAATTGACGCAAATTGTAAGTAGATTTTTATTATTATTAAGTGTATAATCTGGATACTAAATTTATACTTTATAAGTATAATATTGTGAAATGTTGACTTACCATGTAATGATCATGTTACATTATGGTTAATAAATAAACTAAAAACTAAAACTAAAAAATAATCTGATAGGTAGTCGGTGAAGTTATTGTACTGTTTATATGTTCACCGCGCCTAAGGTGTCAGAATAAACCCGGTTCAAAGAGGCTTCTCCGAAACGTTCGACATTGAGATGGGTCGTCTTTAATAACAATATAACATTCTTTAGGGCTGCGTTTGTGTTGTTCAACTTATGTACCGACTTTTAAAGGTGTAATTCCGTGCATCGCGGCCGATCATAGCCGCGCGCGATCGATCTCGTGCGACTGACGCGCGCGGCTTGCGACATAAGGCCAAGTGCGCACTAAGATTTTTTGTCGAGCGATAATCGCGTCGCAAAAATGCAACATATGAGTTCATATGGCATTATATGCATTTTTGCGACGCGATTATTGCACGACAAAAAATTGTAGTGCGTGAGGAGCCTTAAAGCACTATTTCCACCAAACGCCCCGCATCGGATCGGATCGGAAAGAATACGAACGGATGCGGCGACAACCGATCGTGTTCGGCAGCATGTCGACGCATACGATCGGGCGGTAATAGCCGTTTGCGGCCGACAGGATGTCGACGCACACGATCGGCACCGTACGGTTGCTTGCGAACGTATCCGGACCCAGTCAAATAGTTTCGTTCCTACCACGTTGACGCGTTGTAAAACAGTATTATTGACTATTGCATTTTTATTTGCATTGGAAATTTCTTTTCTGTTAGCGATGTTAAACCTGTGTCAGGAAGCAGGCTTATTAACATATATAATTAAACAGAGGATGAGGGATGACTGATAATGGGCTCGCCCGGTCACGGCCTCAATCGTACGCGACGGCATCGGCATCGACAGCCGAAAGGTTCCGATCGCACACGACGACAAGAGAACGGGGCCGATGGCAAGCGAACGGAGCCGATCGCGTGTCGCAGCATACTTTCGGTTACGATCACATGTCGCGGAAGACGCCCGCGGTCAAGCTGTTGTGCGCAGTTTGGGAATGTAGACTTATAAACAGTACATTATATGATTCAATATCGTTTAAAGACTATAAAATTATTTCCGTTCCGATCCGTTGCAGGCCGTTTGGTGGAAATAGTGCTTAAGTCAGTATATGAAAATGCCGGACGCACCTGTCGCAGACTTCGGAAGCGGCGCCATACATTTTCAAACATTGACTATTGTCGCATCAGCAGCGCGCGTCAGTCGCACGCGATTGATCGCGCGCGGCTGCGATCGGCTGTGATGCACAGAATTACACCTTAACTTGTATCGAGTTGCTGAATCGTAAAATGAGACATTAGATACCAAGAGCGTTAAAATAAAGATCAGATTCATTTATGACTAATGCCTTGTCAATAGAGTCGTGTTCTGATATTTTGAGCACCTTGTTCGCCCACATATGGGTCAATCAACATTTTATTGTCCCTAAAGCCAGGTTTAGATGAAGCCAGTGCTGGCTCACTGGCTTGAAAAATAGGCTAGCGCTCCATTCCCGCTAGTGCTGGCAGCCAGTGCTTTACATACAATTCGTTTCACTGGCGGCCCGCACTGGCTTCGTCTAAACCTGGCTTAAGTTTTATTTTTACCACTTACCACAACATGTTTATTAGATGAAATCTAATTAAATAACAATTCTCTCTCTTACTGTGGCCGGGCATGTATTTTTGGTTTTGTTTTCTCTTTTTTTTTAATTTTTATTATGTTCTTTTTTCTTTCCCCGGATTCACAGCACTTCAGGGGCTGCACCCCTGACTTACTCCGAACGATGACGATGTAAAACAAGTAATATGTGGTGAACGGTGTTGGTCACACATATTGTATTTATTTATAAGGCTAGTAATACTAAGACTCCGTTGTAGTGGCTGTTTGTTTACCTAAATAAATTAAAAAAAAAAAAACTATAAGTTCTTTATAGCCAGATAAACAGTATATTTGAACATATATATTGCATCTCGCAAATATACGTATTCTAGCAGCAAATATGGTTGTCCATGGGAATCCACTATTTTCGTACAAATCGAGGGACATTTTACGTCCGCTGGGCAACCGACCGGTGAAATTGAGGGCAAATCAATATTTTTTAAAACAGTTGTCATGAAGTTTCACGCTATAATACATTGAGTAAGGAATGCAACAACAATTAACAACAGCGGACATCGTATTTCCTTGTTAATCTCCTTTTTAACCGACTTCAAAAAAAGAGTTCTCTGTTCGTCGGAACATTTTTAATGTATGTTCCCCGATTACTCGAAAATGCCTGGACAGATTAGGAAAATTCTTTTTTTTGTTAGAAAGTGTATCCTACCCAGTGTGTCCCAAAGTGGTCCCACGGTCATCAGGTCAGGATCTGATGATGGGATCCTGGGGAAATCGAGGGAACTCTTCCAATTAAAAAAAAACAGCAAATAGTAGAAACGGGGAGGACACTAAAAGTTTATTCGCTCATATATCTATGGCGGCTGCTATATCTAAAATAACTCTACAAGCGAAAATAAATCTTGTGTAAGCCGAGACGAGATTTCAATGAACTGAGAATGAAATATTTTTCCGCGTCAGTTTCATTTTCTCTCACTGAAATCACCGTGGTTTTCCCCGTATGCGCAAGAGTTTACCGCGAATTATACAAACAAAGTATCCAATAATATACCATATGCCGTTGAAATAAGGTGTATGAATGATCAGTACAGTGTGGCTGTACTGATCATTCATACACCTGTTATGGCTTGGGTAGGTGGTGTACTAGTTATGGCTTTTATTTTAATATGAATCATTTACATAGTTGTGAGAAAATGTATCCGCATGACTGCCTTACTTACGGTCAAGTCTAAAAGTATAGCGCAATGTTGTATGTACCGTATTCCCGAGGAATAGGAAAAATCGACGGCACAATAGTATAAGATACCGAAATATATATTATACTAGCTTCCGCCCGCGACTTCGTCTGTGTGGACTCGGGATAAAAACTATCCTATATTTTAATCCAGGCTATAAACTCTTCGTGCAAAATTTCATTCAAATCGGTTCAGCCCTTTAAGCGTGATCGAGTAACAAACATCCAAACATCTAAACTTTCCCATTTATAATATTAGTAGGATTATAGCTAAAGCACCACACACTACAGATACGAAAATAAATATTTTTGACGTCATTATACTTTTGTGTCCTAGCTAGCGCGCGATTTAAATACCTACAACCTGTAAGTTCTCAGTTAAAGCGGGCGTACGCTCTCAGTCTAACACCTACATTGTGAGAGAAACGGAGATATTATATCGGTTACGAATTAAGGCACGAGAAAAGGAACATCCTCTATACTCTCGAAATATACAGGGCGTCCCAAGCCTATGGCACATCAAGGGAAAGTACCTTAAATATCGTAGATAGGATATTTTGCTGAAAGGAGACATTATGTTATTTCTAAGAGTCAGTAATACTGGATTCAAAGATTTTCTAAAAATAACTTGCTTCGTCTGGGAATCGAACCGACATAAAGGTAAAAAAAAATATTCCGTTTTTTTGTGGTGCCAATCGAAAGAATAGACAAAAAATAATATTTCTTCTTTAGTAAAATAGTATCTTAAAAGAAAGGAATAACGTAAAATTAACCATTTGTACTAATCCAAGTAGGAAAGCATTAATTCAGAAACTGCTGCTCTCCGAATATTATCGGAAAATTAAGGTTAGTTGCTCCGCCGCGGAGAGATTTTTTATTTTGTCTTTTAAAATAATAGGATATGAAAAGCAACAGGCAGCGAACTTGTTAAAAGATTGACGATTCGCATAAGACAAGAAGAATCAAGTTTTGAGCATTAATTAATTTATTTACAAAAAATGCTCAATTGACTTCGGCAGTTTCAAGTGTTTTTAATTTGATTAAAATGATTAATTTGACGTTATTCCTTTCTTTTAAGATACTATGTTACTTAAGAAGAAATATTATTGTTTGTCTATTCTTTCGTTTGGCATAATAAAAAAACGGAATAATTATTTTTCACCTTTAAGTCGGTTTGATTCCCAGACGAAGCAAGTTATTTTTAGAAAATCATTGAATGCAGTAATACTGACTTAGAAATAACATAATGTCTTCTTTCAGCAAAATATCCTATCTAAGATATTTAAGGTACTTTCCCTTGATATCCCATAGACTTGGGACGCCCTGTATACCTATAAGTCTCAATATACAGAGCTGTAATATATATTTACGTCACACCTGGCCATAATGCGAGTTTTACTGCACGCTGCGCGTACGGTAAAACTCGTATTGTGGCATGAAGACGTTAAATTGTGTACTTACCACGGGCGGTAATTCGTAAAGCCCCAGATCGCATATTTATGGCCCTCACCCTCGGTTCGGGCGACAGACAACTGCGATCTGGGCCATTCACGAATTCACCGCCCTACGTACGTACGTAACGTACTATTATATCAAGGTATCTTAATGCCTTCATATATCTATAAGATACATTAATGTACTTAGGTACTAAAATATATAATATAGCCGAGTGTGCGGACTCCGTCAACTAGTACGCAAAATATATCGTGTAAGCTGCCTTGCAAATGCTATAAATATAAATTTCGGTATATTGATATTTATTATAGCTGTGACGGGCTTAAAACGTTTACTGGCAACCTCATTTGTGAGAATTGAGCTCCTTAACTTGCGGTTCTTGTGAAACAAGTTTTTATCAAAATCCTTTTTGTACAAGGTTTTATCTGCATACATTAATTACTGCAATTTTGCAGTTATCAAATAATACTCGTCGAGTCCTAATAAACCCAAATACGACGTGGTTATCTGATATTAGATTAGGGAGTTGCTATAGTTACCTTCTGGTTCCATCATCAGCTTGATGATCAATTTGTTTAAATATTTTATTAAGAAAAAACAAAACAAGATTTACTGACATGCCAACAGTAAACCTTAAACAAGCTTCTAAATATAGTAAGCCAAATTAACTCAGGCATTTGGCATTTGTTTTTTGATGCCCCGCCACTCATATTTACGTAACTATTATGCCTCTGACTGTACTATTAAACGTTTACACTTGCCTCCATTAATCCCAAAAACCTGCTCAAAAGGCTCGCCCACTCGTACAACCATTGTTCGGTGCAGCCTGCAGGGCTGTCATTCGAAACGCGCTAATGCGCCGCACCTCACCCGTCATACCTAACGAAACTACACCGCTGATTACGCTGATACATTATTCCAAATAAGAATGCGTTAATCGCCATGCGATTTCAAGGAAAACCATTAAAAAACATTCCGTTCCGTCTTTTTTTTTTTTATACAACGACGGTGGCAAACAAGCGTACGGCCTGCCTGATGGTAAGCGGACACCGCAGCCTAATAGACGCATGCAACTCCAAAGGAGTAACATGGGCGTTGCCGACCCTTGATCTGTTTGAGGATTCGCAGTGTTGACAGCTGAAGGAACAAATTCCCTCGCTCTCAACACAACGCATCCTCGGGAGCTAGACCTTGCTCACCTCCAGGAACACAACACTACTACAGAGCAATTAGTAATGTTATTATGGCTGTGGTCTTCTGCAAGGCGGAGGTACTTCTCCAGTTAGGCTGCTCCACATTCGAGCGGGATGATATTTCGCTGTGCCCTGCCTCACCGAAACAAAAGCATTCGTTTTGTGATGTTTGAAAAGCACTTGATGATCGAAATTATTAAAAACTAGACAATATTTCCCTTCGATATCCTAGACAAACGAAGAAATGTAAACTAATTTGAACGTTAAAATTGTAATGTTATGTGGAGTGGAATGGTTACTACGAATCTTGGCGTCCAGATATATTTGTGGGTGAACGGTGAGGTGAGGTCAGAACAAGTTATAGAATAGCGGGGCAGGGGGCGTCACCGTCAACCGTCCGAATGACAATGTACAATGCGGCCCAGCCCCCTGCGAGCCTGCATTACTTGACTTTAGTAATGGAAATATCAATTTTGTGACGAGTTAGAATTGTTTTTCAAATTAACATCTTAAGCCAGGTTTTAAGAGGTCTACAGGTTACAGGCTTGATTTTTTCTCTCACTATGCTTGTGTTTCTCATTTAATATGCCCCAATCGGAGTAGCCTAGTTCTGGCTAGCTGTACGCAAATGGATAATGGTCTTCTTTCTTATGTAAACGAGGTAAATTCACGTGAATCCTAACTAGACCAGACTTAATATGACATACTTATATACCGAAGGGAATTTGCTAGCGACAAACTTATTAACTACGTAATACGTACGGGGGTAAAAGTTTGTATGGAACTACGGTATAAACGAGTTCAAGGCGGACGGAGTCGCGGGCAGTAGCTAGTCGATTATAAAGTCAAGACTGGCATCCTCACTAAAACCCATCAGACGAGCAATGATCCTAATGGACAAACTTATTGTCCGTTTCAAATCTCCATTAACAATGGATCGATCCGTAGCCCCGATCTGATAATTCTCAAAAACACGAGTATTGTTGTCATCGAGCAAAAAACTAAGATGATTTACAAATTTGTATCTAAAGTCAGATTGAGCGATACATAAATTGAATTGTGGCTGCCACCGATCGTTTAGCTGGGTTGATAGATTTGGATTAATGAAGAAGATAAGCTTGTGATCTTGTTAAGGAATGTGATGATTGTAGTGATTTTTATCATGACGACGATATATGGAAAGTGTAGATTATCTGGCTACTGTTGGATGCTCTGCCTGAGAATGTTGGTCACAGCCCACTATCTACATATTTATATGTATAGTTAAAAGGGAATTTTAAGTAAGGCAAATGAAAAATAAAACAACGTCTAAGAAATAATTCATACGTGGTTCACGCCAGGACCGAACTTCTGTAAATGTTGTAGACAGCTTCGACAACAACTAAATCAACCACAAAAGCTTCGACATCATCTTTTGGGCACTTTTAGTTCGTTATTGGAGTCTCTCTTCTCTCTCTTCTTAGTCGCTTCACTCTTGGCAGAGTGGTCGTGATCGTCATGTCAGTTTAGTGGGAAGCTTGACAATCCGTCGCCATTCGTCTCTCAAGGCCGCCTTCCTTGTCCAGAAATGTAGGGGTGCGTCTACCGCAGCCCTGATGGGGTCAGTCCATCTCATGTCGATCTGTCGCGCGCTCTTGTGCCCTCAATCCTGCCCTGCACTACAAGCCAAGTCATTCGTCAGTCACCGGCCCGCCATGATACGTGGCCGAAGAAAGGTAGAATACAGGATTGGATAGTGCCAATACGTTATTGGAGTGCATAAGTTATGCCGCGATAAGGATTCAATCTTGAGATTGTGTCAAAGTGGACCCCGCGCTCCTTAGGGCACAACCGGGAATAACGTTAGGATGATGATTGGAGTGCACAAGGACAAGATAGGGCATGCGTCAATTTTACACTATTTGGTAGTGAAATGTTCTTTTATCACGTTATAAACGCAACCTTACGCATTCTGCTTGTGAGTTAGCTTGTCGTTCGCCATCATCACCCATCATCATATCAGCCGAAAGATGTCCACTACTGGACATAGGCCTCCCCCAATGAGTGCCACAACGTTATCGTACGTGTTTTGTACGAAAAAGAGATATCTAGGTACACGATTCAGTTCATAATAAAGAATCACTGTTCACTAACCCTTCTGACTTTATTGACGGTGATCAGTGAATCCAGGCGTTTATAAAGCGTCAAACATTCCGTTCCCAATAATATGGATCACGATCAAATTTATTCGCATGTGCTGACGTCACGATTCTTTCCTTACTACGGTACGAGTACAAATCCATGCGGTTTGTTTACCAAAGGAAATACGAACGTTAACGTTTATACAGTTTACACGTCGGGCCGTTTACCTCTCTAAAATGAGGTATTTGTTCTACAACAAGCCTTTGTTTAGGTTTAAACAATGTATGGATAGCCATACAACGTTATGCGTTCAGACTGCGCGACCTGATTTGGCTTTGTTTCCGGAGTTTAAACAGTTGTTACTGTGTTAGTTCCAGTTTATCAACTGTTTTTTACCCAAGTTTGGGGGAATGTTCTGGATGCGGGCAAGACAAGGCTTCATCAATGTCACTAATCTTCGTTCAAGCATAAGCCTTTTTTGTGTCATTCATTTAAAATTATAACCTAAGGCACAAGCGATCTGAATTGGTTTGTCAAAACTCTACATTTAAATGTATGTTAATGAAAACGTTTTTGTCAACCGTTAGTATAAGTTTTTCTGTTACATATGAATCGAAAAACATTCTATAATCCCGTGTAGATATTCAAAACAGTATAGTTTTTGGACATTCTGTGTCGATACGTTATTTTATTACCCAAAATAGAAAATGAATTCGCGCTATCTACATAATGAATTCAAAATCTTTATGTATCTCAGAGGCCATATATGAATAGTTGAGTGGGGTCGTGGGGGCAGATAAAATGCCCACTAACGTCCGAAGCGGTACGAAGATTTCCAGATAGCTGTCTTCGGTGTGGGTGAGCATTGAGCATGAATGTAAGCTCGATATTAAAGCAATTTTACACTGAATCGAATGAGCATCGAGTTAACGTGGGTTTCTGTAATGTTTAAGCGTTGCGATTTGAACAGCCGATACGGGTGTAACGAATTGTTATGGAGACGGCTAGACGCGGAGTTTTGTTTTTGTTTCTCATTATTTTTATGTAAGCTTTACGAATAACAAGTTGTTCTGTGTTTTGGTCACATCAATCCCACACATTGTGGACATTCACGCTTATTCGATGTTTGTTGTGGTTACTATTGTAACCAGATTTACGAATTAGAACTGAATTTCAGTGAGCTTTAAACTGTCATTTCAATTTAATACACACAAATATCTAAAATAGATTTTTGTGATCACCACGAGTAGCAAAGAGCGAATATTCGTTTTCCAAGCAAATATACTATGCTCAACCAATCCAATGAGACATACAAACCATCATAATCAAGACAATCTGTAGGTACATGTCAACTAGTACTAATAAACACAAGCTTAATTCCTCCTCAACTATTATCTCGTTTCTGTTTCCGCTCGCTTTCAAATATATACCAATAAGACCTAGACATTTAATTTCAAACGATCTTACTCGCCCCATCTACATTGATCCTCCGGTAATCTGGTTATTTATTCTTCCTCCATAACCTTCACCACGCACTTCATCTAATACCCCCGTGTTTGTTATTTATTTTGGAACGCTGAGCTGGGACTTTAAGCCCTACTTAATGGTCTCTTTCCGTATTTAAAGGATTCACACTTTTAATTTAAAAACATGTCGGCCGGATTTTTGGTGTTGAATTTATTTAGGAATTTATGGGTTGAAACAAATCATATAGTGATCAAGATCATTATTTGGTTTTACAATTGAAGATTTTAGTTTATAAATGGTTCACGTCTTGCTTTACGGTCTGAATAGGATTTCATGTCGTTCTTAGAATCGTGACTCTTGTTTACCACAAAACGCCAATTTCGTTCATTCGTGCAGTATCTTTATCGTACTTACATTTTCGAGCAACAGACAGGGCGATTTTAATGTTAGCGCCTTAGGTCGTTACGTATTCACAAGTTTATTTTATACTCAAACAAATGAATAATTAATCAACTGAAGGTGTATTTCGAAAGCTAGCAGACTGTTTCAACTCTAACCCGATCCAAAAAAACCCACCCGACATTAAAACAAAGTTAGCTCCAGACTAAGTATTGAACATGCACAAGCTCACGTAAATGCGTAATAGTGTAACGGGCCGCGGTTGTGTTAGGCGGGCGGTAATTCCTCGGTAATAGCGGAGACGAGATAGTGCGCTGCGCCTGCGCAAGTACGTACAAGTACATGCATGTATGTAATGGCGTGACCTAGGACCGACTACGTGGTCTATGGTTTTGATGGAAACTGATATTGGAAAAACTGGGAGTCTTTAAATACTAGTTGTCCGCCCTCGTAGACTTTTTAAACCACGTCGGTGGCAAATAAGCTTACGGCCCACCTGATGGTAAGCGTTCACCGTAGCCTTATGGACGCTTGCAACTCCAGGGGTGTCACATGCGCGTCACCCACCCCTTCACCCTTTCAGACGATGATTTTTAGATTATGCTATACATTTTAAGGAAATCAACTGGGTCTTTCTCTGGGACTCAACAGTCTCCAACCAAATTCGTGAAAATTAAAATGAACCTGCGGTTTAAGATTGCAGAGGTATATACATATTACATACGTATAGTTACTTTTGCATCAATAATGTTAGAAAGGGCATTGAGGTGTTCAGAGAGCTCAACTTTTGAACTTCAGTTAATTTCAGAGATGCTTAAATTGAATCGATTAACTTTAATCCTACAGTAGAAGCTGGCTTTAATTGAAACCCCTATGATAAATGCAACATGACGCTCTGAAGATTGCAATGATTGGTTGACCTTCGAATGTACGCCAATCAATGCAATCACGTTTCAGAATCTCACTGAAATACGTTTTCCAACACGACTGCAGCAATCGAGGTGTAATTTCTGCAATTGATATGCTCGGATGTGTTATTATTAATCTTCTGGCCGCGACTGGCCGTGCGTGGTGTAGCTGTGTCCGCGCCTGGCTGCGCAGCCATCTGCAATTTGTCCGTACGTGTGAATGGTCCTTCCCTAATTGCAACTCGCCTGGTCGTTTCGAATTTCTACGTCGGAAATGACCAATTATTTGACAGTACGCAAAGCTAATGCCACGGCGATACCTCTCATTTTCTTACTTTAACACGGGAGTATTGAGATTGAGACCTGTCAAGTAATTGCGTATTTTTGCAACCGACTGCATATGAGAACTGTAATTTGCTATGTATATGTGCTTAGAATTTTCCCTTCAGTTGGCACGACCGGTACATACAACATCAGAACATCACATATGTCTGATGCGAAAATGCTGGCGTGTTCGCATAATGGCTAGCTTGCAACAGCGACTGAGAATGGCACTTAAAGTCGGCATGGACACGTAGAAGCTGCTCCACGTATTTTATTGAACGTTGGCAATCTGTGTTCCTATTAGGGCAGCGGTGGTGCTTGTGGGATTGCGGACGCGCATACATGGGCATTAAATGGCCGCCGCGACCCGCGGTACCGCGGTTAACACGACAGCACTTGTTTTTTGTGGGAAGTTCCTTGCAAACGAAATTACGCCCGATTCGGCGCCAAGCGGCCGCCTCCGCTCTTCTTTTTGCCTCGTCCTCGAAGTTTATTATTTTTATTTAACACCTGCGCCCGGTAATCTGTGTTCGACGATCTCCCGAACGCTTAACTCTTTTTCTTGTTGGTCCGCCGGCCCCCGCCCGATTTATGGCTCCGGGGTTTTGTCGAGCGTTAGGTGTCGTTTAATTTTCCCGCCCGACACGGTGACAATCGATTATGCTCGCCCTTGATTGAGAATTCTTTTGTGGGTCGACCTCTCGCCAGAATCGCCGGATTATTCAAATAAATCGTGAGCTTAACTTAAGCCTGTGCGACGCAGAAATATTAATTTTAATTTGTTTGCTCATATCTTTATTCAATATTCATTTTCTAATACCCACTCATTAAATGTAGGTTTTTTCTATCATAATATATCATACCGCTTCTCTAAATTCTTAATGCTTATAGATAGCTATTGTAAATTTAGAAAGAGAAGAGTTCTTGCCCATCAACAAAACAAGGAATATTCACCAGTGACAACACAATGATTCAATTTATTGTACTGACCCTTGCATTCTTATTTTTATTGCTTGCTTCTTCTTATCAGATTTCATAATTTCCAAAGAGCCAGTAGAGTCAGATTGAGAAGCTCTCGAGGTGTAAGTACACAGCAGAATACCACCCGATTTGTTTTTTTTACTACCTCTGATAAAAATTGAAAACCTGATCCAGAGACTCCCGGAGCTTACATCAAATTGTTGGTCTTCCAAAGGGCCTTAGCGTTTAGTTAATGATTTACTGTACCGTTATTTTATACGAAGCAGGCTTAATTGCCGCTACCGCGAGCCTGCGCCGGTGCCGGCCAACCCTATTATTAAGTTATCTCTAATGCGCAGCATTCGTACTTTCGCTGACTCATCGGGAACTGTAACACACACCTTTATCACGACTTGGTACAAATTGTTTCCACATGATATTGATAGGTTTGGATTCATCTCCGGTTGGTTCACTAAAGAAGCCGACATGGGTTCATGGGAGATTGGACTGGTATTAGTAGACAAACTGCTCTATCCTAATTTAATACTATGAAAACATTAACCTCAGCAGCTGAATGTCTTAGCGTCTTTTTGAGACCTTTTAATTTTCCTGTTTGAAGACTCGTTGGTTTTCAGTACCTCTTCTTAAATCTCAATTGGATATCATAAATCAAATGAAATACAAATTCTATGGCTATACGCTATAGTAATCAACTAAATGTACTATAGTTTCAAAACGAGTGCTAAATGCTTAGTTAGCCAGTTAATCGCAGATTGTGCCTGAGGAATAATTTTAGTTCTATCAACTCGCACATGTCACACCTACGATTGTCTTTTGTTTTGGTTTAACAATACTACCTACTGACGACTGAAGCTATACGTGCCTGAAAGGATCTAACTCAAATGTATCGAAGGCGTATCAACGCTATTGTAATCGGCCATCACAGACGTTACGTAAGATCTCCGATTGGATATTTAAATACACGGCGCCAGCACCAAGGAAAATTACAATCACGTCGCCTTCAAGACCGTGTGTGGAGATAAATTTAAACAATTAGCGGATAGGGATTGTTGAAATATTGCTATGAGCATAAGTATAACAAGAATATTGTTATCGGCAAATTTCAATTAGAATATCGAGTTCTAATTTCGTTACGTGACCTTATTGGCTATCAGACTTTTTAATTAAGTTAACGAATGTGTTTATTTGGTCATGATTGTCGTGCGGGCGTTAATGATAATGCCGCTAATCTAATACTGCTGCTGTTTGGGTTTCCGTATTTTTGAGACTTATTAGCAACTTAGTGGCTTTTGCGTTCTTAATTTATACAATGTTTTCTATGTTTGTTATGATCCGTTTGTATACTTTTTTTAATTAGTTCAATTTTTTCAAGAATCGTCTTTTTATTTATTTTGTTCATAATGGCAATGTAAAAAAAGTGTTTGAAACCCCAGGGTGAAAAATCGTGTGGAAAATCTCTTTGAAATTTTGAGGATTTCTGTTTTGCTAGCTAGGGAAAGTACACACCCCCCACCCTCAACAGAACCACCCTCAACATGCGTAGACAAAGTACTAAATGCTATTTAGCCACACAACGGTATTTTGTAAATTGGAGTTACGTCTCCGGTTAAACCGCTCCAAATTTCTACGAAATGAAATTCTTCTGCGCCCTTCCTCTATTAGTAATCCGATTCATAGTTCCATTAATTACTCCTCGTAAAGCCTCGGAAATTTGTAAAGTTATAAGCTTAAAGTCGAAAATACCTTTTGTACAAAATTGGGTCTCGAATCAAAACTTAAATCAAGCTAATACATTTATCAGTTATGGGCTCGTAATATCCTTATAAAGGACATCCAATTAAACGTTGCGGTGCCCAGTTTAGATAAGGCGGGCTACTGTTAAATTGCGAAATTGCACTCGAAAGGCTCGAAGGCACGAGTTTACCTGCGCTCGCGCTCTCACAAAAAAAACACGCAGTATACGCAAAGTCGCAGATACTGCTGTGTTAACCTCGTAAATTGGTACCGTCGGGTGTCACAACGATATGCGATTTTTTTTGGGTTAGAGCGGGATAGAAAAGATAATTTTAATTTTAATAAAATAATAATAATAATGCTAGTTATATTGAGAAATGAAAAAGAAGTATCCACGCTAAATAGAATGTCCACGTAAAATTCTTCGTCACTTATGCATTCGAGAACAATTAGGTACTCATTTTTGTTTTGGAAATGCAACATAGATATTATATGACGTTAAAAGGAGAACATTCTTTGACCATGCCAAACGTTACGCACTAATGCTAGCTTTTTGGTCCTTTTATTGAATTTTGACGTAGCAAAAGCCGTTGTGGTTTCGGCCATTCTTTTAGCGTAAGACTAATTTAAAAAAATGAGAAGCGTAGCAGTAATCCTTAATGGATTATTCTTGCTTTAGGACGACAGTCAGGAAAGACTTGTTAAAAAATCTTAATTGTCTTCTAATATATCAGAATTTATCTGTTATTAAAACCATTACTACCTATACAGTATTCATAAGTCAGATCGGTATTCCGACTGGACCCCGCATTATAAAATAAAAACAAAATTTTGAGAAACACGGCCCCGTGGCGCCTGCGCCGACCTTCCAACTAATCTCTCCCACGTACACCCGCCATCACCTTTATTCCACGTAAAATAAAGACGTAATTCGCCAGCTCAACTGCATTTGTAACATTGTTTGATTATAAATCATATTCGCCTCCTCGTGCCCTCAGAACGCGTGTTTTTACACGAATCTATCTCATCAAGAAAACGAATAAAAATAATGTTTTTATGAAAAACGGCTGACAGTTCGAATGAAATCTTTGTAATTATCGTGGGGCGTGAGGAGATTGTATTTGCAGTCTGACAAATTAGCTTAAAGAAATACATTAGTCTCCCATATGCGAGGGCATTTTGTATGTGGGGATGATAATGATCAATCCATCGGGGCCGAAACAGGATTGCAATTTTTAGCGTGACTTCAGATCCCAATTCTGGAGACGTTCGAAATGACTTATTATTCAATCACTTTATAAACAGAGGGCAAGTCAAATACAAGTAATTATACGGATGTACTTAGGTGTAATTGACAATGGCCAAAAATGGAAAATTCTGTTTGGGCCGATGATTTCCTGTTTACGTAGTGTTTAATGGTTGAACTCTACGTTTTTAAATATCTTTTCGTGATTATTGAATATAAAAAGAAGTTTGTTATAAACTTTTCAAAGAAATTGAATTAATTGGCTTCATTGATGTGTTAAATACGATCAAAGAGTCGTATTTCAAGGCGATTTATTTTGTCCCAAACAGTTTTAAAAGACCCCAGACATTTTCTCGCCGGATCTTTGCTTTCGAATTTTAATTAATGTTCCCACAAATCCGACATTTAATTCCACGATCGACGCCGGCGATATCAAAGGTTTATTTTTCTGTCTATTAATAGATAGGTAGGTGTAGGTGTATCGATGTTGCCAAAAGCTATCAATTATGCAAAATGTACAAAAACTATAATTAAAGGAGGAACTTATAGAGGTACGGAAATGCCACCGATTATTTAAATAATTCCTTATCCTAACCTACGCTGCATATAATATTAAACTCTTCGTTAAGTCAAGTTACGTTATTCTGAATACTTTAGACATTAATTTGGTTAATGGCGTCGAAGCACGCTTTTTCTTTATCGACAGGAAGCCAAACATGGGAGGTAATGTCAGTATAAATATCCACTAGTCTTTTATATTCATTTAAGATGCATTTAATCAGCAGATACTCTTCTTAAATGCCGATATCATTTGATTAATTTGATAATACTAAAGTTAATTCATGATCATTGGGGGAGTTGCCGTAAATAAACCGACATGATGTAATTCTCTATCATTTATAACTTCATCAATATTAAAGGAGTTTTGGTCCTACGTATTGAAACCTACATCAACTAAAAGGATTCCATTATATAGACCTATATATTCATTTAAATTTATTCTAGTAACGCCTTCCAAGTCACACCTTTAATGCTTTACATTCACACACTCCTAACCATTTTGGAAAGACATCTTGCCTCTGATGCGTCTTATCCGATTCTCCAAGTCACGATGTTCCTGAAATGGTTCGTTATAACATCGAGCGTCATATCTCAGCATTATCCATTGTTGTGATTGACAGCCCGTGGTGCTTCGTTAAGCCTCTTCACGTGGGCATCCTCGTAAATAATACTTTTTACGATGTGTGATATTTCATGTGGGACTGTGAGTCTAAAACGATTTCTGTGGTCGTCCTCAGAATCTATGCGTTGTGGTTTATATCCTGTATTGTTCGGTTGTGTTGATCGTTTTGTTATTTCCGTTTCGATTTTGTATTGAGGTCTACGATGACGGCTATTGCTGAACTCAAGGGTTTGCCGCTTTATCATGCTTTTTTCGTATACTCATTTTTTATGCCCATGCGTAAAGAATTGATGAAAGTTTTTTCAGTTTCCTCCTTCACTTAAGTGTGAAATATAGTAACGAATTATTGAGTCAGCATTGTGATGTTTTAAAAAACCTTGCTTTATATTTAGTCGTGATCTAAAACTTTAATTAACCCTTTCTTTCGTTCGATGTGAATTTTAAAGAATTCCTTTCGGACTGAATGCCGGTAGGATTCTGTTTATATAAGACCGGTATACATGTCGGATGCTCGTATTGTGTCAGTCGGGGTGATTGACGCGTGCGCGGGCGCCGATGATTAGAGGAACGGTCAGATTAAACGAACCAACGGGTTTACTGCCTGAAATATTTACTTTATTGCCGCTTTCATGTTCGTGCACGTTAACTTACTTGTAGTATAAGTTTTACCGAAACAAAACGTTACTATCGCGTTTGCGTTTTACCCTCAATTTGTATGGGATTTGACAGCTAAACGCAAACGCGGTCGTAACGTTTTGTTTTGGTAAAACTTATACTAGAGCCTCAGACAGCGTCAGGTATATCCTTGCGGACTGTGGTCCAAAATTACACGCTATTATCTATTACGGACATACGGTTACGCTTTAGATGTTTATTTCATTATAAATTAGTATGTATAATTGTATATTTTAATTCGTTAAATTTATATAATTTTATTTGTGTTTCAGGTACGTTATTTTTTCACCGGTATCATCCGTGATCAGCATCACCACTATAAAAGGTGTTGAAACCGTTCTAGCCTATGGGAGAGAGTCTAGGTACAAACGAACGCGTAATGAATATGTTCGTCACTTTTGGACCTTAAGAGGGAAGAATATAGCTTTGCAGCAGTTAGCAGCTCGCGACTGACAATAGGTCCTTTTTGATGAAATTTCAATTTCGAGAGAAAACGGTTTCCACTAACGAAATCTTCACAAATAACATTGATTTTGATGTCAATTGCTTCAGTAAAATATATTCTAGGTTTATGGGTTTCGCTTTAAAAAAAAACAAATGTTTTTGAGGTGCCTATAAATTTGAATTAATTGCAAATTTTTTTAAAAGGCAAACCTATAAACTTAAGTCTTACATTGTGTCAATAACGTACTAAAAAATCATTGAGATTGGAAAATATTTACAAGTGGGTAACCATTTTCTCTTTTTGTATGGAGGACGAGTACGTAGTATTCTTCCCTCTTAACATCATTAAAACAAAGTCGAAAAGAGACGAACGTTTCTATCCATCGACTATACATGTGCATGTTCAAGTCAAATTATTCCATAGTACCGTGTTTAATGGTGAACTGTTCCTTAAAACTCACCCGAGTGGGCGAGAATGGCGCCCATAACATTTAATGCGCACCGTAAAACTTTTATCATAGCATCTTCTCCACTCCTTAGTCCCATTTCGAAATTTTGAAAACCTACACGACAAAAAAAAAGTAAATTTAGTTTCGTTACGGTTAAATAAATGATTTCCTGTCATCTTGCAGTCACGCGAGAGCACAAAGGGTTCTCATTAACGGGGTCCGCGCCGGATCCAATCCTTTAGTTAGACCTCTATTGTGACCCGGTCCGAACCCGGTTCGTGTAGTACTTAAATAATACATCGTTAAGTAAAAGAAAACCAGAGAAACCACTTAATCCAGACACGCAGTTGAGTGTTTTTTGCCGTAGTTTATTCACTTGAGCACTAAATTGGGTATTTTTGTGTAAAAACTTTAATTTTGTTTAGTAGTAAGTAAATGACTGCCAAAGACAAAGTGCAAAATTGCACTTTAAAGTGCTCGAGTCTGATAGAATAAGGAGCATTTTAGTTCTCTTTTCAGTTCCTTAGGTACAGGTCGATTCACGAAAGCTGGCGCGGCAAATATATGAAACTGTCATTAATATCATAGACATTACGCGCCAGCTCTTGTGAATCGACCTGTGTAGATCTTTTGCTAATGTTTGGTAACCAGTCACACCAGCCAGTTTAAGAAGTTAATTATTACTACATGTATTAGTGCTTTTAGATGTAATAATTATCACAAAGCTATCACTAAACTGTTTTCCACGTAGGTACTGGATCTTGCACTAATCTTGATCTCACAAAATTTACTTTAGTTATTTCAGTAAATACTGCTGCGCTGTTCATTCAAATTATATGCGATTTATTTGTAAATCGTGGCTACAAAATGGCTCGTGCTATAAACTAGATCCGATCTCAATGCAGCACGACTAAGTATTTGCCGAACAATTGCAAATTAGTTCAGTAAAACGACTTTTAGATTAGTTCGACTAATAGAAATGCCAATGTTGAAATGTTTCTAGGTTACAGGTATCGTTGGTCTTGTCCTACGTGGATACTTATCCACTGTGGCTAGTTGTAGTGGTGATCTGTCTAGGTTTGCTTCAAGAAAGGGTTAGGCCAACCAAGAGTATTTAAACTCTTGCATAAAATATATTATTACAAAAGGCCGACTCACGGAATTCTCTACTAGTTAACCATAGGCCCAAATAGAAACTGTGTTATTTATGAGCACCAAGTCTTAGTTCCAACGGCTAAAATAAAATGCTTGGAGTTGTGTGTTGTCTTATATAGACAATCTGGAAAAGTTAGGCTTCGCCATCCCCATTGTTCGCAACGCATCAGTCTGTCTGTCTGTTACCTCTTCACGCTTAAACCGCTGAACCGATTTAGATGAAATTTGGTATAGTGATAGTTTGAGTCCCGGGAATGGACATAGGATAGTTTTTATCCCGGAAACATTCCCTAAGGGGGTGAAAGTATGTACACGGAGCTACGATATAAACGAGTTCTACGCGGACGGACTCGTGAGCAGAAGCTAACTAAATAAGTCGGTCGATGTTAGTATTCCAGTAACATCTCCTTCTTACAAATCCTTCCAGGATAACCCGTCCAATATAATTGAAACAGATGGCTAGCTCTAATCAGATGACAACCCGCCAAATATTTGTCCAATTGTTCCCGCCCGCGTTACATCGATGATCTCATGCCCATTCTCAACGAACGGCCGGTTACATTGTTGCAGATAGATATTCATCTCATCAATGTGCTCATTCAATTTATAAACAATCAATTCTCAATTATGGTGGTCTATTCATTGTGATTTATCAGTCCTAGAAACTCAATTCGTTGCTTTGTCGAAGATGGCGAGATTAATTTCAGCAGCAGAAGCAGTCAGTTATATATGTTTCAGTATATCTGCAACTATGATTTTAGAACCAGTAATGTAAACACCCACAAGCAGCATTCTTGAAAAAGCTTGTTAGGTGAAGTAATCAGAATCCAACGCAATGGTCATCTTCAAAATAGTTACCGATTAAAGTTGGATAAACGTTGGTAAAAAGTAGGCGGCTGCTTCAAAGTGGCTTTTTATCTCCCGGTGACAGCTAACAAAATCCTTTTAATTAGCTCGGTGTCCGGCCGTGTCACTCCTACGCCGAACGCTACACTTTTTATTAACTCCTCAATATCTGATTAAACCTTTTTTGCGCGATTCACTTGTTCCGATGCTTTAATTGATTATGATGTCATTGTCAGATTGGAAATTGACTTCGCCATGTATGCATTGTGCTGTCTTTATAAGTGTCTTTGTAACACTCGTTTCCCAATGATTGATCAGTCTTAATTGTGTCATTTAGTTTTACGTTTTCATTGTCAGTGATGTGTGCCATAAAATGCATTTAGAACACTTGTGACATGATTTACATGTCTATAAATCAGGGCGAGACATTGTTGAGACTTATTTCGTTAGATAGTTGCCTCGTCTAATTCTGAGTAGATGTTAAATATCATTTTCTTGCGAACATAACAGTGTAGTAACTGTTCCGGAACACACCCAACATCTTCACCAGCTACACTGGACCCCGCGAAAGCAGCAGTCGTTCTCACTCGCCTTATCCTGAACCGTATCGAAGACCATATAAGGGATCAAATTAAGTTGGCTAGTGCATCTGTTCGCTGAATGAACGTAATCGGTACACTCATAAAGGGCGGTCTTATCGGCTGCTCGAGTCATAAAAGTCCGCATAAACTTTATGCCGTTCGCCGTATGAAAACGCTTGGCTATTTATATGTTTGTGGATTTACTACCGAGGAAGCCTACGGGCATCCGTCCGGACCGAAATACACGTCGCTAGATTCCGCGACGTCTCGATGGGTTAACGAACTCTTAATTATATGCTCAGGGCAATGATAACGTTTCTATATATTTTATAGTAATAAGCACAAGTTTTCGAGTAAGTTTCCACAGAAACGACGGGCAACGCGTACATACTCTTTAAAAAGGAAAATGTGCTCGATTGCTAAGTTATGAGACGACGTGACCGCGTCTCGGCAGTCAACGACCGCTTCATAAAAAAGGTCTTGCAACGCAAATCTCATCAATTACTCGACGACTACATTCGTTTAATTTGATAAAGACTCGATGAAAACGTTCGATTAACTTAACCTTCTCGAATTCCTCGTCATTTATAACTACTACTTAAGTTTTTAAGATCTCTGATAAACGGGGCGAGTATAGGAATGTTCAAGCAAATGGTCTTACGAATACAAAATGGTGCTCTGGTGTTGTGAGGGTGGTGTGAAGTCCTGCGGAGCCCAATTACTCTGCCCGCGGTGGTCGGCGCCGCTTATCGCGTCCACCATCGATACGGAACCGGTTCCTTTTCGTTTATGGGTCGTACCATCTTGATTCCCGCAGAGAACTACCAAGGCTTCGTTATTCGAGTGCGACAAGAATAAAAATAAAATCTAAGCCTAACAGAAAAAAACAGGACAAGTGCGAGTCGGACTCGCCCACCGAGGGTTCCGTACTTAATTGGGAATCTTTAGTTTTCATATTTTTCCATATACTTGTAGTGTAGTATAGACGATATTACTTGCGAAATTTCATACGTCTAGGACGACGGAGGAAGTACCCTATAATTAACAGATTTAGGGCCTTGACAGACAACAAAGTGATCCTATAAGGGTACTTTTTTCCTTTTAAGGTACGGAACCCTAAAAACACAGGATATCGTTAACTAGCGCGTTGAGATTCAATGAATACCGTCAACATGGCAAGTGTTTTGAAATACTTGCGTCCATTTCCAGTAATGACTTATTCATTATTTTCATTCAACAAGGGATTTCCAGATATGGCGATACAGCCTAGACTTACTCAGACTTGTTTAATCCCTGCTATTGTGAGTTTGTAACTGATACGAGACGAGTCAAAGACACGACTCGCTTAGCTTGGTATTCGACCTTATTGCATTGAGATTAGGTCTACTAATACCTTGACTTATGTCTGTGTCTTTATTGTACAACCGCCTTGAACGCACTGATGGGTTTAGGGTATAAAGGAAACAGTAAGTTGCGGCATAATGGCAACCGACAACCGACGCCGTCTTGTGTCACTTTTCTCCCTAAAAGATCCCAAGGCCAGAAAGATATTACATAATGTCGACTTTACGCGTAAAAGCCCATAACCTGATGGGTTTAGGGTATAAAGGAAACAATACGTTGCGGCATATTGTGATGTAGGAATTCGATTCGATTAAAAGAAAAGACAAAAGCTTGTTGACATAAATAAACAGCTACCATAGAGTAAGGATGTATTGCGTTAACACTTAACAGAGTATCTAACAGGTAGTTCAGGCTGTTCAGTGTTCGAACAGACATCCATACTAATATTATAAATGCGAAAGTGTGTCTGTCTGTCTGTCTGTTACCTCTTCACGCTTAAACCGCTGAACCGATTGAGATGAAATTTGGTATAGAGATAGTTTGAATCCCGGGGAAGGACATAGGATCATCCCCTGAGGGGGTGAAATGGGGGATGAAAGTTTGTATCGAGCTACGATATTAACGAGTTCCACGCGGACGGAGTCGCGGGCAGAAGCTAGTAACACTATATATTTGTTTCTTACCGTACATCGAGATAAACTTTAATATGTGGTCGATATTAAATGCATTTTACATGGCACTTTGTTGTCTATTTTAATTAAACCTGGTAATTGGAATCGCTCGAGGGCAATGCAGGAGCTATGCGTAAATTGCTCCTACTTGGAGCAATATAAATTCTCTGCAACCGCTTCTGATATAATTACGAACTTGAGTCTTCAATTACCCTTCGTAATGCTATCGTTAAGGGGGTAACTAACGATTACAACTTTAACGCTTCACTTCATTTGACAATTAACTTATCTATTGACTATTGGTCGCTTCTCGTTTGCCCTCTTTCTACAGCGTTTTATGCATGTTTACCTACGCGCGGTGCTGGATTCCTTCCCGTCGTGGGTGCCAAATTACTGCGGGTGATTTTCTGGAAACCTGTCACTTAACTGTAATATTTTTAAGACGTGATTTTTTATTCTTAAGCTGGATTGTTTCAAACCTTCGGCAATCGTAAATTACGTTCCTTAAAATCTATTCGTATGGGTAGTTTGACAATTCTTTATGAGATGCAGCCGGCGCCATATAGGTATTTAACCGGTCAGTAAAATATGACCGATGCAACCCGGAGGACTCCCGGCGGTTTTATGTAACGTACTCTTTTCTAAACCTTATAAAACGACTGTGCCTATTATCGCGCAAACAACAAACCGTTTAAGTCACATCTCTAACAAGCTCGTTCTGCCTAACTGTATCTTTATCATCGCCATCTCTAGGACCCGTCCGCTATAAGGCATCTCGTTTAACCAATTCTTTTCCCACATGACCCCGTTCCAGAGGCCGTGAGATAATCGCAAACGGTAGTGTCCGATCACGTACCGCCTCCTTATTAGGCTGACGAGATTTTTTCCGAACCGGCGCGTGCATGCATGATGCCAGCCGCTGCTACTAGGAACCATCACTGCACGGATTTATGCTGTTATGGTGATCTGGCGAAGTAAGTTCCAAGTTTCCCACGCGATTCTTTCGCCCCAATTTTGTTTACGCCCGAGAACGGCTTAGACATGTCTTATTATACTCTAGGGCGAATCTCCGAGCGTATGAACCGCTCTGTTTTAACGTCATTGTCGGCTCAAGATTATTTCATCAGAGGTAAAACGTACCGCAGAACCTATTATCAAAAAATATTCAGTACTGGTATTGGCTAACATCTTCATCAAAAGTAGACTGATACTCGTACCTTTTAATAGTATTTGCTGTCTATGACAATGACGAAAAAAAATGCCTTAAAAACGCCGAATATTCGCCCGCTAGCTTCCGCCCGCGACTTCATCTGCGTGGACCCGGGATAAAAACCATCCTATAGAATCCTGGCCTTAAGTTATCTTCGTGCAAATTTCCATCCAAATCGGTGGACCCGTTTAAGCGTGATTGAGTAACAAACATCCGCATTTATAATATTAGTAGGAAGGATATATGGTTATTTAGTAGCTTAATATCCTATTCTATGGCTCTGCCCGTTAAACCGATTAAACGGACTTCTGATATAGGACACACTTTACTATCTGAAGGCAACAGTAGTACTTATAATTAAACCGCCTCAGGCTCGGGAAACTCACAATCCCATCAGCCGTAAACGAGCCTAATCACATAAAAGTCAGCCCACGAGTGTTACAGTGAAATATGATAATTTTTCCCCATCACTTGCGCGCCGAACAAAACAAAATCATCCTCGCCTGGCGCCGGCGGGCCTGCGCGCCGACAATTTTAAAACGACCGAGGTTTTTATTCCATTCCAATATGGACCATTGAAATGAGAAGAATTTTAACTTCACGTCACCGAGAGTAAAGTATTCGCGCGGCGTCCTGACACCATAAAATCAGACGTTCATTGTTAACTCGCACTACAATTACGACCTGCAAAAGTCCTCAACAAGGCTCGGGGTAGCGGGCGCTCGGCCTGGAAGCCCTGCGCCATATCTAGAAAAGCTGAGACCATGTGAAGCAACGCGCGCTTTATTGGACATATTAGCGACCATTTTAGGTCGCAATGTAGTCCCATATGGCAACCCGGAAGCTCGCGAATGTGGCCGAGCTCGCGACTCGCGCCCTTATGAATTATCCAAACGGTCGGCGTCGCGGCGGCGCCGGCGCCGGTATCTACCAACAATTAGAGAGCACCAGTAAACACTGCGCGAGATAATAAACGAATGCGCCTGTACTGTACTGCATGCTTCCTCTCAGCGTGTAAATGTTGCCTTGTAAATCATAATCTTGCAACAAATATGTACTAGCTTGAGCAACCGCAGCGCGCTCCGGATTCTTCCCGCGTGTTTGGTATTAATTAAAGTCGTTTAAGGTAAGGTAAGTACGCGTAATGCCCTTACAAGTACTTACATAATTACTATTTAAATACCGCCTTTTTAAAATGAACCCAGTTTACTTTGTAGTCTCGAATAATTTGTTTTTCTTACCGTGTTTTCTCAGTGTTTTTACATGTGTATACAATGATTGATAGTACATAAAGAAGAAAGAAGATAATGCAAAAAATCTCATGTGCTGATCCGTCTGTCCTCATTCAAACTGTCATAAAATCCGATCCGGTTTCCTTTTAAGGTCATATCGTCGAGTTTGTACTCGTAGCTATTAAATTTTATTGTAATGCTTGCTAATCGTCGGCTACTTATTTTATTTCCATTTCATTAGGGTGGGAGCGATTGAGAGGAGCTTATCTATAATTGTAGCAATAATAGTACCGTGAGTCGGGTCGGGCCACTTCGTCGCTCGGGAAGGCCGAGGCGAGAATAAGGGCTCACCTATTGTAGAGCACGACTTAAGTGATTTTAGCTGTACCGCTAATGGAAAACTGGCAAAGATATTCTCTTCTAATGGAGGGTTTAAAATAAGCGAACAAACGAGCATTATTTCAGCTGGTTTTTTCGCCTAGAAAAGTTCACAAATGCTAAGAAGGCGTGTTCGTTCGGTTGGACCAGACTCATTATAATGGGAACTGCTTCGTGCGAATCCATTAGAAACATTTGGCAATCTAACAAGTTACTTTAACGTGCTTTAACTGTTGACAGCTAGTCGAGAGTTCCATGTAATTCTTGATTGGTAACATCTCTTCCTATTTTTAAACCTATTTCGAAGCCCTTAATCATTTGAGTTATTATTATTGATAAATTCAACTTCTTCAATCATTAACTTATTAATTCCGGAAGCGTACATACAATTCATTAGCCGGGAAGTGAGATTTACTATTAGTATCAACAATAAAACTATCTTTGCCATTCGCGAAACGTCTCGTTGAAATAATAAACATTGAGTCCCTTCGCCGCAGCCCCACGCCGCGAGATGTTCCCTACAAACTGTTTATTATTCGTGATGGCCACACAACTGTGTTTACGCAATAAATATTATTAGGGACGTTAGTTTCGCTCATATTTTTAATAATGTGTGTTCAGCCGACATCCACCCGCGTATTTATAGCTCACATTAATAATAATGACCTGTTTTGATCATGAAGTTCATTAGGTGTACTGCCTTTTTGCCGAATTATGTTTCGTCAAATTTCATTTGGCAACCAACTTTTCGCCGAAGTTTTATTTGGCAAACCAATCCTTGGCATAATTCTACTTCGTATTTTTTTTATTTCGCTACGTTTTTATAAGTTTTGTAAAATTTTACTACGTCAAGTTTAACGGGGTAAATAATTGTGTAGCAAATGATTTGCTAAGGCAAATAACATATTGTCAACTAATTATGAAGCAAATAATTTCATTCATTTTTGATTCTTTTTATAATTCCGATACTACGTAAGATCTAAATCTAATTTTACCGTCATGAAATCTCATAATACCAACTGGAGTGCTGCACGAGTTCTTAAAAAGCCCCCAAAAAGGGGGGACGGCGGGGGGCGCAGCCCACCACAAGGGGGCACGGGGGGCGACGCCCCCCGCTGTTAACAAAACCAATCGTAACAATTGTATTTTTGTTAGGTTAGGTTATGGTTATCTTGTGTCCCTTAGAGCAGAAATAGGCACCCCGCACGTCGACACGCTGGCGGTTAGGTTAGGTTTAGGTTAGGCTAAAAGATTTGCCGTGCGTCTGTAAACCCGCACGCCTACGCAAATAAAATGGCAAACCAATGCATTGCTTAGTTTGGGACTAGGTCGATTAGTGTAAGATTGTCCGCAAATATTATTATTATATTATTATTTATACATTAATACTATTTTGAGCCGCAAAGTATGTAACCAAAAGTACCCTCTTAATTTAGCTGAATGGTGCATCACCCTACCCGCTTAAACCTTACCCGCAATAAAATCATACTGCAATTTGAACCTTTAATTCTAACAAACTAGATTAGATTTCATAATGTGCTAAATCAAGGTATGCCAATCAAAGAAAGAAAGAAAGAAAGAAAGAAGACATTTATTCACTACACAAAAGACAAACAGAGACAAAGGGAGTACAGATACAATACAATTGACACATAATGTGTGTGTCTTCGCGGCAGTGAATCGGTCGCTGTCTCAGCATTATGCCAAGGTGTCAGACAGACACCTACAGCGCAAATCAATACATTTGACGAAAACATACCTAATTGACATCTTAAAACAATCCCAGGTAATAATTTGTCTAACAATAATTTATCAAATCATTAGTTTGGAAATTATATCAGTGCGAAACGAAGAGTTGGGAAATAAAAATTTGACCAAATAAAAATATGGGAACCGTAGTTTGGGGAGTTAAGAATTTGCTAAATAATTTTCGGCGAAACATTAGTAAACCAGTTCATTAACATCAAGTTAACGGTTGTTCCGATCGGTGTCCGGAAGTACGTCATTTATCCTCAGACAAACGCTTCATTTAATGGCATGTTCCATGTCTTCGTGAGTCGTGACCCCGATGCGGTGAAGCAGAGCGATATCCGCCGATAGTGGGCCCGCAGACGACGCAAGTGCCCAAAGACAATGAATCACTGACCAACTTGTGCAAAACGTTTAGTTTTAGTTCATCAAATACAACACCCGTATTAATGGAGCCGGCAGTCAAACCAAAAAAGCTATCTCAAATTTATCAAACCAGTTTTGAAGCCATAAAACTTTTATAGGTTGACGTCTTTTATTCTTAGACGGTTTCTAGTTCTTGATTGAAGAGGGGCGATAAAACTTTTCACAAACGCCGGTAGAGTCGGTGATTTGCATGTAAAAGTTATATTTTATTAAGAGATGATCTTGATCTCTCATTAATTTATTTTATGGCTCCACTCATGCAGGTGTTAATGTACGGGACCGGGAGTGCCTCCGAAACATTGATATATGTACGTGTGATATGACTTTTATGTTTAATTATTTGCAATTATTTAAATTGGCCTCGCTAATTGGTGTGTCTCAGGCGGCGAGTTCTAAAAGGCTTTGAGCTCTAGATTGATATGTTCTTATTTATTAGGAAGTACCATAAATGTATTTAATATAGAAACGATTTTTTCAATTAATACAATTTACTGTTGATAAGTTATGGCTTATGACATCAATTTCAAAGACCGTTACTTATTGCTGGTTGTGGTAGCATCAAGCTTAATTATTGGGGTGTGTAATGATGGGTATAAAAATAAATGATATAATTTCATTCAATATAATGACATTTGATATAATTTCAAAGTAAAGAATCACTCATAGTTTATAATAAACGTTTGATATCATTTCAAAATATATAATTTCTCCAACTATCGTCTAGTATAAGACTTATTTATTATAACCTTAACATATTCTCATATGTAACATAACTATCAAGTACCTAGTATAATATATGGTTTTTATTGCAACAGCTTGGTAACGCCAACAAAGTAAAGTAAGTATATCGCAAACATTACGCTTTGCAAATTGTACTTATATAGTATCAGTATTATTAGGTAGTAAAAAAGTGCTCGGTTCTGGCGCTTCGCTGGCCGCTGACGCGGCACGCTCGCTTCGCTCGCTCGGCTTGCGCGCTGTAGGGTCGCGGTTCTACCTAAAGCTGATTTTCCACCGGAGGGGCGAGACGAAGCGAGAATTGAAATTCGTATGGCAAATTTTCAATTCTCTCCTCGCGCGTTTACGGTGGAAATAGTAAGTGCCTCGTCTCGTCTTGCCCCTCCGGCGGAAAATCAGCTTCACACTCCTTCTCGCTTTGCTCGTCGTCGTACATACACCGACCTGCTGATAATTGTATCATACCTATGTAAATATATTAAGTGTTGTTATATGACTCAATAATTATATCAAATGAGCGTTATCGCGACTAACATTACTTATAGCAAAAAAAAATAGGCATCGTTACGCACCCTAATTATTGGTGCTGGTCTAAACTTTTTTGCACCTTTAAATCGAACGGAAAAACATCGAACGGCTGTAACAGCAACATACTGAAGATTTTTAGAACTATGTAAAGAGGTTTATCAATTTTCGGAATGAAAACCTCTGCCACGAGAAGAACCGGCGAAAAACTCGGCGAGGTAAATTCTTTTCGTAACAATATACATTATGCAAGTACATTTTCGATACACTCGTTGTGCCCTACGCGGTTCCACGCGCTCCGCTCAACGCTTGCGTTCTGCGCCTTGTAGTCCGCTCCCAATGCACCTACGTCCCATGACAACATGAAAATGCATGGCAGCAGGTCGAGAAAGTTGTGATGAACACGAAAAAAAAACCCCGGTCAAAATTTGTATGTGTATAGGTATGTTTACGTCAGATGACACAACAGTACGAGGCATCATTTAGCCCTTTAATCGTAGAGAGAGTAAACCTTAGTCTGTCACTCCTGAAATGGCCGGAAGTACTTGGCAGACGGTGCCAAAGTTGCCAACTAACCTGAACTTTAAAAAAAAACCTAGTGATTTGTCAAATAAGTGACGACAATGCAGGTAGATGGCAAAGAAATAAAAAAAACATTGTCTTAACTCTTAGCTTCTAATGCGAGTAGTATCCTAGCTAAAATTATATCTAGGAAGACAACACTGATCCTCGATTATGCGTGTCATCAACTATCTACCCCCCAGGCTGACACTGATACCAATCTAGCCGTCCAGCTTAACTGGCAATTAGCCTCTAAATCAGGACGCCTCGTACTCGGTGCTTTAATTAATTGTAATGTACGCCACAAGCGGAATGGTCCGCTACAAGCGGCTCCGTTGAATACCTAATCCGGCAACGCTTACTGAACACGTTCATTTGGCGCCTCATGAGCTAATCACTATACTCGGGGGTACAGTCAAGTGCAACAATAGGGGTGCGTACAGCTTACTCGAATATATGTCCCCATGGCGCTTATGTCGGCGCATTAAGGTTGGGGAGAGTTATGGAAGAGGATTAATTCGATACACATTTTAGCACTTGCCTATAGGTACTGTGACTGCACTGTTGACTTACCAGTGTATATCTGACCGAATTACTAATTGTTGCTACGAATATATGCGTCAAACAAATTATGATATATGCTGATACCTCACACGAGTTGAAGCCGATTTGAGAATATAGGGTAAAGACCCGCCCGTGTGGTGTCGGGTTAGAATTTCACCACCCCCTTCCTTCCCGTGTGTGTCGTAAAAGTCTACTAAGGAAGCAGGGTTGAAGTGTGTTGTGAGCGATGGGCTAGCAACCTATCACTGCAATATCACATTTTGTCGATCTTTTATATCCACAGTTATAAAAGTGGCGCTGGAACATTAGTTTCATGTGCTCTGCCTACCCCTTTTGGGAATAAAGGCGTGAATGTATGTATGTATGTAGGATGCAAAATGGGTGGCCGTGTCCATACAAAAAAGGCCAAATTCGAGGTTTGGCTCTCGACTGTTTCCTATTCATCCTATATGTATATGAAAAATGGTTTAAATTCGAGAAATAGAGGCAAACCTTTGGGAACCAAATTTTCCCTTTTCTGTATGCACCGGACGTCCCTCTGCTGAGCATCCTCTTTAGTTAGAATTGCGTCATTCAACATGACCGGCCAACTGCTATTCGTTTGCGCAACTGGTAATGTAGGCTTTTGATTAATTGCTTAATGCTGTCGTTTTACGACGATGGAGCTCATTAGTTAATCTGAGGCTTGCTTCGGACTTGACTG
The DNA here is from genome assembly GCA_947049275.1 of Epinotia bilunana. Lineage (NCBI taxonomy): Eukaryota > Metazoa > Arthropoda > Insecta > Lepidoptera > Tortricidae > Epinotia > Epinotia bilunana. The sequence continues at coordinate 19,380,708 of OX346270.1, forward strand.
GACGGTAAAAAATTGTCCGTATAAGATTGAAAACATTAATTAGCAGCCATCTTGCGATTGCCTCCAGGACATCGTGTGGCTTTATTGAATCGATTCTTGTTAAGGAAATATTGTTGATATTGATATGTAATGCATGTAATGTCGCGGGAGTCCGCTGGATGCGGGTGGCGCAGGACCGGTCACTTTGGCACTCTTTGGGGTTGGCCTATGTCCAGCAGTGGACGCTTCGGCTGATGTGATGATGATGATATGTAATGTGTATGTTTAGTTTGTGCTTACGTCGACGAAGTTTAACTAAGGGTGAAATCAAATCTATCAGCATCGAATCGCATTTTGTAATAAAGTAAACGTAATTTTGTATGAGATGCGTCCGCATGCGGAAGGGTGAATTGATGCGGACGCATCTCATACAAAATTACGTTTAGTGTATTACAAAATGCGATTAGATGCTGACAGATGTGCTTTCACCCTAAGCGTGTCGAAGCCAGTGTGCTGTTTAAAATTCACCTATTATGTATTTTTTTTGAGTAATCGTTTGTTTGTGTTTCTCTAATGAGTCTAATGTGAATACTTAATGCTCGTTTGAACAACTCCGGAGGTATTTTTTAATGGTTGAAGTATTATTATCGATCGTCTATCGTACTTTTTATATTTTTATAATTATAAAAAGTACGATAGACGATAGAGAAATAGAAATGAAGCTTTTTTTTATTCATAATGCACTTTTCGCTGTTGTATAAGTGTATAAGTGACTAACTGCCCGAGCGGCTTCTTCCGCGAACTGCAGTAAACGGGATCAATTAATATAATCGTAGAAATTTCTTTCTTTCTGCCATTCTACCATTCTATAGGTACATATGTGAACAAAAGTTTGAAATAGGCAAGGCGTTCCGGATGTAACTTATACAAACTTACAAAGTTACAATCTCACTGATATTTATAATATTATCTAGTAGGTGTAGAGGTACCTACTACAGCGATGTGAGAGCAAAAAATAATATATATGTATATTTAACTTATGTATGTCGTTAGAAAACATTTCACAATTTGCTATTAATCCGATTCTAAAAAAAATAAGATACGTGAGTACTACATTTTGGCAGCAGATTAATCGTTTGAAGTAATATATCTGAAAATTCCACGGCCACGCTCAAACCTAAAGGTCTGTCCACACTCACGGAATGAATGTGGGCAATGTGACGCAGCCGAGCATACCTTTAGAATGCGGGTTTGCATTCATTAATTTAATCGCTATTGCGCCAAAAGCTTATCGTACGACTGACTTACTGTCATAAAGAATTAAGAAGCTCAACATGATAATGTTTATTAAGAGCATGGGGAATCGTCGGAAAGGCTTATTTTTTTAAGTTGCTTTTTTTCAAACTGGTCACCTAGTTTTTGATTGCCTTTTTATTTTACCAACAATCTACTACCTAATCCATATGTCACTTTCATATAGCAATGACATATTAACAATAATTTACTATTCAATGCACCGCACGCGTGTACCCTTTGTTCGTGATCCTCGGACTGTGAAATACCGATAAATATGAGACATTTTTTATACGTAATTGTTAATACATTTATGTGACAAAGTAATTTTTTGAATCTATTGTCCTGATTGTACTGGTACTACTTGATAAATGTTATTCATTCATATGTTTCTGCTTAGAACATTGCTAGACGATATAGATATGTATATGAAATAGGGCATTAATCGGTCGCGGCTAGAGTCTGGCAAATGAAAGTTGAACCCACTGGATTCAATTACGCGACAACTCTAAACGCAAAATTGTCTACCTACAGTTATGCCTTATCCCTTCTGTCTGGGAAATAGAGTTCGCAAAAGTGCAAGTGTACACCCACCATAGTAAAATTTCCGATCGCGACCGACCACCTTCTAATTTAAACACATTCCGCCGCCATCAGTCTGTCGCTTGTTCGCAATAAACCTGTCAATGCTCCACAAATGGTGCGGCTTATGATAAACTAGGCATGTCGCGAGGTTTGGCTCGTGCACAGTACTTAAGCACCTATTATTCGTATATTGCCCTTTTGCTCGCAGTTTTGATAGTCCTTTAATTTCTAGTTCAGTATTTAAAAATTCTCTGATAAAAGAAGACTCGGTCATGGTCTTCTTTTTCAGCTACCTGAGCGGCTTCGTCCGCTTATTGGAAACTGCAAAGAACGCAGGCAGACCCGCGGGTTAAAATATTGCCTATTATGTTTTTGAAGACTGCTTTAGCCTAGTAGGTAGTGACCCTGCCTACGAAGCAAGAGGTCCTGGGTTCGAAACTTCGGGCCCGGTGAAGGGCATATATATTTGTTTGATGAGCACGAATATTTGTTCTTGAGTCATAGATGTTTTCTATGTATTTAAGTATTTATTTATCTATATTTTAAGTTTGTTTATCGTCATCTAATACCCATAGTACTTAGCTTAGTTTGGAACTAGGTCGATTTGTATAAGATTGACCGAAAAATGTTTATTTGTCCATCCAAAAAGTACACGCACAGCATAATATACACACACACAGCATGGCTATCACAGGACGTTCCGCGAATATTGTCGCGGCGGCATAGACTATACGTCTCTTTCTAAGCGTTCTAATAAGAAAGAGACGGATGGTCTATGTCACCGCGAAACAGCTCGTGGCCGTCATGTGACAGCCGTGCAGATGAAAGAATTTTGAAATTGGATCAGTAGTTCCGGAGACCCTTACATATGTTAATATACTATCTGAATTTTCAACAACGTTTTGCTTCAGTCTAACTATCGGTCAATCAATCTTGTAGATGATTATCCCAGCCTGTATTCTTCCACCGAGCATGCGCATTAGCAATTGGGCACGGGCGGGACATGGTGCCTGCACCGCCATTTGCAAAATGAGCTGCATTTATGTATCATTGCACTTTTTCATTCCATGCGAGCATGCAAGTGCTCTTCCAGCGTCCACTTGTGTTCGATACACTTTTAGGGTAAAAATATTTTAGCAGCTTTGCAGTAAACAAATTTTTAGTGATTCAATAACTACTGGACTGAGTACTTCAGTTTGGTAATAGGAATCATTTATTATCTGTTTAAGTCTAGGTCGTCTATAATCTAGGAGACGAGTTAATGGCTGTAAGGTCTGCTCAGTGTATCCTTCGTCTTAGTTTTTAGTGTTTCTACCAAAATTGGTCCGACCGAACACTTATGCGAACACTGAGTCTATCCGTCTGTCACACCCAGTTTTTTTCCTCTAAATAGAGTGAAAATGTGGTTTTTCCACTATGTAGAGGAAAGCGCCTACGCCAAGCGCTCACCTATAGTATAGTATAGTTTTAGTAGTCTCCCTAGCACTGAAAGTGAATGAACACTTCACATATTCTAATAACGATGAGTTGGACTTACTAATCATTTCTCACTAACGAACGTTATTAAAAAATAGACTGTGTAATATAAAGCTACATCCTCATAGTAACAGTTTGCGGTGTTGCCTATTGTTTTGAGTACAGAAGGATTTAAAAGAGGTATTAAGGAGCTAGTTAAAACGGCTAGACAGTCAGACCAAAAATCAATTCAGGATTAGTTCTGAAATATAAACGTGCCTACGGTAGTTAGCTACCCTAGGCACGTTTATATTTTTTCTTTTGGATTAATTTCACCTCTCCGAACTCTACAACTTCCTTCATTCCTACAGCTATTTACAAAGGTGTTCCAATAAGAGCACGGCATTGTACCGATTATTCTGCCTGTCCATGCGAAATGGAACTTTTTCTCCATGATTGTTATTCACAACCTTTTCCGAGCGCATCGCCGCGGGCAAACCAATCGGAGCCTCACCTTGGCGGAACTCGGTTCCGTATAGTTGTTAGGAATCTAGGGGTCACATTATACTAGAAGCGGGCTCACAGACGAAGGCAAAATGCCTTTGTGAATATTTATAGACAGTATGCGTGGACGTATTTACAAGTAATGCGTCGATTATGACGAGCGGTGATAGACGGGGAGGGGCTTGAATCTTGATTAAGCTACACGTTCGGGTCGACGATTGATTCGCGAATATTGATCAGTGTCATGGGTGAGGTCAAGCGGTTCCTAGAAGATGGATGTTTGTAAGCTACTTTAAGTAACCTACTTTGAAACAATTTAGCTGACTTGAATGCGATAAAGTTTTTTTTCCGTTCTTGGATATCTCCTTTCTTTCCCGTTGCGAACTCCGTCTGCATTTGGGATAAAATAACTCGCTTCAGTTTTTCCATTGAGCTTTCTTTGTAATTTTTTTATTTCTTTTCTTAGTTTTTTCTCCTTTCCATACGGTTGCGATCTGATCGAACTGGTGTCATTTGCATCTGATCCGGTGTAGTTAAGGATAATAAGTAGTTTTCATGTTCTTTTCAGTATTTCTTCTTTCTTTAGTGCATTGCGTTTACCAAGCTATTGATTTTATGACATGCTTGAAAATATTTTGTTGTGAATTATACTCAAGTTTGCACATAATAATAGTCAAGACAAGAAACCCGTACTTAGCCGGCAGTATGTCAGCACCTTAAGTGTGTTTAAAGCCAAACAACAATATGGCTTACGTAGAAAGACGATGTAATGTCTCTCGCCGGCACGAGTTCAAAGAGATGCACCGCGACATGTATACAATCTGTAGGTTCCTTGAACTAACCAATGCTCCTAACTCCCAACATTGTAACCTCTGTAAATATGTCATTTGCATAGTTATACCGACGCGACCATATGATCGAGTTCACGGACTTGCTTATTTGGATTTACGTACGAGAGGAAATTGTTTTAAAAAATTTAAGAAAATTGTTAAATAACTGAAGCTAAAGTCTTTTAAAAACAGTTTTGATGTATGCCTAACGAAATATCTTTTCGTCATTATTTAATTCTTATTACATTCAGTGTTGACTCTTTCGCGATTCGTCTTGTAAACCCAATTATCACATTTTTTATCCTCTTTGAAATTAATGTAGTATATTTTCACAACTGGACAACACAATTACATATGTGAAATAAAATAACACGTCGATTTTTTATTTTGAGAGAGTACATACATATCGAAGTAATGACATCACAAACCATCCAGTTAAAATAATTATCACTATGAAATATCAAGTGTCAATTGGGTGAAAAACACTGGTAAAAACTTAAAAACAAACGGGTGTCAATCGGAGTTGTCGCGCCTGACATGTGGACGGTAATCGTGCGGTTGGCCTTTAGTAATACGACGACCGTGGTAACGCGAATGAAACGCAACGTCAGGACACTATTCACAACGATTATCGAATTCACTTAAGACCAACCAGTATTAGCTTGACCGGGGATTACGCACAGTTGTTACGAATATAGAGGCCACGATTGTGATGAGGTGAGTGGAGACATATTGCGAATGACACAAACACTGGTGGTAATGTGATAGCAGAGTTGAGTCATCGGTTTGAGGTGGCCAAGTCTTATTGTGCATCTTCATTCACACTTCGGTCATCAATAATAGATTTCTTAAACAGATCGGCAATGTTAGCTAGCACCTAGGTAGTTTGCTTACGAAGGCACGCCCTCATTGTCATTCCGTTCTAGAGTGTCAGAAATGGGCGTGCCCTCATGAATAATCAATTCTTTACCATTAAATGTAGAAATGGTTTGATTGTCTATGCTATGACCAGATTTATTTTTTATAATAACACTGTAATAATAACACAATAATAATAGTAGGGATCCTTATTCTAAATTAACAACTCCAGAACAACATCCCGTTAAGGCGGTGCATTGCATATTATCGCGTGCTTTGAAGCGCCGTTCTGAGTAGATTAATAAACAATAAGGTATAATTTTCAGATATATGATTCTTGACTATATGATTGTTTATCTGATTTGATCGATACATGATTGCTTAAAATTTCCTTTTTCCTTTTTTTACTCAGCCTACTCAAACGGTACATTATTTTACGACACAATCAAGTTAATACTATAGTATTTTATCTCATCTAAAATCTGTCTTGATGAAATTTAAATAAATCTTCACCAAGTTAGGTATTTATTGAAATTTGTCCAGAAAAGCCATTCCCAAAGAGTGTTACATCTCTTTTTCTCCTGCGCGGAAGGCATCAGCGTATCTCTGTCTAGGGGGCGTGTTGGCGTGAAGAGCTTCCTGTGGACTCTTAAGGGGGAGCCTTGATTTGACTTGTGAGCTGAGTGCTATTCTATTATAAATTCTAGCAACAGGAAGTTTCATGTTATTCCAGCATGCTGTTTTAAAATATGAACCAAACTACGTTTGTATGGAGATTCGAGCATCCTGGGGACTGTTAAGGGGAATGTAGCTCCCAAGATGTGGTCTCACTCGCTCGCTAATGTTAGCTCGAAATGCTGTGCTCTTTGTCCAAGTACGGACCCATTTTTGAAATTTTAATAAAATAAAATAAATAAATATTAGGGAACAATCTTACACAAATCGACCTAGTCCCAAACTAAGCAAAGCTTGTACTATGGGAACTAGACGACGATAAACATACTTATTTAAATCCTCATGGATGTTTTCTATGTATTTAAGTATTTATTCTCAGGAACTCAGGAACAAATATTCGTGCTCATCACACAAATAAATGCCCTTACCGGGATTCAAACCCAGGACCTCTTGCTTCGTAGGCAGGGTCACTACCAACTAGGCTAAAGCGGTCGTCATAAAAATCCATATTGACGAAACGAATGATAATTTCCAAATATTTAATATATTAATTACCGATTATTTTTCTAAAGAACCGTTAAAATACGCATTAAGCAAATTTTAAGTTGGAAACAACCTCGTCTCAAGGTTTTGTAATGTGGTAGATAAATTGAAACGTTCATATTAAAAATGAGATTCCATGTTTTACCATTCTTACGTATTACTCCAGGCAAAATACGGTTTTGAAAAACATTAATTTATAATAGCGTTTTTTTTGTTGATTTCGTTTTAAAATGTTGTTCTAAGATGATATATTCAAGAATCCGGCAAACTATCCACCCGGAAGTAATTATGTGGATTTAAATGAAGCATGCATTGTCTTTTTTTGTACGATTTATCTTGAATATTATAGAGCAAATATAAATGAACCAAAATAAAGACAAAAATATTTATTAATATTTTTCTGACTTTTCAGTAGCTAGTTAATTTATCATTTTTTTGATGTCTAAAATTTTGTCGGATTTGGTCGCTGGGTAACTATTTAATTGATAATATATCAGTTACACATAAAAAATTAGCTATTATAAATGATTTCCAAAATTGTCATTTTTTCTATACAAGTTGTCAGTTCATTGACTGGACTATATCGCAGTCCACAGAGATGCGAAAGGTAGAGAGGTCTCTCTCTAGATGTGTATTCCTATTGATCATAAATAAGGTTCCTGTTCTCTGTCCTTCCATTATTAATTTGAATGTACCTCCTACTAACATTAATTAATTGAAGTCTGTACTTACTAACAACCTGCCATGGCCTCAAATAAACGTTTATTTAATCTAATTAAAAGCAGAGCTTAATGCAGTTGGGTTTCTTCAAAAATCTTGCTTGTTACTATACAGGGCGTCCCAAGCCTATGGGACATCAAGGGAAAGTACCTTAAATATCGTAGATAGGATATTTTGCTGAAAGGAGACATTATGTTATTTCTAAGAGTCAGTAATACTGCATTCAAAGATTTTCTAAAAATAACTTGCTTCGTCTGGGAATCGAACCGACTTAAAGGTAAAAAAAAAATATTCCGTTCTTTTATGATGCCAATCGAAAGAATAGACAAAAAATAATATTTCTTCTTAAGTAACATAGGATCTTGAAATAAAGGAATAACGTAAAATTAACCATTTGTACTAATCCAAGTAGGAGAAAATTAATTCAGAAACTCTGCTGCTCTCCGAATATTATCAGCCGGAGCTCCATTTTGTTCGAAAATAAAGTTTGGTTGCTCCGCCGCGGAAAGATTTTTTATCTCGTCTCTTAAAATAATATGATATGAAAAGCAACAGGCAGCGAACTGATTAAAATATTGACGATTTGCATAAGACAAGAAGAATCAAGTCTTGAGCATTAATTAATTAATTTACAAAAAATACTCAATTGACTTCGGCAGTTTCAAGTGTTTTTAATTTGATTAAAATGATTAATTTAACGTTATTCCTATATTCGTTGTGTGTTGTTACTTAAGAAGAAATATTATTTTTTGTCAATTCTTTCGATTGGCATCATAAAAAACTGAACTTTTTTTTTCACCTTTAGGTTGGTTCGATTCCCAGACGAAGCAAGTCCTTTTTAGAAAATCTTTGAATGCAGCATTACTGACTCTTAGAAATAACATAAAGTCTTCTTTCAGCAAAGTATCCTATCTACGATATTTAATGTACTTTCCCTTGATGTCCCATAGGTTTGGGACGCCCTGTATATCTGTTTCAAAATATACTAGGGACGAGCTAGTGGACAAGTGCAAAAGATTGTATGTATAGATAGACAGGTTAAGGACGCGATAATTGGCGACCAGTGGGTGCCAGTGCTTAATCTCGTGTAATAGCTGCTTAACATGGAATCGAGCTTGTTACTCGGCGTGCGCAGACACAGACAGCGGTTATTTGTGCATCTTGATCGCTGAACTTGCGTGCGAGTTGATAAATAAACAAGTTGATATTTTCAAGGGATAGTTTATAGGGGATATAGGGTATTCGCGGGAGTTTTGTCAACAGATTCTTCAAGTCAGCGAACGAACTATGATTACTTTATGTAACTATGTATTTCACAAAGAGCAGATTGTTTTATTTTTATAGAGAAATGATGTGGCGCTGGAGAAGATATGGTATAATGCTATGATCCTGGTAAAGGTCGCGGGAGTCCGCTGGATGCGGGTGGCGCAGGACCGGTCATTGTGGCACTCTTTGGGGAGTCCTATGTCCAGCAGTGGACGTCTTTCGGCTGATGATGATGATTGATGATATATAGTGCTGAAATAAGATTTACATTTAATTGGGATTAAATTTACATCTAGATTTTAGCTTAAAGGAAAAACTCACTTGCCAGTACTTAGAATTAATATTAATACGAAATAAGCTCAGAAGATAGACGTCGGGAATACTAGATTCAGTTAAATAGGACGGGTGCACTAATTTATCTGTCCGTTTCCTCGGACAATTGGTGACCCTTTGCCAATGAAATAAGATCTTTCCCAGGTAAGACATTACTTGGAATATTAATAAGATGAAGTTTCACAGAAGAACTGCATGCCTAGACAAACCATTACACTTTGTTTTGTCGGTGTAAAATACCTAAGTCGACACTTAACTACCCGTACCTTAAGTGGAGTCATTAAGTGCTAAATTCGACCGGACACAGCCGTAATTAATGGTAGTTCTATTTCATGTTATGGTAATTCGTATTCGCTTTTATCGGTTACATTACATTTGTTCCCAAGTTTCTTGTGATTCTCATTATGGAAATACTCACTAATTATCGATAAATGAAAGCCGACGGTCTTTAATGCTTTTTCTTGATCCTTCATATATCTCAATTCGTGTATTTGTCCTGATGGCGATCTCTCATACTCGGGTCTTCGTTTTTGTAAGCAACCTTGCTCGGTAGAATTATCATTACCATTTTAATTTAACCCAATGTATATTTTATGATTTGATGTTTTGATATTTATGGAAGGAATTACAAGTCGTATTAGGTTTTATGAATTGCAAATCGTCACTCACAAAAACAGTATGATACACGTGTGTGTTAAATGCTGCCGTTTTTTTACCACACCAATATAAATTCATAACTTTGTGAAAAGTTTAACATGAATGAATATGAGCTGCTTCATAGTTTATTTATGCGCTAATGATGATGCACAAAAAGCTTAAAACTATAGTCTAATTGATGTTATTCCAAGGGCCTGGCGAGGTGGCGAGTGAGGTGGAAGCCAGGCATTTTTTAGCCAACCCATTTGCGATTTTTTTATTTATTAAATTCGATATAATACTTTTCATCCAAAATACTGCTAATAAATCACGGTTAAACTCGCGTTTTAAATGTCACGACAGGCGACATGTTTGGAACTCTTCGTAAGTTATTCTTCAGGATGAGTGTTTTCGCGGCAATGTCGTTTGTGTGGATTTATTTGTAGTATTTTAGACATATCTCACCTTCGATTACGTTTTATCCATGGAACAGATCGGTAAAGGTCATGCCTATATTTGGATCTCCTACTAGAAGCCGAAATGGCTAGAACTCTTGTATAGTTTCGTCATGCCTGTCTGTCTGTGTTAGACAAAAAAAAAAAAAACTAGATATTAATCAAACTATTTCGGAATATGGATGCATTTATTTTGTTAGCCGCTACATAGTTGAATCAAAATCAAAACAGTATCCCTAAGTGGAATATAACCAGTGTCCATTATAAACAAATCCGTCGCCAAGATGTAGTTGATTCGAGATCAATCTCCATCAATATCAATTGAATTAGTCCCGGCGGACGATGATATAAATATGGCACCCGATTCTTTCCGGCAATCATCCAATAAAATTATATTACACTTGATCGTGCTAATGTGGTATTCAAATGGCTCTGATTGCTTTTATTATGAATTATATAATTTATGAATTCAACAGCTATAGTTCTATACTAATATTATAAAGAGGCCTAGGCTGTGGACGTCTTTCGGCTGATATGATGATTATAAAGAAGAAAGTCTGAGAGATTGTACCTCTGTAAGTGTGTATGTATAGGGGTAAACTAGAACTCCCCGATTTCCAAAATTCTTTCACCGACCTTCAAGATGGACCTTTCGATTTATTCATTTTAATTGATCCCAGTTTGAAGAGTTCAGTAGTTCCATGCTGGTTTGTTCACCACGTTTTAATGACAGCTCGAAACGAAGCACACATCTGTGGCTGACGATAAGGTCTAACTTCCCCTTTGATTTGCAGGTGCTTACATAAACATAACCCCAATAAGCTCTTTCAGAAATCAACCGGGATAAAACAAGGATGAGAAGGATTTCATGTTAGACATGTCGATGTCTAATGAATGTTAGCGCGCCAATTCTAAATAGAGAGGAAGTACAACGGTACCGCAATTAATGTCTGTATTTTTTTCGTTGTGACGACCGCTTTAGCCTAGTTGGTACTGACCCTGCCTACTAAACAAGAGGTCCCGGGTTCGAATCCCAGTAAGGGCATTTATTTGTGCGATGAGCACGAATATTTGTTCCTGAGTCATGGATGTTTTCTATGTATTTAAGTATTTATTTATCTATATAGGTATGTTTATATATTTATTTATTTATTTAAACTTTATTGCACAAAAGAAAACTTATCGTACAAAAGGCGGACTTAATCGTTTATCGTCGTCTAGTACCCATAGTACAAGCTTTGCTTAGTTTGGGACTAGGTCGATTTGTGTAAGATTGTCCCCTAATATTTCTTTATTATTATTTGTTTATTTTAATTGACCTATTAACTAAACCACACCACTGTAACTACCCACATTATATTCCAACATTAAAATCTCGGATTAGCATAACCTTTCGCATAAACCAAGCCCCGTGTCTTGTCGCCTAATGAGTAGAGAAAGCGCGACCTTTAGTGTCAGGTATCATTGCCGTTTCGTGCTCGCCAGATAACGTCACCACGGTTCTATAACTTAGGCACTGACTGCGTCTTAAGTACTGTGTGTTTGTAAATCAACAGTTCTATATGAGGATGTATGATGAGGGTAGCAAAGGTAGCAAAAGCACGAGACATTAGAAGTAATTGACGTGTAAAGTATGATTCAAGTCATCGTTCTGTGCCCGGGCCGACTGGAACATATAACCCGAATAAATAATGTGTTCTTCACAGTCACAAGCGCCTATCGATTATGGACATTCTGTTTCTTACGCAATTTTGAAGGGTGGGAATGGTGACAACCATTTGCCGGCCGCCGCACGGGTGAATGTATGAAAAACTCGGTGAGAGAGCCGACCAAACGAATCATCCTGGAGTCAAAAACATTCCATTAAAACGAGAGACTTACCTGTTAGAGGTACATTAAATGCGAAAATCAGTTGTATATAACTGATTTCTCATTTAATGTACCATATTTACTATAAGTAAGCTAGACACTTGATTTACGAACGGCTTATTGGGTTGTCTTGTAAAATATGGCAGGCTAACATTTGACAGAGTCAGCCAGCGGCTATTTAGCAAAATCGTTGGAATAAATTCTCAAACCTAATTCAACCATTCCGAAATACTCTAATAACTGTTATTTGATATGCCTCAACATTACACTAAATGAATATGAATCGGTAAATGACTAGTCTGGACCGTACCTTCCGCCTCACCGGGTCTGTAGTATTAAGCCTTGGACAGACGTGCTAGAAAACATACAAGCAACACTTGCAAGTTGTTAGAAAAAGGCTAGTGAAACAAGAAAATTGGCATCGTTGATTGTGCCGGGCCACTTTTTCTTAGGATTTAATTTCTATGTAAATACCACATTTTCGCTTATTTTACCTATGGACTTTACCAAATTTAGATTTTTGATTAAAAACCGCTAGTAAAGGGCCACGTTTTAAAGGTTTATTATTCGTAAATTATTGGTAATTTGTAAAATAATATTATGAATTGCTATACATTACCTGCTTGTGTTATGTTTGAGCGTACAGTACCTATGTGGCAAGTCGTCAACATCACTCGATTTACACCAGACCCATGCCGTAGCATGGACGGCCTTATCACACGATAACTGACAAGATAGAGCATCCGTCACTGGCTGACACCTTTCAATAGAAGGAGCTTTATTTACAATAGCGTTCGGTCGCTATTGTAAATAAAACGCCTTGTATAAAATTCTTGAAAAACATAACGTGTTATTAATGCGCTCACTTGTCACTTTAATAACATATATATTTATGTCCTGAATTGGCCTTTAATGCAATTTATGTGAATTCCATTACGTTCCAATTTGTATGTGTGTTCTCGGTTGAAATCAGGTGCGGATTTGGCCCGCGGCGTGTCATTAGTTCCCCTGCAATCAGCCCGTTCTGGGCCGGCTGTCGCTTTGCGGCTGCCAGTTGCGGTCCAACTTGTCCACAATTAGGTGCAGGTTTACGCTAATTGTGCCTATTGAGGGTGGATGTGTTTTGGATTGTATATTACGTTTGGATAGTAAAAGCTTTTGAAGCGTAACCTCTTTATAGTAACGACTGGCTAGCTAGCCACCCATAACACCCATTCTAGCCAAAAAAACCAGCCAATTAAGAGTTAACTGTGAGTCAATTTAGAGTAAATCTCAACTGGTTTTTTTTGCGATTTCGTGGTTGGTCCCATGGGAAAAGTTGTTCAGTATTATACAATACAATACAAATACTCTTTATTGCACACCTCACACAAACAAATCAGTTAAAAATAAAAACAATACAATAACATGTAGGTAGAGGTAGACAACAGGCGGTCTTATCGCTGAAGAGCGAACTCTTCCAGACAACCTTTGGGTATCGGAGAAAGAGATAAAACTAGATTATGTAGTAGGTGGTGCAGAGATTATAATAAGCCGAAAATCAAAATAATTATATTAATGCACGTACATAAATAGCTAATACTCACGATTCAATCAAAATCATACATATATACAAATAACACCATAAAAATATATAATACATAAACAGTCAGCCAATAATAATAATAGTAAGACAATCAGGGTAAGGGGAAAGACAAATAATGTTCTTTAAGAAGAGATTTCAAGTTGCCGATAGATTTAGCTTGTCTTATATGAAGAGGGAGAGAATTCCACAGTCGACTAGCCTTAAAGGTGAACGAACTACTATAAAATTTGGAAGATGACAAAGGCACAGTAAATAGCAAATTGTTAGAAGATCTAACATAATTCAAATAACTAAAACGCTCTTTGAGATAGCGGGGAGTCGCAGGGTTAAAAAGGACACTAAACAGAAGCGAAATAATGTGAGAGTTACGGCGATAACGGATAGGGAGCCACTTGAGTTTGGAACGGAAACTAGAAACGTGGTCATATTTGCATAACTCAAATATGAACCGAATGCAGACATTTTGGAGACGCTCAAGCTTATTAAGCTGCTCCTCAGAAAGGTCGAGATAGGATACATCAGCGTAATCAAGAATAGGAAGAAGTAAAGTTTGTGCAAGCGCAATTTTAGTTGCAGTAGGCAGAAAATAACGAAGCCGCCAGAGAGACCCCACTGCAGCAAATACCTTCCTGCTCACTTCACTCACTTGAGGCACCCAAGACAAAGAACGATCCATAATGATCCCAAGATTTTTCACTTGCATCGAGTAATCAATCTGAATCCCATCAAAAAGTATTGGAGGGAGATTTACAAAATCAACTCTAGAAATCAGATCTTCTTATCCGCTTTTTTAAATCATAAATAATTTAGCGTTAATAACGTTAATATTAACCTTAATTAACAATTTTGATTGATATTGTCTATACCGATTCCGTTAACAACACTACGCTGCACCAAAAATGCTACAAAAGTTACGATCACTGGTTATTAGTCAGGAGTGCAAATTGGCGTATATGCTTTCTAACTGCTCGGCCACCACTTCGAGCGCCCCTTACGTGCGAGCGAGACGCTGCGCTCGGATCTCTCGCTCCCACGTATGAAGTGAAGTCGTTTTGGGATGGAACACCTTGTCGTCGAAAATAAATGCACAAATTTGGGGTTCGATTCTTGCCCTTCAAAGCTCTACCTTTGAAAGAGACAGATTTATCTCCCGCTCATGGCTTAAGGCATGAAATGAAGACAATATTTGATTTGCTGCTCCACCTGTCTTCTTCCTGGCTTTTACACTAACAACCCGAACATCTTTTCAAGAAATTATATATATAACTATTCAGAATATTATTCCATGCATCCCAGACTTTAGTTTCGGATGCTATTTTTAGAACTGTGAAGACGAACATAAAATTCGCGCCACGCCAACCATGGCGAAGTTTATCGTAAAGCGCGTTTCGACACATGTTTTCTGGCAAATAAAAAACATGCGAATGGTAGATGCCTTCACACGTTCCGTCTGAGCCATTCCCGAGGCGGCGAATAACAAAATTCTCTCCGTAAAAAGAACATCCGACGATCATCCTCACACACTCGTATCTTTTACAGCCATGCTATCCCAAAAGCAATCCTATTCTGTTCAAATAAGGTTACAATTTAAAGTGTAGTGTATTCTGTTTTTACAATGATTCCAATTGATATAGGCTCCCAACAAGCAAGGTAGTGGCGCGGCGGGATGTGTATAAATCCACTCCACCCATTGTTCTGTCGTGGAACGCACAAAAGTGCACTTTTGTTCAAGATTCGGCGACTGACTCCTGTGGAGCCGCCGCGATTAATAAATCGTGAACAGTCGCAATAAAAGTCAAAACAATTACAACTATTAAAGCGTAAGGAGTGCAATTACTATTAATGGCTTCGATTCTGATACCTAACTAATCATGTTAATCGAGTTATTGCATTGCAATTATTTTAGTGTGGAATTCTTAGCTATTATATGGACATTATCTGTGTCAATCAATTCATAGCGCAGGTATCAGAAATAACAGCAACGAGATGTGATAATGATGTAGAATAGAATCATCTACCGCTCTATATATTCCGTTTAGGTTTTAAGTTGACTTTCCTCTTCTCCTTGACGACTTGTGAGCATTAAAATTGTAATGTTGGGGCTCACAATAACTCCAGTTTTGGTATTCTTAGCATACACAAACCTTTACCTTTTAGGCTTAGCGACCACATTGACATTTGCAACACATTCGAATAATCAAATTTTTGTTCCAAGGTAGACTCTTCAGATTCGTGTCCCGCGGAAGTTTCTTGAATTGATGTCTGTCGTCTCGACAATTCCCCCCAGCCGGGTTTAGCCGCACCGCGGGAAGTGTGAATTCGACGCGACCAATCGAATAAAAACCGATCGAGTTAACACCGAGTGGAAATCGAATAACGAAGCGAACACCATTCTGGGTAACTTCAATAACTACGATCATAAAATACAAGCAGGCTCCCATAATCCTGTATTAAATGGCATTCTTGCCTATAAAATACCATAAGCATTATCCACGCTTCGGTTGCGCGGTGCTCTGGTCGTTTTATTGCAGCTTTCTCAATATTTTTATTGATCCTCTATAAATCTCGATAACTATAAATGATGCTAGGACCTTACGAAGGTGCTATATATCACGCGAGTACTCTTACAGACATAAATCATCTTGAGCTGAATGGCGCTTATTAAAAACACCCCGGCTTGGTGCGATCTACGCTCTTTTTCGTCCAACTCTGTGTGTACTATTGAAAAAACCGGTTGGTTCTTATTCTTATCGTAGCATTTTATTTTCGTTTATAAAAAAGTTCAATTCACCTTTATTTTAACGAGCTACGTTTACTGTTTTTTTTTAACCTAACACTTTTTTTAGGTTTCCCAGAATTATGGAATGATATTGGTAGAATTTCTTGCTCAAATATAGACAACCTCATTCTCACATTCTGTTAAATATCGCTGAGTTCAACTAATATTTAGTTACGTGGAAAACGAAAGCAGCGAAGCGGTTTATTGTCAGAACCAGTATCGTAAGCCTACTGTTTTCATGAAATGCATTAAAATTGTAAGCCTACTAGGAACAGACCAACGCATGTGCGCGGAAACGCTGGCTTTGATGCCATTTCTGGACAACTCCTTTTAGGTTTGGTTTATGGCGAGCACGGACAACAACGGATTTTGTAACACTGCCTGTTTCTGCTTTGTGTCTATGTAACAAAGCAATGTTTCTCTTTACTTTCGGTGGGATGTAGCAACAAACAAGTTTCGAAATCATACTATCCAGTAACTGTTATGTTTTAGCTAAATTTAGATAAGTTATGCCCCTCAAAGCGGTATAGAGCAGGTCAGTTAGCAAAATGTAACGGCAGAATTGAGAATTGTCAGCGGCGCTGCCAGTAATTTCTAGTAGTGAATTAAAGTACCCAAGCTTAATTTGTTTTATATGGAAATACGGGGCGGCTCGCTCAAACGCGAGCTCTTAATAAGGACGTGTCCCTTGCTTCGCGGTGTGGTCGCTGACATTCCTACACGGGTTTGCTCTCGGGGCTCCACATTTTTGTGTACCCGCGCTCTTCGTTTTTCACCACCATTTCCCGCCTCGGCTTGTCGCCGGGAATTTAAACGAGCCTAACGATTTCGATCGCGACCTACGTGTCGTTCGAAAATCGCGCGAGAAATTGTAGGCGTTTAAAAACTCAAATTCTCGTCCTGCTCAGATCTTGATAATATTTTCACTAGCCGCTCCGTATTTTATGTGGCCGGTCACATTATGCGTTCTTTTTACTAAGAGAATAGTTTTTATTTCGATCATTTTATGCGATGACAGAGATAGATCGTAGGCGGGATTCTAGATATAGCCCAATAATGTAGATCTGGTTCGCGATGTCTCTGAAAACTCAATCTTTATTGACGGATGGTAGCACAAGAAGGAAAGAACGTCGGTATTGAGCTCCTGCCCATATGAAATACGTTACGATTGTTTTTGTATGGTATACGCGTTGTTTTTGCGGGCATTGTGTGATGGACAGTGGATTAACAGGGGCGTCGGCGCCAGCGCACGGCCGCAGTGGCGGCGGCATAAGCAAATGCGTCTCGGTGTGCGGTTCCTATCTCGATCGAATCTAGGGTTACCAATCCATTTATCACATATGCATATAACCTATATTTCGTTCTTACAAGCCAAACTAATCTCCAACTTCTATATAGGAGGTTTTGTATTTCCGAGTGTGTGGAACCTAGAAGAAACTGATGGGTAGAAGTCTAAGTGTAAGGCCTTACACTAAGAATTATGTCGAAAAATATACATCGATTCATTTAGTATTATTTAATGTATAATTTTAACTCTAAACAGAAATTATACTTATTACGTACTTTAGTATTATGTATATTTTTTTAATATCCTTCTTTTGATCCTGTTACCCTGTTATGCCCCATAAGTTTAGAGCTCGAATGAGTTTTTTCCATGGGTCTTACGCGGTTTCGGTCACTTTTCCCGCTTTGTTCCTAAAAAGCTACAGATATAGTTTACACCAATAATATTATATAATGTTTATTCTATTCTATTCAATACCTACAGAATAGTTTAATGCCAGGAA
The DNA here is from genome assembly GCA_947049275.1 of Epinotia bilunana. Classification (NCBI taxonomy): domain Eukaryota; kingdom Metazoa; phylum Arthropoda; class Insecta; order Lepidoptera; family Tortricidae; genus Epinotia; species Epinotia bilunana. The sequence goes on from OX346270.1 coordinate 19,398,860, forward strand.
CATGCTATGTATGCGCTCTCCTCGCTTTCCTCTACGTACGGAGTTCCCCTTGTTACTGGCTACGAGCGTAGCGCTACGAAGTCTTAGACTGGACACTGAACGTGTTGACGTCAGAACGAACCTGTGTCAACCCTGATCGAGTCGGGTGCGCGTGCGCCGAGATGCGCGTGATTGGCCGCATTAACATAGTACCCGGCCTTAATACATTCGAATGCATTGTGCACGCGGCCTTTTTCAAATTCATATTTTTTCTCCTTTTATTCTTTAATGTCGATTGCGTAAATCTCCGGGTAACGTGAGAGCCCGCTGTTTTAATTTGCTTGTTGACACCAGGTTGTCTGATATTTGATATTTGAAGTACCAAAAAAGGTATGTCCTTTATCCGAAAATTTAGCGCACTGGATCCTAATTTTAAAAGATATGTATCTGTAACAACATTGTAAAGACTTGAATATCCTTTTGAACAGGAAAAGCAAAAAAAGCCAGATTAAATTTAACTGATTTAACCCAGTTCCTTTTCATGTAAAAAAATCTATTTAATTTAAACTATGTAGTTCTTAGAGTCAAATCTGCGTCATAAACTACCTATGCTAACAACTGTCTATCATGTCTAATGTTCTATCATATTCATATGTCATACTTTACTCCTAGGCGATTCCCATGCGACAATTGGGAATAATGGAATAATTGCTTCCAATACCTTTTTGTGCACATTATTTATACTAAACGGGACTTAATCGCGTATAATCCGAAACGTCGGGAGACCTCAGTGAGGTAAATAAATAATTTAGTTATACGCGATTAAGTAAGTCCCGTTTAGTATTAATAATGTGTGAGAATCGTGAAAGTTTAAATCAATATACCTTTTTGTGCACCCCACGTATTCGACCAAGCTCTTTTAATTTTACCTGTAAAGATTAACCATGGATTGCCAAGCTGTCGCAGCTAATTGACCGGGCCATCGTACCTTCAAATTGTCTACAAATATTTGCCCTGGACAAGCAGAGCACTGCGCAAACACCGGTCTGTTTGCTCGGCCAGAACGCATTCTTATATGGGCCCATTGGACCCGTAGCCGCATGAACGCGCTTCTAAAATAACACTACGCTTTTCGACTCGTGTTTTCATTCATATTGAAATGACCGTACTAATCTGGCAAAGTTAGAACGCTTATTAGATACAAGATGTCAAGATTGATTGGGAAGCGTAGGAGTGGTCGCTATTGAAGTTGCAGTGGCACTAGAAATATAAGTGTACTTTTTTGTACCAACCAAATTTAAGTAACATTTTTATGACTCCGGTGACCAGCTACGAAAAAGCAAGCATCATAAAAAGGTAAAAAAAAAAAAAAACTGGATTTGACCATATACCTATGAGGCTTATAAAATCAAGTGTGGATACTATTGCAGGACCATTGGCACATATTGTGAATTTAACGTTAGAAAGTGGAGTTTTTCCTAACGACTTAAAAAAGGCGTTAATAAAGCCCCTACATAAGAAAGGTTCCAAACAAGATTTAAACAATTATAGACCTATTGCATTACTGCCTACTTTTTCAAAAATATTTGAAAAAGCTATATTTAATCGTTTACTCCCCTTCTTTAATAAATACGACATATTAAACAAGAACCAGCTTGGATTTCAAAAAGGCAAAAGCACGACATTGGCCATATTCACTTTTTTGCAGAAACTATGGACAAATATACACAAGAATACGACATCAATTGGGTTATTTATAGATCTATCGAAAGCCTTTGACTGCGTTTAGCACAAAATATTGTTAAATCAGCTTGAACACGTTGGGATCCGGGGACCAGCATTGAAACTACTTCAGAGCTATCTTTCAAACAGAAGTCAAGCCATAGTATTAGACACTTATGATAAAGCAACCAGAACTATACAAGAATACAATCCAATTACGAGCACATTCATCAAGGGGTGCCACAAGGCAGCATTCTGGGACCATTGTTGTTTCTGGTATATGTAAACGAGTTTCCCCTAGTAATCGACCACTGATGTGTTATGTTCGCCGATGATGCTACCATATTCATATCTGTCAGAAATTTAATTGGCTCAAGTATTAGTAAAGAAATATATATTACACTAAAAAAGTAATAAACTGGTTATCATCTATAAATTTAAGGGTTAACTTGGAGAAAACAAAAATTATACAGTTTGTTAACTATGAACAGGTACGACAGTGTTTAAATATAAACATGGATAGTATAGCGATAGAACAAGTTGGTAGTATATTTTTTTAGGTTTTACTCTAGATGAAAACTTAAACTGGAAGTTACACGTCGAGAAAGTAAATAAAAAAATAGCTAAGAGTTGTTATGCAATATCTATTTTATCTAATATAACTTCAATAGAAATAGTAAAACAAGCATATTATGGTACTGTGTATCCTCTTCTTACTTATGGTGTCATATTTTGGGGTAACTCAGTATCCAGTCCATCCATACTACAAAAAAAATGTTTGAGGGTTATGTTTAAGATAAATAATAGGGACTCCCTTAGACCAATCTTTAAAATGCATAATATATTAACTTTGACGTGTATATTCATACTAGAAATTTGTGTATTTGTTAAGGATCGCAAAGATGTTTTTATAAAAAATTGTGACTAAGAGAATTATACGGTCCCAGTATAGATATAGTTTATGTACGGTCCGACCATCTAGTCATATATTAAAGAAGAGCACATACGTCACTGGAATAAGGGTATTTAATAACTTGCCGGAAAGTATCAAATCACAAGAAGGAACGCAATTTAAAACAAAACTCAAAGAGTGGCTTCTATGCAAATGTTTTTATAATTTAAATGAATATTTTTTGTAATTTTTTTCAATTTTATATTCTTATATCGTTTATAATGTAGAAATGCTTTTATAATGTGATTACTTATGTTTTATAGTTTTACAAATTCCACGCCATAATATTGTACGTCCGAAATGGGCAGACTGTTGATTCTACAATCTTATGACTACAACCACAATGTACACAGTTCAAACAATAAAAATTATCTTATCTTATCTTATCTTATCTTGTAGAACTGTATATACTACTCAAAAGAAAATAGTATGGTGATCGTTACGTAAAAATTATATTAAACAGTGCAATACAATATAATATATATTTTCCAGCTATTAGACTTTAACACCGGCATGATAGTAAATGTAAGTGGTTCTTATTTTGTTTTGGGCAGTATGTTGACAATTTATTTTGTGGTTTATTATCAAACCCCGGGGTTTTCGGTGCGGGAATGAATGAAATTAGCTAAAGAATAGGTATTGACTTAAGAAACAGAATGTACTTACCTACTAAATAATTAATTGAATAAAAACATACTTAAGTAATAAAAAAAACATACGTTCATATTCTTTATCTTCTCGCACTGACAATGCTTTTCCGTAGAGCGTGAATGTTTTTTTTTATCGACCGTCTCGATATCGATGTTTATATATAATGCAAAAATACGATTGAATTTTCGCCTTTTAAATCTTTGCTCAATCTCAATGAAAACTTCTTGATGAAAAATAAGTAGATAACCTCATTGGTGAAGCGATAGCCTTAGATAAATGATTATTATTATTTTATTATTATTATTCTCTCGTAAGGCTTGGTAGAAATGCTGAAGTACCTACTACTTAAGTTAAAGTAAAATTGTATGGTTTGTTTACAATTCGCAGGAAGGTATTTATTCATTAGGCACAATATAATATTTTGTCAGAATAATCTGTTTATCTACTCTTTCTCAAGTTATTCCCGCACCGAAAACCCCGGGGTTTGTTTATTAAACGCTTTGCGACTCGTGTTTTGGATTCATATAATATTGACCATAAGTACAAATTTTTCGTTTATTAGAGATATCTAGATTTATGTGAAGACGCTTAGTAGTCGCTATTGAAGTTACAGTAGCACTAGAAAAAGTGTGCTTTTTAGTAGAACGTACATGTCAAACATTTATGTTATGGTTTAGGATACATAAAATTATCTTACTATTGGTCGTGACCACACGACGCTCTCGTAGTCACGAGGATCTGTTATTTTCGCACCGGACGCTCTGGCTCGGTTTTCGTCAATCTCCGGATAGAGACCTAAACGTTTCCTTTAAATTTGCAATGTAAAATATGAATATTTCTAAACACAAAAAAGTTATCGAATTCATTAATCTCTAACAAACCTGTTATTATTATAACGATTTCGAGCTACGTCGGTAAGTGGCGGGCGAGCGAGTTTCCCTTATCGCCCGTGATCTGCGGCCAGTTTGTTCCAGCTATTGTCGCTGCTCCGGACCGGGGTTGACACGTTTTCTCTATTAAAATATGTAATAGCAGTATGAGCGCTTGAGATTTACCTGGGCGGATGTCACGTTTTGCAAATATTATTTCTATGCAGTCTTTGTTGTTGGGTGGCTGTCTGTGTAGGTTTGCTGTTGTTGAGTTTAGTGAGACTTAATGTTTGAATTAAGATTACGTACACTGAACTACATACTTTTTTCAATGGAGCAACCAACTTAACTATAATGAATTTGACCCACAGAACGCCGCTTTGGTCATAGAACAAAAGACATCAACGAAACGCTGAGCCTGTGGGCTGCGCTTCGTTTCAGCAAGGCTTAGATTTTCAATAGATACTAAGTTTGATTAATTATTAATTTTGCCCCGTAGAAAAAGTATTGAATACAATAGTTTCACAATTAGCTCTTAAATTCTAGTACCTTACTTAGGCACGTTAAAAACACGGAACTCGACTTTAAGAGCCCTCTCATTGTGTAACGATTGTATAAAGTAATATTGTAGGGATTATAAAATTATTTAATTTCACTATCACTTCACTGTTTTCATTGTTGATGCGCAAATTGTATGTGATTTCTTTTCATTTCAGGTACGTATTCATCGTTATATCCACATTACGCCCGCAACATAAAAAGGCTTCATAGCTTGTCAACCATTTACGTACTTAAGATAAGTATTACACCACATTTAAAAGTCGTATCCGACAAAAGCCGTATTCCCATGCTACATTTATGGTCTATCTTAGAGCGGATTCATATTACTTTTTATTGCGTTGCCCTCTTTTATCACTTTATAATGTTCTATCTGAATGGCAGATCATAAAACGCAGAGGACTTTTATATGAGGTTAAGTAGCAAGGAAAGATGTTTTAAGAGATAAGATGTGGCTGATGTTATTCGATATGATACGTTGAGCTTTATTATCTGGCATGGAGATAAAAAAAGGCAGCATATTGAAAGCTGGCAATTAATATGCATTACATTACATTATTTAATTGATTAGTGACTATGATTTTTACTGTCCAACGTTAATAAATGTTACGCTAAAACAATCAAGATAGGGATAAACTAACAATCCATATTCAGGAACCGTGAATCTACCAGTTTAGTCACCTATTAGTTCATCTCTATAATAGAATAGTAGTTACAGAAACTTAAGATAAAAACATATTGAACAGAAAAATTACATCTAAATCTAGTATATCCGTGCCACAATAGGAGTGAACTTGGCGTTTACTGCGGCACGGACTCGCTGCATACAGCGCTGGTTTTCAGTTCACCCTTTGTGACAAGTTTACAATATGAATCTTGATTGTTTTAGCGTGGCATTTATAAATGTTTGACAGTGAAATTTTTCCTAACATGAGCACGACAAAGAGCGCAAAAAGCTCCCAGCAGCTCTATATTTATAGGATGTTCGATAACAATGTGCACCAGTAAATACCTTAAGTCGATAGAAACATACCGATTAAACATGTAAGTAATTTTGAAGACATGGTTTCGATCCGTATATGACATAAGCTCTCTCCATAACAATGAAAATGAGTTCGTTGTATAGAATTCTACATAAGTCTATGGACTCTACATTGTTAATACGCTGGACCGGCTCTGATTATGAGAACCAATTAATTTATACAATTCGTGTTTTTTATATGCCATACCTACTTAATGAATCAGAAGTAGAACTGAACTAAACTGTGTGCCGTAAGCGACACTCTTGTAGGCAGTCCGTAGACTGCCTTATAGGTATTTGGTTTCCATCTGACATTGTTCTGTACAGTCAGCGCTGATTACGTGATACGTATATTTTTCATATCTCATTTATTGCATTTTAAATCATGGGTTACATAAGATCTTATAATGCAGCGAATTAATCATCTACTAAATATTCCACTCATACATCGATTGGCCCGCCCTTCTTTCATTACTCGTTTTAAGCAACGTAACCCATCGCGCAGCATTTTCCAATTGCAAGTACTTATACAAAAATAATACATCTTATTATAATCCCATGACAAGAATGTGTCGACTATACCTAGTCGGTCCCAAAGTTCTGTCACAAATGAAAATAATGATAAAAACAAAAGTAGCAATACATTTTTAATAAATTATATACCGATTTAAAGTACATTTAATAAAGAATTAAAATTACTCAAAATTATTCAAAATTACCTCCTTTGTTTTTAATACAGGCCCTTAATCGGTGCGGCCAGTCGTCTATCGCAGCACGCACCATTTTCATATCTATCTCAGTGACTGCTTTTCTTAAAGATGACTTTAGGCTCTCCAAATTTTTATGTGGTTTAGCACAGACCTTCCCCTCTAAGACCTGCCAAATTTTATAGTCCAAAGGATTAAGGTCCGGACTAGAGGAAGGCCAATCTTCGTGTCTTATAAAGTCGATTTTTTGACGGTCAAACCAGGCTTGAGTGGTCTTGGCTTTGTGTACTGGCGCAGAATCCTGCTGGAACACAAAATTATGTCCCGAAAATAGCGTGTTGGGCAGATCTTTGACAACCTTATCCAAAACTGTCTCTTGGTATACTTTCGCACTGATTTTGACACCTTTTTCGCAAAAATGAACCTCAGTTGGCCCGTAATAAGATACACCCAACCAGACCATCACTGATGATGGATGATGCCCATGTTGCACCCGCGGAACTCTTTTTCCTGCTTCTTCAGAGCTCCTAGCGTACACTCTATCATTCTGTTTATTGTACTTCTCTTCAATATCGAAAATCTTTTCGTCTGTAAAGAGGATATCACGGTGTCGATTTTTCGCGTACCGCTTTAACAACTTCCGGGATCTTTTAAGCCTTATTGTTTTTAGACGGGCATTAAGTAAGTGCCCACGTTTTTTTTTGTATGCTCGTAGACTAAGATCTTCGTTTAAAACCTTTTTGACGGTTTTTCTACTGACACCCATCTGCAAAGCCATCAATTTCTGTTTTCGGACAGGATTTCTTGCTATGCGCGCCTTGATCGCTTTGATCACTGCTGGTGTTCGTACGGAGCGAGGCCGGCCAATTATTTTCTTGTCCTCAACACTGGAGACTTCATTGTACCTATCAATAGTACGGTACACAAACCTAAGCGTTATTTTTAAATTTTTGAGCAACTTGAAAATCGTACTTGGTGAGTGCCCACAGCGGTGCAATGCTAAAACAGCTATTCGGTTTTCTTTCTATGTCCACTCCATCGTGAGAAATTGCAACGAATGACTGTTTTTTGTTTTAAAATAATTGTCAAACATTCAAAAATGGAATGCAATAAAATTTTCTTAAAATCATCTTCTAAATTTAAAAATAATATGCCAGTGACAGAACTTTGGGACCGACTACGTATAATGACACTGTTGCGATGCATTCTTCTGGCTTAAGAACAGTATTAGTAAAATATTTTATGACGCTCAATAATTTCACCCAATAATTATATCAATCCCATTGTTTCACGGTCTTAAAAGTAATAAACTTTTTGTTTGAATAAATTTCCGTTTTTCCTAACAAATAGTGCTGCTTCTAAAATATGAATTGAGGGTAACGTACTCGTAAGTATATTAAGTTTAATAAAGTGTTTGCGACAGCTATCTGGTAAATCCGCATCCTAACTAATACCCGGGGCCGGCCGGGGGTATTAGTTAGGATGCGGATGCATTTCTTTTGGAGCACAAGTAATTGGTGAACATCAGTGCTAGCAGATCATCCCATAATATTACACCGTATTGAAGCCATGCATGTGCTTACGCATAATAAGCTGACAACGCAGTTTTATGTAATTTGCTATACGGGCAAGATTTTTTTATTAATTTATACAATCTACTTATTGCTGCAAGGAAGTCTCATGGGGATACATTTCTATTAATTTATACAATCATCGGTCTGTTAAACCTGGCTAATATTCACTATGTTTATTCAATACCGCTTCGTCCTGCATAGTTTTATACTTGGCTCGGCCACACAACTTTTTATTTGTCTGGTTTTACATGAGCGATGGAAAACAATACAGTGCAGTTTCAATAATTAATGTTAATCACGTCTAAAAAAATTGTGTAAACAATCTGTCCACGTTTCTAGAGAGGTCACAAGCTCGTTACAGACCCTTTAATAATTTGCGGATTCGTTGTTGTCAAGTCAACAACAAGAAACAAATGCAGATCCCTCACTGCCCACCACCTTCCTCACAAGCATCAACAACATCACATACCTACAGAGCAAATAGTAAGGGTATTTAGTACTATTTGGGTCAATCAACTAAGAGATAATTTGGCAGAGTTTCTTAAAAAATGTTACTATGGACTTCTAACATGCTTAAATTATTTAAACACTAACTTCTGCCCGCGACTACGTCCGCGTGGAACTCGTTTATATCGTAGCGCGATACAAAGTTTCATCCCCCATTTCACCCCCTCAGGGGATGATATCCGGGATAAAAACTATCCTGTCCTTCCCCGGGATTCAAACTATCTCCATACCAAATTTCATCTCAATCGGTTCAGCGGTTTAAGTGGAAAGAGGTAACAGACAGACAGACAGACATACACACTTTCGCATTTATAATACTAGTATGGATTAAAATTAAGAACGATCTCTGTGTTATTGTTAGCTAAACAAACCATCCATCGTTTCGTTTCACATCGCCGTTGGTCATTTCCTGCGCAAACCTAAGCATGCAAAAAGCTGGAAGCTTGTTAAGAAATGACTAGAGTTTTTTCCCGCGACTGCCGCGGAATGCCGCGATGCGTTAATTGACGCGATTATTAGTACCATGTCGCCTTCGGTTGTCCTCATTAGTGCGGGGTGTAGCAGACCGGCTGGCGATCGTGCTAGCGATTTTCACACTGCGCTACCTAGGTAAAGGTAAACACGGGACCACATTATACTTATTGGTGTACTACAGTTACTTCCACAGTGTTATGTCCTATGGAATCCTGTTGTGGGGGAAAGCGGTGGACATCCAGACTATCTTTGTGCTACAGAAAGGAGGCAAAAATTTTCACCGTAGCATCTCAATACATCCTTGAGAACATTATGTATGTGCAGAAAAATCTCCATGACTTCAAACCCAACAGCGATATCCATGACTACAACACTAGAAACAAAAACAAGCTTGCAGTGCCAGCGTGTCGTCTTCGTAAGGTTAGCACGTCGTTCGTGGGAAACTGTACACGTACTTACATCGAAGTACAGCATTCATACTGCCACAATAAAGCGCATAAATATCTGACACGACCCTATTTCTAGGGCCGTACGGATGTGTCAGATATTTATGCCCGCTTTGTTATGGCAGATATTGGTCACCAGCCTGTAGCAACTAAGACTCAAATTGACCATTTGTAAATCTTATCAAGTTATATAAAAAGGCTTAAAAAAAAATAATCAAATGTAAACGGTACGATAACCACATAATGCGCAGTCAAAATGATACCTTGTGTAGATTAGGAAAATGTTATAATTAAAGTAAATATTGGTCCGCGCTTGTATTTCTGCGCAGTCAAGAAAGCACGTCTCAATGTATGAAATCCAGTTGGTACATTGCTCTTTGATCGATATACTTTTACTGTCTCAATTATACTTTTGCTGGTAGCGGAAACCCAAGTGACAATCAACTCGTCTTGCTAGCACAAGGTTACTACAGCTGCATTCACGATGGGTTTAAATCATCTGTAAGGAACAAGTAAATCCTATGTCTTTCGTAACTGTAGCTTGCACAGCATGGCTTCGAAATTCAAACTTCAATGCAATAGCGCCACGGCTTTTCTTCCTCCCACGTTACTCTTGGGTGAGATATGAGCCTTCGCTAGCTTCAAACTTACTTAGACGTTTCAGTGCTTTATAATAAATGTTCTACTCGCAGTGATTGCTCATTCTAGGCACATAGTCTAAAAGTGTGTACCTATACAAATTTAAACCTTATTCCCCAGTATTAATGTCCAAGTGCTCAACGAAACACATACATGACTCCATGTTCAAGACGAGCGTTTAATTTCATCGAATCATTTGTTGTTCAACAAACATACTAATCTGGGTGATTGGAAATTCTCGTAATGCTAGTATGTTTGTGTATCTAAAATTACCATACCTGATTCTATGATGCAGTTTGTAGGTAGAAAACCTTTTGTATGAAAAACTGAAACTTATTTTGGTTGTATATTGGAACCTCTACATTTTATTGTCCTGTATTTGTATTCCTTAATATCGGTTGTCATAATTATGATAAATTTTAGGATTGTTAGTTAGCAAACACATTTTACTAGGGCTAACCTCCATTTTGTATTAAACAGTAGACTTTATTAGGTTGCTAAAAAGGAAACTTGTACATTTTAAACGGAAATATTTAAAGTATTGCTCCGAGCAGACCCCGTAGCATGGACGTCACTGGCTCACACCGTTCAAAAGAACGAGACGGACGCTCTATCTTGTTACTTATCGCGTGACCGACCGTGATACGGGGTCTGGATTCGAATCGGCGACCACAGGCATACGCGACCCGTCGCTCTCATCTGACTGGGCAATCGGAACAATCTTGCTCGGTCGACAAATCAGTTTTTTACATACAACGTCTTAGGGAGAGGGAGGCCTAAACTGTTATTTATAACGATTATATGACATACCTAAATTATTGCGAGAATTGCGAGGGTTACAGTTACAGTTATTTTAAATACGATAAATGAAGATCACCAATCTGACGTTTTTAATATGTAATTATGCTCCTCGCGTCTTATACGAGTGTTTTGCTCTAGTTTTTGCGCCCGTGACCGTTCGAGCCATAATTATGACACGACCATCCAAATTTCTTCACGTACCGTACTCCCAGCGATCTAGTATCCAGCTTAACCTGTTCTAGATCATTCGTCGCAATGTAAAATTGAAAATATGGCTTATTTTTCTAGCAGTACGACATAATTTTCAACGAAATTATTTCGCATGTGATCAGAAGTCATCGCGCGTACACCGCGCGGTTTTATGACACTGAAGAATTCTGTAATTTCAGTTTATTTTTACTTTTATAAGTTTTAATTAGTCGGGCTTCCATCTTTGTCGGGGATATTGCAACTGAAGTATAACAATTAAGTCGCATCACGTCTATCTTTAACGATTAGACATTAGGGGTGCGTTTTTATGGATAATACGCCGCCAGTGTACTTACTCGAGGAGCGCTGCGAGTGGGCTTATGTACTGACTGCATTAACGATTGTAATTACTAGTTGAATGGCGCGCCCACAAAGGCACATTTTTGTTTCTCTTTTTATATGTAACTTGCACAGTCGGTGAGAAATGTAACTTCATGAAAGCAACATAAATAACTTTGACATCTTTCGACACTAAAATCTGCAATGGCTTTTGGTACTATAATTAGTAAGTATTATAAAGTGCCCCCTCCAATCGTTCGCATATTTGTCATGGAATTGTATTTCAGACTTCACCAATATTTAAAAGCATGGTTCTTGTCGGTAGAGTAAATTCCTACTTATTCAACATTCTGCGTTTCTTTCATTCCTCTATAAGATGCGCTTTTTGAGATATTCTATTCAATTCGCATTTGTTAATTAACACGCTCCGCGACAGGCAAACCAATTTGCAGTCTGTTTCAAGCTTAATCTATTCGCCGGTATGATTGGACTTGCTATATAGAAACAGGATATGCACGAATTGTTTTTGACAAAGTATCTGTTATCACGAACAGGCGCGGCGGCCATGCCATGCTGCGCTGGCTGCGGCGACAGACCGTGTCATGGACCCGTTGAGTCTAGGACATTCACTTGGAACAGTTGAGGGGCTAGTTACTCACTCCGTTTTATACTAAAGCTCTATAAAAAAAGCATTTAATTCGGACTAAGTAATCCATAAATGTTAGTATTACAATTAAACTCAAATCACTGCGTTAGTACGTAAACTTGAGTGCTGAGAGGTCCAGTGCCTGATTAGGCGCATCATCACCTATATCGGGCATGGTTCGTGCTAAACCAAAAAGACAGGTAGCAAGGTAAACCTCTTTAGGTTGAGAAGTCTCACCGCACATCAGATGACTGCAGGTTGATCAAGTTGCTCAAGACTGGGAAGAAGGATAACTACGTTGCTTGAGTGCAAACACGCTCCCATCCGCTGTTATTGCAACTGTGTCCGACCCGGCAGCTGGTTTTGAGTAATCTCTTAGGACGGTTATAAATTCCACATTGCAGTGAGAGAATAACGTTGAGAACTAAGTTGCCAACATTGTCTACCTCTACTGAGTCGACTCTTGGCAGTGGTCGTGGTTGTGCAGGTGAGGTACTTAGAGATATACCTAGTCGGCTCATAAGTTCTGTCACTGGCCTTTAAAATTTAAATTTGGAACTCCTAAAACAAAAACCGTTGTGCATTTGAATTTCGAATCTTTTTCAAATATTTGAGTAGTATAATTTTGCAATTTTCTGTTTTCTTCAACATGGAGTGGACGCTTAAAGATAGCCGTACCGCAATAATTGCACTATATCGTTGTGGTCACTCGCCGACTGAAATGTTTAAGTTACTTGAAAATTTAAAATTCTCTCTAAGATTTGTGTATCGTACCATAGAAAGATACAGTGAGGTCTCTAGTTTAAATGACAAGAAAAGAAGCGGTCGTCCGCGTACAGCTAGGACTCCAGCGGTTGTACAAGCAATTAGGGCACGCATTGCCAGAAATCCCGCTAGGAAACAAAAAGTTATGGCCCTCCAGATGGGTTTAAGCAGAAACACGGTGAAAAGAGTGCTTAATCAAGACCTGAGACTTCGTGCTTATAAACGAAAAACTGGCCATCTTCTCAATGGTCGGCTTAAAGCTTTAAGGCTTAAAAGATCTAAAGCTTTATTGAAGAAGTACGCTAAAAATAAGCACCGTTGTATACTGTTTTAGGACGAGAAAAATTTTGACATAGAAGAAAACTTAATAAACAAAATGATAGTGTACGCTCGCAATAGTAAAGAAGCGTCTAATAGCATTCCCCGTATTCAAAGAGGTCATCACCCTTCATCTGTGATGGTTTGGCTGGGAGTTTCTTATGCGGGCGTCACTAGTATGCATTTTTGTGAGAAAGGAGTAAAAACTAGTGCCAAAGTGTACCAAGACACGGTGTTGACTAATATTGTGAAACCACTATCCCATACGATGTTTCTAAACCAGCATTGGGTTTTCCAGCAGGACTCTGCTCCAGCCCATAAGGCAAAGTCTACACAAGCCTGGCTCGCTTCCAATAAAATCGACTTTGTACGGCATGAAGATTGACCCTCCTCTAGCCCAGATCTTAATCCGTTAGACTATAAAATATGGCAGTATTTAGAGGAAAAGGTGTGCTCAAAACCTCATGCAAATCTAGACTCGCTGAAAAAATCCCTTGCTACGGCAGCCAATATCGACATGAAAGTGGTGCGTGAATCCATTGACGACTGGCCACGAAGACTTCAAGCCTGTGTAGATAATTATGGCGGTCATTTTAAATAAATGTTATACATTTAGATTCTCTAGTTTATAAGCTTTCAAACGCTGTACAAATTATACGGAATAAACTTAAACTTTTGTTTTTATTTGATACTATGTATATGACAGAACTTATGAGCCGACTAGGTAATGCATTAAGTGTCGTTGTCTTTATCGAGTCCTCCGTTATCCTGGCAACATACTTTCATTTTTGCCTGTTAGAGGCGACATTGTCTGGCGGCTGCCATCAACTATTCAATCACGCGTTTCGCCTAATATATGACCAGAAAAAGGTGCTTCACTGATGGTATTCTTGTCGGGCCAGCCAGCACGTAGATTATTATTGCTCTCGTGCTACACATCGTCTGTACTGTATAAACCATTCTTGATAAATTCTTGTGAACTACAAATGTTAAAATGTTGCATCAACAAGTTGTTGATTGAGAGATAATCAGCATGTTTTAATTCACTTTGTAACACGTTGATTCGCATTGTTTCTGAGCAAAAAGCTTACAATGAATATGTAGCTATTTTGATTTATTGGCAAACCACCTGGCACCTGTACAAGGAGATTCATTATATATGTTGTGGTCACACAATGTGTATGATATTAGCAACCTTATGTGAACACGAATGCATGATGTGTGACGAACCTTTACACATAAGCTTAGGGTCGCCGCACACGGGCTACTGGCCAAACGCCGCCACTGGTATATTTCCTGTAGTTTTTATACATTTTATATGGACTCGCCGCACACGGTTGACGCCACACGCTACAAATCGTCGCTACTACGTGCGGCGACCCTTATTGACCTCACTGTCCACATAAACTATCTGGCCCTATTAGACATAGCTGCTACTCGCATAATACATTATAGCATGCTAAGCTCCCAAGTCCGTTGAAACTACGGCCGCAGCCGGGCCCGTCCACCGGAGCCGGAACAAGCTGACCGGAATGGATTAATGAGGGCTTTATACGTAAGGTAATACATGATTTATGTCCAGTGTGCCGTGGGTAAAAGGTTGACGCTATTTGCATCGGATTTTGGTGCGGCTAGGTGTTAGTTAATTGGTTTAGACACTTTAATTGTACATTCTGTCGATTCTGGTGACAGGAAACACGTTAGTATAATGGTTGTTGATTTCTAATGGTCATGGACATTTCGGGGCGTCAGTATGAGGCTATCGATGAAGTCATATGTGGCAATTAAGACTTTCCGTTTCGTAAATTAAGTTGTAATAACCTTGATTACTCCAGTCGATTGGACCACACAGATTTTTTATAGAATTCCTCCACACTTTAGTAATCTTGTAAAGATTACAAGAGAATCGTTAATAAAGTTTTAACTTTTTGAGTTCCACGTTTTCTCAATTTGGTAGTATAAATCGATTGTATACGTTTTGATCTAATTACAACCGTTCCTATGTTATTGACGAGATTCCTGGAGTAGGTACTTGTTTACGCCCTCTATTGACCTGCGATCAGGTAGTTAGCAGCCACAACGCGCCAAAGCATGACCTAATCGCTTAATCAGATATTCAAATTAACCGACTTTAAATTATTATCAACACTTCACACTGCTCTAACACGTTACACGACTACAAAACGCTCGGTGTGAAATAAATCCGCGTCTCACAACAAAACTACGAAACTCGCTTGACAGGTCGGATTTAAAGCTTTTGTGGCACGAGTTCAGGGAATCAAGCCTTTGTCGCCGTTTGAAGGGGTTGGGCTCTCAAAAAGCCGAGTGCCAAGCCGCGTGTGTTTTTTGTCATTTAACAAGACTTGCTCGCTGATAACATCAAGTTGTATTACTAAAGTGTGGACACGAAAAAAATCTGGTCGTATATATTTTGATATAAATTATTTATTATTATGAAATTAATGTTACATTTGTTTTCTAATAATATACATATTAAAGCAGATGATAATACAATGGAACATTATTCGATTTTATGCGTATGTTTGACATTCCGTACTTTATACTTCATACCTTTTTCATCGTTCGTAGCTTTTTGCCACTTCGCCTTAAAAGTTTGTAAGTACGTCTTTACAATCTGTTTTATATTTTTTAAGATTTTTTTTCACCAAGGCCCAATATTTCTCAATGGATCTCAGTTCTGGGCAGTTAGGAGGATTTGCCAGTTTTGGCACCACAGTTCATCTTATTGTTTTTGTACCACTCCATAACTGTGGCACTGTAATGGCATGTGGCCAAATCGGGCCAAAACAGTATAGAACTCGTATGCATGCCTTTCATCCGACAAGGCAGCAATCGCTTTTGCAAACACTCCTTCTTTTATTGTATACTCCATTGATTGTCCCCGAAGCGACGAAAGCTTTGCTCCTCATACCGCAGGAGCATATTGCTTGCCAAACCATGTAGTCTCGAAAATTTCTTTTTTTTTTTTTATATTTATCCGGAATACTTACTCTTCTTATTTTTTGCGACACAAAATTCTTGTCCAGGTAACTGTTTAAAATCGGCTTTGACGTACATTTCGTCATCCATGACTAGGCAGTCATATTTTGTCAGGATTGGTCGTACAGTTTTCTACAACGTGATTTGACTGGAGTTTCCCGTTTCTCTGATCTGTTAGGTCTGACTACAGCTTTGTATTTCTAAGCCTGCATAACTTTAAATTTTTTCTACGAACGATTTAGAAACTTTCACTTTTTTGCAACATCTCTGATAGATAGGCTCGGATTTCTTGTAAAACAGTTTTAATTTTTTTTGTGCACAGGTCCACTTTTTCTGCCACTTCCTTGCTTCCGTTCTACAGTCAGGTCCTTTTTCTATTTAGAAAGAAGATTGAACTGTCGATATATTCATTTTAAGGCACTTAACAATGTCGTTTTGTGAAAAACCTGGATTTTCTTGAAATATGTTCACAATGTTTTTTCTTATCTGAAGCTCTTTGGACGGCATTTTGATTTATTATGCGGATATCGTAAAAATACCGTTACGTCGTGATAAAACAGAATTTTGACAACATGGTTTGACATAAGATTATTATTTTTTAGAAACAAATGAATGCCAAGAGGTCGAATTCAAACCGACCAGATTTTTTCATGTCCACACTTTATTTATATATCTAGATTCCCCATAGTATGGAGGATCATATATCTATATTTATTTATTTATTCATTCACAATAATACAATGCAAGCTTACAGTATAGACACCAAATCGCTTACACGCTAAAATAAAAAAAAGATAAACATACACAGGTAAAAATATCACAAATCGTAATTATAATGTCTTTCCATTAAGTAAATGCCAATTCAAAAATATCCTAGCAATATTGCTCAAGTATGTCAAACGATCAGCGAACATGTCAGCGTCTTCGTGCTGAGTGAGCATTAGATGCAGCCATGTCATGGCACGGGCGGTAGGCGCGTGGCTCGCGTATCGCGTGCTCGCGGACGGCCGCTGCAGCAGGCCCGGCCGGCGGCGCGGCGCCACCGCCCCGTCCGCGTCCGTGGGTATCCGCGTCGGAATCACCAACCCGATCCGAGCCAACACCTCTGCACTATCCACTCGGTGATGGACAACTGACAGATAGTGTGCTAGCTTTCTTCTCTGCGCCAGCGTATTTAGCCCGACCATGCCCGAGACAAAGATGGAGGGATAGAGGTACGGGTAGTAACCGTAGGCTTTTTTGTACAGCCAGCGAGCAAATTTGCGTTGTACTTTCTCAATCATGTGAGAGTATTTGGGAGTATTTGTACCACCGTATTCTAACTTGCTCCTTACAAACGCGCTAAAGAGAATTTTAGCCACTCCGATATGAAATTGTTTTGCAATCCTCATCACAAATCCCAAGGTCCTGCTAGCCTGCTTGCAAATGCCAGTTACGTGCTTATGGAAGTCAAACTTATCATCTAATATTAAACCTAGGTCACGAATTTCACTAACTCTTTCCAGAGTGTCGTCAGCTAAATGGTCCTCAGTTTGGAGTGGACAGCGCTTACGTGAAAAAGTGATCACCTTACATTTAAAGGCAATACATTAAAAGGCAGATTTCAAATACTCCGCTCGGCTGCCGCGTCAATGTCAGCCTGTAACGCTGCATTATCAGCCGTACTACCGATACCTCGGAACAGCTTCAGGTCATCCGCAAAAGGCAAACACTCGGCGGTGCGAGTCACATCAGGCAAGTCGTTAATCATCAGGAGAAACAGCGTAGGCCCTAGAGTACTGCCCTGACTTACTCCTGATAGCGTGAAGCAGTGTTCGATACTTGGTCCCCTGCTCTTTATACTGTATAGCGCTGACATCACAAACAGTATAAAAAGCTGTAAGTATCACCTGTACGCGGACGACGTGCAACTTTATTTTTCTAGCGCGCCGTCAGACACTTCTGCTGCCATAAACACAATTAATGCGGACCTTGATCGTATTTCCTCTTGGGCGGAGAAGAACTGCTTAGTTCTTAATCCTAGCAAGTCGAAGTATGTGGTTTTCGGGTCAAAACATCAAATCCGTAATACCCTTAATTCCCTTGATGCTCTGACTTCCGGGAATGTTGCCGTCATGGGCGAACCAATAGAACAGGTGGTAGAAGCAACCAACCTCGGCCTTCTTATGGACGGGAATTTGCGCTTTGAGAACCACATACTAAATGTTGTGGGTAACTGCTTCTATCGCCTTAAAGTTCTATATAATATACGTGATTACCTTAGTGTCGATTTGCGTGTCGACCTATGTGAATCACTCATATTATCTAGATTAAACTATTGCGATGTCGTGTATGATGGGTGCATTACTGGCCGTTCGAAGAGGCTAATACAACGAGTGCAGAACGCATGCGCTCGTTTTTGTTTCCGAGTCCCTCCCCGGTCCCACATCACTCCGTACTTGAACGCCGCTAACTTGTTGAACATGCCTGCACGCCGGCGCCTGCACCTGGCCACTCTGCTCTTCGGGGTGGTAAAGCATGAAACCCCATCTTACCTATTTCAAAAACTGGTATGGTCAAAAAGTGCGCGCAGATTCAAGGCAATGGCCCTGATACCTATGCACCGAACCGCTGCTTTCCGAGGTAGTTTCAAGTTTGCGGCGTCTAAGTGCTGGAATGATATCCCTCCCCCTATCCAAGGGGCGCTTAGCAGATACACCTTTAAGCGTATGCTTAAGGGTTATTTGTTGACGCTCCAGAAATCGATATCCTAATCCAGCACTGTGACAGCAAAAATATGCCAATTAGTAATTTTGAAATTTTTATTTTATTTACTTGCTGTTTTATAAGTAAGAATGAATTTGAATGTCGAATGTTATTTTTTTTATTTTTTTTGAATTATATTGATGCTGTATGTAGGTAGTACGTACACAGCTCTCACCTGGTTTTTAAAATTATATTTATTTCTCTCTCGCCTATCCCAATAGTATATTAGTATAGTAGTTTATATATATATTAAATTGTATGACGTTTCCGTGAGTCACCAACGGTGCTGGCTGAAAATCAGCGCTGCAGGTGTCTGACACCTCAGCATAATGCTGAGCCAGTGTCCGGTTCACTGCCGCAGAGACACACTTGTTTCATGTTTCATGTGCTTTTCTTGTTTATTTTATTATTTAATAACCATGTGTGTCCTGTGTGTTTGTGAATAAATGTATCTTTCTTTCTTTCTTTCTTTTCTTTTCTTTCTTTCTGAAGCGTGAAGTAATGGTTTGACTCATAATCACCCACTATACTGCCTGAAACACAAGGTATCCTAGTTCAGGCCCTCGTAAAAATGTATCCCTTCATATAATATTTTAGTATAGCCATTATTCTGTAAAATATGTTTTTAATAATAAATGAATTATTATGAATTATGAATGATTTATGTAATGCAGCTTAGGTTATGGTGGTCATTTTTATTGTTACCAATTAATAAATGAATTAATTTAACAGGAACTAAAGGCATATCTCATACTGTACTGCATATAGACTTTACCACCTTTAGACGAAGCCAATGGTTACTTATCATATAACTCTCCGAGTACTAAACGATATGATGAGCTTCAATAGGAACTAGATAAAGCATCATCGTTGTACCGGTCATACTCACGTAGAGTAGAGATGATTCGCGAATGAATCAGCTCCACCAAACTGTACCTACGAACAGTATCAAAGGTCATCTCGATAATACGCGTTCTATCTGCCCTCAACGGTCAAGCTACCTCTAAATTCGTAGAGATCCACAAAGCAGCTCGTGCTCGCGCTTCCACTTTTTGTTTCCCGCCGCCGCCATGTTTCCAACAACTGTCACAAAAAAAAACTCGCCGCGGTCGCAGAGGTGTGAATATAATTAATGGTCCATCAAAGGACCCGCCTACTGCAACTGATTCAAACATGAGCTCATTTCAACATACTCCCGATTTGATCTCTCGTGTTTTTATCGGCCAGAATTCATCACTCATTTTAAATATTATTTTCGCTGCAACATCAATCAAGGTACGGTTACGAACTTACGATCCAGTGTTTAATTAGGGGAATCGTAAATCTTGGCATGGAAACTCGATTCTAATTTCATCGTATGTCTGCGCTTCAATTTGCTTTACTGAGTCATTAGTCTACATACAATTGCTTCGAGGATATTCCAAGTATTAATTGTGCCAATGTTTCGTCTTATCGTCACTGTAGTCTTTAATAATCCAAAATATCACAAGTCTAAATATAATCGAGGTTAATTTGCACCTACGTTGAATGCCTTCGTGTTCACGTTTTTATTTATCTTCCGCCAAGGATTCTGATGTCACGAGACATTGAATCCGAAAGCCGACGAGGATGCTGATGTTTTCCAGAAACAAGCGTATATTTAAGTGTAAGGTGAATCGGTAAGCTGATGGCTCGCACCGTGCCTCGTGACACCTGAATGAGCCATTGTACACACTGGTGCGGATCGGGTCGCGTTCGCGCAATCCGTGCGCGATCTACTGAGAAACCCGGGTCAATGTCTCGCAGACCCCGACTCTAATTACTAAGACGTTATGACTTAGGCAATGCCGCAGCCGAACCTGACACCGTAGCTCTGTATTTTTCCGTTACTGTTTATGTACTATCATAAAATTTTACATGCCCAGTGTTTCTAGCACCACCATGCAATATGACGTTTTCATATCCCGGCCGGCTATAAAAGGGTCATCAAGCATAAACTTTTTTCAACATCTCTTGAGCAGGTACGTCGGCCACAGGTAGTCTTTTTGAACATATTCTATTGTAGCAAACCAAGTGATATATCCTTTACAAGGTACCTATTGTCCAATTCCACCAGACGACACTATGTCTGCCAGATGCTGCGACGTTCTTTTGTGTTTTGTAGGATTTTGATCGTGAAAAACTCTCAGGTTCTGAGAAATTCTCCGATGCGATGCAGCCGGGATTCGGGTCAGGTTTTCTACCTGTGCGCTGATGTTGCGGAACCATTGGGAACGTTCCGTAGAGAAATCTTTAGTTTCGTAAAACCGTTGCATTTAAAAGCTCGACTTAAATATCACAAAGAATGTCTTTTACGACTGGTCATTATCGACTTTTATTATGTAGATAGTTGAATAGTATTGGTCGTTTCCGATTTTAAAGGACAGGAAGCTGCGGTGCAACCTGTAAATGGCAACTATATATATATATATGACATTATTCGCTTAACCGGTTTCTTGTCGTTCATCTTCAGTAGTGTTTTATGTGGATTTACTCGCGCAGTTCGCTGTAATGAGACTAATATCCTATCATGATATTCATGATTTAATGAAACACTAACTTTTGTCCCTTAATGTCATTCATTGCGACAAGAGCGAAGATAGGGTTTCAATTACCTCGACTACATTGTAACTAAATGCAGTCTTGCATCAGATTGGATTATGTAGTTTTGTAAATTATCTAGAAATATCTAGGTGTTGTTTCTAGCTGTTCAGACGGCTCGGCGGCGAACGGGAGTGCAGAAATACACGACGCACTCAGCGCGTTGGCATCGTATCGCGACACTAATCGCCAAATCTATGTCTAGTAATGCCAACGGTGAACCACTTGATCAAAGTAAATGAAAACAAAGTAGTGTTACTCCGAATCTTTAGCAGTTATTGTAGTGTTGTCCTTTTTACTCGACTGCCCCAGAAGGAGGGTTATGATGAGTATGTGGACAAGAAATTATATTTCACGCTTACAGTCCAAACGGCTGGATGGATTTTGGCATATGAGATGTTGGATTCCTCATCATCATGGGAGCGATATAGGCTGTATTTGAAAACTGTTGGGTTTTTGTAAAATGATTTGATTTCACTTGTGCAAGCCATTAGCCAAATTTTTTTTTTTTTTTAAATCGCCGTGAACTCGATGAAGACTGGACGCAGGATCTAGAACAGGAGTTCTATAAGTAACACGTACCATCCTGTGTACATCGGGTTCGAATTCGATTCGCAACATCGGAAGTTGTGCCGTTTATTAATCTGCATGACATCATCCGCTCACAAATCGACAATCAACGGGATCGCCGGACATCGGCTGAGATAACAGTGCTCTCATTCACAGAGCTCAGAAACCAGATCATCACAGGCGGACCAGTATCAGGACGAGATTGTTTATGTTGACGTGTGATGACACTCGGGGTCAAGTTATTATGGTCGGTTTGTGAATATATTTCCTGTCCGGTATTTAGGCCGGCGCGAGTTACTGCATCAAACCGAAGGCAAGGCACGCAAATTAAAACGACCAGTCCACGATATTAACAAGGAAATTAATACGCCACGAGAAATAACGACAACAGTTAAGCAGATAAGGTTAAATCGCATAACAAACATGAATGTAACACTAAACTATCGGCATTAGGAATGCGATTTCGAGGGTAATGTTTTGATAATAAACACGTGTAGTTGTTGCACCAATCGAATGCGTGTGAGCTGGTTTTATCAATGACATACGTTCATGGGATACTGCGGCACGGTGACGTAAGAGCGCACCGAAATGATCGACAGGGGAGTAGTAAACAAGCGCGTGCGCTGCGCCATTCACTGCGGCCGGAAACCGCGCGTGTGTGGGTGTGTCTTCACACGGCTCTACGCTCGTGTAGGGTGAAATTATGAAGTCATTTCTATACTAAATTACCGGTGCCAAGTGCCAATACTGCTTGAAGACGTTTCAATGGTTTTGTAACGCTTCGGATATATTTAGTCTATCCTATTGTAATTCTCTATAACGATTGTCGGGAGGATGTTTTACATAATAGAAAAATCAGCCTGTCAGTGTCTTTCTTGCATTTATAACTGTGATGTATTGCATACTCTTGATTCCTCGCTCGCAACTTTATTTTGTATTTATTTCATTTCCAAAAATCACGTAGCATTACATATATTAATTACGTAGAGAGCTATGGAATTGATACATTACTTTCAACCAGAAATAATTATTTACAACCGCAAAAAAGAAAACAGGGTAAATGAGCAGCAGATGATTGACGTTTATCTACTACGCCTTTAAGTTCAGTGGATCGCTGTTCAAAGGATTGTTTGCTATCTTATCTCAACATCGGGCCAGGCATAACGGTTCCAAATCCAACTATATTAATTTAAGTTACTTTTTTATTAATAATTAACTATGCTGTCGCAGATTAATGTCGGTAAACCGATCACCCGGTTAATTTATGATGATTGTAAACTGCCGATTAAATATCGATTGAGCCCATCTCCAAATCGAACATTTCTTCAATAAGAGCTATAAAAAAATCTTGTTGAGACTTGTCATCGAAGAGGTCACAGATCTGACTGGATAGTTAAAACTTGTTTCTGTCAGTGAGCTGATAAAATACTTAACGAAAATGATCACGTCTATCGGATAGAAGTAAGAAATCATTTACCACTACATATTTCATTAAACCCGTCTCCTAATGGTAAGTCTTTCTTACGGTTTTATCGTTCAAACAAATTAACAACAAGATTATTGAAATCTGTAAATTAAACGCTGATACTGTTTGTCCACCTGTTGCCAAATTTCCTATCTGAAACAACACCACTTCACTAAAACGATATAACCTAAGGCAAATTCCGTGTTCAATGTAACTGATATTTTTCTATCGAAATAATTTTGAGCTGAAATTTTAGTTATTTTAGCAATTTAAGAATTCGAAGCTTTGAAATAGGAGATTAGGCGCTTTTTTAAAGCACCTCTTTTAATGTCCTCGGCCTTAAAACAACAGAACAGACGCGGACGGACAAGAAAGTTGGAGCCAACTTTATGGCCGGATGCGCTAACTGTCAACCACTCTTATGCTCTCGCGACCGGACGATTTACTTGTGAATTTCGAAAAGATTTCGTACTAATTAATCGATCCGATATTTTTTTGCATCCCACGCTTTTTATTAACTAGTTGTAGCGGTGATACGTTTTGATTGGTTTGATTCTAATCTCTTCGGAAATGAGTTATGTTGTGTCTGCTTGCTTTCCGCTGCCGATATTACTTAATGTTTGCTTGCTCTTTGTTACTTAATCAAACTTTCTATTTAATAAAAACTTTAAGATGTTACCCTTGCTTGAGATAACATCCATTTATAATTTTAATGCACAAATATTGCGCACCTAGAATTGTATTAAACGGGTGACAATACTATATGTATTCTGTAGCAGAATTTGCTTAGCGCATCTATGACGACATGACCTAGATGTTTAACACAAAGATATTATTGCCATGTCGAAATACGTGTGCACATAAGTTGAATTCAATAGGTCAACAAAATAACCAAATATGGTAAAAAGAGTCAGTATTAGTAAATCGGTATACATATACCATATATATAGTCCTCCTCGTCGTATCCGACGACGGCGACCCTTGCAATTTTCTCTGATGAGCACGTATATGGCTCGCAAAGTCGAACTTAGTTCGAACATTGTGTGCAGTATAACTGGCCTTGGTCATTGTAATTATAAGTATAGGATGGTTTGGGTCGGGTCTTCCGTAAATGGCGCTTTTGGTTCAGGTGTTCTAGTCGAGCTACTTCAAAGAAGCTACACCTTTTCTGACTTTATAACGTCATTCTGGTCTCATAGACGCGACCTCCTCCCAGCCCTCAGCAGGTATATCGCAGGCTTTGAGATAAAGTTTTAATAAGTCCTTGTAGCGCAGAAACTGCCCCCCACGATTACGCTTTTCATCCTTGAACTCGGAGTAGAAGACAGATTTTGGGAGTCTGCAGTGACCACTCCATCTCAACTGGCTGTTCATCAGTATGGCCTCCATGCCGGGCATGTTACATCTACGTAAGACGTCCATGTTGGTCACACGATCCTGCCACCGAATGCGGGGAATACATCGTAAGCAACGCAAGTGGAAGGTGTCAACTCCCATGGACCTGGTTCGTTTCAGTTTTCAACCTATATTGAGATACCGACTCCTTTCTCTAATATATGTCCTCATTCAATCACAGTCTATATTTCTTAATATTCTTCAGAGCAGATGAGTATCTGCTCTGAAGTGTACGAGTGTACACTTCGATTATTTGGAAACATCAACAATCAAATAATGCCCAATATTATTACTTTAAGCGTATCTCATTATTAAGTTAATCAGAGACTTCGCATTTTGTTTTACGAAGCGTAGACGCACACATATTACCGAAAGTGGTTATTGGGGTCCCATTAACCGGCCATCTAGGAGTCGCGACCAGTTTGCACCGCTATCAATGGCTCGAGTCAATGGGTAAGCGGATTTGCATAAGCGGGCTGCGTATCGCCGCCATTCATTACTTTAATGATAATCCACCGGAGAACATGTATTCATGTGCACGGGTTCTCTAAACTGAGACTGTGTATCGTAGATAGCACCTTCTGACTTGTATGGTTGTATGTAAGTGCGAGGGTTACGAATGCTGATCCACGATGTACATAATATAAACGATGTCTTGAAATGTACAATATTATTGTACATTCCAAGACATCGTTTATATTGTTATTACTTAAGTACAAGATATCTTTATAATCTATTTTTTTGACGACCTCTGTTGCCAAGTTCTTAGTGACCCTGCCTACGAAGCTAGAGGTCCCGAGTTCGAATCCCGGTAAGGGCATTTATTTGTATGATGAGCACGAATATTTGATCCTGAGTTATGGATGTTTTATATGTATTTAAATAGATCTAAACCTACTGCTTGGACTGCATTCGTATGCTTTGCATTTGCCTTCCAATAGTTTTTGTCTGTTTATATTGACTAATGGTAATGTCTGATTTAAATGGAATGTTCGTTGCGTCATTTCGTCAGACTTCATAATTTGAAACGACCATTTTGTTCTATATCTGGCTAGCATCGTAAATCCCAATGACACAAGTCAGAGTCCAGGTGTCTTCTCTCGATATTCTCAGAACAAAAACATGTGTACACATATGTAAGTAAAGTATAGTAATTTGATACGACAACCAAACGCCAAAACTCGTCTTTTGGTTTTAGTAAATGTATAATATTTTAAAGGCTTCTTATACCACACTTTGCAGATATGATTGGTGGTGGAAAAATCTTAATTACGTACCTATTTATTAGACATTTTTCATGGAAATTTATTACCGGAACCATTAAAGCAGCATTGATTGATTGCGAATCGAGTTTAGAAATAATACCGGTTAATATTATACCAATTGATGAAGTGAGCTATTTGTGGATATAATCAGGATTCAACATGTTTCCTCATGACTTTATGAGTTATGCAGGGTAGCAATCTCGAACCATTGATATAAACCTCTCTCTATAAACCATCATTGGATTTATTATTAACTAGCGACCCGCCCCGGCTTCGCACGAGTACTATAATATACACATAAACCTTCCTCTTGAATCACTCTATCTATTAAAAAAACCGCATCAAAATCCGTTGCGTAGGTTTAAAGATCTAAGCATACTTACATAAGGGACAGACAGCGGGAAGCGACTTTGTTTTATACTATGTAGTGATTGACAGTTCTCGGAAAGCTTGCACATCATTTGATACCTAACAATCAATTGTTAACAATAGTTCTATAAGTTCGAATTGTCTTATTAAGTAATCGCCTTGCCAAAAGTTTTTAAATGGCATGCAGGCATGTCGCAATCAAAGCTAGCAGGTGCCTATGCCAAACACAGTCATTCATTATATTGACATCTAATTATAATAATTAGCTGGACGATCTTCTTGTAAATGGAATAACTACATACATAATTTTTAAATTTTAACAAATGTATTAAATGTTTATCTTGGTCAAATGATTTATTCTCTTGACTTTATTATGATACTGAACGATTCATTATTCTTAATTGTTCATTACTAATTGGACTAATTGGAGCGGAAAATTGCATTTGAACTTTCACCGTAATTTCTTTCAGATTTATGATTATGTCTTTCGTCTGGGTCTTCCAGCGCAATAAGATAATTATAATAAAATATTTTTTACAGTACATATGGTGCTACTTTCCCGCACTAGTGCGGAAAAGAGCACTTTTCGTGCATATGTCGAAACTTTAAAGAGCCATATGTACAGTAAAACGTTGTACGATACACGTGCGAATAGGTAACTCGCAACTCGTGTCGATTTAAAACACTCCCTTCGGTCGTTTTTTAATTTATCACCACTAGTTGCGAATTTCCTATTTTTGGCACTTGTATCTTAAATAACTATTACAATGCATGTGCTCGAAAAGAGCGTTTTCCAAGCACCCAAATCGTGCAGAAAGTGCTACTTTTTCGCACTAGTGCTTTTTACTTTTAAATTTTTTTTTAATTTTTGAGTCGGTCGTCAGCCCGACGCAAAGAGTTTTTATTAGATACTTGAAAAAAGTTTTACTAATATTTCAATTACACTTTTTCTTTCATATAAATGGTACATAAATACTAATAATGTATAAAATATTTAATTAATATTTTTAAATTTTAAATTTGGTGAATTAATCAATTAATTTTAAATATTCACTAAATGTGTTCGGCTGAACGCATATCTTTCTCATGCCTTTTGCGATACAACAATATGGCGACTTGCACATGCGCATATGTTGACCGCGCATGTACTTAAAACTAAAAAGCTCGCCATTGTTGTGATTGTTGTTTATTTTGGAGTTGTTTTATGTAATATGTTAAAAATGTCGAGTGAAAGTGAGTAATCAATAATAATAATCATTTATTGCGTTTCAATAGTGTCAGTTTGTTTCTTAGAACTACGACGGTACAGCGTCTTTTTGTTGTGGAATGTATTGAGTTAGTACTCAAAATTAATTGTGTTCCAAAACCACAATACAATGGTTTTAACTTTTAAGTGAATCAGCTTTACAGCAAATGATGTGAACAAGTTGTTAAATGCAGTTCCAGATAATAAGCAGGTACCTGACAATCTACCTAGGTTCTTCAATTTTAACCTATTTTAAACTGACATGTAATTTTCAACATTTAATCTATTTCCTCACACAAGGCATAGTAAAACGTTGTATGATACACGCGCGTAAAGATGATTTCCGACTCGTGTCGAATTATACATTCGCTCGCTTCACTCGCTCATGTATAAAAATGACACTCGTCGGAAATCACCTACTTTCCACACTTGTAGCATAAATAACTATAATTTGTTTTTGTTTCAAGAACACACTAGGAATCATATTGTGACTAATATTATTTTTAGCGCTCATGTCTTCCAAGCTACATATTAACTGGGTAAAAAAAGGGATAATGTTAGTCTTAGCTTTGGGTGAGTGGTATCTTCATAATTGAACACCATCATATGTACTTTCATAATTTGTTACTTTCTTGATGCCAGTACAGGCCGGTACACATGACAACGGCAGTGGAAAAGATGCCCTTTGACCTAGTTATTTTAAAGTACTTAGCACAATTCCATCTGTCTTCACTCAGTTCTGTCGAGACACATGTCGCACTTCCCTATGCGATAACGTTAATTCCTTGGACTTTGCCTCACAGTGGAACAGCGGTGTAATTGTCACCCTCGCTGTCTACCTTCCCGGGTTAACGGCGTTGTTAACCCCTTATCGATGATACATCGCACGTTGGGATAACTAAGCAAGTTGGCCCAATATCAGTCAAGCGCGAAGCGTAGAAGCACAGGTAGAAATTGAAACTTTGCTGTTTTGGCTCTTATGAGCTGATTCTCTGCTCATAAGAGCCAAAACAGCAAAGTTGTCATGACTAATAACTAGGAAGGTGAAGATGTCATGAAATAAATTGTTAATATATGTGTCTGCTTAAAAGTAAAACGATAATGCTTTGCAAATGGCACGAAAATACCTAATGGGCGAAACAGCAGGGGTCAGAACGTGCGCTAGACGAGCCTGTACCGAATAAATTATTATAATTGCGCACCTAATTTACATCCCATACTGTTCTCCAAGTGTGTGTCACCGAAATATTAATAACGAACATTTGTTAGTTTCTGGCAATAGAATGATAGTGCGCCGCCCACCCGGAGTGCTCCGGCACGCGACATACCCATAATCCTCTACGTGCGTCGACGAGATATCCCCTTCTCATGCAAACGAGACAAGTCCCCGACTTGGTAAATTATCGGTTCCTTTACTGCGGATTAGTGATTCTTCTAATCATTTATCAACTGTCTGCTTCGCCGTTGTTTGTTAAGTTAAAAGGATTGTTCGATTCGTCTCCATTAACTAAAATTCGTTCAGTCCTCACGATTCTTGAACGAATTTCTACCAGATGGAACTTGGTTTCGGGTAGTTACTATTCTAACGACTTTGAAACTTTCAGCATTATAAAAGAACGTTTTATATCTGGTAAAGTCGATGACAATGACCGCCAATTACCACATAAAACATGCAGTTTTTATTAAGCGTTCATAAAGCATGAAAACTCCATCCATAATAGCAGTCATAACTCGTCGCGTCCGCGTCTCTATAAACAGGGCTGTCACTCCCCCCCGCCCTCGGGTGCATCCATCACCCGCATCGAGTTCCTCACCAGCCCCCGCATTATTCCGCAATGATCATCAATTACACCAGTAATTGCTCTTCGGGCACCTTAAATCCTCTTTCTCAATAGTCTAATCGCAGGCGTGGGCGACGGTGACCTCTCACCACGCGTGGGCGGACTTTCTACCGCAATCGGGCAGATTCGAACTCGACAGATCCAATGGATAGCGTGTTCAATACACTCTATGGGCGCCAAATGAATACGGAATGAAGCATTAAATATGGTTTGTTTACATTGGATTTGTATTGGAGAGTTTATCGGGCGGTTGAGAGTTATGGTGGCAATTTTGTGACACGTTCACGAGTTGATGCCATGAGCTCGCCAAGTTTTGATTGCTGGCTTTGTATTAGGTACACTATGTTATTATTTATAATATCTGCTCCTTTTATGTCGTAGGTCGGAGATTTACAACCTTCGCTTTTCAAGAAGCTTATATGGAATATTAATGATCGTTCTACGTGACATATTTCATGATAAGTCCCTCTATAATTTTCTACGTAGACACCTAAGCTCTTTACCATCCATGTATTCGTTTATGCAGGGAATAAAATCACGTCTAGATACCTGTATGTGTAGCTGTATCGTATTGGATTAATTTCCATGCGACATTGCGACATCTGTCATTAGGTAGGTATTATGTTTCACACGGCGACTCAAAGCATCGACAGAAAAAAAAACCGTGGTTTTGGTCCTTTGAGCCGGATCAAATGGTTTTTCTGACCGTATCCGATTACGAACCATTGCCCGTTGAAGTAATCAACCGTGAATTACCATATATCATATTTAAGTTTTTATCACCTTGGCGCATCGTGTAAGGTTCCCTTCATATTTTATTTATTTCATAATCATGTTACTAATTTCCATCAAGTGTTAATTCGATCGTTAGCATAATGTTAATATTTAATTCTTCTTTTACTTAGCGCCGTTCACCTCGTTATTTCCACAAAAGCCCCTTGTATTCGGCTCTTCTCATTTAACTGTTTCAAATTTCACAAATATCTTTAGTTTTCAATGTTTTCATATGAAATTATAATAGTAATGGGTGTCGTAGGTTGATATTAATGTCCCAGCGAGATGTTGCGGAAGTCGCCTACGCTAGCGATTAAAAGTTCAAGCTATTCGAGACACCGGGGCCCCGCATTGCCCCCACTATTGTTTGTTTATGCCACGTTTCCCTTTATTATCATTTTAGTGGATTCCTAACGCGACTTGTTTATGGAACTGAACTCATTTCGTTAAACGGAGTTATTAAAATGCAAATGGAGTTGTGATGGCGTTGGGCCGCTTCAATAGGGGTTTGATTGGACTTGCTGTCCAACCACAGATTAGACGTAGATTTAGAGCTACCATTTTGATTTGAATAACTAAGTTGGGAGCACATTTTAACCGTTTTTTTGTCGCAGGCAACTAAAGGTTACACGCCATATGTGCGATCTGCTCGCGCACTGATCTTATTAGTTTTGTAACTCTAGTAGTGCAAGACGAGACACGAGACGCATGGGGCGCCCCAGGTGGTCCCTTACCGTGCACATAATACGCTATGTTTCTGTTAAGCCCAGTTTTCTAAAAGCATTGTTTAAGGCCGCTTAAAAATCAGCTTAACTTAATCTAATACGAATACCGGTTGGGCAAATTCAAATCGCTTTTAATAAATGTGTAATAATCTAGATTTATCGGTGTCTAGAGTTGTATATATTGCGTTAAACCTTGTACGTTCGTTTTTATAGGAAAAACGCATTATGTGCGTGGCTTTCATACGTAATTACAGCGTTTTACCATGACGGTAGAGCCCGGTCAAGAGTCGCTGCGTAGGCGCAATGTTACAGCACACTTGATCGACGCCTACGATGCCTTCAGATGCGGTAATGGATTGCATTAAACGGTATGTTTTCGTCAAAATTCATGTCGCTTACGGCCTTTGTCAATAGAGATACTTGAATTTGCTATTCCCTAAGTGCACTGAGGTATGACGTTAGCTGATAGTGAATTTTTATACGCGCGCGGTCTTGTGCTAGCCGTATGGAATTTTGTTTGCTAGTAAACTCGTGAAAGTATAAGTTCCAAGTTCTTGTGAAGCTTTTAGTAATGTATGAATAAAATAGTCTCTTACTTTCCCGACGTAAGCGATGGTTTTATAGGGTAAGTATACCGCTAATTTTGGAAAATCTAGAGCTTTCTGGAGCTTTTCTTTGATGATGCTAAGCTATCCCGACCATTGTGTATGTGCTTAGTTAAACTAAAGCATTTAATTTCCAAAATTGCGTAGACAACAGACCGGGACCAGATCTGCTGTGAAAGACCATGCCGGTCTTGTATAGGTCTTCACAGTCACCAAAAATGATGTCTCCACAGCAATGCTTAAGTCGAAATAGACGTGAAAGTGATAATGATGATGGTGATATCCAAATGGGTTTACTATCGACAGACTGGTTAAATCGAGCCAACTTAAAACGCTGTCAATACCAAAATGCCCTTGAGGATTTGGGATAGCGCGCACTGCACTGTCTATTTGTATCGGAGTAAACGAGAGCGTGTGTCATTGGGCGGCCCGGTTTTTGAAGATAATAGTAAACAAATATTGAAATAAAAAAAAAGTGTGAATTATTTGTAAAATATGACTCGTTAGCGATTTAGGTAAGAATATGTTGACTTCATGTTTTTAATTGCAGACCCATACGTCAAAAAAATAAAGACATAGAATCGTTCAATGATGATTTTAAGACCAATCTTTGCAATTATTTTCTATCGAGCCGATTTCGTCCAATTATGTATCGGGCCCATCCACGGTCTTTGAAATATCTTGAATATTATAATTTTTTTTTGATGTGCTAGAACAAAGTATTACTTAAAAAACTGCTTGAATAACATCAATTTCAACAAAATTAGGTCTTGTCAGCCTCTTAAGTATCTTACTTAAGTATAAAAAAACCTTCTTATTCCTCGCCCAACTCGCCGCCCACAACAACGTTGTATACAGACAGATTTTTAGGTACATTATTTATGTGATTTCGGATCGCATTGTCACTGACATGGTCGTAAGTCAGCATTAACGATCGAGTCGGGCTGGAGTCTCAATCCGCTTTTACTCACGAGTACAAAAGGAAGATTAAGAGTACCAAGTGAAATATCACAAAAGTGACATAAGGAATGTATTTGAAACGTAAATAGACAAATTGATTGTATAGAATTTGATTTTTATTGATACTGTATTATCTTCTTTAAAGTCAACGATATTATAATATCAATTTTGTAATTTTGTAGTTTCCATTTTTATTTGGACCTACGTATGAACTCGCAATGCAATATGTCATGGCGGTTAATTGACTTGTCGTTTAAACAATGAGGGTATGGATTGTAATTGTTTTTCGATATCTAACAACCAATTACATTCCTTTATTAATATTAATCATACGTGTGAAAATAAGCCGAACCTTGGCACTCTATTCCAAA
This sequence comes from Epinotia bilunana, assembly GCA_947049275.1. Taxonomy (NCBI): domain Eukaryota; kingdom Metazoa; phylum Arthropoda; class Insecta; order Lepidoptera; family Tortricidae; genus Epinotia; species Epinotia bilunana. The sequence goes on from OX346270.1 coordinate 19,431,967, forward strand.
GTTCATGCGACAAGTGAAATCAAGTAGTTCAATTAATCATCATTCTAATGTATTTATTCATCTGATATTGTTCCGTTTCAGCGCTGACCGAGTAGGCGTAGTTTGTTTTGAAATCTGTACCTACACTCGTTACCTCGCCTACGATGCTTTTTGTATCGCCATTACAACTCGATTGTCCGGCGTCAATCAAATCTTCGACATCAGTATGAGTATAACTGACACGGAAAAACATTTGTATTTCTTTCACAATATCATCGCCCACTGACGATTCTTTATCTTTTAATCTTTACATTCAATGACAGATCATTCATTACTTACAGGTCTTAATTCTTAACATTGACGCCTCGAAATTGTTTGTATAGGTACTTGTTTGTAATATCGCGGATGGTCATATCATAAAACGGGTAACCTATCGAAGTTTCGAAAAACACTTGCCCGATTTTCACTTGTCCGAAAACGGTTAACCGAATTCTTATAATCCATATACTTTGTTTACCATACTTTTGAAATATCGCTGGTTTGTTTTCCCACATTGTCGTTTTCCCGAAACTCAATAACCCGAAGAACGATTGCCAACTTTATTATTTGACAACCGAATTGTTTACCACCTTTTCATAATTCCGATGCTACGTTAAATCGAAATCTCATTTTACACGATTAAAAAACATTCAGATATGCTAAAAACCCTAAAGAAGTGCATTTTCAAATTGCAATGCGAAAATAAACTTCAGGGTTAGGTTACATTTAAAACTGTGACCTTAAAAAATAAACAATTGATAGAAAAGGCGCTTAGGTCCAAACATTTAAGTAACAAGAGTGCTGCACGAGTTCTCAAAACGCGCAAGGGGGGGGGGGGGGGGGGGGGGGGGGGGCGCTCGGAGGGCTAAGCCCCCCGCAGTAAAAAAACAGCAAATGATCCTAAAAATGGTATTATTTGTAGGTTAGGTTAGGGTTAGCTTCTGTCCCTTAGAGCGGAAATAGGCACCCCGCGAAGCGGGGTGACGTCGACACGCTGGCGGTTAGGTTAGGTTAAAGTGTCTGTATTCACTTACCCACACTAAGGGTCAAGCAATTAATATTGACGCCTACGCTAATAAAATAGCAAACCAATGTATCGAGGATTTGCATCGACATGCTACAATTTCGATCTTTTAATATAATAGCGGGATAATAATATTTCGGACTTAATACTTTTCGGCACTTAAAACTAGTTGGCAAATGATCCTTCGGAATTTTAATAAGTGTCTATTCGAAACATAAGCGAAATAAAATTACAACGAACTGAGAATTGGGAAAATAATAATATGGGAAAAGAAATTTCGGGCAAACAAAAATTCAGCCAACTGATAAAAAGGGAAACGTTTTCGGGATTTTAATATTCGGTAATACGATTTTCGGGTTTATGATAGGTAACCCATAAAACGCGTCCGACACGGTATCGACAGTCTATCACTAACAGGTACACAGCTTTGCGGTATTGTATTTCAAATGCGTAGTATATATATTCATAAACCAGTTAAACTTGGAATCCATGTTATTGTACACGGACAGCAAAGATGAGGGAACTCGGCCGCAGCAACGGGTCTAGTTTTGATGGCCGCACAGGCACCGTCTGGGCGCGTGACATACTTGACCAAAATAAACACATCACATGAAAAGCGTTATCTCGACAAGATATGCAGCCACCTGATATTGATTGTTCGATAGCGGCCGCGCCCCTTCAATTACGATTATCCACCACGATTAAAAGATTACTTACGTCCTCAATCGCGGGAACACTGCTCTGACCTTTAGTGGAATATTTTTGTAACCTTATCAAATCCAGTTCGGTGCAGAGATATCTATTTGTAGACAGTTTATAATATTGTTATAAATTGGTCGGAATTCGTTTCGCGAATCAAAGAGCCAAAGCTAATTTGTTGTAACAAGTTATCGGAGTGCATTGACAATTAGCGTAATCAGACGCATTCCGACTCGCACGCACGACTCATTCATTACAGATAATGCAACACCGAGTTTTGTTGTTGTTTTGACACGAGTTTGAAATAGAACAGGGACCGTTATCGAACATTTTAATATTCGAGCGGTTTGAACTTGTGGCCTCCGCTTACCCAACCGCACGAGACTGTCATCTCCAGCGCTTCGCCATCATTACCTACTTAATGGGCACGCCCTGAGGGAAATGCGTTCTAATCATCCGTATTATGACTATACTTTATACTTTTGTCTCTGATTCTATGAAAGTATAATGTTGGTTAACCGTTCATTAATGATGCTGCAATAGGCTGTAATCATACTGATCATCATCAGTCGCCTGCCTTATCCCATTTACTTGGCGTCGGGCAAACATGTCCCGTGACCTCGTCCACGGGCTGGTTGGTGTCCCGAAATATTAATCAAAAATATCATTGTTACAGTCAGAGGTAAGCACATACCATCATGTACCTAATCATTATTCAGAACTTAAATTTTCGACACATATAATATGTTATTTCTTCTTCAAAAGCATTTCCCCGGGTCGTGGTATTCAGTAGATTTATCCAACATTCCTGTAAAATGATTTTATGATTTCAACACAAAAAATAAACGTGAGCATCTATGAAAAGAGGCTAACCAAAATGTTATGACTTATGAATATTGAAATGTCAAAATTAATATTGTAGGTTTCCGAAAATTGTCGCTCTAGCTGGTAAGGAAAAAGTTCCATGAAATGAAAATCGATGAAACAAAGCATTCGGTGAAACGTTTGTCGATAAAATGAAGGGATCCCGTTGTATGGTAGGTAGATTGAAGAAGACCAGGTTTTAAAAAGTATTGGCTAAACTGTCTATATCACTGTACACATTTTTGCATCACCATGAACATGCATAGTGACATTCCTCATGCAGCTGCTGCAAATGAACCTCTAATTGACAAACCAATTATTCCCCGATGGGAATCACTAATAAAGTGACACTAATTGCTAACGTACAAGTGGAATTGGTCGACTATAGCAATAACGGAATATAATATTTAAACGATTGTTTGTATATACTTAATGTTGTAGTGACGCCTGTTGTCTAACCCGGGAACACAGGTCAAATGGCCGGTACCTATTTGTCAAACGTTTCAGTGCTGCTTGTTTTTGGCGAGTCTGTCACAATCACTTCCATGCGAGGGTTTCCAAAGCACTTGGACGGCCTCTATCGTCTATGTTTGCCAAGTTGCTTATTGCCACTAGGTTAGTATCTTATAAAGTTTAGCCAAATTGCACCGCGGGATCTTCCTGAAATAAATAACCAACGGAATTTGCTCATGTGAAATCGTGGTCGTCGCGAAATCAAAGTACGTTCCCTAAAAAAACCATGATGTTTTCTTTCCTATACCTTTCGTCAATTAGTGACATTGTGTGCTAGACTTTATTACGTTTGTGTTTTTTTAGATAAGCGACGAGGAACGTAGTTATAGTTATACCGTAGCAAGTTGGTACTAATCTACAAGAGTGTATTTTTCCAATAACACTCGGCAAATACAGTTATCATTATTATCAATGTTATCAACAGTTTTAAGTATATTAGATAAGGCTATTTGCGGCGTAATTCATTAATTCTTTGTAATGCGACATGAAATTATGAACTAGCTGACCGCGGGGCTCCGCCCGCGTAGTACAGAGAACACAGGCAGAGCCGCGTGTTAAAATATAGCCTATGTCCTGAAGTTGTATTCCATATGCTGGTGAAAATTTTTACAAATCGGATAAGTCGTTCCGGAGATTACCCTCTTCATACGAACTTACAAAGCTGCTGCTTACAAAAAGCTGAAATTGCATTTAGATAATAATGAACTACACCATCAGCCTTATTTGTTCCGTCAAAGATTGATCAATGAAAGTGGTTACACTGAAAAACAAGGCCTTCAGATCCCACAGCGAATGAACGAATAGCAGTGGCGTGCACAGACATTTGAGACTGGGTAGGCAAAAAAATTATGAATGTCGACGTAGCCGGCGTCATTCCATACTGTTTTAATGAAAACAATAAACACGTGAAACAGAACAAGCGATTGCTATGGGCGCAACCCGTAAGCCAATAATACGAATCATATTGTTTCGGATTGAATTTGCGATTTACTTTACCACTTGTTTGTGTTAACTGCAATTCCGGTGTACATCGGTCCTTTTTTTTTCTTGCTAAAAGGAAGCTTTGAAATAGTATAATTTTTAATATTCTGTACACACACACACCGTACAACTTTCACAATTTAAAATATCCATTTTTTTCACTAATCACAATTATTTGCCGGCCGGCAACTGTTATCTCACCAAAACAAACAAATAATGGCGGCCGAATAAAAAATGTAAATAGACTTACCCAAATACAGTCAACGCATAAAAGAATAGTCTCGTATTTGCACTAAATTACCATAAAAAAATGCTACTTTTTAAAATAGTCACGTAATCATCGCATCGGAACTAGGGTTTGCAATCCGGATCCGACTTGTATAGAAATTTTCGGATCCGGATATTTCCATACAAGTTGGATCCGGATTGCAAACCCTAATCGGAACTATTCGGAAACCTTCGGGCGTCATCGTTTCAGTCGGATTGGCACGAAAGACGCTGCCTTTCTGCGTCTAATTGTGTGCGTTACTTGTATCATTGTGTGCTCGTATTTATAGGAAGACCCACTACAGTGAAACCGCGTAACTACGACTCGCGGAGACGCACACATAGAAAGGTTCAGACGGAAATGTTTTCTGTCTTTGTCGTGCAAGGCACGCAGCTGCGCTAGCGCCGCGTGGTGTAAACTTCGTCGCGATACTATAGATGATGACTATTGAGTCTATCGATGACAATGATGAACCGGTAGATGGAGTGCTTCTTAATTTACAGAATTATGGATTACTGATAGTTCGATCAAGTATAAATTAATAAGTAGTTTAAAAGGATGGGTATCGGAATTATAGTAGGGTAGGCAGTGTCTTTTTGTCTTTATGAAGTGCACGCCACTGACGAATAGGTACCTAATGACATAATGACATTGCTTTTTCTGGCTCAGTGAATGCAACAATATAAGTAGGTACATAACATAAAATTCACAGAATTAACGATGAATGGGCTGGAAATACAAAATAAGGATAATAGATTTATCATATAATATAATTAAGGTAAATCATCATATTACAAGTCATTGACGGAAATATTTTGCTCTCATTACATTTTGGATGAAATTTCTCAATTGTATTTAGTTAAAATATCAAGGATTCGTTTTAATCATGAATCATTGAGTATGGCGGTTTCTGAACTTGATTGCTAATAGTCAATGTGTATTTTGTCACTTTGTTGTAGCATTCAGCCGTTTCAATTTACACATTTAAATATACTGATGTTGTACAATATTATTATATCCGTACTAAAATTGTAAATGCGAATTTAACTCTGTCTGTAACTGATACGATATGTCGGATCCTACTCCCGGAAACCATCGCCTATGGGAGAGCGATAACTATGAGTAGTATGAGTACGCCTGCAAGGATTTTAATTGCAAACGTCATCCAGTCTGGAGTCGATGTCGCGGCCAAACACAAGTATTTTTTATAACTTACGAGAATGGCCTTTGAAAACCATGTATTGGGATCCCATCAGCTACTCCGTAATTGCTACGCTGGCTTTTATGATAACGTTACATTATGTCGGCGATTAGAAGTAATCGTAGATAGATTACAACTAATTACCTAAAGTTAAATAGCTCGTGGCGAATGTCACGTACGTCCCCCGTGATTCCAGTACTTGCCAAACATACACGTTTATCACGATAATGATGGGCAAGGGCTGCAGAATTGCAGATAGAGCAGATTGGACACGACTTACGTAAATCCTTCGAGCTGTCTTGTTCGAGCCGAGGTAATCCTTTCGTGTTAATCTATTATTTTTATTTAGGTGATTACCATAAATTGCGGATAATAATACTGTTTTCCAAAAACTTTAGAGATAACATGTTTCAGAAAGATAAGACCGTAAATAAAACTTGATCAAATGTGAAGTTCCTTAAGCTTTCGATAATTCGCCTTGTCACGGATCAGTTGAAAGGAAAAGTTACAAGTCTGGTTTACCATGTAAGATTTGCTGTTTGAGAGCAAAGGAGTGCTGTTTAACTTTCAAGTTCCTAAACCAAACTTATAAGTGCGACTGTTTTTCGGCCATTTCACTGCAGTCACTGCAGGCTGAAATACTTGATCTATAGCTTGATCCTTCGTTATTTGGACTATTTTTTTATGTAGACATTCAGTTCTGCTCCGAACGCACGCCTTTCTTCATATTCAAGTACACCTCTGGCTTTGGCTTTAACGAGGTTGTTAAACTCGGATTGATAAGCGTTTCTCACGTCAGGTAAGTGATAAAAGTTCACACCGGCTGATCGTGTCAATATTGACATGACGCTTTCGAACGATTCATTGAACTTAAGTTGGTAGCGATGGCTACATGGGTTTATTTAGTGTTAACAAATAGTGGTAGACTATATCTCTTGATTAGGAATGTAAACATGAGTTGAATTGGGTACACTACATAATTCAGACGAGTCTGTATCTTCTCGAACGCATTTTTTAACCTCCGACGTCAAGAGAGGGGTGTTATAAGTTTAACGTGTCTGTGTATCTGTCTGTGGTATCGTAGCTCCCGAACGGATGGACCGCCTTAAATGCGGTTTTTTTATTCGAAAGCTGATGTGATCCCGAGTGTTCTTAGCCATGTTTCATGACAATCTGTTCAGCCGTTTTTGAGATATTGGACTTTGAAATGAAAATTTTGGGAGTTTTTCAACTTTTCTAATTTGTAGTTATTTATATAATAACCCTTCAAACCATGTTCCGCTGAAAGAATTTGATTTTCAGGATATAATTTAACTACCCTAACCTATTTATATATTCTACTAAATCATCTGCGCTAAAATTTCGTTTAGCGGAAAATGGCTTTGGGAATTTCGAATTTGCTTTTGGACAAATGATTCTTTGAAATTTTCGTGTTGGGAAATGAGAATCAATTGAATCATGATGACTTTTGATTGTTTAATTGTTTATCATGTACCTTCACATTGACATATTATTTTTTTCGCTTCGCACGTATAGATGATATACCTAGTGACAAGTGAACAATAAGATTTAATGATTTCATAATGTTAAATTGTTTCAAGGCGGTTGAAATCAAACGAAAAGAAGCCTTAAAAACTCACACCTTAGATAGTTATTATGTACAGGTGTATCACGAAATCAAGAAAACGTTGATACCTTGGCGGGTGACGAACTCCTGTCGGGCCGCCGTGCCAATATTGGACCTGCATATAATATTACTAGACACTTGCACTTGACTGTGAGTTCGTCCCAGAAGTCCCAGTGTAATTTAAACCCAGGATTCACAACAACTAAATTCGATCGGAGGTCGAACTTCAACTGGACCAACAAGCGCTGCGCTCGGCTCGGTAAACGTGAAGAACAGCCAAGCACGAGTGCTACGCAAATGTTTCGTGCATTGCAAATAGAAGTTACGACCACAATCTTAAATATATACCAGACCTTCTGAGATAAGGCGTGCAGTCAGCAATAAATGTCCAACATATCAATAACATAAACCTTAGGTAGACGAAGTAATAAATCTTATGGGTAGCAATAAACTTTGACTATAGTTAAAAGATTTTATAAAACTGCTTCAATAAATTTTAAATATTTTATAAGTGTATAAAAATTTATATCTCTGTAGATCAATTCAAAATCAATTTTAATAGCCCGTCTAAAACTTCTCCCAGAATAAACTCAAGTCGAAAAAAATCTTATTGTGAACGACGAATTGTAAACGCTTTGACAACACGGTAAGCAAACTAGGATCTGCTAAAGATATAAATCAATAAAAACGTTTGTTAGTTATTCATGGATAATAGATCTCCCCATGTCATTATAATATGAACCGAAACACCGTACATCAAAAACGAAATACCACCACTCAAGATTAAGGGTGTGTAAAAACTATTACGTAACCTGCGTTTAACCTGATACTCCTTAATCCCCGGGCACAAAAAAGGGATCCTGTTTTGAAAGACCGGCGCGGGCGCAAGGGGAGCGCGGGGCGCGTGGCACCTACGAGGCGCGCCACTCTGCCGCCGAATAAATTACTCTCTATCGCCCCGCTCTCCCCCGCCCTCGGGCTCTTATCGATCGAGTAGGATTATCCAGAGGTCGCAGGCGCCTGCGCGCGACCCCGGGCCCCGAGAGGAATGCCATTTGCACAGTCACGACAATTGTAGTTGATAAGGGAATTGTAACACGCTCCATGTTTACACTGTTTGTCCTATTACGCCGCGTTCACATGAGCATAGCTGGTGCGCGTAGATATCACATCGATTGCTATCAAGAGTGAGCATTAACAGTGTTTGATGTCTGTTAAATCTTGATAAATTGCCCTTTTATAGCCATCTTTGAAACATCGTTTCGGGCGATACATTGCATATTAATTAATTCGACAAGATACAAGTGGCATTGGGCGCAGACTCGTTTCGTACTATCGCGTGTATCGACAAACAGCCCACTCCCGAGAAGAACATTGTGTGAAAGTTGTAGCTGCCAAGCGGCAGTCGATTTGTACGCGCGATGTGATTTATAGATTTAATCGTCATTCCGCTCTGACGAGCTTTTGATCGCCTCAAATGTCGCCACACTTCCCACGGGAAAACGGCAGGTGCTCAATGCGACAACTTTGTTAACTCGGACATCCTTATACTGATCGTGAACCATATTAGGCTAATTAAGTCTATTATTTGCAAATCAATGCCCCGAGAACAATAGTGCCGTATACTTGTGCGTGTAATTGGAATTTATAACGACGATTTGCATTCGATTTGGCAATCGTCACTAGAATATCCAATTCGGTCGGCACTTGAAGCGATTCGGGCCTTGGGATGCATTAATGGTGCAGTGTCTGCCGTTATTCATTGCGGCAATTGGACGGGGCTCGGGCCGTGACGTCCCACGTGCAACATATGGTCGCTCGTGAGACCGACGCTTTTGCAACTCAACCACCTTCAGCAGAACAACGTCCTAATTGACTTTAAGACTTTAAGTTCACTCCCGACGTTTAGGCCGTGCAACTTCGTGACATGACCTGACCAATCTGCCCATAATCCGCCACCAACGCCTTACCGGGCAACCAGTTCGGGCACCCAGCTCTCTACAGCTTCAACAGAAACGATGGGCTCAAATAAGTTATTATAACATTTATAACATTTAACAACATTTCGAACGGGTATCGCCGTTGCGATTAATAGCATCGCGGATCTCGTGATTAACCGAGAACCGTAAGGTTTTGTTGATACACTGATAACACTTGGGAGGGGACATCGGAACTAGTCGTGGCTCGTAAAGAATGCTAAGCTGCCAGTTCCGACGTATGTTTATGAGCTGAAGACACTAGCAACTTTATGTCTTCCGTCAGAATTTTAATTGGGTTTATTACACTCTTAACTGCCTGTCGAATAAGGTGGTGTTTGTAAAAGGACTAAATTATACTAAATTAGTCGAGACTCTTCTAATTAATTGTCTTACTTATCTAAACGTTTACTTGTTTTGCCCAATTATAAATGAATAATGTGTACTTTGCCTGCTACTAGTATAATCTCCTCTTTGTCTCGACAAAGAGTCAATTGTGCTGGATGATAACCCGCTTCAAATTCAGTGGTCTGATAAAATTGGGTGTCGCGACTCTGAGTGGGAACGCGAGGAATGGTCGCATTTGACTCGCTCGCCCGACGCTCATCTATCGCGGTATCTTAAGTGATCTAAACAGAATGCGCTATCTCGACGGCGTCAATGAATCGCATGCACTCGCACGGATCAGTGATGCCTGACATGGATTGTCGGGCGACTGGGTCGCTTTATCTCCGTACTCGTGAATCGTGGGTGGAGACGTAGCGTAGAGGCTGTGCAGAGGTGCATAGTGCACGCGCGGGGCGCGCCGGCGCGGGGCCCTCCGTCCGCGCGGGCCTCGCGCGCCTGTCGTCATTCGTGCCGCGACCGCCAAGCGAGCCACCCGCTACACGCTCCACGCTCGTACCGCGAACTCCGCTACTCCCGTGAGACGGCGTGTGTTGTGACTGTCCAACGTATAAACTCGGTGGTGTAAAAATAAAGCCGGCGACAGACGGCGGCGTCCCGGGTTATATTTAAATGATAGCGCGGACTTGGGGCCGGGCTCGCCTGTACTCGACGACATGAGGCTAAGTAAGTGCGACGCCTTCGCCCGACACCTAGGCTAGCTAGACTAGATCATGAATCTAGCTCGCCGTCACGACCGCAACGAGGATCCTGTGCAACGCTCCAATCGGATTAACTTCCCATGTACTCACAATGCGACCTGTTGTTATACGTTCCTATATCGCCCCCCCGATCAGTGTTGTGATTGTTTCACGTGTTTTATTTCATCGGTTTCTAGTTTGTTGAACGTCTCATTTCCGCGTTTGTTTCTCCAATTCTTGGTAAAGACGAAGTTTGATTCACTCTGCAAATAGCATGCATTACTCCGGCCTGTGTCATTCATACCTTACAAGTTATTTTCGTAATTATCGTCGTCTAATGGACAATTACATCCTGTTCGCAAAGTTAAGGCCTGTGTGCAACTCGCGAGATCCTTACATTACAAGTAATTAATGCTGTCATGCTAACTACATTAGTGTTTACTGCAACTATGTTAATATCAATTGTATCTAACACATTAACAAAACCAATACTATTCCAATAACAATGTATTTGTTACCACATTCCTATAAAAGAATCTAAATGTTCCATTCAAAATTAATTTCAACAAACGCTATTGAAATATGTCTATTGTTGTTTTTACGGGGCTGTATCGGTCGAATCTCGAGGTGGCCGGGCCTACCTGTTGCCGGGCGCCAAAAAACAACCATCCTTTACACGGGACCGAGAGACCCATGCCTGCAGCAGATGGGCCCATTCGTCTCTGCAGCCTTTTCATGTATTCCAAATTAATGGCGTTCTATTGGACATTTATGATTATAAATCCTGACTTTTATTCCTTAAGAGTCCGCAGTAAGCTCGGCCGAATTTCACCTTCCCATACAAACGTAGTTACACTCTCAATTTAAAACTACGTGTTGGATATCTATGTCTGTAATTAGTTTATATGGTTCCAGTTTATAAAACTAACGAAATGCAGCAAAAACAATTTGTGTATGAAAAAATTAAATTCGCTTTATTTTTTTTACTATGATATTTAAAGCAACATAAACTAATTACAGACATAGATATTCTTCATGTCATTGTGCAAGCAAAGTTTCGTTACAATCCAACACGTAGTTTTAAAATGAGAGCGTAGCCACGTTCGTATGGAGAATCGAGCTTACTGCGGACTCTTAACGAGGCTATTCTTGATGTAAAAGCTGTGCATTATACAGGAATCCCTGGTAATAAACCTGGAGTTATCTCGAACTACGTATAGCTAAAGTTAGTCGTAAAGTTTGATCTTCAGAAAGATGAATAATATACTAATCATCAAACCGTAGGTAGAGTAGCCCCTTAGGGACATCCGCTTCCATGCTACGATGCGAATATTTATTTAATCGTATTTCATACATTTCAAATAGGCAATTTAGTTTCACATTAACAATTTTCGATACAACAGTGACAACTGGAGAGGACATTAATTTAGTCAGTATTTAAATGTCAACATTCAGGATGTTGAGACATGGCTGCGTCCCCTGACGAAAAGGAAAGAAGGGAAATCCCTAAGACGTTTTCCCGAGCTATACGCAGTTAATTAAGCCTATTCTAGTTGATTAGGAAATCACTATGATGGTATAATTGCGCGTTATGTCGGGATTGAGATTGGCAGGGCGAGCTAATCGATCCTTGTTTATTTGCATAATATCGCTTGTTGTAATTGCAGTTATCGGAACGACCTGTCGCGCCAATAACCACTCTTAATTGCAGCTCCACAAATTGATTTTTCATTCATTGTTTTAATTAATAATATAGCCAGTTTCTTGGGTTTCGCAAAGAAAAGCTTAACATTTCGATGTATATCAAAATTGGCTAGATTTTCCGAATCCAATTGGGCGTTGATTCCCATCAGTTTGCATGCCTTAAAACGAGTTTAATATACGTAGTCGCCACAAGTTAAGAAGCAAGAGGCACAGCAGTCCTAATGTTTTACTAAACGGTAACATTTTTTAACACCTTACTGTGGATAACGCGAAGGAAACTAAAAATGATTTATTTATCAGCAACTGTCAGATTTTTTTGGATGATAATGTTGGTATTCTTGTTGAAGAAAATTTACTTAGAATTGTTTTTACCTAATTGTCAGCACAAAACAAAAAAGTTTTCAAATGATGTAAACGCGTAATTCATCTTAACTGTTTTGCAGATAATTACTAGCTACTGCCCGCGACTTCGTCCGCGTGGAACTCGTTTATATCGTAGCTCCATACAAACTTTCGCCCCCTTATGCGATGATTCCCAGAATAAAAAGTATTCTATATGTTAATCCAGGCTATACACTATATGTAATATATGTATAAGTACCAACTACCAAAATTCACCTTAATCTGTTTAGCTGTTTTTGCGTGATTGAGTAAGAAACATCCAAATGTCCACACATCTAAACTTTTCCATTTATATTATTACTAGCTTCCGCCCGCAACTTCCTCTGCGTGGACTCTGGATAAAAAATGTCCTATTTTTTATTCCAGGCTTTAAACTATCTTTTTGTAAAATTTCATTCAAATCGGTCAAGTTATTTAAGCGTGATTGAGTAACAAACGTCCAAACTTTCGCATTTATAATAATTAATTAATAATAATAATATGTAGTAGGAGTAGGATTGACGTTATTCGCTTTTTTGATTACCTACCGAGACAGAGTCCTTCGACTCTGAAAGTTTAAGTTTTGTATAAGTTGCGTCCTTTTCTTTCTTCTTATCTCGAGTAGAAATTTTATCGGATTGTATGTATGTATGTATGTATGTTCGCAGATGTTGAGATTTGGCACGCTTGCACGCTTTGTGTTGTAAAGTTAATTACCAGACTTACACGTAGATAGGAGCTAAGAATAATCGTTTTCCCAAAGTATGACGTGAAAAACTAATTTCTCAAATTATTCTAGTTTATACAAGTTTATTCTAGGAAAGGGAGAATTTCGTGCAAATGGAAAGCCAATTTATGAAAGTGTTTTACATAAGTTTCTTAAAATATCACGCCGTTAGCCTGCGAATTTCAAAAGACGTTTTGTATGGTCGTCGAACCACCTTAAGGCTGTGCATTGGAAATTATCGCGTGCTTTGAAACGCCGTTCTGGCTAGATTAAGAAGCAATAAGGTCTGATTTTCAGATATATGATTCTTGACTATATGATTGTTTATCTGATTTTATCGATACATGATTGCTTAAAATTTCCTCGATAGAAAAAAAATCCAAAGTTGGGTCTGTATTTTCCTTTTTTTACTCAGCCTACTCAAACGATACATTATTTTACGACACAATCTAGCTAATACTATAGTTAATACGTTATCTCATCTAAAATCTCACTTTATGAAATTTAAATAAAACGTCTCTAAGTTAGGTATTTATCGAAATTTGTCCAAAAAAGCCATTCCCGAAGAGTTTTACATCTCTTTTCCGCGTGCGCGGAATTACACTCTTATTTATGGTCACAGACAGGTACAAAAATCGGGCAATAAATTGATTAAATCAGTGTATATGTTGCCCTGAAAGTCAAAACCTACGTTGCAACCGACCCAGCTTGCATATAGCACATTTTCATTGCAGTTTATTTCATTTCGTAGCTCTTTTACTTGTAATTTAGGAAACCATATTAACCTTAAGGTCGCGTCACCTGACAATACATGCTTTCCGAGTCCGTTCTGAATGCCCCATTACGAGAAATAATCGCGCTTGCTAGCCAGCGATAATCTCAGGCGGTGTGCAATGACATTGAGTGCGTATCTCGTGGATATGACGTGCACGAGAGCATTGAATGTCATATACAACTAATTGCAGGTGCACACGAATGGTTCCCATTACTTGCTAAATGTAAAAGGCGTGATTTGCACCAGAAACTTCTAGCTTCATATTCAAACACATTGGTTTGTAAACGCTTGTATTGCCAGTGATTCCCTCAAAAAGGTTCTCAGGTCGCAATACCAGGATGCCTTATGTGGGATCTGATTCTAAATTCAGTTCTTTAATTATTATTTTTCATTCTAACCATTGGGGTCCACCCTGCCTTATTCTGTTTGGTAATTTAATTTTCTCCAATATGCTCGGAAATGTGCGCCTTACTGTAGCAAACATAGTACGTGAAGTTCCTCGTTACTGACAGCGCAAATTTAAAAAGTTAGTAGTTTATGCAACTGATCCATAATGAGAGGCCCTAAATGAGTAGTATGAGAGAATATATGAGTGTGGTTTTCACACGAGTGTTTTAAGGCTTAATTATGTACAGTTGCATACACTACTTTATATACACACATATCATAAGTACAGTCAGCAGCAGAAGTTGCTAAGCAGTTCTAGCGCTCAAAATGATCTATACACGAACTCTAATGTCAAGGGAATAAGGATCTGTGTAAGTCATTTTGAGCGTGTTATTTTGCTTAGTTACTTCTGATGCTGACTGTACTCTATGATGGGTTCACAATTATACTTTCGTAACAGCAAAAAACCAACAAAAAATGACGACAGAAATGTCGGCAATTCGATCCTCGTAACGCCCTTAGTCCACCTACGCATTCGCAATATTCGCATGCGCTAGCGAAGCGAAACGAAAGAGATGGCCGGATTGGATTCTTGCCCTCGCCGCGGCCATCTCTTTCGTTTCGCTTCGCTAGCGCATGCGAATGCGTAGGTGGACTAAGGGCGTAACTATTAAAACAACACTTAATTGAGGTTAGTATCGATAACTGTTTTAATATCTATGGATACTAGAATGGAGACCCACTTGAGTTTAGACAGCTGTTCCAAATTAATCTCATATCGTTACAAAAATCTTTACTGGTATAATATAACATTAAAGTACAGATTTTACTTACTACCAGTGACAAGAAAGTTCTCATAGTAAAATCGGTTGTAATAATGCTGGTCATTTCCTACTGTTTCTGAACGCATTTTCGATCACTAATTATATGTGCGTAGATAAAAGTCATTAGCATTGCTGTACAGTTTTAGCGACCAGGAAAATGGGGAGCAAATAATGCACGGCCCAATAATGTATAGCCTGATAATCCGCGTCCACTTTTTGTGGACTTGGATTATTGGGTCGTGCATTATCAGGGCGGACAAAAATGGCTTTTCATAAGCGAACTCTGTCTTAGGTTGGTTAGGTTAGGGTACACTTGTGTCCCTCAGACCAGAAATAGACACCCCGCGCCGCGGGGTGGCGTCGACGCGCTGGAGATTGTTAGTCCGCACAGATGACCGTCCCAATGTATAACTACGAAAAATTGCACCCGTTTGTAGTGGGCTTAAAGTTTTCCCGCGTTTTCTTTTTTTTTTATTGTCATAGGCAAAACGCTTACTTTTGTAAGTGAGCGAGTTGACGTTTTTAAAAATGTATCAATAAGTTTTAAAAATAACGAAATGAAATTCATAACGAATTAAATTTCAATCCTGTTTACTCTTTAATAATTTAAAAAACATAAAACATTTAAAATTGTGATCGATTTTGATGTTTTAAATTTATTTATTTATGTCAATTGAATCTGGCACCATGAGCCATGCCGTATACCTACTTAAAAAAAATAAGTTGGGCGGGACCTTGATAGGTTATTGACATACCTACATGCTGTTTGAAAACATAATGTTGCTCCTCTACACTGGCTGTTATAAATGTTATATATATAACATAGTGTAACAAGGATAACGCTATGTAACACTAAGATGTTGAAAGGAAGTAGTTGATGTTATATAACATTTATAACAGCCAGTGTAGGAGCACCATTATTGTTGATTGAAAATATTATTTGATTTCCTCGCATTTTTGTAGAAAAGCACTATATCTGCCTCGGCGGGAATGTCAATTCGTGGATTCGTTCGTAAATGTACCTCGGGGGTCATATTGTCCACACATTATTGCTATTAGTTACTATTTTGTTGGTGTACTCCTAGATTTCTCCCTTAGGCTTCTCACGGGGTTTCATCGCTAGTACTACACTTTAAAATTTGCAAGAATTGCAACCATCCTTATCGATCATACCTTCTGAAGCGTTGTAAAAGCAGGCTTGTTAAAGAGCCCTGTAGTGTAGGATTATAGTTTCAGGCGAGTCTCTTTTTGTCATTTAAAACATGCAACTTATGATATGCTTTCCATTCCAGGCCGGGGCATAGTCTGCGAGTGCGTGGGCCCGAGCGCGTGCCCCAACGGCTCCTCCAACGGCACCTGCACGACCCAGGTCAACGGCTACTGCTTCGCGACCGTCGAGGAGGTGGAGGCCGAGAGCGGCGCGATCGAGCTGGAGAGGACCGCCGGCTGCCTGCCCCCGGACGAGTCCGGGTTCATGCAAGTGAGTACTGTACTCTAGCTAGTGTATGGATCCGCATTGATCTTGAAACCACTCTTCCAAGCCTTTTGTGTCCCATATGTGTAACCCATGGCCTGATAGATTTTTTGCGCTTACTCTGTATCTGGACCTTCCAGGAGTATTTAGCCCCTGGTTTGGAACTACTGGTATAGATCCTTTAATTCACGAGGACTAGTTCTCATTGTTTTACTAGTTGTGCTTAATGTCTAAAGGCTAGGTATAGGATATACGCGACTTGATATATTATACTAGCTTCTGCCCGCGACTTCGTCAGCGTGGTCTCGGGATAAAACTATCCTATATTTTAATTCAGGCCATAAACTATCTTCGTGCTAAATTTCATCCAAATGGTTGAGCCTTCTAAGCGTGATTGAGTAACAAACATCCTAACATCTAAATATTCAAGCTTTCGCATTTATAATATTAGTAGGGTGATTCTATATCGCTTCTCTCAATCTTAATTGTATTTTATGCAATCGTTATATAATGTATGCTTTTTCAGTCGAGTACCATGTTTAGGCCACGAAGCTTGCTGAGTGGCCTAATTAAGGTACGAGACAAAGCTAATTATATAACTATTGTATACAATACTTTTTCTACGCGTCAACTGAACTAATTAACAAACTTGGTATCTATTGAAAATCTAAGCCCTGCTGAAACAAGTGCAGCCAACGGCTTTTTCTTTTTTGTGCGTTGATGTTTTTTTCCTTTTGACTTTCTCATGACGGCGTCTTATTGGTCAAATACATTTTAGTTCAGTAAAAGCGCCACGTGATTGGTCGAATTTATTTAAGTTGTCTCAACAGTTTTAAAATGTTGAGTTGGGACCTCCATAGTGAAAAGTATGTGATTTTAGCTTGGTGTACGAAGTCTTAACTCAAACATTAAAGTCGACGAGTATAAAAAAGGGTTGGTATAACCGACCTGTATTCTATTCCGAAGTGTTCCTAGTTCTTTATTCAATCGCCAGTATAAAATAATTTTGAGAGGTTCTAAGTTCATAAGAAACGATCGCATTTTGCTTATAGGCATATGTAGGCAGTTGCTCAAAAAGATGTCAAATCCGTACCATATTCTGCATACCTACCTAACTTCGCAAAATTTACAAAATAGCGACGTAAACCTTTCCGTACATTTTCTGCGCGATATACAAATTATTTGTTGATATTGTAGAAACCACGTAACTAGGACATAGCTAGTCTCCCGTCGACAACTTCGTCGACATCCATAAGACTATACACACAACTCTAATCATAAACAATCCAGCTACTTGCTGATAAGATAACGATAAGATTGTGTAACACGTCTGAAAAGATATATTACGCGTGTACACAGCGTCGTTACTTAATGATGTACCGTGCCCTCTTTTTCACACGACATCCACCTGTTATGTCGCAAACAATGTCATTTTCCGTACCGAAAACTTGATATGAAAACAAAACCACGAATGAACTCGATCACTTGTTACAATACAATATAATATAATACAAATATTATGTATTAGAAATGGTACATAGTAAAAAACAGTAGTAAATGAAACATAATTAATAGTAGACAACAGGCGGTCTTAACGATAAAATCGATCTCTTCCAGTCATCCTTTGGGTAGTGGAGACAATGCAAAATAATTATATGATTTCAGTAGGTGATACAGAAAAACAGAGTATAAACAACTTCACTAAGTACAAGTAAGACTACATATATACTCGTATGTAACCTACACACATACAAATACAATCCTACTAATATTGTAAATGCGAAAGTTTAGATGTTTGTATGTTTGGATGTTTGTTACTCAATCACGCTTAAACGGCTGAACCGATTTGAATGAAATTTTGCAGAGAGATAGTTTATAGCCTGGATTAAAATATAGGATAGTTTTTATCCCGGGTCCACGCCGACGAAGTCGCGGGCGGAAGCTAGTAACAAATATTACTTTGACTATTTGAATGTTTCTTGTTTGCTTAACTAGGGTGAGATAGTGACATATGCGACCAAGCGAAGCTGTGTTTTGCGAGCGAACGCTAATCGATAATGTTTTCCATTTCCAGTGCAAGAGTTCACAAGTGCCGCACAGACATCCGAAAGCAATCGAGTGCTGCAACGAGAGCGACCTGTGCAACCGGCGGCTGCAGCCGCGGCTGACGTCCTACGCCACGGACACGGAGCCGCCCGGGCTCGAGCCCGCGCCGGGACCACAGCCCTCGCTCCTGGTAGCCGCAGCGCTATGCGTCGCTCTCGTAGCGTTCCTAGCTGCTTTCCTCCTCCTCTGCAGACGGCGGCGCCGCGCCGGCAAGCGGCCACCATCACCCCCGGTTGCACATCTGGCTGAGATCAGCTCAGGATCCGGCTCAGGCCTGCCACTTCTCGTCCAACGCACCGTCGCCAAGCAAATCCAAATGGTAGAGTCGATAGGTAAGGGCCGCTACGGCGAAGTCTGGCTCGCGCGCTGGCGCGGCGAGCGCGTCGCCGTCAAAGTGTTCTTCACGACTGAGGAAGCCTCCTGGTTCCGCGAAACAGAAATCTATCAGACGGTCTTGATGCGACATGAGAATATCCTCGGATTCATCGCCGCTGATATTAAGGGAACCGGCTCCTGGACTCAGATGCTGCTGATAACGGACTATCATGAACGCGGCTCGCTCCACGATTACCTTCAGACAGCGGTACTGGATCCGCCGGCATTGCTCACGATGGCCTACAGTGTAGTGGCAGGGTTAGCTCACCTACACATGGACATCTTCGGCACTAAAGGCAAACCAGCCATCGCGCATCGCGACATCAAATCGAAGAACATCCTAGTGAAACGGAACGGGCAATGCGCTATCGCCGATTTCGGTCTCGCGGTGCGCTTCGTCGCCGAGCGAGACGAGGTCGACATCGCTCCGAACACTCGCGTCGGGACACGACGGTACATGGCGCCTGAAGTCTTAGCGGAGACACTCCAAGGGACAGACTTTGAAGCGTTCAAGATGGCTGACATGTACTCCTTAGGGCTGGTGCTCTGGGAGATGTGTCGCCGCTGCGCCGCGGGCGACAAAGCGCAACACGTTGAAGCGTACGCTTTACCGTACCACGACGCGGTCCCGTCGGACCCCAGCTTCGAGGACATGCATGCAGTAGTAGTGGTGAAAGGTCTGAGGCCGCCGCTAGCAGCGCGCTGGGCGAAGCACCCGGCCCTGGCCGCGCTGGGAGCCCTGATGGTGGAGTGCTGGCACCACAACCCGCCCGTGCGGCTCACGGCGCTCCGGGTCAAGAAGACCCTCGCGAAATTCCACGCGGAGTGCGACGTCAAACTCGTCTAATACAAAGACTATACGTGTTGAGTTCCTCAGTTCTATTTATTTAATTCGTGTCACCGAACTGACCACCGTCTTTAATCTCAGTATTGTTAAGTTTGAATGGCTCTGATACCAGTGACTGGAACGTCGAGCCGGAATCTCCTTGTACATACGACTGGATGTAGTTCCGTATTTAGTTTCGTTTTGTCACCTGTTGCTTTCTCATCGGCACTGTCTCTTTTACACAATATTGGAAAAGAATAGAGACTGACGACGTTCTCTTCTAGATACTTTCAGGTGTGGTAATGATAGTACCGATGATAATGCGACGGGTCTTAGTTATCCACGAAGGAAAAGTGATGCGAATTCGTTGTCTTCCGTTTTTATAAGCGATGTCACAGAACAAATAGTACAGAAGCACCACTCCATAAAAATCGCTGAGTCGTCTCGAGACGTAAGTAGCCTGTTATAGAGATTGTAATATAATATAACCTTTAGTACTATTTATTCAGTGGTTATAAGGGCACGCTATACGACCTACCAGTGACCACGGACAATCATCAAACCTCATGGTAGTAAAACAGGGCTGATTTAACTGGATTTGGCCTCTATGGTTTGATCGGTCGTATAGCGTCCACTAGTGTTGTCGGCAGCTCAGCAATACTCACGTTTAAGTTTCTATTTCGGCGGGGGAGCGGGACGAAATTAAATTGTGATATTTTTGACAATAACTAATGTCCCCAATACGAAAATATGTTATACAGTACCTCATTGATTTTTGAAAATGCAGTTGTCGGGATTCCTCTTGAGTATTTACCTCGTGATTTTGTATGAAACTCATAGGTACACTCTAAAGAACTCTAGATATAAGTGAGCAGCAGAACTGGTAACTACGCAAACTAAATGAATACGTACATTACATCGGATAAAGTCACCTCAATTTATTATAGTAATAACCTTAAGCGTAACATTCTTCTCTTTCACTCTTATGTGACAAACATGTGATAGAAAGGGACGAGAGTTGAACGCTCCTAATAGTACCGAGAGGAATCCTCAGTCAGACTAATTAATTGTACTTAAAATGAACAAACTGATGAAAAAGACTAATATTAGTTAAGTATTAAAGACTTGAGAATGTGCAGTGTCTTAGGGGATGCCTTCGCCATGTGTAGTATTAACATATTATAGTCCGTCGCCGGCGCTTGGTTTAAAAAAAGAGTTTTTAGGTGTTGGTTACCAGTTGACCTGTGGGCAGCGGTCGGCTGCACGGTGTATCAAAATATATATCCATACAGCGTGATGCTATATATGGACGAATGTGGCGTCAACTGGGGCCAACGCCTTACTTTTACTTATATATTACCTGTGATATGCAAACAAAATGATTCAAATGTGAGCCTTTAGGGATTTTGTTTATACAAATAAATACAAATCAATTATGCTTTTGAGATGGGGAATTTATAACGCCGAGTTGCCTTTGATTAATGTCCAATCGAGGTAACTGAAAATCTCAGATTTGTTTATCAATGTTACAAATGCTAAGTGTAATTGCGTTACATTAAGACAACTTGCAAGACTTTAATCGTAAGTAGCGACCAGCGCGGTTAGCACAAGACGGCGCGCGAGCTCTCTCAATCCCTACTATCCGTCTCTTTCTAAGTTAAGACGGATAGTGCGAGAGAGCTCGAGAGAACTCGCGCGATGTCTTGTGCTAACCGCGCAGGGGGTTAAAACAGCAATATCGCAATTTAACCTCCAATGTAGTGTCAACAACACATGAATAACTTCACAGATATTTTTTAGGATTATCCAGAGAGAAGTATGTAATATAAACTTCCACTGTTGCATTATCACTAGATATAGTCCAAGAGGGCTCACAATTTCATATAATCTGTATGGCACTGTGACCCCGCTCATATAACCTAGCGAAGCTGTTGACACTGGCAGTCATTATAATTTACTTATAGTTAGATCTAAAGCAGAACGCCATACATACACTTTTGGTCCCTAAGCCCTTGTACGCACTAAGCGGCTAGCCGCGTGCGGTTGCGGCCAACCGCTTAGTGCGTAGAGGTGTTGCGTTTGCGGTTTCATGTTTGGTCCAACCGCACGGCAAGCCGCACGCGGCTAGCCGCTTAGTGCGTGGGCGTCCTAAGTGCCTTTGCATTTAATTTTGTGAACATTTGAGAACTTGAATGAAATAAGAAGATATATTGTAAAGCCAAGCGCGAGCGTAGCATTTACTGGCGCCTGCGCGCATGTACATTGTTGTAAATATAGCGTACGACTAGGTTACGTGTTGATAGTTAAGGTACAATAAAATATTAATGGACATACTCTACTTAGTTTTATTTGCTGTTAACCAGAGAGTGGAATGCTATAAACTCATGATTATAATGCTATCATACTATGCAAGGCCGCAGCAGTTTATTAACTACTATTACTTTCATCCCCCATTTCACCCCCTCAAGGGAAGATTTCCGGGATAATAACAACAACTATCCTAGGTTCTTTCCCGGCACTCTTATCTGTACATACCAAATTTCACCTCAACCGGTTCAAGCGAGAGCAACAGACAGACACACTGTCGTATTTATAACTTGTAATGTATTATTTATTATTCAGCGCGATGAGTAGCAACGGAATAGTTATGAGTTCATGTAGATCGACATATTTATATATTATATGGCACAACTGTCACTTCCAAGCCCATTCGAATCGCGGTTTGAAAATACAACGGTAGGTTATACGTATTTATGGCAAACAAAATTTGTTTCCCGGAAATTGCAGTTTAAGTGTGAGTACCCAAGAGGGATGTGCTAAGCAGTTTCCCTACACGTGACACCTGTCAAGCATGAGAGGATGGGGACTGCACGGCTATCACAATACCTCTGTTTCTAATAAGAGAGACGGATAGTGCGAGAAGAATCGAGAGCTCGCGCGCTGACTCGTGATAGCCGTGGTCCAGCATCCTATATTGACAAGTATGGTCGAGATTACTAAAACTGTCATTGGAATTGTCTACCTTGGACAGTAGTTGCTTTTTGAATAGACTACTTTAACAATTCGGCTAACTCAAATAA
The DNA here is from genome assembly GCA_947049275.1 of Epinotia bilunana. Taxonomy (NCBI): domain Eukaryota; kingdom Metazoa; phylum Arthropoda; class Insecta; order Lepidoptera; family Tortricidae; genus Epinotia; species Epinotia bilunana. The sequence continues at coordinate 19,454,882 of OX346270.1, forward strand.
TCTCAAGTATCTGGCTTACGCTGCATGTCAGTTAGCTATTGTAGGAGTGACACTAACCGTCGTTGGCGTTCAGAAGGGTAACACTTCCACTGCCAAGAACCCGCCTAGCGGGCGCTAACGCTGTAGTCTCTTTTCGCTACATGCTAGGAAAACGACGGGATTGGCTATAGTAGCGACTCTTGGCAGTGAATGTGAAGTTAAATTTCATAAAAGTTGGCCAATTGTTACGACTGGCGCCATCTGACGACTTGGATACACATTCTACTTACTCATTCCGTAAACTAGAGGGCGCTTCTGACACGCGGCGTCACTAATAGCATAAATATAGTTACTTATTATACTCTTTGCTAACAGCTGCATGGGCCATGGCATTTTTTTCACTAATTCGATGCCTTGCCAAGTCCGGTTGTGATGAATTGACTCAGGTATAATTAAGAATACACGTGTAGAAAAAGACAATTGGCCGATATAGTTTAACACTGGATTTTGCTCATTTATTAGTGTTTTGCGATCACTAGGTAGGTAGGTTAGCTATCTTCAGATGCCCGAAGGGCAAACAGACCAGAAATAGACGGGCTTTGTAAAAACTGTCGAAAAACCAGACCATACATTAATAGGAGGTTGAAATACCTTCGTCTTTGTTTTCCTATTACAATTTGACCAAACGCACCTTTAGCGAAGAGTATTTTGACCAAAAGCAGTTTTCGTCCAGGAAAACCCACTATATCAATAACAATTTATGTCGTGTCAGCACTATGGTGGTGCCGTGGGGATATATAAACACCCACCGTACCACTAGGGGTACTGTAGGTCTGGCATGCAATTTGCGTACGCTGGATCACTAAATTCACTAATGAGTTTAATCATTGATTGTAAATGTCCATTAGGTGTTTATTTTAGTTAATGTGTACTAATAGGTACAAGAACTACTGTTAACTTTGACTCGTCAATAGATGGCAACAGTTGTGTTTTGCTTAATCAGCGGCCACAGATGTGTAACTATTTTACTAACTAGTGCTATACAGTAATAGCACTAGTTAGTAAAATAATTACACATCCGCATCCTTTTTTATAAGTTGTAGTTATTTAGGGTGAAATTAAAATTCTTAAATGTATGTACTTAAATTGATATTTATTCCGCTTTATTTACATACCGTCACAATTCCTAGCATAAAACACGTTCGTTCAGTCATAGCTATACAAATAGCTTCGTCATTCACACTTAACCAATAAAATTGTCTATAAAAATCTTCCGATCTGTTGGACAGCCAAGTTTCCTTCAGACGGAGTGGACTGACTGTTCACAAGTCCTAACCTACGGGTGTCCCTAGTAGGGCGCGTATCTTCTAGATGGGGAGGGTCCACGCATACCGGGCCTGCGAAAATAACAATTTGTTACAATTCGGATAGGTGAACTAAGTATGCAGTATGTGCCGTTGTCTAATTTAGACTAGGTAGACAATCTGTAAAAAGAGAAGCTTGCAGAGAGTTGCTGCTGTTCATAAGTGCTTGTGCCTTTAGGGCAAAGATCACCAACTGACACTAGATAAAATGACACGCGCAAATTACGTTCATTGACCTCTACATTTCTTTGTTCATTTCTGATATAGATTGTGTTTTTTTTGCTTCAACAACAGTAATAGCTAAGCTTTTTGGGCTAAATTCACAAACTACTTTAATTCAAAGATTACAATATTTTACCTTCTGTCATCAAATGTGTCACGGCTAAAGTCCTCATACATCCTGTAAATAAAGAATACAAATGTTACAAAGATGACTTGCAGCTAATGTAGATAATACAAGTATTCTACGCAACTTTCTAATATTAATAAAATTGTTTAAAAATCAAATGCGATACAAATTCTCACCCGCGGGACATTTGTGGTCCTCGCGGGGGGCTCCTGCGGCTGAACATATCATCATACGACGACCTCATAGATCCCATGCTGGAGCGCATCGGGGGCAGGCTCGGCATCGGCGGCATCGGCTCGCGGCGGAGAGGAGGCGACGCGAAGTCCCCTCGGGCTCCGCGCGACGCGCCGAGCTCTAGCCGGGACCCGCCCACCGGGTAGCGGCGCTCGAACAGGTCCCGCGGCGAGTCGAAGCGCGAGCGATCGTAGTAGCCATCATAGGGATCCTGTGGGAAAGTATACTTAGCATATGTGGTCTCAGTAGACAAACACAAACAAAGCATAAATATCAAGTTCGGAAGGCCTAATAGTGTCTAGAGTTGTATAGCATCATCGAGCCCGAAAGTTAGTCGGCCCGGACTAGGTACCGCGTGCGGAGAGTGCATCCACGCTCGGCCTACCTGATGCATCGGCGGCGGAAAACCGGCGGTCGGAAAGGCAAAGAGAAGGAGAGCGCGTTACCCCAAATCCTCCCATCATGCGATCGCGGAGGAACGGCGGCGGCGGCGGAGGCGGGTAGGGGTCGCGGCCGAAGGCGCGGTCGCGGTAACCGTTGCGGTCTGGCCCCAGCGCCTTGGGGCACTCCTTGGACCAGTGGCCGCCGCGGCCGCAGCGGTAGCACTGCTCCGGGTCGCCCATGCCGGGCCGCTGGCGTACGCGCGACGTCGACATTTGCACCTTCATCGGCTGCCCGTCCACCATCATTCCGTTCAGTTCTTTGACCGCTTCGTTCACGTCGCCCGTCGCGTCCAGGTGCACGAACCCATAGTTACGCACGATATCGCACTCGACCACCGCGCCGTACTTCTGAAACAGCTCGCGGACCTCGGGCGCGCGCGTCTTGTCCGTCAAGTTACCGACGAATATTTTAGTGGTCGGCGTCGTCGGCGCCTTGCGGCTCTTAGCCGCTTCTATTTTGATCGCCTGTCCGTGAACTAGCTCGCCGTTAAGATTCTGAATTGCTTCGCGGCCGGTTTGCTCGTTTTCCATATGCACGAAACCGTAATTTCTGACGATATCGCATTCTACGACCGTACCGAACTTTTCGAACAGCGGCCTGAGATCGGCGTCCGTGGTTTTATCGGATAGATTCCCGACGAAGATTTTGAAAGTACCGGCGCCCGGCATTTTAGGTTCTGAAACGCATACAGAATTTGACGAAATGACTCAGTGGCGTCTATTGCAAAGGTAGTTCGCAGTACCGCGACGAGAGTTAAATTCGGCGAGAAAATGAATAAAAATATAACTTACCTGTTTATCACTATCAAATGCACAAAATTAAACACTGTATGACTAATTTCACACGTAATTTCACTGCGAAATTCCGCTGCAAAGCTACACCGCCGCAGTGTAGTCAAAATGGCGTCCGCTGCGTATGGATGGAACAATGAATGACGGAGCGAATTGATCAAGCGAATGGAATGGAATGGAAGGAATAGAAAGCAAAGCAAAGATGGCGTAGCCAATGACAGCTTGTGGAACTTTGTTATATCCTCCAATGGCAGGACACTGTTAAGGCGTTTATCAAGATATATTAAAAAACACCTCTTAGCGGAAAAGGAAATGTAAACTTGGTTTTTATATACCGTAGACACTTCCGGTATCAAATAAAGTTTTCAATCAAGTTTTACAAGGTTAATATTCTTGACTTGACTGATAAAAACAAATAGTAGTACGGATATTGTGCACCGCAATATTTCCTTTATTTCATAGAACTTAATTTTTCGTGATATCGCCATTCCAATGTAATATAAAACCTGCTAAGAGAAATTAAATTATGGTATGTGGTAACAATTTTGTACAAGTGTCAAAAGCCGTCATTTGGATGGCTGTAATTAAGTTCTTTGAAAATATTGAATAATCGAAGTTTTATTTAATTATACATCGTGAGAACTTTGCCACAGTGTTTACTTTGACTATTCGTGCCGAGGTAGTTTTCCTGCCAGCGGCAGGTAAGTGTAGCTTTAATTGCTAAGGTTGTGTATGTGGAGTGCCAAAATAGACGAAATGGCTTTTGGTATGATCGGATTATTGTCAATAGTGTCCGCTGCGGTTCGTGTACGTGTCTTATAGTCTAAGTAGAGGGTAAGCAATAAGATATTGTGGATTTTGCGCATTGTGCGCAGTATTTACGCGTAATTGGCGAGCGCTGCGGCGGTAATGGTTCTAGCTGGGGAAAATCTGACCGCGGCCGGCGACGCGGCTTGCCTGGACTCCGTAGCAAATTTAATGCACGATTATTACTATCACGTTTTGCCGACTAAAGTAAAACTAGATGTGAAAGAGTACTTAAGTGACATATATATTGTCTTAAGTGTAGGTATCTAATTGTTTAGCAATTTACTTCAGCATACCTTGCTAAACATTGCTCTAATAAATATTTTTTTCCCAACTGTACTTAGATTATTGGTGGTTGTGAAAACTATTTTTAAATAACAATTTAGCTTTTATTTTCTGAAAACATTACTTAATTGATTCTAACAAGAATCAAGGATTTAACAACTGTTCTCTATCTTGATCAGTTTTAGGATACAATTTTATAAATGGTTCATTCTCAGTTTTCATTGTTTCTGTGTGCTTAGTATGGAAACAATTAGCATCCTCTGGATAAGATAATGAACTGAGTGTACAATACAGCGGAAATTCAAATTTCGTAGTTGTGTAAATATAGATAAATTGTAATCAAGTTTCATATTCAAACTCAATCCTATAAGTACATCAAACTGTTGTGTGGGGTTAAAGGTACTAATAGTATAGGAGAATGCTCTGGGTTGGAATTGCTAGTTCAATTAATTTTTTATGCTTGTTGTGCCTCAACACACCAGTACACCAAGCCAGCTGCTCTCAACCAACTGACCTATTGGAATTGATGCTTGGTTCAACAAATCTTCCAACAATCGGCATATTCGTCTTAATATGCCTTGAATTTGTTAATACAAAATTATATTGGTAAGATTGTATATTCATACTTTTAATATCAGTTTAATCAAACGAGCGAGCAAAGCAAACAAAGTTCTATGCTTCAGATTGGGCCTAAATCATTTGTCCGACTGGCTGTTGTTGTCTACAGATCCCATTTCTCAACCGATTCTCATGAAATTTTGTCAGCAAGTTCGTTAATGATTGAATTCACTTTTTAGAAATTAAAAAAAATTACAGTCTTACGATTTCAGCTCACAGATACAGGTTACACTTAACAATTATACATTGTATGTAGGGCTGATGCTACCTGAAACACACAGCCCGGTCATACACAAATTTAGGTTCGCGTCTTTCCTGTGGACATTATCAAAGTTAAGAGCTATGAAGCTTAATTTTTTTTTATTTAATATGAATATGTTGTTTTATACACTGTGTACGGCTAAACACACACATTCGTCTCACCTGTGGTCAATAATTAAGAGCTCACGTGCATATAAATAATCTTTTTATCAAATAGTAATATAGAAGAGGAGACGCCGTTTACGTGGATTAAGAGTCCAAACAAAAATTAGGCTTCAGTAGCCCTTAACTTTGATAATGTCCACAGGAACGACGTGAACCTAAATCTGTGTATGACCCAGCCATGTAAAGATGTAATTTTTTTATTTCAGGTCAGTTAGGGCAAGTGCGCTAACAGGGTAAATGCGCCTATCATACAGCACCGGTCATTGTGGCACTCTTTGGGGAGCCCTTTGTCTGTCACTGGACGTCTTCTGGCTGATATGGTGATAATGATGATCATCTAAGATGTCTATGGTACTAAAATCGCACTTACCCCAGTGGCGCACTTGCCCCGACTGACCTTACCGAATGTTTTGTGACTTGCCCATACCATATGCCCTTTTAATGAAATGCAAGTTGCTAAATGGATGTTGATGGATATTACTCCTAAATGGACGCAAGAAAGATCAGCACTGGCAATAATGCAATAAGCATTATTATGCTGAACAAGGCCCATTCATCATATTCCACTCATCTTAATTAATTACATGCCTGTTTTCTACGGCGACTGACATCGTCAGGTATGTTTTTCTCTTTCTATGAAGCAAATGTGACTTTTATTGTGAGATTTTTTTCACTGGACGCGGTCGAAACCGGCCGGTAAAAGCTTAATTTACTAATTTGTTAGACAGTCACATGTTTTTACCGTAGATACCGGCGTCACAATCAATGCAACACCTATTCTGCGATACATCGCTCATTGCCCAAGGGCCAGCTAACAATTCCTCTATTCAGAGCCAGCAGTGAATGAAAATCGTTTGAAAAATACCTAGATTCGGGTGCGTCAGTGCGAGCGAGACGCGTGACACGTTAGACTGGGACGACAGCGACAGCCGCTCGATACGCGAGGAGTCGAAGGGGGTACGGTCGATGTAAAAGATATGTTTACGGTTTTGCACCTTATGCCTTTGCAATAAGGCGAAATATCTGTACATATATTTGAAGCGGGCTGTACAAGAGGCTTATGTAATTCAGTCCTTTGTGGGGAATAGACGGAATTTATCCCGCTGCCGTAATTGGCTCTTTAATATTATTCTCGAGTTTTCGAATCGCATGTATCGCTTAATGTATTGTTTTACTTCTCAGCAGTTGAAGATTTGAGACCGCTAATTTGGCGAAGTTCACTTCTGGTTGATCACCTATGACAGAAATGTGTTGCTGCATACAGTATCTATTGAAAGTATAACCGCCCCGCGCGTTCTGAGGTTTCTATTTTTAAAAGTAGGTATTATAATATTATATTGGAGGTTCTTGTATGCATTCATTATAACTATTATTTTGAATTCTTACCAAAGAGTAGACTCCCATGTCACATTCAAAGCCGATGACCACACCACACGTATGGGCCACGTGTCTGCGAGTTATATTGGCTACATACGGGATTTAACTCATTCTTTGATAAGCTACGCTCCTAGGGCTACCCCCTTAGTCCGTAGCAGCTTAATTTCCATATGACGTATCTATGACGTATGTCTGTCGTAATTAGCTCTGAATTAGTTAGGGTGAGGCCAGACGAGCGTAATTTGCGAGCGAACGTAGCGAGTACTCTCATAGTAATTCTTATACTCGCTTTTACTCGCTTGAGCGAGTAGCACGTAGTAACACTCGCTTACTCGCCGGCGCACAGTGAATCGAGTAGAACAAGCATATGGGACAAAATTATTTTAGTAGTTTTTTGAGCTTATACGAGCTCATTATGTATGAATATACATATACGTATAGTTTATGTACTTTGGTTCGTGACTTAGAGGGGTAGGGTGGGGGTTCAGAAAAAACAATATTATAAAAGTGAATGTACAATAATGAATTATATATTTTATTACATGTACACATAAAATACTAAATCTACTGTTGCAGTAATCTTTTAATCAACATCATTTTTAACATTATCATGCCATTACAAGGAAAAGTAAAACTAATTAGGAACTACATTTACATAGGATTCTTAAGTAGGTACATATAAATCAATTAGAGTTAATTACAGCGGTCATTTTATTAATTACTTTCACCGTCATCATCTTCATCCTGCGAATCATTAATTGACGTGTCATGATCATCTACACTAAACAAACTAGACACTACATCTACATTAGTTTCATTAACTCTAGGGGGTTTCAACAATGCTAAAACATCAGAAGACAACGAGTTTACTCTTTGCCTTGGTACATTTCTAAAACTATTAATTAAAGGGTCAGATGTAATCAACAGCATATTCATTAAATCTCTATTCGTGGCTTGACGAGATCGTTTTTGTGTGTGATGTTCCCTAAATCGTCTGCAATCTTTGTTTCGAGCTTCTTGTGCTTCCTCGGATAACTGTCCAATCGGCAATAGTGCTGATCGGATAATGTCGCTACTGTGAATCAATAATTTGTGTACTGTAACAGGCATGTAATACCACGAATAGAGATTTAAATAATGTTTTCTTATATCCCGTGTCAAATTTTCAAACGCTTCTAAATTTATTTCATAGCCCGATGATAGAACTCGAAGTATTATATCAAATTTTTGAATGAGTGATACATCTAACCCTGTAATTGCAGCACTAAGCTCCGGGTTTTCAAAAATCTTCTAGCTGTATTTCCATCATTAGTATTACCAAAGCCTGGTTTTGGTTTATCAACGATCAGTCCCATTTCCGTTTTAAATCTAGTTTGAATTTCTAGTGAGCGTTTCTTTACATTCGCTTTATCGGCTTCTCCTCTAAGTTGCCACTTTTTTACTTCAAGGCGATAGCTTATGTGAAGTAAACACTCAAAACATCTAATCCAAGCATGGAGAGTTGATAAACCAAAACCAAGATTATCATTATTTGCAATATATTCCCTAGATTCATCATTCATAACTTTTGGAGTAGCTCCACAAATGAAACATTTTTGAGCAGAAGAAGTTTCGGTCATAGTATTGCAAATTTTTCCGTCAACCATGGTAAAAAGCATAATGTGTTCAACAGAAACTTCCCTTCCCATCACCTTGCATAATGTTGGCAATAAAGCGTTTATCTCTTCCAAGACTCGATTTGTTTCGGCAATAGTCAATTCTTTTGTTTCCTTGGAAAAAATAAACTTTATTGGACGACAATATGCAGTAGATGACGGGCGTGGATTCTGCCAAACGACATTATCAGCATCATCCCGTAATTGAAGCGGAACGAACGAATATACAAACAAAAATTCATCAGTGTCATTACTATTCGTAAACTTTTGTTTGTATGTACTATGACCGGAACTTCCATCGCAACCCCATTTACTAATTAGTTTGAATGATGAACAAGGGGACACTAAATTATCTAAAACATCTTCCAGTGATAAAACCAAACGTTCAGCGGTTTTATCTAAAACTGCCTGAACGTTGATTTCAGCACGCGTTTCATTAATCAAAAAGCTATCTTCAGGAGGATAACATGCAACTTTAGCCTTTTTTAAACAATACAATGATGGAAATACGGTATGCCCTACCTTACTAGTCGACTGCCTTATGATGTTGTATGTGCATGTACTCAAATTGCTATCTATATAGCACGCCAAAGCTTCTTCATTCGTCAAACATCTAGCGTTTTCTTTGCATGACTTGGTGTTTTCTTTGTTGCCTGAGGTGTCGCCGCTCTTGTTATCTTCAATTATGTTCTTCATTCTTCTAGCCACTTCCTTGGAGCCCGATTGACGTGACGAAATTTCTGCTGCAAACAATAACTCCTCGGAACTTGTAGATTGAACTAAATTCTCTACTCGTCGTCGTTTAGTCTTCAGGCTAGAGTCCGAGAATTCCTTCTGGGGCCTTCCAGGGCCTGCTACAGCTTCAGTGGATGATGACGGCATCGTCGTACGTCTATGAACTTCAAACTTGATAGGTTCACCATGAAGCCAGTCAGAGTTCTTCTCGAGAAATCGCTGTCTACATTTACCAGCAGCATCCCACTTCTGAGCTATCCTGGATGAAAATTGGGATATCTTTACCTTAATTTGTCTCTGGGAGTCCTCGGTTATTCCACTTAAATCATGCTCAGATGATATAAATGTATATATTTCGTTGTTTCTCGCTTCCTTCAAATGTCTCTGCCATACATCGAAGAAATTGACTTTTGAAATGCAAAAATCGAGTTCTGAAAGAAAAAATAAAAAAAATAGTTGTACTCAAAAGTTGGATAGGGAGTTTATTAAATATGACGGTTTATAGTTATAAGTATATTATATATAAATTTCACAGAGTAGACAGATGCCGACATGTAATTTCTTGACCATGAAAGTCAAAGTTAGGGTAAAATTCCAATGATTATTCGGAAACATGTTGATGTTTTACAAAATACAATGAATATTTTTATAATCAATATATGTCTAAAAATACTACTTACCCTCCAAATTGGAATCCATAATAATGAAATAAACACAAATAACTTGGAAATGCACACAATTATTTTTAAGCCAAGAGCAATTACGCAAATGAATGCATAGTAAATTTGCACTCATCCTATATAGTCACCTTAATTACTCATGTAAGGGGGGGTTGCAGGAAAAAATAACACGTGGGACTCTTAATGTATACTCATTAGTAATGACCTACCATAATGAGTTTTTGGATATTTGATAAGGGTTTTTGTCCCATTTGCATGTTCTACTCGATTCACAGTGCGGCGGTGGGACAAGTGCCTTATGGGCAAACCGAAATGTCCATCTATGGGCGGACCGAAATTACGCGACACAGCTCGCAAATTACGCTCGTCTGGCCTCACCCTTAAGGTACAAGTTGGAACCCAACCGCAGACAGCAGCAGGCAGACGACGTGTCGCTGCGACACTACAGTAGTGTCGCAGCGACACGTTCCTGGTTTCTATGACGGCGACGTGTCGCTAGCAACGAAAGGTGTTTCATAGAAACCAGTCGTGTAGCAGCGACGTCGTCTGCTGCTGCTGGCTGCGGTCGGGTTCCAACTTGTACCTTTACGGCGTAGCACACGTAGCATTGCTTGATAATAGGGGTATGGTAATAAAGGTAGGATAATATCTAACTAAAATGCGCTGAAAATATCTTAACACGTAACCAATTCAACAAGATGATACAGAGAGAAAGAATATAATGGAAAAATAAACCATCTTCGTCTGTAGCCCCCGACAGGACACGTAAATGCGGTCGGTCGTATATAATTATCTTGTCGAATTATATAAAAAAATATTTTTCTAATAGATTATTCTCCTATTTTTATATACATATTTTTTACGTGTTTTAATGTATCTTTTGTTTGTTTATGAATTTTCGTAATTAAATCAGTATAAAAATGGTAATTATTTTTTATTGTAATATTTATAACATTAAATAAACGTTTCTAAACACATCAACGTTGTTGTCCTTGATTATAAAAAAATATCTATATAAATGAGTATGAGTATGAATAAGAGTTTACATTTATGGCAAATGTCGACTCTATAGCTTGCTATTAGTCTTACCATGCGACAAAAACTCCGATGCCTACTTATTATATTAACAACAACGGCTTTAAGCAATATAGTATCCCATATTTACTTAAGTTTTTAAGTTTCAGTTTTCGAGATATTTGGCATCAAAGTTGAACAATTTTAGGTCAAAAAACGGGTTTTCTGGCCATAATTTTTGTTTTAATTAGTTTAAAATGAAAACACAAAGATGTAGATTTCGTATATGTATGTTAGATCATTCACGTTAATAGGGGTACGAAATAAGTGATTTTTTATACAATGTTATAAAAAGTCATACAATATTAAGTATTAATTTCTTCCAAAATCCGGTAGATAAAAATGGAGATAAAAGATTGAAGAACCGATAGCCGTTTGACTTATAATTCTATCTGTAGTGTAAAAGGAGGAGATACTATTCAAAGTCAAAAATCGTCAAAAAACTATGACGTCATTTATGAATGGCCCTCTAGTGTTATCCCGGCCTTTGCCGGGGTCCACTTTCCTCCATAATAAAACAAAAAAATAATAATATTGTCTATGTACTGATGGTAATTCATTTGTTTTTACTTCTTCCCACGAATGCGACTTGCCCTTGTGCCTTGACTGTCCCCGCATTGGCCCACGCAAATAATAAAAGTACCCCTTAGCGCTGAATTATTCGCGAGGTCCGACGACGAATGGCCTCAATTTGTCGAAGCCATCTAGCTTTTGCCTAGGGTTGCCAATTATCGACCGACTAGGCGACTTGAGAGAGAGTTGACACCATATATGTTACGGTACGGGTTTCTTTTCTCAGTCATTCACTCACAGAGTGTTAACATGTACTCGGGCACTAGGCTTGCGGCACTGGTGGATGCTCGATGGTGGTGGGCAATGATCGTGCCAGTTTAGTAATGTTTAACGTGGTTACGTCATAGATAGGCTAAGCGTTCAAATGTCGCTGATTCAATAGCACTGAAGGAATAATAAACGTGACAGTTCGGAGTTTACGGAGAGACAGAACAGATTTATTCTTTACGCAATGTAACTTAGTAACAAATTTCAAGTAGAAAATCCATACTGATATTATCCATTCTAATATTGTAAATGCGAAAGTGTGTCTGTCTGTATGTCTGTTACGTGTTCACGCTAAAACCGCTGAACAGATTGTGATGGGATGCATTGGGTAACCTTGTATGAGAAAAAAAAACGTTTTTTTTTGCAGCGGCCAAGGATGTTTTTTCAATAATCGTTTAGAAGACCTCTTAATATGCACAGATATATAAAATTAAACGCATTAAACAATATCGGAGCCGAGATATATAAGTTTGAAGTTAAGTTTAGAACTTTACAATATGACCTGTGAAAATATATATTGCTAATATCTCGGCTCCGATGCATTTTAATGTATGACATTTCATAACAAAATATGTTTGTTTTGAGACCACTTTTACGAGTGGCCGCTCGTCAAAAAAAAATGACAACATTTTTACCCAAACCTCTGGTATGGAATATGGATATAGTTTGAGTCCCGGGGAAGGACATAAAAATAGGCATAACAATGGACCAAAAAATTCCCTAATAATTCGGTACAAACACACAATCTGACCTTTGTATTGGTTTCCGCAGTTTATTGATGACGTGGATGTCGTGGTCATTGTTCACATCACACTGATTACAAAATGTCAAAATGGTGACAAAATTTGATTTTGTATATTGATATCGCATTGTTGACCAAGTCAAGAAATAACAAGGAAATGTGGATGAAGTCATCCTGAACCCGAAAAAGTACTTAACCCAATGAAGCGACTTGGAAATAGTAGCTGGGTAACAGTGACAGACGAGTATGGAATGGAAGACACGATATGCTGCACTGACCCCAAGGAAATGGGTAACGAATGATGAGTAGTTGAAGAACTGTCTATCTTGATGGTTTGCTAGGAAAATCCACCAATAGCATCGCAGGCCGCGCTCGGGCATAGCTTCTTATTGGTACATTGTTTCCTCGCTTTTGCCTCGCACCCTCGCACAACTTTGGTCTACTCACGTTATATACTCACACTTAAGCATACCGGGATAGAAATATGGCTCTAAAATTGACCACCCATGGACTAACCAGGAGTGTCTTATCTATAGAACAATGAATATATTGTGCTCCAGTCCTTAAGGCAAAACCTCATAATTTTTCAGGATAAAAGTTTCTCTTTTCAGTGACAAGCTAATTAGCGTCTAGTGAAGGACATCCGATAACAAACGCCCACTTCTGGGTCCTGGCCCATTATATTAAGCAACTCGTAAAGAAAAGAGAAATAAGCTAAGTAGGTTGATTAAAGAGTGTGTTTATGTGCTCCTATTACCGGTACTGCAGGATACTTGTGGTAACTGTGTCACTTTTCGCATTAGTTATAAGATGTTAGTGTTAGTGTAGCATAATTTACTCAGCGAGTTTTGTCTCACTCCTACTGCGCGAGGTAGAAAGAAGAAGGTAGATTATCTTGGTATTGTGCCAAAGCGGACCCCGGCTTCTTTAGGGTGCAACGGGGAACATGCTAGGAGGATGGTGAGGAAACATGCTTACGTAAATAACTTTAAATAAATACAGTTATCACCTTAGGCCATTCCCCGAACAGGAAAAAACGAATTACCCTGAGGGCCCTGAGGGTAAACGTCAGAATTGTCGAGACTTATCCGGGGATAAACTCTCGTTTCATCAAATCATCAAATTCCGTGGCAGGATAAGGGACCATCTTGCGCCATAATGGCTTTTCGGCCTGATTTTTTTTCTGATAATGGGTCACGTCATTCTTAAGTGTTATAGGTACAACATTTCAGCAAAATAAATAAATAAGATTTAGAATAAATAACATTTGAACAAAATAAATAAATAAGAAAAATGATTTTTCATGAATAGTTTCGTTTTAATGGAACGAATTACTTCGTGCTTGCACATATAGTACATTTAGTTAAGCCCCGCAATGTGTCCCTATAAACTGGATAACACTCCATATAAAAAAATATTACGTGTCAAAATATTTTTTTCACTTGTTAAACAGAGGCACCTCCAATTTTTCTACTTCTAATAGGCATGGCGGATATAAAGTTTCACGTTATTCCCAGGATGCTGTTTTAAAATGAGAACCGTACTCGTTTGTATCGAGAGTCGATATTATTATTATTATTTTGTGAAATTGTTAGTCCGCAACCAAACATGATGGTAAAATATAGATAAAGCGTTCCCTTTTATGGCTTTTTCTTGAACAAGATCCCCAAAAAGTTACCTACAATCCTTAACGTGGCTTATCTGCTTTATGATCGGGAAAATTATATTTTCCATTATATTTTCCATGTATCTCGTTGATCCTTCAGACTCCTTCTTCACAAAACATTGACCGGACTGTGAGTCTCTCGTATAATTTGATCCTTAAACTCGTTACAACTATTCGTATTAGGAGGTTAGAGTTATACTGGTATTCCAGTGCTGTTGCGCTTGGTCAAGCGATCTGAATAACAGCTCAGCAGAAATGCCTCCGTTCCCCAAACAAAAGACGATCCACAAACAAGCCGCTGCCACTACAAACTCTATTGACTTGTGGTAAGATCGAAAGTTGAATGGTTTTAATTATAGGTACTTAGCACGTTTTAGAATTAGTAGCTGTACTCTTTTTTTCTTTCACTTAATTAGAATAGTTATCTGCGGAGGCTGAATTAATGGGGTGTAAGCTGAAACCATTTATTTTGTAATCTAGCTAGGCTTGCATTTTGTTTGAGAAATGTTTGAATTGAATTCTAATATGCGAGGCTGTAGTGTACTTAACCCATTCAACGCCAAAGACTCACGAGTTACTCTACGCTCTTCCGCAACTAAGCGCAAAAATGCTGCTACGCGGCCTCGAATGGGTGGTGTACAATCAGTTCAGGGCCATTTTTTTAACAATACTTACACCAACAGTCCAACCTCAATGGAGGACGTATTTCATGCAGGTATTTTGGATATTTTACGCAATAACTTCATTACTCCATATTGCTCGTTACTTGATATTACACATGAGCAATGTGTCCAATGAAGTGTAGGCTACTCCAAAGACGCACAAGATGCACGGCACGACCGCGTTAGCCGAACCGCTGTGCTCGCTTCGCAGACCGGTTCCAATTCTAGTCAAAGACAGCAAAAGGTTAACTTGCCCCTATACCTTGTACCAAGTTCGGCTCTATTAATACAAACAGAGACAGAGTACATGGACAGGTCCCATTCTAAGCTAGGCCAGACTAAATATGTCAGCCGTAATAAGGCAATGTAAGCGATTTCTGTCTAATGTAATTTTTATGAGATGTCGCCGTTAGCGTTACGAGGACAGATTTGCCAAGATTCGGACTTGGGGACCGGTGACTTCGTATGCAGGATTACTGCCAACTAAGCTAACAGAGACCAAAAAGTTGCATAAAAGTCGAAAAGCGATGTTTATTGTTGAGCAATTTGTGTCTAACGATTATTTTACATTAAGTAATACAGGCAAATATGTAATAATAATTAATTAATAGTAATTTTGATAGTAAGCCATTCTGAGATTAAGACTTTATGCTCGGTGGTCGTTTTGCTACAGAGTCATTATCCGACAAAGACTTTTTGCAGCTGTGGTCGTTTTGCGATCTAGTCTTTATGCGGTTGATGTCGTTTTGAAAATCCAGTAATTTTGATACTAACCCATATATATATATACTGCGTGGAACGGAACGATGGACTTTCCCGCAAGAGGGAGATTATTGAGCGCTAGTACGTCATATTTTCCAGATAAACTTTTTTTTTTGACGCGATTTTTTTTTTACATTTGTATGGAGCTCGTCGCTCCAGTCGGCCAACGCTCCATACAAAGGTAAAAAAAAATCGCGTCAAAAAAAAAATGTTTATCTGGAAAATGTGACGTACTAGCGCTCAATAATCCCCCTCTTGCGGGAAAGTCCATCGTTCCGTTCCACCTTGTATAAGATAAAAATAAGAATTGTATATTTTTGCGAAATTCCAATAACTACAAAGCCATCCTGCTGAAGGATAATTCAGAATGATGTGTACACGATTTCCTTCTAATAAGGTCACATCACTCACGTGTTTGACCTTTTCCACAGTCTTAAGTGTCTGAATCGTTCGGGGTTTTGTGTGAAACCTCTGTTAATTGGCGCCCGTTTAGGTAACTAATTTCAATTAAATGTCCAGTAACCTCTACCGCCACCGTTGGAAAAGTTCTCCCCGGCCAAAACTAGTATGTTGTAGTTTGGAGTTACTTGTTTTGATCGCAATTTAAAAATATTTATTAGACCGTAGTTTTTGTCTATAAACTTTCGATCGAATGTTATCTCGCATGTTTTATTTGATCTAATTCCATTCTAAAGCATTCCCCAAAACTGTTAATTTTTAACCGACTGCAAAAAGGGGGAGGTTCCCAATTCGTGGGAATCTTTTCTTTTTTATGTATGTTCCCCGATTACTGTCACACCTGGACCGATTTGGAAAATCTTTTTAGGGTTCCGTAGTGAACAAGGAACCCTTATAGTTTCGCCATGTCCGTCTGTCCGTCCGTCCGTCTTCGGCTTAGCTCAGTAACCATTACTACTAGAAAACTGAGATTCGGCATGGGTATATAAATCAATCACGCCGACGAAACAGTACAATATAATCTTGAAAAAAAATTTTTTTTTGCGTACTTCTCCTACACCTAAAGCGTTGGATAGTTCGTTCAAAAATATTTTGAGTTTCCTAAAACCATTTTTCAAATCAGTGATTAGTTTGTGAAATATTGGGCTTTAAAGCCCTAATTTTTGTTCGAGTCATGTGTCCCCCCCCACTGCCGGCTAAATGGCTACTACTGGGGATGTGAAAAATTCGTGGTAGTAGTCCATATAATGAATTTAAAAGGAAAACTATCACGGACAAGTGGGCATAAGTAGTTACCAAGTAATAGTCGACCAACTAATATTGTGTACTTGGAAAGGCCAATTTTCGTACAAATTCGGCCGACGCAACCGCACCGCACGTCGATGTAACACAGACAGGCAACTACGGAACCCTAAACTGCGCGTGGCCCGACACGCACTTGGCCGGTTTAATTTTTGTTTGAAATATCCTTCCCAGGATGTCCAATGGTCATCAGGTCAGGATCTGGTGACGGGATCCTGGAGACATCGAGGAAACTCTGGAAGTGATTTGGGTACTGCTTTGAAGTCGGTTAAAACTTTGTTTTTGAAGTAGGTAACTTAGATCGAATCAAACTTAGCACGTCTAAGTGTTCGTTCCGGAAACGATTGTCATGTTTTTACCTGAATCACTATTCTCCAATGGAAACCTATTTTCAATTCCTTCCAGTAGGGTCATGACCCTACCCAGGCCCATGGGCCTTGGGAGGATATGATATAAATCTCGAACCACGAAGAAACGTCCCACTGCCATCGGCACTCAAAACGTCTGAGAAAGTCTGGGACATTTCCTCATGAATTGGACTGTGGTATTTTGTTGTTGAGATGACATAAAATCGTCCATCCACACATTGTCATTAAAACGTCCCGAGAACGGCCTCTGTTCACCCTATCCCTGTCTTTACGGTCTATGAAAGCTGAGACGACAAACGATTATTGTTAATTTGACAGCAAACCGAGTCTAAACTCGAGCAAACACGAGGGAACAATATAATTACCAACAAAGATGAAATAAAGACGAATATAATTTACAAGCCATTACTTTGGAAAATGAAAATATCGTCTAATTAAGTTTCTCATGATGAGAATGCCTCCCCAGAAGGGTTCACGTGGAGAGGCACGGTTTATACTATAGACTGCATGGCCTTGTTGGGTACAGGGCTGTCCTAGATTTACAAAGTCACGCGGATTGTGGAGCTGTTTAAGACATATTTGTCAAACTTCTGTAGGTTTAAAGTCCGCCACAAAATAGGCTTGCAATAGCGCGGGTAGCTCAATTCTCTGCGTTCTCACTTGATCGTGTTTTGCTTTTAGTACAAAGGTAAGGCAGCCAGCGCAGTTGCAGCCAGAAGTCGTATTACGGTCGGATTTATCGTGTGATAAACGAAACGTAAAGCATAAGATACTTCCTGTTAAATGTGAATATGATTAATGCTTTCTCTTGTCTTTATAGTGCGATAATGGTCTTAGCTCATCATAAGAAAGCGGTTGTCTTGCGAGTGGCGATGTCATTTCGCGCGACAAGTATTACCTTCCTAGTCTTCCTATATTCAGTGTTTCTATTTCTATTCACATGTCTCGTATTTTCGTCGGGTCCTTTGTTTGGCAATGTCTAGAATCATGTCAGAGCACGACAAAGGGATTCCTTTGGATTGATTGACCGTGTGTTCGGATTGTCTGAATATCGTAATTCAGGATTATATCCGAATTGCGGCGTCTGCGGTATTGATACGGGAATTAGTCATTTGAACCGTAATTTGGATAATTGACGGGCCTAATCGTAGTGATGCTTTATTGAGAGCTTAGGTGGCAATCTATATTTGGGAATTGGTAAATAAATATTCGGAAAGGTATTTTGAAAGGCCGTTTTGCCATACATTCATTAACAGTCGGTAATTCATAAATATCATTTTAGGCTGTGAGCAGTTATATATATTCGACGAAGTTGCTGTAACCTTCCCACACCAGTGCCTTTTCAAAGTGTTACTTACAAAAACTTGTTTGTGAAGATTTCGACAAACCGCACTGTACATCTTCATTCCGTCCCAAATCGCTGGTAATAAAACGCTCCATGTTTATCGCCTAGATTTATCATGGCCGTTGAAAAAGAAACAATTCAGAGCATGTCACATCCAAGCGTTCGGGCGCCATTGTAGCGGGGCGCGGGGGAGTCGACGTCAGTTCCATTGATCGCGGCTGACGTCACGCGCCATAGGCACTGCAGAGCGGTCGCGTGGCTGAACGGAGCTTCGCGCCTTTGCCCGGGGCGGGCTGATTGAGGGCGTCGTTTGTTTTAATGCGGCTGTTTGGATTTTGATACCTTTGCCACGCGTCGACTTATGAATGTGTTATTTTCATCGAATCCGAAATGGCGGATTCAGGCTTAATCCCCGGACGATTTATTAGTTGGATTACATTACATAACCTATTTGTCTGCACTATTTGAATGAATAACGTGTCTGTCAGTAAATATGCAATATTACGCCAAGCCTATGAATTCTTATCGAATTAGATCGAAGTTATTTTTGGCCCGACTTCAATTGTCCATTTAGGTACGCTATAAAGTTGTCCATGAACCGTCGTTAATGTTCTGAGACGTTCTTAATTTCTTTATGAGTCGGTCTATGATAATAAAACTCGATTTAATCAGTAATAAATAACAGTGTGTTTGCATAATGCCCGTCTCTAAGCCACAACTCCAAAACACACATACACACTGGTTTCAGCAGATGTCACGCCTGCGAAGTGGGTGGACAAAGTACTGACAGTGACCGACGACTTAAGGGTGAGGACCAAATTATTGGCCAGTAGTTAGCCTGGTTAATCGGTAGTAGTTAAAAAGTGCCGTTGTGGCACAAAAATTAGCCATACAATTCTATGGCTTAAAAGCCTTTTCCATATATGCATATGCCAAGACGCTGTAGAAGTCACGGCAATAGAGAAATCTCTCAGGGATCGAAGTCCCAATGAGAGTTGTTTGGATTTTATATATATGCAAAGTGATTTATGAAATTTCAATAGCGCGATGCAGAACACGTCAGATTCGACAGCTGACAGGAGTGACGCCACATCAGCCCCCCTTCGAGACAGAGGGGTCACCGACGATGTATGAAGAGTGCAGCTTGCCAGTGCTCAGAGCCAGCGTGGCGAGCGAGCGCTCAGAGCCAGGGTGGCGAGCGAGTAGGAGGAGAGAGAGAGAGAGAGAGAGAAGAGAGAGAGAGAGAGTCTGGCTTGCTGAGAGTTGGGCGTCAGTCAGGATCCTCAGGGTTGCGCTTATGTCCATTGTCGGGGTCACCAATGTAGAAGTCACGGCAATAGAGAGATCTCTCAGGGACCGAAGTCCCAATGAGAGTTGTTTGGATTTTATATATATGCAAAGTGATTTAAGAAACTTCAATAGCGCGATGCAGAACACGTCAGATTCGACAGCTGACAGGAGTGACGCCACATCAGCCCCCCTTCGATACAGAGGGGTCACCGACGATGTATGAAGAGTGCAGCTTGCCAGTGCTCAGAGCCAGCGTGGCGAGCGAGCGCTCAGAGCCAGGGTGGCGAGCGAGTAGGAGGAGAGAGAGAGAGAGAGTCTGGCTTGCTGAGAGTTGGGCGTCAGTCAGGATCCTCAGAGTTGCGCTTATGTCCATTGTCGGGGTCACCAATGTAGAAGTCACGACAATAGAGAGATCTCTCAGGGACCGAAGTACCAATGAGAGTTGTTTGGATTTTATATATATGCAAAGTGATTTATGAAACTTCTATAGCGCGATGCAGAACACGTCAGATTGGACAGCTGACTGGAGTGACGCCACAACGCTATAGAGCGCGGCATAGGCGTTAAAAGGAACCAGGATCGAAACACTACGTTGCGCTCCATAACACACATAGCTGACGTTGGTGTTAAAACTGCTAGGCTCAAATGGGATTGGGCCGGTGACGTCTGTCTCTTGCATTTTGGCAACTGGACTGACTGACTGAAAATCTGTTACCTTGGATTTATTAGGCGTTCAAATCTGGGTGGGTGTTCTATGAATACTTTGCCACTTATAGGTAGAGCCACAAGGCTTCCGTATTAATGCTGTGTTTAGAGATGTGACGGATAGACGCCTTTTGGCTTGCTAATCACAGCCCAACCGTGAAGACCTCTGCCATATATGTACATTATCTTTGACCAATTTAGCTAATGCTTAGACCATTATATACGACTCGATATTGAGATACTATTGATAGGTACATATATCATTAAGTCAAGTTGTCAGGTTTTCTTGAGGGGTAGGCAAAGACCACGGACTCTCATTTGCTATGGTCCTGAACTTCTTTCGCTTCATAAATTTTCGTAACATTTCATATACGTATTTTTCCGATTTGGACTAAGGAAGTTTGGCGAAGTCTTCTTCTCACTCTCCCATCAACTCTTCCCTCATACAATTTTAACGAAAGGAACCTAACATTTTGTCACTACATTTTCTTTGACTCGGCCCTACTCTCTTATTACACTGTTTCTTATTCAATATCTGAATCATACACCGATCATTCTTCTCAGCGATCTTATTTCCTCGGCATAAACATGACTTATGTTGCTTCTCTTTTCAGAACAGTCCTTACAATTCTGATGTTAATATCATATTCAATCCTAATTTCAATTTAATCTAATTTAGGGGGTTCCCTTGTCTGGCCTAATAACGTTTTGTTTAATTTCGGTTTGTCGAACAACTTTTAGTCTAATGCATTTTTTGTCTAAAGTCAATTTTTATAATTTCATTTTTCTTAATAATTCTTTGTTTGAAATACGTTTACCCTAAATGACGAGTTTCATAACTTGTTTTGCCGAATATTATTTTATCTAAAAATCATTATCTCGGTTCTTATTTTAACTAACCATCACATTGCCGAATAACGTTTTTACTTTGATTTTTTTGTCTATACTGAATCATCATCATTCGCATGTCCCTATCCCATTTACTTGGGGTCGGCGCAGCATGTTTTTTTCTTCCATACCTCTCTATCGCCCGTCAACTCATCACACACATCTTTCCTGTTCATATCGTCTCTCACGCAGTCCATCCACCTTTTCCTTGGTCTACCTCTTCACTTACATACCTCTACATTCATCTATACTGAATCATTATATTTATTGCATATGCGCTAACTTGCTGATCGTGCTGTGTTCACTTGCCTTGGATGTCATGCTATAAGCTATTCATAAATAACCATTGAATGTCATAATGTATGATGTCTGTAAAGTGTACCTAATAAATAAATTATATCTACTTGTTAAAAAGTACTAATTGTACAAAAGAAGCAAATATCGACCAAATTTCCCCGGTTTACCATTGTTAAGGCAGGTCGGTGTAGGTACGACAAGGTGGGACTGATGACCTGGTAAATGTCGCGGGAGTCTGCTGGATGCGGGTGGCGCAGGACCGGTCACTTTGGCACTATTTGGGGGAGGCCTATATCCAGCAGTGGACGTCTTTCGGCTTTTGATGAAGATGATTTGGGTATTACACAGTGAATAAAACAAGATTCGTCTCTCCTGTGGCGAATAATTATGAGCTCACGTGCATATACTCGTAAATAATGTTTTTTATCGCATAGTAATATGGAAGAGGGGACGCCGTTCATGCGGATTAAGAGTCCAACCAAAAATTTGCCTTCTGTAGCCCTTACTTTGATAATGTCCACAGGAAAGACGCGCACATAAATCTGTGTATGACGCATTTATTATTATTAGAGGCAAGATTTAAATTGAGTAGTCTCCGTGTTTAGATGTTAATTATGTTCGATTTTCATTGTCTATTTCATTTCGTCCCCTTGTGGATCAAAAAAAAACACGAGTCAAAAACATATGAACACCACGTTTGTATATGACGAGCCCAGTACTTTTTTCTGCACTTCATCTTTGACTCGGGTTCTGCTCAGATGTAAATATATTTTCGACTGTACCACGTAGTCAATTTACAGTTGCTGTTAAGGCTTGTATACCCGCTAAAGTCCTTGAGCGTATGGGCGGAGCCTCGACCCTCTCCCTGCGCAAGTCGCACAACCCGCCGTCGTTTATTAAGCGTTACATAGATTAAGTTACAGACGCGTCATCGCGCATCGTTACCAATGCAAGGGTGGACGTGGGTGGGTGACATTCGTCATGCTTAATTGAAACGTGATATTTTTCATACATAAATTACATAATTGATTAAGGTCAAAAATTATGTCTACTATTATAATACTATTTAGTTACGATTAGTGTAGTTCCGTCAGCACGGCTAGCACGAGACGGCCGCGACATACACTCGATTTTTCTCGCACTATCGGTCTCTCTCTTATTAGAACATTAGGAAAGAGAGGTATGGTGTGAGAAAAATCGAGAGTATGTCGCGGCCGTCTCGTGCTAGCCGTGCTAGTGAAAACGAAATTCGTTCGAATAACTCTGTCGCTCGAACTAGCAAGCGCGACAGAGAGGGAGATAAACGAACGAAGTTCGGTTTCGTTTCGCGGTAGGCCCTCAGCACGCCTAGCACTAGACGGCCGCGACATACTTTCGATTTTTCTCGCACTATACCTCTGTTACTAAATAGTGCGAAAAAAAATAAAGGTAATAATAATAATCCATACCTACTGTTGCCCTTAGGCCATTTTTTAATGTCGCTATTAATAGGGGCCCATCTAGCAGTTAGCGAGTTACCGTCTGCCAGAGATAAAATGTGAAACAGTTTTAATGGGCAGGCGTCCGATGTTTCATCCAATAGCCCAGCTACTAGTCCATCATTTTCACCCAATAACCCGTTTTATTTAGATTCCATCAACTAGCAATAGACTCTTACACCCCAGCGGGTGCTGTTTCTGTGTGCGTCCCATGACACGGGCAGAGACAGCATCCGCTTGGTGCACTCCTTGCATTTCATTAAATTGTCAAAAGGGCCTCTACGTGTTGGCTCAGAGCTCCACGCACGGACATCATTGTCCCGTGACCGGGAAAGACATATAATCCATACTATCCATACTTCCATATCCATACTCCATACTAATATTATAAATGCGAAAGTGTGTCTGTCTGTCCGTTAGCTTTTGTGTAAGTGTAAGGTTGTTAAGTTTTAAACTAATTTTCGGTATATTTATTACGTTCTACTTCCTTGATTTGATGATGATGGCGTGTACAGTCAGCATCAGATAGTTAGTTGCATCCAAAGTAGCCAAATATATCGTTACACATTCCTTACTCCTACTTATAGTAACAAAGACTATGTCGATGAATGTACGTTCCGATATATTTGGCTAACTTAGCTGCTACTAACTATATTATACTGACTGTACAGAAATCGGCCTCGGGTAAATATATACTTATAGATTAGTTGTACGTTAACCATACTTTGTTTCATATCAAATAATAACTCTGTTTCGAACTTGGAGTTGGCATGCAACCCATAGGTACAATATTTGCCAAGCCCACTATTTTTATTAGAACTTATTCTATTAACACTTGACAGTCATTAATACGAGCAGATAAAACAATATTGTTAGTAGGCAATAGATATTGTAAATATATTTACTAATAAAATGTCTGGTTTTAGCGATTTCCCAATTTTGATACTGTTTAGATATTTGATACTTTGATAGAATAGGTATTTACTTGTGTATTCTTTTTCCTCTTCTTTTGTAAAATTTCTTGATATTACCTATTTTCCTCCTGCCGTTATTTAACCCCAAAGACCCAAAATAATTATTGAAAAATTTGTGAGACCTAAGCTAAGACCTACTAACTCTAGTATCGTAAGTTTGTATGTTACTAACAATCTATGGGCAAACTGGCCTGAAATAGAGAATTTGGATGGCTGGATCAAGGGTCAGATACAGAAGGCGGTACTCCTGGATACTGCGCGGATAGTCAGGAGGTTCCTGTCTCTGGCGCCCTGACCACCGGCAGATTAGGCCCCGCCTCGCTGCCGGCGGTACCCTAGGTTAGGTTTTTATAATGATTTTATGTTTTGTATGTATAGTTTTATATTTTACTTTTTATATAGTTATTGTAAAAACCTAGTCTGAGACGGAAAATGAATAAAGAGATAATAAACATTATTATTATTATATTATTATTATTATATTATTTTTTTCCCGCTCACGGGACAATGACGTCCCGGACCTTTGGGAGGCGTGCGTGGAGCTAGGTACCTACAAAGTACCAACTGAGCCAACACGTAGAGGCCCTTTTGACAATTTAATAAAATGCAAGGAGTACACCGAGCGGATGCTGTCCCTGCCCGTGTCATGGGACGCACACAGGGACAGCACCCGCTGAGGAGTATAGGGCCTATTGATGGTTGATGGAATCTAAATGAAACGGGTTATTGGGTGAAAATGATGGACTAGTGGCTGGGCTATTGGGTGAAACATCGGACGCCTGCCTAATAAAACTGTCTCACTTTTTATCTCTGGCAGACGGTGACTCGCCAACTGCTAGATGGGCCCCTATTAATAGCGACATTAAAAAATGGCCTAAGGGCAACACCGGTCAGAAAGCTGGGGGGAAGAGAGGTGGCACTGGACTTTAAACATATAGCCAACTCGCCACTTAGGTGTCCACATCAACCCTCGAGCAACAGCTCTTGCGACTCCACTCTGAACGGCCAGTAAAGGCAAGCCAGAGACAGGGGGCCTGTCCAACCATCCACCCGGTCGGCTCAACCTGACCACAGGACACCCCCAGGAGTACTCAGGTACGTAGGGTCGCTACGCCCTAACAGCCCGCCACAAGCTGCCTTACGTTGACTGATTGCACCAGAAATTATTATATTATTATTATTATTACCCGTGTGGTGTCGGGTTAGAATAGCACCACCCCCTTTCTTCCCGTGGGGGTTGTAAGAGTCGACTAAGGGAACGGGGTTGAAGTGTGTTGTGGGCGATGGGCTAGCAACCTGTCACTGCTATATCACATTTTGTCGATCTTTTATACTCACATTTATGCTTGTAACACTTGGCAGTATAATACCAGGGCACCTAGGCAAGTCTGTGGTGAACATGAGAGGTTGAATTTAGGGTCGTGTGTTTGGCTATGACCAGAGCGGTTAGTGTCATCAAAATTTATATTTTATGAGCGCCAGATGAAACCACCGACAAGCTTGAGGATTAGCTAAATAAAATCACAAAAATACTTTCAACAAATGGTTTATTAATATACTGTCACAAGGATGATAGTCCGTGAAAAAAGTTTTCTTATTTTAGACTTAAAGGATAACACTAGCAGTAAGATTATCTAGATGTTTTTAAAATTAGTAATTTAAGGTAGTTGAGTTGCTATGGCTGGGTAGACGCAGACATTACAAATATAAGGAATTAATTTACCGGGCGGTAGAGGTGACTCAAACCTCCATCTCCAACATCACAGGACAGCGACCCGCTCCGCAGTATGTACTTAAAACATGGCGACAAGGTCTAGCCAGGGGCTGGTCCCGCAGTGCAGATCAGGTGGACTGGTACACCTCAACGGCATACATAAGGGTGCTCTTCATTTAAGCGGAGATGTTGAGCATAAAACTTCCATAAAAATACCAACTAAAAGAAAAAAAAAACCCTAGGACAAAACAATTGTCACAATTAGTAAAGAGTTGGTATTTGAGAATCTACATTTTAGTATTGAAACAGAAACAAAAGTATGCTTACCACGCGTGGTGGGTTTTTTCAATTAAAATATGTAGGTGGTTTTGGAAAATACATCAACACCGTGTGTCTGAAATGGACGAAATTCACACTTTGAATATCAAACAGAATGGGCTAAACACAGTCAGACACGAGTTAATGTGCAATTCGAAACACTCACCTGAGTAGTGAAAATGTGAAGAAAGTCCTGGACTATTATGTCCAGACCATGGTGAAGCTAAATTACGCAAGCTGGGCTGTTGGCTGGAACCAAAATGAAATACCAATTAGCACTACCACGACAGCAGACACTTAGGCCCTTGCTAAAAGCAAACACTTACCCCGAAGCGAATGAATTAGAGACCGGTACAGGAATACGCGGCTTTCACATCCTGGCTAAATTTGGAATGATCGAGGTCCTACAAATCCTCTCGAAAATGCAAATTCACACCACGTTCCGAATCACCGAACTCGGAGGAGGGCAGCGACCAAACAACAGACCGTGGACACTAACAATTCCCTAGTTTTTTAACGAAAACACTGCAAACTGACTCTACGATGCGAGTAAAAGAAAAGAACGACGTCTGAGTATTTTCTTCCAGCAAACTAACACGAAAAAGATAAATAAACAAAGATTATGTTTGACATAGCGGCCAGTGTGTCATGCCTAAAACGAAACGTTCCTCGAGCGTTTTGTTCATGCAACCCAGGTAACATCGACAAATTTCAAACAAGACTTTTCCATAATTTCAATAGTTTAAATTTAGAACAGATGTGCTGCTAGGTAGACTACGATCTATAGATTTAAAAAATGTATATTTTGCCAAATTACCAATAGCTTTACTCCTAGGAATAAAAAAACAAATGTCAACTTGACAGCTACGACTAAAGCAACGAAACGCTTGCTTGACGGAAAGTATTTCTGAACTATGGACGAATGTTTACAATGAATTAAA
Organism: Epinotia bilunana; assembly: GCA_947049275.1. NCBI lineage: Eukaryota > Metazoa > Arthropoda > Insecta > Lepidoptera > Tortricidae > Epinotia > Epinotia bilunana. The sequence continues at coordinate 19,481,950 of OX346270.1, forward strand.
AGTGTTATTTAGTGTACAGTATTAAGTGAAAGTGTCTCGGGTGCATTTCCCTTGGATTGTGAAGCTAAAATGCAATGGAATACTCTCGTGACCGATGGGAAAATCCCCGTACTTAAGGTAATATGTAGATTGTAAAAGTGGGTCTCTCGGCTCGGCAACCACGAAGCCTTTTCGCGACTAAACTAGCTTATCCCTAACCTACGAAGTGTTACAGTATCCCCTCTGTTGGCAAAATAATTTTATTTTTGAATTTCTTAAAATTCAGAAATAAAATTATTTGTTGAAGAAGTCGACCTTACCCTTCTCTACTCTGTAAACAACCCCATACACTTAGTTGAACCCCCAACAAGCGTTTGAAATCATAACTCCCTACACAAGCGTTTATCCTACATATTTTGAGTGCTTTACCAGCACTGGCCCTTTAACCACGGGTGCCATCTGTGGGATCTGCAAGACTGCTAACCTCTTTGTCGATTTCCCTTTCAGAATCGAGAACCAAAACACGGAAGTCATGGAAAGAAAAAATAAAAATAGGGTGCCTCAGCACCTTGACAAGACTGGGCTTAATATACGACACGGACAGTAATTACTACTCGCGAGTTCCTGCTAAACTGTTCAGGAACAACAACCTAACATACAGTTAAAAAGAACGAGTTGAAAACTCTATTAATGCTTAGAAACGTATAGATAATTATATGGCCGGAATAACGATCTATACTGTATACTTATGAACTATGCGCGCCCTAAAACTATATATGCTTAACCGAAACATTAAACACAAATTTAACCGAATAATTAGCAGCATGTTAACTATTAAGACTACAAATTTTACTCTAAAGTTTAAACGACTATATTTAAACAAAGGTAATCCTAGTACTTACACGAATTTTAACTACGCGAAAACTTATCTAAAAGCATTTACGAGTAAACCTATGAACTATCAGAGGGAAACTTTACTAACTAAGATTTGTTAGCGGAAAGATCTTTCGCTATTTTAACCTAATAACTACTACTTTAAAAACTACAGAGGGTATCAGTAGTTTACTTTATTAACACATACCCGGGGATTTAGGGCTGGCAATGCACCATATAATAGTGATTTCTCAAGCACCTATAGTATAGTTTGGGGACTGAAAGAACAACATCTGATTATTCAGCAACCTTTCAATGAACTACTTTTTTAAATCTTCCTGTAGATATGACTCCTAAGAGTTCAAATCCTTTTGGTTTTTAAGTGAGAATATCACGGGATTTTGAATGAAAAAGTTGATGACAAATCAAATCACCAAGACCACGGCTAGTTCGTACGCAACTAGACTCATGTAGTAAAAGTCAGATACAATTGTCTGAAAAGAGATTAAAGTAGATACAATCGTCTGATAAGAGTTTAACTAACTCTGACTGAGGTCTGGGGAAAACAAGTGAGTTATAAACAACCACTAGGCTTCACTCAGTTGAACTTCTCTATTAGAGCAGTTAAAAAAAAATTAGAAACAGAAGCATAACATCAGGATGACGGCGCGGCATCACCGGGTCGAACTAGATCCTTGATGTGGAAATCACCTAGGTTTTTCCCTTGTAGGGATTTTAAGTTGTATACAAGAGGTCCAAGCTTTTTATGGATAACGCACTTCTCGTACCTAGGAGCTAACTTTGCCGAAAAATGTTTAGCGGCGTTAGATAAGCGAAAACATTTCTTATACACGATTTGTCCTTCTTGGAGTTCCATAGGACGTTTGCGCATATTATAATATCGCGCATTACGCTCGTGGGAAACTCGTAGAGAGTTACGCACCTTTTCGAAGATAGTTTGCATCTCTTTAAGATTTGTGGAGAAAGTGTGACTGTTATCCACTGCTAGAGTGTGTCTATCAATAGGAACATCAGAATTGTAGAAGGATCCATCAAGTATCATTTCGCGACCATGGGTGAGGAAGTAAGGAGTAAATTTAGTTCCTTCATGAACAACCGTGTTTAGGGCACATTGCACCTCGCTTATGTTCTTATCCCAAGTTCTATGATCTGAACGCACATACGAAGCGATGGTCCTAACTAGTTCGCGGTTGACGCGTTCGGTTTGACACGTCTGTGGATGGTAACGCGGGTTATAAAATAGGTGTGGAACATTATATTTACTCACCAGGTCTCGAAAATCTTTAGATGTAAATTGTGCACCGTTATCCGAATAAATGTATTTAGGTACGCCGTGGACTAAAAAGATACCCTTTTCCATGCACTTAACTATAGCCTTAGCGGTTATGTTACGTAATGGGAACAAAGTGACATATTTACTAAAATAGTCTGTACAGACAAACAGATATTGGTTTCTCAGATAAGATGGCGGAAAAGGTCCAAGAATGTCGCAGGATATGGCTTCACCCGGTAACGTAATACGTTTAGGATTTCCCATTAAACCTGGACGAGCCAAATTTAAGGGTTTGTATGTTTTGCAAGTTTCGCAGGAGTCGACATAATCCTTAACATCCTGGAATAAAGTAGGCCAATAATACAACGTAGCGATTCTAGAATGAGTTTTAGCAACGCCAAAGTGACCTGCGGTAACATCGTCGTGAAATTTGGAAAGAATATCTTTACGATCCTCGTAAGGCACTACCACCTTCCAGTCGAACTGAGCTGTTAAGCGATATTTATTCTTAGAGAGTCGAAAGAGTTTATTATTCTCAATTTTGAAATTTGGAAAAAGGGATGGCTTATCGGATACCTTGTCGTACAGGTCCAAATACCAAGGATCCTGCGTAGAGAGAACATCAATAGCAGCAATTTGTATCCGTGATAAACAATCCGGAATAACGTGTTCTTTTCCTTTACGGTGTATTAGATCAAACTCAAATTGACTAAGCTGACATGCCCATCGGTTCAGACGACCTGATGGATTTTTTAAGTTAGTAAACCATTTAAGGGATGCATGATCCGTGACTATGTAACACTTCCTACCCTCGACGTATGCCCGGTACTGGTCCAGCGCGTATAAAACCGCAAGAAGCTCCCGTTCCGTGACTGAATAGTTGGATTCTGGCTTAGAAAGTGTGCGACTGCAATACGCGATAGGATGGTCGACACCATCATGCTTCTGAGTCAGTACGGCTCCAATGGCGTACGAAGATGCGTCAGTATGGATATAGAAAGGGGCGTTAAAATCAGGACACCTTAAAATAGGTGCGGATACTAAAGCAGCTTTAAGTTGATCAAAAGATTCACTTGCTTCGTCAGACCACGCAAACTTTACTTTTTTGCTGGTCAAACGCGAAAGAGGACGAGCAATTTTAGAGAAGTTATTGATAAAACGTCTGTACCACCCGCACATACCCAAGAATCTTTTGATGCCTTTTGCATCTTCAGGTACTGGAAAGTTTAAGATCACTTCGATTTTTGAGGGATCAGTCCGCAAACCGTATTTGTCTACCACATATCCAAGATATTTAAGTTCAGATCGGCAAAAGAGTGACTTCTTCATGTTAATTGTTAAATTTGCGGCCTTGAGTTTCTCAAAAACGGCCTTAAGAAGACGAAGATGCTCATTAAAATCGGACGTACATATGATAATATCGTCTATGTAACAGAAAACCTTGTTGTCGAACTCGGCGGTAAATAGGGTATCCATGAGGCGTTGCATAGTGGCAGAGGCCCCTACAAGACCGAAGCACATCCGGTTATAATGGAAAAGGCCCTTTCCGGGTACCGTAAAAGCAGTAACTTCCTTCGACTTATCGTTAAGAGGTATCTGGTGATAGGCGGCACTAAGGTCTAAAGATGTCAGGAACTTAGCGTCTCGCAAGTTGTCTAGAATGTAATTAACATAGGGCAATGGATATGCATCTGATTTAGAGACTGCGTTAATCTTCCGACTATCAAGGCAAAGTCTGAGATCTCCATTGGACTTTTCGACCATGACCACTGGAGAGTTCCAAGGCGAGTGAGATGGCTCGACAATACCTGCCTCAAGCATGCGATCCACCTCCTTCTCTAGTGCAGCCTGTTTCACAGGACTGAGCCTATAATATTTTTGCTTAATAGGAGGAGAATCCCCCGTATTAATCACATGTTGAATCAAGGATGTCTTACCTAAACCGACTTTATCTGTGTCAATTTGATCATAAAGAAATTTGACCTCCTCTAAATGAGTTTTTTCTACTGGAGACAGTGAGTCAGCATTATTTAGACCGGATTCGGCAGGAACTGAAGAGATACTAGCCACACTATCCTCAGTAGGTAAACTAGAAATAATATCCGGAGCCAAATTAAAAGTTTTCCAAAAATTAAGTCCAAGTATAATTGGAGTTGAAATTTCAGGTTGAATGTTAAAGTGAATTATTTGTATATTGCCTTTATAATTAACCGGCAACGACATATACTCGGTACACAGTAATTCCTGACCATTGGCTACCCTGAGTTTTAACGGAACTTTGTGAGTCAGAATAGGTATCCCAATAACCGAGAATATGAGATGGCTGTTCTGGCCAAGTAAACTGCAACAGGCACCACAATCGAGTAATCCTTTAACATTTACGTCTAGAATATTAAGAAGAACGTATAATCTGTTATCCCCCTTTGGAGGTTCAAAATAAATAGTCTTTTCTACGGCGGAGGAAGGGTTAGAATTTAGTTTCAAATTAGTATTAGAAAAGACTAAGCTATCCCGTTTTTTGACTGATCTGAACAAGTACGACATTCGGGAGTTCGAACGCCTTTTTCTCCACATTTGAAACAGATCACCTCTCTAGATTTCTTACATCGACTGGTGACATGGTTAGTCATACCACAGCGAAAACAAGCCTGCTTAGACGCAGCTGGTCCAACTGAAGCCACGTACGACTTTGAGTTTGGGTATGAGCCTGGAGCTTTCTGAAAGTTACTCCGCGATGCGAATTTAGGTTCCGCTCCCAGTTTATGGTTGAAAGAACCAGTAACAGGTTTAGAAGAAGACGGCTCACGGAATTGATCTGCCTTAACCTTAGCCAACTCGATCCGTTTGCACAAAGAAGTCAACTGTGATATCGAGGTAACGTCCTGTAAAGCTAATTCCCTGCTGTAATCGGGTCGGATGTTCCGAGTGAGGATGTCTAATTTTTCTTCTTCAGGCACCTTCTTGTTCAGCCTCTCGAACATTCCTAACACTACTGACACGAAGGACACAATAGACTCATCCCTAGCTTGAGTACGAGAACGAATCTCTTGGAGTAGTTTGAAATCCAGATCCGGAATGTCGAAGTCATCCCGAAGAGCTGTGACTACATCATGGTACGAGGTGAATTGTTCACGCTTCGAACGAAACCACGATAACGCCGGTCCATCTAAAATTTCAGGAAAACCGCGGAAAATACTCGGTTCCGAAATTTGCCTAGCGACACGCAATTCCTCCAAACGCCTTAAAAATAGTCGTGCACATGAGTTGCCGCTGTATTTGAGATTCAGAGAATTGACATTGAACTGCTTTTCAGATTTATAAATTACTTTTTTAATCACCTTGGCAGTAACGTCATGAGAGCTGACGTCACTATCGTCATCGTCGGAATCCGAACCACTGACAGCCTGTAAACGCTCCATTATGGCGTTCAAAGTCACCCTGAGAACCTGAACATCCTCTTTGTCTGTTTGTAACCGCGAAACACGACAAAGAAGGTATTTGCAACGTGACAATAAACGGGATTTAGCAGAAGGTGACGGACCATCTTGCAATGCCTTTTCTATCTCTTCTACTTTGCGCTGAACTATTGAGATTTCTACCGAAGAATCAAAATTTCCAGAAAGACCTAGCTTTACACCTCCCTTCTGAGCAAGATCGGCAGTCTGTACTAGAACCTGTTGTAAGCTACTACGACGAGACTCTGGGTTTACCCTACAGCCTCTAATGACAAGTTCGTGTGAGATTTCGTCTTTTTTCAGGTGTGTAATATTAGCACCGGCTTGTATGAAATCCATTTTGAAAAGTTAACGGTTTGTTTCAATTTAGTCAAAAAAGAATTTAAGTTTCAAAACGGTAACAATTTTCTATGAAAATTTTAACTCAAATTCCAACTTTACAACTATAAACAATCTAACATTACAATAATAGCATTTGAGTTGCTATTATGAAAAAGATTTCCTAGTTTAAATTGTTTAAAATTACACCAAAGGTTTAGGTTATCAAATAACAAGCAGAATGAATGACTCTCCAATAGTCACTCCTTTTAAAACAACAGCTTAGTACTAATATTATATCAATCCAGTAAAAATCACAATATCAGTATATTGAAAAGTTTCAGTGTCAAAAGAACATAACAGTAGGTTTGTATTTAGCAGAACCTAGATAAATAGGTATATTTGTTTAGTATTGTCCAAGATAAAGTTTTTATATTTACCAGGTAATATAAAACCATTTAGGAAAACATCAGTACATTCGAGACATTTTAAGTTTAAGTTATAAGTTATAACCGTTTAAAGTTTTTTTCTTAATTAAAATATTAGTTTAAGTCCATAAGGAATACTTAAAGCTAACACAGAAAAATACCATAGTCACTACTCAGTTTCTTAAAAATAGTACCAAAGCAACCCTTTAATTAGAGACAGGTATTCCCTTAATATATGAAATGAATAAATTTAAATAATATTTATTTAGCTAATCTCAATCTGGCCCCACGTTGGGCGCCACTGTAACACTTGGCAGTATAATACCAGGGCACCTAGGCAAGTCTGTGGTGAACATGAGAGGTTGAATTTAGGGTCGTGTGTTTGGCTATGACCAGAGCGGTTAGTGTCATCAAAATTTATATTTTATGAGCGCCAGATGAAACCACCGACAAGCTTGAGGATTAGCTAAATAAAATCACAAAAATACTTTCAACAAATGGTTTATTAATATACTGTCACAAGGATGATAGTCCGTGAAAAAAGTTTTCTTATTTTAGACTTAAAGGATAACACTAGCAGTAAGATTATCTAGATGTTTTTAAAATTAGTAATTTAAGGTAGTTGAGTTGCTATGGCTGGGTAGACGCAGACATTACAAATATAAGGAATTAATTTACCGGGCGGTAGAGGTGACTCAAACCTCCATCTCCAACATCACAGGACAGCGACCCGCTCCGCAGTATGTACTTAAAACATGGCGACAAGGTCTAGCCAGGGGCTGGTCCCGCAGTGCAGATCAGGTGGACTGGTACACCTCAACGGCATACATAAGGGTGCTCTTCATTTAAGCGGAGATGTTGAGCATAAAACTTCCATAAAAATACCAACTAAAAGAAAAAAAAAACCCTAGGACAAAACAATTGTCACAATTAGTAAAGAGTTGGTATTTGAGAATCTACATTTTAGTATTGAAACAGAAACAAAAGTATGCTTACCACGCGTGGTGGGTTTTTTCAATTAAAATATGTAGGTGGTTTTGGAAAATACATCAACACCGTGTGTCTGAAATGGACGAAATTCACACTTTGAATATCAAACAGAATGGGCTAAACACAGTCAGACACGAGTTAATGTGCAATTCGAAACACTCACCTGAGTAGTGAAAATGTGAAGAAAGTCCTGGACTATTATGTCCAGACCATGGTGAAGCTAAATTACGCAAGCTGGGCTGTTGGCTGGAACCAAAATGAAATACCAATTAGCACTACCACGACAGCAGACACTTAGGCCCTTGCTAAAAGCAAACACTTACCCCGAAGCGAATGAATTAGAGACCGGTACAGGAATACGCGGCTTTCACATCCTGGCTAAATTTGGAATGATCGAGGTCCTACAAATCCTCTCGAAAATGCAAATTCACACCACGTTCCGAATCACCGAACTCGGAGGAGGGCAGCGACCAAACAACAGACCGTGGACACTAACAATTCCCTAGTTTTTTAACGAAAACACTGCAAACTGACTCTACGATGCGAGTAAAAGAAAAGAACGACGTCTGAGTATTTTCTTCCAGCAAACTAACACGAAAAAGATAAATAAACAAAGATTATGTTTGACATAGCGGCCAGTGTGTCATGCCTAAAACGAAACGTTCCTCGAGCGTTTTGTTCATGCAACCCAGGTAACATCGACAAATTTCAAACAAGACTTTTCCATAATTTCAATAGTTTAAATTTAGAACAGATGTGCTGCTAGGTAGACTACGATCTATAGATTTAAAAAATGTATATTTTGCCAAATTACCAATAGCTTTACTCCTAGGAATAAAAAAACAAATGTCAACTTGACAGCTACGACTAAAGCAACGAAACGCTTGCTTGACGGAAAGTATTTCTGAACTATGGACGAATGTTTACAATGAATTAAAAGTGTTATTTAGTGTACAGTATTAAGTGAAAGTGTCTCGGGTGCATTTCCCTTGGATTGTGAAGCTAAAATGCAATGGAATACTCTCGTGACCGATGGGAAAATCCCCGTACTTAAGGTAATATGTAGATTGTAAAAGTGGGTCTCTCGGCTCGGCAACCACGAAGCCTTTTCGCGACTAAACTAGCTTATCCCTAACCTACGAAGTGTTACATGCTAACATTGGCACTGGACACCAGGTTTCATGTGCTCTGCCTACCCCTTTTAGGGATAAAGGCGTGTATGTATGTATGTATTATTGTTATTATTATTATTTCCCATCTTGAACTAAAAACAAAATCTAAACTATACCTACGTAAATGTTAATTAGGTACAAATGCCAACACAGTTAACTGACCATCCTGTATTTATACAAGAACCTTATTACAATGCACATAAAGTGCACGGATGGTCAGTCAGCTGTCTTGTCTATAGTACCTACTACTTTACAAACCACGAAATAGATTGTCCACTCTATGCAACAAAATTATCTGTCACTAAAAACTAAACTATACGCAAATATTTATTAGTTACCTACTATACGAATCACAAAACGGATTGTCCACTCTATGCAACAAATATAGTCCACAATTTCGACAAATATTTAAAAATTTCGGCGCTGCGCAAATTGACACAGGTCCGTCATGCAACGTGTCTCGTCCCGCACTGACCGTATGGACGAAAACGGGGAGGCGTAGGAACTTCGGTTGAATATTTCAGAAAACGAGATAAATTTCTAAGAAAATTAAGAAAGTAAGAAAATGATGCTCTTGTTCATTATTGTATGAAGAAAGTTATAAAATTTCATATTATTCTGATAAAAAATGGACCAGTAAAATGGTTACAAGTGAAAAAATAGGGGTGACTTTAGATTTCTTTTTCTCTAATTTTTATTGTTAAAATCGATTTCTACGAAAACTATGACCCGTCGCATATCTTGCAGATTATGATATATTTTTTCCAGCAAAAATGTTACGTTATAATGTATAAAACGGTTACAAAACAACTCATTTTCACGAAAATTTCGAATGTGGAGCCTTAAGCTAATGTCGCGCGCGGTCGTAGCGTGCCGCGTGCCGTAAGCACGCCGTAGCGCGTGTAAGCATGCTTTGGTATGTATTGCTAGCCGCATTTCTCGTAACACCTCATCGCATCGCGCATGCGCAAAACTAACTACTAGGACAAGTTATAAATGGACTTTAATTCTCTTATAATTAATGACTTTTAAAGTATATTTTCTCTTTAACAAATAATAGGGATGATGACTAAGATTTTTGTATGATGTCATTCGAACCAGTTTTTGGAGAGGAACAAATGTTTGTATGGGGGCAACTACAATTAAAGAACATAAATACCCAGAAATTTGAGACAAAGACTGACCTCGCTGGCGGCAGCGCAAAACGCTTCATACTGATAGACACAGGTATGACGTCACAACTGACATTTGTAGTAATCGTTGTATGGAAAATCAGGTAAATTGTTGTTTCGGTCGCGAAATACTGCGTTTAAGTACATAGTTGTTATACCATTTTGTTTTTATAAAAGCGTAAGGTAACCGATATAGCCCTCCGAATCGCTAAACTTAAGTGGCAGTGGGCGGGGCACATTGCACGTAGAACCGATGACCGTTGGGGCGGAAAGGTTCTCGAGTGGCGACCACGTACCGGAAGGCGCAGCGTGGGTAGGGTAGGTGGTAGGCAAGGTGGACTGATGACCTGGTAAAGGTCGCGGGAGTCCGCTGGATGCGGGTGGCGCAGGACCGGTCATTGTGGCACTCTTTGGGGAGGCCTATGTCCAGCAGTGGACGTCTTTCGGCTGATATGATGATGATGATGAAAAGCGTAAGGATTCTGTTGGTAGCTTTAAATGAACTTTTGGACAGTAAAAAAATGCATATTTTTTCTAAACTTTCATGGTTCATATCTTTTATGATTTTAATTATATATTATAACTTAAACTTTAATACGATAATTTGATGGTTTACCATCTATTTAGCATCTCTACGTTATCAATTTGAACATGAGGCATCATGCCTACTGTTAGCCAAAATCGGAATTCATGAATAGGCTTGGAATTAAGGGCCTGATTTGTTTTTTTTATGTGACTTTTCCGCAGCATGTCATAGGGATGTCCCCACAATCATGTCTTTGTCTTAAAAAAAAATAAAGACAGACACGACACATGCGACATAGGGACACTTTCATATTTTTTGTCAATTACCGGCCATTAGGGCCGGTAATTGACTTGCCAAACTATAAATAAAACTAAAAAGAAAGTTGGTTCATATTTGTGGTACCCTCAATTTAATTTTAACTAAATGCTTTTAGCGTCTAGCTCTTACATAATACCTACATATTATGTAGGAGCTAGCTTCATTCCAAGCTTAATTAAAAGGAGGCGCTACAAAAAATGAAAGTTCCCAACCGGGGATATTTACCAAGGCTGTTATTCGGAACGCGGTCATGCGCCTCACCTCACCCGCCACCCCTAACGAAACCAGACCTCTGATTACGATTCACAGTACTACTACTCATCGCAGCGGCAAGATATATTATTGACGACCTCTGTGTGTAGCCTAGTTGGTAGTGACCCCGCCTACGAAACCGGAGGTCCCGGTTTCGAATCCCGGTAAGGGCATTTATTAGTGTGATGAGCACGAATATTTGTTCCTCATTCATGGATGATTTTTATGTATATTTTTATGTACATAAGTACATGTATATCGTCGTCGTGTCTACAATTTTTTTTTATGTTATTTAATGCTAGCTTCCGCTCGCGACTTCGTCTGCGTGGACCCGGAATAATAACTATTATATATTTTATTCCGGGCTGTATACTATTTTCGTGCAACATTTCATCCAAATCGGTTGAGCCGTTTAAGCTTGATTGAATAACAAACATACAAACATCTAAACATCTAAGCATTTACCAGGTATCGTGGTATATTGTCTTGGTATCTTTTTCACTTGTTTGTCACGAATAAATGTTTGAATTTGACTTTAAACATCCAAACTTTCGCATTTATAATATTAGTAGGATTGGGTGACGGGTGAGGTGAGGTTAAAACAAGTAACAGAATAGCATGGCTGAATAGGTGCTGCAAAGGTCGGCGTTATTTGAAAGTCCCGACGTTGATTACTGATTATGCGAGGGAATATGATAAAATCCTTGGACCCTATGAAAGCTACGGTTAAGGTCGCGGCCAATTTGCTTGTTTTCACACCGTATACGTAATGGCTTATTTTGCGCACGGCCTGCAGAGTAAGACTGCGGTGCTTTTGTAAAAAAAATAGATTAGATTCATTTATTTCACAATACAAGACTTCACTATAAATTATATGTCAATTTAAAACACGTCAATACATTGAATTAAAAAAAAGAATTATAAAAACAAAACAAATAAAGAAAATCATCAGATAGATTAAATCATATTAAGTCATCATAATAAGAGGGTGAATTGGAAATTATCACGTGCTTCGAAACGCCGTTCTGACTGGATTAAGAAACAATAAGGTCTGATTTTCAGATATATGATTCTTGACTATATGATTGTTTATCTGATTTAATCGATACATGATTGAAATTTTATTTCCTCGATAGAAAAAAAAACAAAGTTGGGTTTTATTTTCCTTTTTATACTCAGCATACTCAAACAATACATAATTTTACGACAAAATCAAGTTAATACTATAGTATTTTATCCCATCTAAAATCTCACTTAATCCTACTAATATTATAAATGCGAAAGTTTCGATGTTTGGATGTTTGTTACTCAATCACGCTTAAACGGCTGAACCGATTTGAATGAAATTTTTCCACGAAGATAGTTTATAGCCTGGATTAAAATATAGGATAGTTTTTATCCCGGGTCCACGCGGACGAAGGTGCGGGCGGAAGCTAGTTAAATATAAATAAAACTTCACTAAGTTAGGTATTTATCAAAATTTGACCAAAAAAGCCATTCCCGAAGAGTGCATGTTGCATCTCTTTTTCGAGTGCGCGGAAGGCATAAGCGTATCTGCCAATGGGGCGTGGTCGACTCGAGTCAAGGCATCCCCTTAAGGTACATTGGGTAGGTATTTATAACAGAAAGAAGTCTGCAGTGGTGGAACTAAAACATACATACATACATACATATAATCACGCCTCTTTCCCAGAGGGGTAGGCAGAGATCACGGATCTCCATTTGCTACGATCCTGACAAACCACTTTCGCTAACTATTACAATTATTATTTATTAGAATATTTGCCACTTAGCGCTATGAAGGCGTTAGCAGTTTTCCGGCCATGTAGTGAAATGTGGGGTTCTTCAAGAAAGGGGTGTATACATTTTCAAAAGGGTCGGCAACGACAGTGTGATGCTTGGAGTTGCAAGCGGCCATAGGCTACGGGGGCCGCGTACAAACGACAACACAGCTAACTGACCATCGGTGCACCTTAAGTGCATTGTAATAAGGTTCTATATAAACACAGGATGATCAGTTAACAGTGTTGTCGTTTGTACTATGAGGCAGGCCGTCCGCTTGTTTGCCTCCGACGTGGTATAAATAAACCTACAGTCCGTGGGCATTTGGAATAGGATTTGGGTCCTCATTTCTTTCTCGCTCGTTCTTACATTTCTCTTTCTCATGCCAAAATGAACTAGCGGCTCTGTGAGCTGTAGAACTAACATGCAGTAAAAAAAACGAAAAAGTAACTCTACAAAAAAAACTATATAATTAACGAACCTGCTCACAAAATTTCACGAAACTCGGTTGAGAAATGCGAGCTGTAGAGGAGAACCGCGCGACAGCGGGACAGGCGGACAGCGGGACTGCGTGACAGACACCGGGCACCGGACATACGAACGATTCTCGGCCCAAGCTGAAGCATATATAGAACTTCGTTCGCTTCGCTCGCTCGTTCGATTAACGTTATTTACGTAACGTGTAAAAAAATTCGACGCGACATTTTAAGTCCGGAGGTGGAACCTAATTGGACGCATGACGACACATCCCGGACGTTCGTTGACCTTGGGACCCTTATTTACGGACGTAGCCGGGCTGGTTATGTATTGTGTATGTGTTTGTACGTCCGGTGAAGCGGAGTTTATGTTATGTAATTATTTTATGTTTTGCGCGTCGAGGATTGAAAAATATATTCGATTTTCCATATACACTGTTGAACTCAAGTTCAATGTTTGGACGAGCGAAGCGAATAGTTGTCCGTTTCAGCTTTGACCAGAATTCTTTCGTATGTCCGGTTGTACGGCTGTTCTCCTCTACAGGTCGCATTTCTCTACTGATTCTCGTGAAGATTTGTGAGAATTGTGAGCAGGTTCTATAATTATAATAAACTAGCTTCCGCCCGCGACTATGTCTGCGTAGACCCGGGGTAAGAGCTATCCTATAATTTAATCCAGGCTATAAACTATCTTCGTGCCAAATTTCATCCAAATCGGTTGAGCCGTTTAAGCGTGATAGAGTAACAAACATCCAAACTGTCGCATTTATAATATTAGTAAGGATTATACAGATTCTTTTTGTCGAATAAGTTTTTCGAAATTAAGTAATAATTATTTAAAAGACACGCTTGCGCGATATATGTACCTTGCTTCTAACTTCATTATTCCTTGTAAAAAAAATTAATCTTCAAGGTCATCGAAATATTTAGTCACAGTTTCTTGTATCTCAATAACCGTCAAAAACTTCCGTCCTGCCAAGTGTTTGTTTTAGGTTCGGGAAAAGGTGATAATCAGAAGGGGCTAAGTCCGGCCAATACCTTATTGAATTGTTGCCGCAATCACCTGATTGCGGCAACAATTCAAACCCACAACTATGTATTTGTGTGATAGATTTCGCTGCAGTATGGACAGGAGCATTGTCTTGGTGGAAGAACACTTTTTTAGATATCATACCAGGTCTTTTTGTTTTAATTTCTTCGTACAGACGTTGTAAAAGGGTGCAATAGTAATCATTTATGGTTTTACCCTTCTCAAGATAATCAACCATGATGACCCCTTTACAATCCCAAAAAACTGAAGCCATTATCTTTTTCGCTGATAAAATGGCCTTAGGTTTTTTAGGAGGTGGATACCCTGACCTTTTCCATTGTTTGGATTGCACTTTTGACTCCGGTGTATTGTGGTGTACCCAAGTCTTGTCCATAGTTATGAAACGACCAAGAAAATCTTGTGGGTCGCATTGAAACAGATCCAAACAATCTTTGTCTGTATGGCAGGTGCGTTTATTTTCAGCCGAATGCAGTCTAGGTACCCACCTAGCAGAAACCTTAGGAAATCCAAGCTCCTTGGTGATTATGTTTTGTACTCGCTCATAGGAAATGCCAATTGTCTCCGCTATCTCTGCAACTTTTAACCGCCTGTCATTCATAATCATATCTAGTATTTTTCACCGTTATTGGTCTACCACACCTAGGTTCATCTTCAACTGATTCTCTGCTGCGTTTAAAATCTACTACCCATCGTTTTACAGTGGCATATGAAGGAGCGGATTCTCCTAAAGTCTGGCACATGTCTTCAAAAATTTGCTTTGGTGTTAAGCCCTTTTCTTGTAAGTACTTTATGACAGAACGGTGCTCAATTTTATCCATTCTGAAGGAAATCGCGAACCTCTTTTAATTATTCGATCACAAAATTTGCAAATTAGAAAGAAGAAAAACAAAAGATAGTGCATTATGATAAACAAAATATGTAAGTCTTACGTGCCAGTATTATTTTTTCTTTTTAAACTTTTCAATTCAACCTCGTATATACGTAGCACACAGAACCACTAGTATCCATACCTACTCTACTGTCCTCTAAAAAAACCGCCTAATGACCTTAGATTTAAGACTAAGACGCGAAGCACGAAAGGTGAGGCCTAAACCCTCCCACGCATACGCGTAGGTATGCACCTATAACACGACTGGCCGACTGTATTGTCACCCTTGCAATGTCTAGCACAGAATAGCAGGTTTGGTCTAAAATGCAGTTTAAATTGTTTTTTAAATTAAAATAATGTCTTATTTTAGTAAAATCTTTCATCTACAATATTCAAGGTACTTTCCCTCCATGAGGCATGGGCGTGGGACGCCCCACAGTGTTCCAAAGCACTCAAAAAAATTCCCTATGCTGTTTACCCCATAAATCGATCCAGAAATGCATTTCAAATGCAAGACTAGAGCACCCGCGTGTCTATTTCAAATACTTTTTTTTATAAAAAAATATTTCTGTTTCGTGACTTTCACTTAGAAAAATGATTAAATAAATTCTGTAAGCGTACCTGATCAAGATATATTTTTTTAAATAGTACAGTTTGATAAAGGACTTTAAGGCGCATATTATCCAGTTTTTATTTTTGGAAGATCGCCTCTGGTTACCGAGTTATTAGTTTAAATTCACATTTTTGTTTATATTTTTTTTCTCCCAAAAAACTCAAAAGTGCGACTTGTAACCGGCACTGAAAGATTCCTCTTAATTAGGTCTATCGCTGATAAAAAAAACACGTTCCACTATCTCGGTGTTTACTAGTTATGGATAAAGGTCAAATAGTAAATTTGTTCAGGTACGCTTACAGAATTTATTTAATCATTTTTCTAAGTGAAAGTCACGAAACAGAAATATTTTTTTATAAAAAAAAGTATTTGAAATAGACACGCGGGTGCTCTAGTCTTGCATTTGAAATGCATTTCTGGATCGATTTATGGGGTAAACAGCATAGGGAGATTTTTTGAGTGCTTTGGAACACTGTGCGCCCTGTGTATACTCTCCTCTACACTTATACATCCTCTACTGCCGTCACTAGGCAGTCAGTAGAGAGCGTAGGAAATGGCCTTTCAGAAACAATGGAATGTAAGCGCCCATGTTTTATACTGCAATAGTCCAAGTTTGCACGTGCGTCCGTCGAGCATTAAATGGTGAATCAACTTTATCGTTTAAGAAATCCCACCAAGTTGAAGCAGAACGAACGCACAAAATTCTTTCAACTTGCAGCCATTCAGTCTCCAAAATTAGACATTGATTAAGGCGCAGCCGCGAAAGACTCCAAACTTCGGCGGACCAACCTTTACGCCTCTATTTGCTACTAAAAATCCCATTCTAATTTGATTCCCACCACCATCACAACATCAGTGCGTGCCGTTCGCACGTACCGAACTCGTGGCTATAAGGTTATACGAGAGAGCGCTTTAATCAAGACGTGAATATGATTTCAATTAGGCAAAAGCAGGTTCCGAAATAGGGCCCACGGTCACGGGATCGATTCCCGCGATATTTTAAGTATTCATTAGAATTGTTGAGCAAACATAAAGTATGTGTACTCACGCAGGCGAGGGCTGCGTAGTGTGAGTGAAATGTTGTATGTGACGTGGGTAAATATTGTTTCTTTATGTGTTGTTATGTAGTTGTCAAATATTTGAAGTGTGTCTGACATTGTCACCATTAGAAGTCAAAGTTTGTGACACGAATTTTCTTAGAGCGGTTACGCACGGCGCCTTTCTACGGCGATACAAACGCGCGGCTGTCTCGCGACACTCGCCTGTATCGATACTGTATCGCACGGTTAGTAACCGCTGTAAAACAGATATTATAATGACTAAACAAGACTTTCGATTTAAAAGGCTGCACGCTAACCGTTTGGGAGCTACGATGTCACAGACGCACAGACACACAAATACCCAGATACACATCTTAAACCTCGGTTTTGTCGTTAAAAATAAACAGATGGTTGTTATTGACGGGTAGTAAGTCTCTATCGTAATAGCAAGGGATTTTAAACATGGTCCATGCAAATGACAATTAAAGTGGTCCCTGTTACATGTGAATATGTAAATGCTCAAGGCTACCGGCACCTTTATGAATAGTGGGATTAATGGGGTAAACCTGGTGAGCACATGGAGTAGGCACTTAGCAGCCTTTGCCTCCACTGCTTTTGCCACGCGCCATCAGCCATATTCAGAGCTTGTATTCGTAATTAGTTACTATTGTCTGAGATTTCCACCACATTAATTATACAGGTCTGCGTCGAGGGAGGAGTTAATTAGTTTGTCTTATATCAAATTAGGGATGATTAACGGCCAACCCTTGTTCTGTGCGCTGTTAGATTTAGGGCCTAGTGATATTTGAGGCGGTCTGACGGAGCTCGGACTGGTAGCTAATGAATTCCGGGCAGAAACGAATAATATATTACTATGTGAGTGTTAAAGTACGGTAGCCTAGTAGTTGAAGCATGCGGCTGCCAAACGGCGGTCAAGAGTTCCAGTTCGAATGAGTTTTTTGACGGTACGGTATATCGTTTGTTATTTATGTAAGTATTTGTCAAAACTTCGTACAGCCCACTATCATATGCGTTTGGCGTTGGAAAGGTTAAAGCACTGGCACTCTAACATGGCGAAAGAGCCACCATAAAGACTGGTTAAAATAGTTGAGAGCATTAAACTACTGATTTAAAATAAATCCTACATATATTATAACTGTGAAAGTTCACGTATTTGTTACTCAATCACGCAAAAGCAACTGAACGGATTCGGAGCCGAATTATATATTATACACTCGCGGGCAATGAATACGGGTCACCCTAAATTAAATAACTGCAATAGGTTTTTTAAAATATTTAATACTTGTTTTATTTACATAATATGCTATTCTTTACAATACCCAACTGTATTAGCAATTTCCTGGATCCTATCATAAAAATATCGATATCCAAAAATCACGATTTTGGCGATATCTCGCTCCGTTAACGTTGTTTTTTTTCATGGGTTTTTATACGAGTCCGATTTAAACCTGGCAACGTTTTATTTTTTACTGTTATTAGCAGTTTATATGTAAAATTAAATAAAGATCATG
The DNA here is from genome assembly GCA_947049275.1 of Epinotia bilunana. NCBI lineage: Eukaryota > Metazoa > Arthropoda > Insecta > Lepidoptera > Tortricidae > Epinotia > Epinotia bilunana. Next base: position 19,500,089 of record OX346270.1, read on the forward strand.
ACAGGGTTAACTGTACAACCTCTTACGCTTAGAGGAAATATGACGGTATTTTACCGACCCGTATTCTTTGCCCGTGAGTGTATGATTATTAGCATAGTGGATACAAAATGTACAATGAATAAATACAAAGTATCAAAGTATGAATGTTAGAACGTTATAGTTTACTAGCTTCCGCCCGCGATTTCGTCTGCTTGGACCCGGGATAAAAACTATCATATATTTTAATCTAGGCTATAAACAATCTTCATGCAAAGTTTTATCCAAATTTGTCCAACCGTTTAAGCGTGATTGAGTCAGTCAAACATCCAAACATCTAAACTTTCGCATTTATAATATTAGTAGGATTCTGATTAGTCCATATAAATTTAACTTTCATTTATCTTACATGTGTAAGTATATATCGTTCAATTATAATTTTGCTCGCTTTAATTTAATATTGCTGACAACTGGCGCCTCGGCTATTATATAGCGATTTCATGATATTTTGAGGACCGAAGTTGTTAGGTTCGCCCGATATCAAATTAATGTCGACTCGAAGCGCAGATTAATTTTTTTAAAGCACTAGAAATAGTAAATGATGGTAATAAATATTGCAAAAGGAACCTGATACTTCATACTATTTCAAGATAAATCAAATCAGCGTCCAGTTCGTAAACACAAGTAAACAGTACTAAGATTACCTTAAAAATAGTAGGTACACAGCGAAGATGGTCTTAGAGCTATGAAGCGATGTCATGTAGATGAGCTTCGGACATTTTTGACATGTTTTTGTCACATAAAGTGCACGGATGGTCAGTCAGTGGGCGTAGCACGGTTGCCATTTTATCACTTATCGTTGCGGTAAAGACGCCCATCACGTTCTCACAAGTATGCGAGTGCGAGAGTGACGGATGCCTTATCCACAACGATAAGTGATAAAATGGCAACCGTGCTACGCCCGCTGCTGTGTGTCGATAGTACAACTTGTAAGTAAATATGTCAAGCCCATGTTTAAATAGCCGTTGTCCAATCTCGACCCGTCCAATACGAGCCTAATAGCCTTTTCTAAACTCGCCGTCTAATTCCGTCGATAAAGAAGATCAAAGGTCTTTACAAAACCTAATCCACCGGCTGCGTAGAGTTTCAAATAAGAACGCAGTAAGTGTACATGAAGTGTGTATATTTCTGCCCTTTTACGTCGCTATGTTTGAGCTCGATGGCAAATCCTGTCTATTTAACACAGTTCGTCCCTTCACCAATCGATAGTGCCTGATATATGGGTCCCGGCATGGCCTCAGGGCCTTTGTGCCCCACTGTGGATTTCCTATGACAATGCGATGTATTATTAAGGTTTGGTGAATAAGCCTGTTGAATTGAAAAGCTAGCTGAAGGAAATTTAGGCTATGGACAGCTTGTTTCCATTAGAGTAGAAGGGCGCTATTGTTTTGTAATTTTTGTATTACTTAATACGTTGCCAGTAACAGAGTAACAGTGGACTTGGACACAAATAAATAACCAGTCTGAGGAACACCGTACTACTTGTTTTTACCCAACTGCGCGATGCAAAGGAGGGTAATGTATGTATGTTTGTTCCTTTGTAGTCCTGCAGAGATTAAAAGCGTGCATGGGTCTATTTTAATTAATCATACGTCAAAATTCAAATAGATTTCACTTGTTTTGTTGTCATGTCACACTTAAAATAGCAGACAATGGTATTCATTTGTTCAAGTTATAGGTGGGTTGTCTCTGACTACCAAGAGACAACCCACAACCGTGAAACATGCCTCAATCGAACTATGGTCTAAATAAAATCGTATTTATAGATTAGATTAGATTAGATTTATTTATTACACGATAAAAATTACAATATAAATTTGCATAAATGTCAAGATTACTAGAATTTCTACCATGTTCGTCAAATTTTAATAATAAAAACTTAATGAGTACTATAAATAATTTTTTTTATATAATTCTATCTCCCGACAAGGATCGTCATTCGTTACACATAATAACATACCTAATGGAATAATAATAATAGTTCATAACATTGATAAATATTAAGTTAACAAAAATAAATGTAAATTTAACAAAACAAGATATACAATTAAAAGGTTATTTCCATGTACTCTTTAACGGAGTACAGAGGGTTTTCCAACAAAAGATTCTCAGTTTGCGTCGGAATGTTTCGTCATATGGTTCATTCCTTAGATTGGCCGGTAGGTGTTCATAATAAGTGGGTCCGATGACGCGGGGGTTCTTTGTTGAAAGTGCCATGCGACGAGGAACCGTTCTCAAGCGCCCAGTAGAACGGAGTTGTTTCCCCGGTAAATCAACACGCACAAACTGGGAAATATTGTTTCTTACAAATAACAAACAGTCAAATAAGTATTGTGAGTAGTGCGTCATAATGCGTTGAGATTTGAAGAGTTCTCTACAAGGGTGCCTATGTTTTACTCCAACAAGTGTACAGATTGCTCGTTTTTGCACGGTTAACACCCTTTTAGCATCTGTAGAGCTCCCCCAGACGAGTGTGCCGTAAGAAAGAAGCGAATGAAAATAAGCGAAGTACACCTGTTTCAAAGCCTCCCCTGAAATAAGTCATGAAGGAGATTTAATATTCGATATAAGTATGATAATGAGATCAGTATATATCACCAATAAACATTGAAACCTTTTGTTTTCCATATTACAACGTTTATTTCAATAAAGATTATCATCCGTCACAAAACCCGAATTCTCCGTAATCGTTCCTTCAGGTTTGTTCCCGTACCCAAAGTTATTCTCCGTTACACTAAAAAAGGTTTAATGACGTGTCGGGCCGAAAGCCGAATAAACGTTTTACTCACCAATATTTGATCTGCAAGATTTACAGCGGTCACTCATCTCCAACGAACTCGATGTGGGGATCGAGTATGGTTGATGTTTGCTACACGAAATGAACCCTTAATGCCGAGTAACACGAGCCATTCTGTGATGATAAACTAGAGAAAGCGGACCGAGCAAGATCGAACTTCAACGTCTTGAATGTTGAGTCGGGTACAAAAAGATGTATCCCTCTTTTCATCTTATTGTGTTGTAGATAATAGGCGGTGGTAATAAGTAAGTAAGCTTTTAACCCGTTCAGGGGCACAACGTCTATTAACGTCGCACTATAAACCTCACGTAAATGGGTAATAGCCACATGTACGGATATAACAAGTGTTTTCGGTTTACCTTTTAAAAAAACGTGGTTATTAATTCGTCTTTCACACCCGCTATTCAGAAGAGGCATTGTTTTCAAATGAGGGATGAAAGTTGTACTTTTCTTCCCCGGTCCTGCTATTCAGAAAAGAGCAAGGTGTGAAAAGCAGTATGTGCCACTCGGTTGAATAATTATTTTTGTCTAGGGCGTAAACACATGAATCCCTCGTTAAATTCAAGATTACTTGTAGCGTGACAGCTAGGCTTCAATTGCTTTATTGGAAAATGTATGCTATAAAGCAATTGATATCAAAAAACTATATTTATTTGATAGCTTATACGCCCAATAGTAATTCCATTAGAGGAGAAAACACAATCCTTATTCACTCGGCAGCAAAATAACTGAAACATTTTTTATTGAATTTCCAAACAAAGTGTAGCCACCTGCTTTTTACTCTTTAATGTAATTCCAAACGAGATCTGATGTCGCTTGCCTTCTCTTAGTTTTGTTTTTCAAAAGAGCTTAGTCCAGTAGGGCCTTATTAGTTTATGCTCGTCATACATTCTGCTGACTGTTGTTTTACCCATGTGGGGTTATATAGCCTGCCTAGAACCGAACGTAAATATTGTCAGAAAGCAAGTAGATAGTAGCTGAAAGGTGTAAAATCGAGTTTCCCCGCGGTTTTGATGTTTGCGATGTTGCAGTAGCTCGCCTGGGATTCCTGGGAATTGAGTTATAGGTTATCTATAGCATGTAAATATCCGATATTTACATATTTAGCCCTGCTCGGCGAAGTTAGACGCAACGTAATTGTATTGGTATATATTTTGTAGAGCTTCTAGGTTTCAGTAATGTGTGTGTGTGTGTGTATATACTTTGGTTCACTGTTGTTTTATCTATATATTCAGACCTTATCCACCCATTGTTGAGTATAGGCTTCTTTTTTACTACGCCACTCCTCGGTCCTGTGCTAATCTCATCCACTGTTTGCTCCGTTCTGCAGATACCATCGGTCCGTCGGGCTGGTGGCCTGCCCGCTGACTGTTTCGATGACCTTGGCAACCATGTAGTGTCTAACCCGTTTTGTCCATCTCTCATCGTATCTCCACGCTAAGTGTCTCGCCCACCTCCACTATAAATGTGGTATTCGTTTGCCGACGGACAATAATCGTAGATTGTATGACGAGGGTCTAAAATAAGTCATATTACCACGAGATGGTTTTTTTAAAGAGTTGTTATTGGTAGTTGTGGAAGTTTTCAACTAAGGCCAAAAGGTTAATAGTCTCATGCCAAAGGGGAATGGAAAGGAGCATGACGAAAATAAGAAAAATACGAAAAATAAACCACTCCCAAATCCGAAAAAAAACAAAAGTCATAGACGCACTTAACCAGGCCCAGAAGCTTAAGTGGAAATGGGCTGGCCATGTCGCCAGGCTCCAGGATGAGAGATGGACGCACCGGGTAACAGCATGGAAGGGACCAGCGGGAAAAAGAAAGAAAGGTCGACCTTTGGCCCGATGGTCTGATGATATAACAGACGTGGCGGGGCCCAACTGGGTCTGGAGGGCCCAAGATAGGAAAAAATGGCAGGCTCTGGAAGAGGCCTTTACCTCAAAATAGGGTTCTGGTGCATTATATAAACTTAGCTAGTGCTATTTAGTGTATTTAAGCTAGTGCAACTCAAGTTAATTTTTCTTTCATTATCCAAATCATGTCAAACCAGAAATAAAAGGCTTTTTTATTTTTTTATTTATTTTATTATTGGTAGTTGTAATATTCATATTCATATTTATTCATAATAATTCATATTATATGTCAACAATTATAGTCATAAAATTACATAAAACTTATGGATAGTATAAAATTATAGGTACAACAAGTTGTACATAGTTGTACACACTACACAAATCAAATCAAATTCGCTAAATCTATAAAAAGTGTGCTCGATAAGCCATGATTTGAGTCGCGATCTAAAGCCGGCCAGTGACTGTGCATCTGTGATATGCGCCGGTAATTGGTTGTACACGAGCGGTCCCATGACATGTGTGATTTTGCCAGACTTCGTCAGCCTATGCTTAACACCAACAAGTTTGTTAGCGTTACGGAGATTACGACCGTGTGTATCTGCTCCTCTCGCGTATTCGTGCAAATGACATCGCACGTATGTAGCTACCTGAAATATTACAATGAAAGGAAGCGTGAGTATCCCGAGGGACGGCCTAATATGACACACTTTTTGAGCATGAGAAGTGAAAAGTAATTTTCTTTACTACTTGAGGTAGTTAATGTGTCTCAACAACTTTTCTTATGCAATATATTATGAATAGAAAAATAATCTGATTCCTTTTAAAGCAGGACCTACCAAACTTGCTGAAAGCTGAAAGTATCCGAATGCAATTACGCAAAAATATGTGTATTTCCAACAACTTTCAGTAAACGCTCGTGTATACATATTCGTCCATAAAACATTGATACTTTGATACGAATGTACGAAAGTCAATTTGCTGTTTTTTTTTTCAATATTGAATAGTCCAGCTGGAAATTTCAATAGCCGTCTCAACCGTTGTATTCAAGCGCACAGATCTTGCCAGAGATATCGGGAAATACCCGCAGATTCGCAGAATCTGGATAGTATCTGTCTCTATGACGAAGATAAGTGTTATCTGCTCAAACGGATATATCTTCTGAATTACGCTTTGATAGTGACTGTTTTTGTACTGGATAATTCGATGAAATTATCTTTAACAAACAAGGTTCAGCCGCGACCCAAAGTCTACGTTTGTGTAATTTCCAAATACCCGCTTTCTCAAGCTTTTTTTATAAAGATAACTAGTTAAATAAGTAGGTATTGTTAAAACTTTGTGCACTGAAATGGATTTGATGGACTTTATTTAAGTGCTTCGCTCGGTTAAATTAAACACTGAGGTGTTGCAAAAGAAACTCAGATAAATTGAATAACTCGACGCTCCGTCTTGCTCATCCAACCGAGTCAGTAAAGAGCAAAAGTTTCAAAAATAAATGCTTTTACGGAGCAGAAAGTAAACAAATAGTAACTTAAGAATAGGTCCGGTGTAAAACTTGTAATAAATTGGCCCAGTTTCCTCCGCAAAAAGTATCCGTCCGTCAGGTTCATATACAGAAGATATAATATTTCAGACGACATACTACGGGATTTTTTGTGTTCTGGCTTTTTGTGCGCGGAATTCGTGGGCAAAATACAAAAGGCACTGCGTGGCTGCGTAACCCACGTCGCCTGCCTTTTTTGCCTGCCCTGCACTGTCGTACGATTACAATGTAGGCGCCTCTTGTCATCCCTCGTGTGGATCTTTTTCTGAGCATTATATCCTGCAGAAATAATAAACATCAGCTTACATAAAATTAGTATCTAGTAGGTAGTTATTAACGGAACTATTCTGACCACTTGAAATAAGTTTGTACCGCTTTGGCCTTGCTGTAAAGGTATAAATGTTCCTATAAATAAATAAATAAAATAAACCAGACTCTATCAAACAACTGGAGGGCGGACTACTACTTAGTAGTTTATTGACAAGTCGAGATTTGTTTAGAAGTAATTATAAAAGGGCCTACATACAAAGCCCACTTACAAAGCCCTCCAGTTAATAAAGTTTGGATTATTTCAAATGGTCAGAATTCTGTTCCCTGTTGCTAAGCCTTCTGCACGATAAGCCGCCCAGAGTATCGAACCTCTAAATTAAATATAAAATAACGTTACACTCTACGGGATTCCGTGTATGTCCGTAAACACACAGACAAATATAATCACTGCGGGTACCTGACCTTGGCTTTTGGAACTTCGACCTTTGCCAAGTCAAACATCGAATACTCACTGTTACTTCATTATCAAGTCTTCAGGGACGCCTGGAACAATATTCTCGAACTCACAGTTGACAAGTTATCTGGAAGCAGTAAACGGATAACTTCAGTGCGAACTCGCAAAATATCTCAAGTTTTTACAACTCTCCTTCTAAACACATATGTTTAAGATCAATCCCGCAGATAATAAGACAAATAAGTAATAGATACATTTAGATATGTAAATTATAACCTCGGGGATTTTTGCTGCCCTAAACTAAACTTAAAACCTAGAACTAGCAAATTGGATAAAAAATCATTAGATATTTCTAGAACAGGTTCCAAGGGCCGATCTCAATTACCTTAATTGCCAATCTTCAACATTAAAGCTACTTCTCCTGGTAATGAGGTATATTTTGCTCGGCATCGTCGGTATAAAGGGCAAGCTCGCTCTTTAAAGAAAGTGCTAATGGCGCTGTTAGGTCGCCTTTGAGTCCTTTATTAGATTCTCGACTGCCGGTATCGGTTAATGGATAGTGCACTCTTTTGATTACTTGTTGAGGAAATGCGGTCCAGACCGCTATTATAATTTTAATTGCCATTAGACCCTTGAGTAGGGTTGGACGGTCTATTCCGATTAATTGTCTTGTCTTCACCTGATCAACCAACTCTGATGGAAGTTTATCGAGCACTGTCCTTAGATGTATGTTTCTAGTCTCCTTTCGGCTAAATGTATATATTTGTATTACTAGCCAGTCAGTGACTGGTCGTGATCAAGTGCAAGGTTGGACATCCTGACGTAAGGATCAAACTAACTAGTATCTAAATTTTGTGACTACGGCGGCACCTGTAGAAATTTGTGGTTTCTAGTGTTGGAATGGAACTGAAACAATGAGTTGAACTTAAAGGCATGAGTTGGCCTTAGTACTTGCGCTTTTCTTTCGTGTTTTTTTTGGTATCATGTATTAGAAATGAGTGTTGTGTAAATTGTGAAAGAATCGCAAATCGTTTGTAAATTGTTTTGTATCTGTAAGAACAGTGAGTTGTCGTAACAAGATATCGTTAACGATGATGGTACAAGCATATTAAGGGTTTCATCATCATCATTGGCCTTTACATCTATGAAAAGATGATTTAAACAGCGTCCATATTAGAGGAGCGGCACTTACGTACGTAAGTACGTAATCATCGAATTAAACCCTTAATATGCTTTAATTGTCTGCGTTATCTTGGCTCGTATGGTTTGAATCTTCGTCGGATCGCTCCCAAATGAACTCGGGAGCGGGTTGGCAATCTATGCAACGGTTGGATTAATTCTCGGGGCCGCTTCCGTGCTTACTGGGACTTATAATTACTGTTGGGTTTGCGTGTAATGGATGTCGAATTCAGAGATTTATCAGACTTCAAATTATTTTCATCCGAATCTCGTGTTATAGACGATTTCTCCGTTTGATATACTTTTCAGGATTATTACAAAACATATGTTATTATCTAATGAATTTCTTATGACAATGTTTTGAAATGAGAACGTACCTACTCAGACAAAAACGCATTCGGAGAAATTCTAAACATTGACATTGAGTAATTCAAAACAACACAAGCTTCACGGTCCGGTACGGTACGATAATAGTTCTTCCGTACAGAAATTGTGAAACGGAATCAGAATCGATAGCACTTGGTTTCGGCATCAATCTCCGAAAGCAGAGCTTGAGTTCCTCGAGTCGACGTGAACAGGCCGAATGAGCCACGGAGTCCGACGGCCCGTTCCATCTCTGTCCGAGCACGGTTTTATCCAACATTTCAATTTCAAGACTAGCTCGCATAAATTGTTAGCGGTCAATATTGACTACTTTAGATATTGAATTGAGAAGTGACAAGCAAATGCTGCAATTGCGAGTAGAAATGTTTGAATACCACTCTAAATGAAAATCAGTCTTCAAACTTTACTTAGTGCGGTAGAAAATTGTGGAAGGCGCTCTTGTATCGAAATTAATATAAGTCGTCACGGTTCAAGGCGCTTGCTTGTTAGCATAGTGTGTGTGTGTGAGCGTGAAGTATTGAAAAACGAGTATAATTCAAAAGAAATAAAGATCATTGTTTTACGAACCGTGTAAACAGATTTTGCTGCGTCAAATAACACAGGTTCTGTTACTATATTCAATCTTCATTCCTCATTTAGATTGGAAATTTTGATTCATTTAAGCTATTTTCCAGGCGATGTTCGTGTTGTTAGTCTTCATTATCCATTATTATAACAGGTCCTTCGTTTCAATATCATCTAGTTCCGCCATTAGAAACCATCTCTTTGTATAGTTTTTAGAATTCTAACTGCCTTTAGAGAAATAAACATAGGTTTTTTGTATTCAATCAGCTGCATGTAAAATATTGGAAAATTCGTGCGTATTCTATGGACATGATTGGCCGAGAATAACACGGGGCATTATCAAGAGATTTTGATAGAAATGATTGTGCAGAATTATTCATTTTACAAAATTAAATGTGAGTCGTATAGGTTTGTCCGATAAACTGCGATTGGCTATGAAGTCAAAACTTTAGCAAATAGCTTCCTCTAGCAAATATCACTGAGAATATTCCGCAAAACTCATTCTCGCGATTGCTAGTTTCCGAAGCGTGTTGCAAATTCATATCCCTGGATGTATGTTTCGGATGCTTTTACACTGAATTCCTCCGCAGTGCTCATGTCAAAGTTACTGAATGAAACTGCTTTGAGGAATCAGCGAAATGAACATAACACGCCCACGGGACTCGCTCTGGGCGAAGGTGGAAAGTATAATGTTCATCATAACATTTCTCAGAGGCATACTCTTACGCTGCGGAACTGAACTGTTGTAAATTGCAATTACTTGAAAACTACGGTATGTCTGTACATGTTAGCTGAATCGGAAAACGTTAGCTTTTAGAAAAGTTTAAGCAGTATAGCAGTTTGAGTTTGAATACGTGTCCCAGTACGCTGTTTATGAACCATCAATTTAACATGAACCAAATTATTTTTGATTGCAATATTCTCCATTTAAGCCGGAACCGGGAATAAGGCCAGGAGGATGATGACTCCATATTACATTATTTTCGGGTCGTATCGATGTTTTTCTAAGTTATATATATTTTTTGTCAGGAATAAATTATTTTAAATCTTTCTTTCTTAATATAAATCAAGTTAATCTGTATGACTTGCCTTGTAAAAAAAAACTCGTGATCGCCTACGCTTCGCAAAGACTGCCGCTGATTAAAAGCCAGACATTTTAAGTATATTCTTGTTTCATTTTGCGCGAAAATGTTAAAAGAAAGGTGATGGTAATCTCTTCGTTTGAGGCGGGTTTCGCTCCACATTGATTATTCTACGCGTTTTTTTTTCAGGATGACTTTAGGTCACGCTATTGTAATAATAGGTGTAATTCTCGTACAAAATATATACTGCCAACCTGCTTTACTAGCAATACCATTTTTAAGGTGATATGACTTCACCGAAGAACATAATGTGGTTTATTTGCACTGGAATTGAGTTATATTTGTGCTATCTATATGGCTTTTGTGTAAGATTTTTGCTAAACTCGTTCGTTCGCACTTTCGAATTCCAAGATAATCTTGTTTATAGGACGTAGTGTCTTTCTTATAATAAATGAAACAATTTCTTTGACAATGCTGAAACGTGTTAATCTTGTCAGTCCTGACCCTCCCCTCATATCAATGTTATTGACAACCCGCATTCATCCCAGATTATACAATTATACCCGTGCACTCGAATAATCCCGCTTACATTGCAACACAGAAACCTTATCATTAACATAACAATCATAAACCAAACACATTTTCCGCACGAGGGTAGAAATAATTGAAACTAACCCTGCGACGGAGGCACTTTGCCGCGCTGTTACTGCAGCCCCATTTTGGGTGTTTTATCAGGCGCACACCGAGAATTTCTCTTGGGGCGAATTTCGGGGCCGCGGAGCATCAACACTATAAAGAACCCACTTGGTTAGTTATCCGCGCTCGCCTGGGTCATAGACAATGGTAGTTTTTGAGATATTTTGAGTGTTGCCAGTCTTTTCGGGTTTGTTGGGAAATGGTTGTGGCACTCATCTTTGATTAGCGGATTTATCTGATGTCATGAAGGTTTCGCAATGTAGCCGTTTTGTATTCGAAATACGTTTTAAAAGTATCAAAATATCTCTTTCCACAATATCCATATTTTATACAGGATGGAAAGTTGAGATGGGGCAGTAAGGGCAGCTACTAGATCCCTGGCTGCTACGCGAAAGTGCTCTCAGCAGACCTTTACTAACTTTTTAAGTGATGACAATCGACATTCACAGATTTTTGATAAAATGTACAGTCAGCGAGACAGACGACAGATTTTTCAAATTTCAGATTTGATAAATATCATTAAATTGTATGGAGATAACTACAATTATGATATAAGAAATTAGAAAAAACTGTATTATTGTTGGTAAAAAAAACTAGAGTCTGTGCGGAAAGAGAACCTAAATACGAACATTTTGCTACACAGATAAAGCTGCTTTAAGCAAAAGAAAATTTCACTTTATAATTTAATTAGCCTACGAACTGTATCGATAAAGCTTTCTTTGATTTATGGGTTTTCTAGTACTCTAACGTTAGTTGGTCTCAAAGAGTATTTCAATCCTTGATAAAAATGCGAGATAGGCATTAAAAAAAATTGTCGAATCCGTCGATTTATTCGCTGTCATTTTATGATAAATCTGTGAATGTCGATTGTCATCAATTAAAAAGTTAGTAAAGGTCTCCTAAGAGCATTTTCGCGTAGCAGCAAGGGATCTAGTAGCTGCCCTGTCTACCCCATCTCAACTTTCTACCATGTATAATCCATTCATTATACAGTCCTCTTCATGACCGCATTTACATTTAAGATGGAAATTACATGTTTAGCGTCACGCCGGTTTTTATGACAGAAAATGTGAATAATATTTGATTTGGAATTCATATTAGTACAACGGCAATAAAGGAAAATATGACGAAGAAGAATATCTAAGCAATATTCATGGAACGTAATAAATATAGTTTTCATACGGGAATGTTTTTTCTTAAAGAAATTACGAGGATAAAATGAATCGACAGTATGAGAATATCTTCTCATGTTGTAATTAGAAAATGTTAGTAAAGCTGTTTTGAAATTATCTGAATAAGATATACCTAAATAAAGTTTCATTGTTAGCTTACTTCTGAGTAGTTCTGAGTTCTAAGCTTCTGTTTGCTACTTTGGTATTAAATCAAACTATTAATGACGAAGGAAACACAACAACACTCCATCAGTTCTTTGAACAGCTTTCGGCTTCGGGTGAACTCGCAAATTTTGGAATAACAACGTTTAAGAGCAAGCGATAGATCCGAAGATTGTTTGAAGTATTCACGGACTGTACATGTTTTCAACAAACAAGCTTGTATAATGGGTTGTGCTCCAAGTAACTGTTCGATGTGAAGCCTACGGCTGCTTTCTACCACCGCACCGCTCGCCGTCGGCAGTGCATTCATCCTCACACCCTTGAACCTAAATGGTCGCGTACGACTCCTATTGTAAAATGGGCTCCCTGCCGAGGTTTTCCCGAGGGACTACAGTATGGAGTTATTCAAGAAAGGAGTGAATATATTTTTAAAGGGTCCGCAATGCACATGTGATACCCCTGAAGTTGCTAGCGTCCACAGGCTTCGGTAACCGCTTACCATCAGGCGGGCCGTACCCGTGGTTGCCACCGACGTGGTATAAAGAAAACTTAATGATGAGGCTAATGCAACTATGTTTTCCTTTCATCTATATAGCCTTGTGTTTAATGTAACCATTTAACCCATTCCTCGACATGGGCACGACTCACGCGTGCAAAACGCACGCATTAGCCAGTAGCCAAAGTTCAGTGGGCATAAACAATAAAGACGCAGGTACGAGGCGGGCGGGTTAATGCTTCCGCCCAAATTTCGGGGATTACCGTTAACCCTGCCAGCGACGGTTCGCTAACCGCCGGGCCCATTCGGGGAATGCATTCTTGTATAAACAAATGAAATTGCGTTTTCGGAATTGCTATTCTCTATTTTCCTATAAAGTGCTTATACTTTAAAGTGGTGCATATAGTAAATGGTATGGCACGCTCATTTACTTGTTGCAAAGAAACAGTATGGGGTAGTAATTTATAGTTAATAAAAAAATATGAATTTGAGGGTCTCTACCTAAAAATAAATACTTCCAAAAAGCTAGTTTTGTTCTGAATTTTGCGTTGCTTCACAACAGCGAAGTATCACTCGGTTTAAATAAAATCACTATTAACAATATCATTTCCATTATCACGTCAGCTTTTCTTGTAAAACATACATGTGAATAGTGTTATTTCACTATACATTCTGTTTTCCAGATCCTGCCAATTCTGAAGAACCCACACTCTACTCCTCGGTCCCTGAAACATGCTTCCTAACTCCTCCAAATTAAAGCATAAACCAATAATACCTAGTTCTTATTTCTAAAATACCCATCTCATTCTTGGTTCCTTCATGACTGAGGATCGTGACCAATCACGATATCTTTCGATACGAAGGTTTCAAGGGCCAAGTGAGCTGTTTTATGTGTGGCATGGCAACCAAGCCTTTTCGAGATGGTGTCGGACCACTTTGATGGAATCCGATCTTACAATATTACCTGCTATTCTAACGAACCCAAACTCAACGGGGTTACGTCGGTTAAGTACTGAATGCCCATGGCCACCTTCTGTCTCCATCATCAGATCACTAATAAAGCTCTTATTACACTTAAGTTATCGCCTCAAGTGCGCAATATAATTTGTGTGCGTAATTTGATACTAGATTTTTTCAGTTTTAGTTCTTTATTTGCTCATAAGTTACAGAATATAGGCACTTAGTCATGCAAATACAGTTAAAGCACAGTGAACAAGAGCTAAAACTCCATTTAAGTATGTTTTGCTGTCTTTTACCAATAAGCATTTACTCATTCTGCCTCAGTCGCTCGGTAGTACATTCAGTTCAATTTTCAATGTGTTCAAATTCAAATATGCATTTTCTGCTATTCCGTTGTTAAACACAATTCACAGTTACGCAGTGTAATGAATTGGACATTTAACGAATTCTATTGCGACGTCAGTTTTCTGAATATTCCTGCAATGCAAAAGTATTTTTTACTAAAAATATTTTCATACGCGAGTTACGCTGCCTATTCCTCGCCATTTTTATTCCAGATATCGTCACGATAAATCGTTCCCAAGCAAATCCGCGTCACATAATATTGGCTTTTGTGTAAAAAACCTTATGTTACTAAAGAAATCGTGTCGGTTACATCTTTTTAAGCAAGATGGCCGTCGTTACCCGGATAAAAACGCCTTGGTCCAGGGTTGGGCCGCTCATAAACACCACGTGGCGGCTCATCCCATCCCACTTCTGACATAATTTGAGCAATAATGGCCTCTCGAGTCTTTAAGGTTGCTGACCTTTGGAAAGGCAGCTTTCAAATTATTGTATAGGTAAAACGTTTGTTGATAGTAACTATACATGGTTAGGAAGTTGAAAAAGATGATAATCAAAATATATTTAATGAAAACCGATTCCATTATCACAATGATATTATAAATGTGAAAGTTCGTATATGTGGTTAGAAAGTCGTAATAACAATTTTTTTATATTAATCTTACTTTGTATATATATTATATTCTGTGAAACGTAATGCTGCCGGCCCTTAACTTTTCAAAACTCCTTTATAAAAAGTAAAACTCGTAAAATCTCGTATGCTATTTTTACGGCAGGGTAATTAAAAAACTCGGGACGGTCCTCCGGGGCGTAATTTACATTACTTTTGACGAAGGTAGATTACGAGATTTGCGAGGGTATTCCGTAATTCGAGAATTCGATGTTTAGTACGCGTCTTCGTTTGAGTATTTTAGGAACGGGCAGCAAAAGGAATGAAGGAAAAAATGTACTGATTTTCAGGAATTGGATTAGGGTTCTCGTCTCGTTTCGTTAAATTGAATTGAAAGTGAATATAAGATGGATTCTAAAAACGCACCTAATTAGATCACATCTAACCAAAGTTGTATGAATTCAGAGTAAAAATGTCTGTTTCACTCTCTTACACATGTGCGTCCCGCTTTTACATATCTGGTTGCGCGTGAATGGGAGGGAAAGCGTACTGTGTACCTATTACATCTGTAATAGGTACACAGTACGCTTTCACAGGTAAAATGAATTGACATTGTATCTACAATGTCAATTCATTTTACCTGTGCAACAACAGAGCTCCTTGGTTCGTAAAACTTAGTGGCCAGATTATTAAACGCAATTTGATTATGCGTAAAGGTCTTCAAAAATAAAAAATAATAAGTTTTAGAAACGTTCGATATACAAAACGAATTATTCGGCATGACTTTGCATTTCGCGAGAAATATCTTTTTCATCACACTTGCTCGAAACGAGCTTCATAATGCACAGACATACAGAGCTGTAATAGCCTATGTTACGCCCACGGGCGTAATGGTTTTTTCTTAAATTGTATCTGTCACTCACGCGGCAGTTACAAAGCAAAGAGGTTTCACATCAAATACGATTTCTGAAAACGTATTTATAAATAAATTTAAACTTAAAAACACTACTAAAACATGTTTAACAGAATTATTTACAGATTTAAAATGTAGTTATTTACCCCCTTATTCATAAAACTTAAAATGCCTGCTAATTCAAATGTGCTTTGTCCCTTTCTTACGAACACAAATGTCAACGTGACAGATAAGGACAAACGAATTTTAACGGCATTTTAGTTAAAATAGGCTTGTAGAACGTTTATGAATACGGCCGTTAGTGTCTATGTAAAATGTTTTTAAGTGTTTTAAAATCGTGGCTGTATACCGAAGGGTCTTTGCCATACGCGCCTCACGTCAAATTCAACAAAATGGACAACTGACATGTCGCAGTTTTTATTACGATTTGTATTAATTTCATCTAAAATGTATTTGTTTCCTCACAAATGTGATGAAAAACATTGTGAATACACGGGCGTAAGAATATTGCAAACTCGACTTATCACCTTGCGTCGGCTTGTTCGCAATATTCCACTTACGCCCCTCGTTAAACAATGTACTATTACAAGTTCACACATTAATTGGTCTGAAATATAAATTACTAGCTTACGCCCGCGACTTCGTCTGTGTGGACCCGAGATAAAAACTATCCTATATTTTAATCTAGGCTATAAACTATATTCGTGCAAAATTTAATCCAAATCGGTTGAGCCGTTTAAGCGTGGTTGAGGAACAAACATCCCTTTCGCATTTATAATATGAGTAGGATGCATCGAAGAAGGTATATAAGTCACAACGCGATCAAGATCGATTGAAGTTATTCATAAATAACAAATGTCAAGCAGTAAAGATGCAGCTATTTGCGAGAAATAGTAATAGATGTTACCTTCTCCTATTATTTAGTTGCGTGCCTATCGTTTGGCCTTGGTGTGTAATGGTTACGGCTTTAGCAATATGAAGACCAATGTAGGTATGCTGGCGTCTTTACGGTCGATATTCCCTAAAAAACCGGTCAAGTGCGAGTCGGACTCGCGCACGAAGGGTTCCGCACCATCACTATATAGTATAAAACAAAGTCGCTTCCCGCTGTCTGCCCTATGTATGCTTTAGATCTTTAAAACTACGCAACGGATTTTGATGCGGTTTTTAATAGATAAAGTGATTCAAGAGGAAGGTTTATATGTATAATAGAGTACCCGTGCGAAGCCGGGGCGGGTCGCTAGTTATCTATAAAAACGGCAAAAAAACATGTCTGTTGTATGGGAGCCCTACTCCGACTCGTACTTGGCCTGTTTTATAGTATTTGTTGTAATAGCGGCAACAGAAATATCATCATCATCTGTGAAAATTTCTATTGTGTAACTATCACGGTTCATGAGATAGAGCCTGGTGACAGACGGACAGCAGACAGACAGTGGAGCCTTAGTAATAGGGTCCTGTTTCTACCCTTTGGGTACGGAACCCTTAAAATGGTATATTGGGACGATTGCCAACCCTGATCTAAGCGGGTGGTAGGCTGTGGGCGGCCCTGTTAACGGCCAAAGAACGAACGACTCATTTACATTGATGTTTCTTTAAAACCGGTGTAGGTTCCCCTGCAAAATATTTAAAAGTTGATTCCGAAAAATTTTGGATACTTACAAAAAAACTGAGGAACTGAGGGTCATCTTGCTGGCAAAAGAAAAACTACCTAAGTTTATTTATTGTTTTTGGTGGTAACTAAGGGCCTGTATTATGGCCACTATTATTAACGCTCAGATTATAAAGAAGGGCCTAACCTGGAATGCTGTTTTGGCGTAATAAATCGTTGGTTCATGCGCTCTCTCTTTTATTAGTGCTAGCCACGTGTGTGTAAGTGCGATGCACAGATGTCACCGTCCGACTGTCGTGAGTGACGTTTCTTAATATTTTAATATGTCCGAGACTCACCTATATAATCAGATTAGATTTAAATTTAATTTAAATTAAATGTTTGGTTTTAAATTAGAGGACAGGGCTCTAGAATTGGGAGCAGTTTGTTGGAAGTAGTTCATTATTCTCATTCCTGGTTTCCCCTTGTCCTAACTGCTACGAATTTAAACTTGGGAATGGCAATAAGATTGATCTAAGCGTACTTCGCTGAAACAATACATTTAAATAAATCATTTAACTTCCGATGGTGTCTACGAAAATGTTGGATTTGGAATTATTCTGTTTGTTGAGCCAAATGTATTCTATTTGGCTAACACATTCACTGCCAAGAATCGCTACGTGCTACGCTTGTAGCCGATCCCGTGCTTTTCTCGCCAAGTAAGGGCTCGGCCATATGTCCACAGCACGGCGTCGTCACCGTATAACGGCGTGTCGCGGCGCCGCAGAAATGCACGGCGCAACGTCGTGTGAAGTCACGAAACAGCGCGCGCCGCAGAAACGCACGTTGCGGCGCCGAATAATTTGTACTATCACGACGCAGCACCTTAGAAAAGCACGATGCAACGCGGCGCCGTAGAAACTCACGGCGCGGCAACGCAAAAATTCACGGCGCGGCACCGTAAAAATCCACGGCGCGGCGTCGTGAGAATCCACGTCGCCGTGCCGTGGACATGTGGCCGGTCCCTAACAGAAGGCGCCTATGGCGTAGGCAGGCACCTGCTTGGCGGGTTCCTGGCAGTGAATATGTTTATTTAGATCCTATAATATATACAAAATAATAAGTTTCCTACGTATACGGCAACTAACACTGTATAATTATCATCATGCACATAGCCTGTACTAGTTTTTCAATCAGGGTAGTTTCTTCTCCACATCATCATACATCACAAAGTTTGTCACCCCAATGTTTGTGATATCCTGATCACCCTCCGCCTCCACCATCGGATCAACTCCATGGTACCATAATATTGCATTGCCACCGAACTTACGCATATGCCTAATTTCAGCACAAACATACTAGCGTGTGACTCAAAGATAGTTGTATAACTATTTGGAATGTAGTCTATAAATTCGGGTACAAATGTATAGCAATTAGCAATTACTGGGATTGCCGGCGGCTATCTGATTCGACAAACTCGACAAAGTAGCGCCGCGAGGTATAAATATAACGGATCAGATTGAGATAGCGGGCTATTGTGCGGCTCCATTTGAATGTAAGCTATTACAATGTTGTAGCAAAGGTTTTATTTCTTTAGTCCAATGTATATACAACTTTTACCCTACTTTTACCACAGTAAAAGAGACCGTTCTCGTTCAATTGTTCTTTGGAACAAATTTACTGCCCTTAGTAATAATGAAACGAGCGAGCGAAGCGAAAAATCTTCTATGCTACTGCTTGGGACAATATTCGTTTCTAAGTCCGGATGTCCCGCTGTCCCGCTATTTTGCTCTACAAATCACATTTCACATTTCATTTCTCGTGAAATTTCTATGCAGGTTCACATGGCACTTATCTGCAAGTAAGTTTTTGAAAAAAAAAATGATTTCCTAGAACCGCGTTCGGACAAGTTGGGCGTTTAGCGGCGCTGGTGTTTAGGAGTGTACATACGTGAGCATTTCCATAGTCATGTTTGCGGTGCGGACAGGTGTCCATGAAGCACGTGACGTGGATTGCGTAACGCTTCGTGTGTACGTCCTGACGAGCCCTAGACTAAATGCTTTTCAAATGAGACAAGGGCAATCAAAAGTTTTTCCAAAAAACCCAACTGCTTTTTTCGAATATTATATATTTGTCACTCCCACCTATGAGGAATCCAACAAGCTGTTTGGACTGCAGCCAATGAAATAGAATTTTCATGTCCACAGGAGGGATATGTTTTTCAAGCGTATGTTGTATGTATGTACAGTCAGGGTCATATAGTTAGTAGCAGCCAAGGTAGCCAAATATTTCGGTACACGCCTTTATTACTGTAAGAATAAGGGTTATGTTACGATATATTTGGCTACTCTGGCTGCTACTGACTATATGACGCTGACTGTAACATACGCTCGAAAAACTTATCCCTCCTGCGGCATTCTGATAAAAATACAGTTGATTTGCCCTAACCTAACATTTATTCGAAAATTCACTTAATTACCCGCAAGGTCTGACTAAAGTGTAGCTACTCAGAATACTTAACTATTTTTACCAATTTCTAATTAGAATTCTTGTGAGCCTAAAAAGTATTCCAAATAGATAGTACATTGTGTTGTGAATCGGATCTAGACAATTTTCTACATAGAAGAAAAACATCCTGTAAACTTGTATATTGGTCCCCTGAGACCATTTCTTTCAGACGAATTGGCGTATTAATATTGAACTCGTATAAGAATCATCCTGTTAGATATAAGTTTTGTTGTTAATAACTTAATTAGATTATATCCACTTATGAGCGTTTCTCAAAAAAAATGCCTCTACATTTTTTCGGAGATTTTCTGCAACTTTTATGTTATTTCTACTCAAAATCACGATGTCTTTCCATCCCACTCGGAGAAAAAAAGTGTCCCAAAATGTTCATACATGTTTGAACTTTCCTATTGTGTTACCACCATACAAAGTGTATGGTAAATGGTAACACAATAAGAAAAAAATCTTCGGGACAGTTTTTGTCCTACCAGGGTCGAAAGAGCTCCTGATTCTGAGTGGAAATGGTTAACATAAAATTCCTAGAAGTACAATTAATAATAGTGGCATTTTTTTTGAGAAACGCTCTTATTGTACTATTTTTTCCTAAATAAATCTTTTTATCATTATTCTCTTTATTCATTTTTCGTCTTAGGCTAGGTTTTTACAATAACTATATAAGAAGTAAAATATAAAACTATACATACAAAACATAAAATCATTATAAAAACCTAACCTAGGGTACCGCCGGCAGCGAGGCGGGGCCTAAGCTGCCGGTGGTCAGGGCGCCAGAGAGATGAACCTCCTGACTATCCGCGCAGTATCCAGGAGTACCGCCTTCTGTATCTGACCCTTGATCCAGCCATCTAGCGAGAGTCTCTTGAGGTGATGGTCGAGACTCTTCGCTAGTAAACCGTTTGCCGAAACGACTATCGGGACAATGATCGTCGAATCAACATCCCACATGGCGGTTACCTCGTGAGCCAGGTCTAGGTACTTGCTGGCTTTGTCCTTCTCGGCCTTCACGAGGTTCTCATCATGGGGGATGGTGATGTCGACGAGCACCGCCTGGCGTTTCGATCGATTTGTCAGCACAATATCAGGCCTATTGGCAAGAATAGTCCTGTCCGTGATGACAGATCGATCCCAATAGAGCGTGGCACGACCATTACTATTATTATAATATCCTAACTAGACTTGGAGCGCGCTTACCAACGGCTTTATCAGGTCTACGTTGACATAATGTGTTCCATAATCCTCTGGATTTATGAGCGGGCCTTTTATAACGAAAGTGCGCTAAATCACTCTCCAGGGGCTCTCAGATGAAATAGCAGCCTCGATGGCTAACCTGACTGCTTATTAGATCTAACTTAGGTAAGGTAGGAGGTAATGGGACAATTACATGATCCGCTTGTCTTATTCGAAGGCTCTATTAGGGCTCATTTATCTTGGAGTCCACAGTAATAATTCGGCAGTTGCCATCGTGAAAAGAAAATCATAGGTTAGGAATAAATAAATATTACACAAATCGACCTAGTCCCAAACTAAGCTAAGCTATATTATTTGAATGTGATTTTATGTACTTATAACTAATTCTAAGAGCTAAGCTTGTACTATGGGTACTAGACGACGATAAACATACTTATATATGTAAATAAATACTTAAGTACATAGAAAACATGCATAACTCAGGAACATATATCCGTGCTCATCACACAAATAAATGCTCTTACAAGGATTCGAACCCAGGACCTCTTGCTTCGTAGGCAGGGTCACTACCAACTAGGCTAATGCGGTCTTCAAAATAGCAGCTATTGGTCACAAAAAGGAACTATTAAATATCATTATTGGCAGTTTATATCCTACTAATATTATAAATGCGAAAGTTTAGATGTTTGGATGTTTGTTACTCAATCACGCTTAAACGACTGAACCGATTTGAATGAAATTTTGAACGAAGATAGTTTATAGCCTAGATTAAAATATAGGATAGTTTTTATCCCGGGTCCACGCGGACGAAGTCGCGGGCGGAAGCTAGTTATTACATATGTGCCAAACAAGTACACGGCTTGCCGCATGGTAATCAAGCACCTGACGCTTGCGACTGCAGAGAAATCACAAGCTCGTTGCCGACCCGGTTTTGGTTTGAGAATTCGTTGTGTATACGTATAGAAACAAAAGCAGCTCTGTCAATAAACACAGCGAATCGTCGAATCTGAAGAGCTCTGGCGATGCTATAAGGTATACCACCATGAAAATAATACTACACCAACTTCACCCTTATGTGGGGTCATCATGCACTAAACAACGGTTAATGGAATTCGGAATCAACCCAGAAAACTATTCGATCGTCCGTCTCTTTTTCGCGTTGCTACCGTCCCCTTCACTCGTTGATTAAATTGTTTGTTTATGGCTCGTAGCGCTACGGCGTAGCAGCTACGAGGTAGCTCGTAGCACTGAATATGCATTAATTCGAGTGTTCGTTAAGGAACCTGCCTACAGTAAAATTGCCGTTATTTCTCACGCGTCAATGTCGTATGGATGGGTGATTATTTAACCCTTCGTATGTCTTAGCACTGATCAGTGCTATAGAAATTTGACTCTATGAAAGAAGCGAAAAATGTCAGCGTCAAAGCATCCGAAGGGTTAATTTACTATCCGGGGTCTGTATACCATCGGTGATATTTGACAGAAGGGACTTTGATGTCTGTCTTTTAAAGCCGGTTTTCTTACAAAATGTGACGAGACCCTGTCATTCTCATTTAGCAAGGCAGCCAAGGGGGACTTCGCTAAGACATGATGTGGATGTCATGTCATATTTTGTACGTCAAATCGCGCCCTGTTGTTGAAAGAGATACATGAAAGAGTTAAATATGGCGGATGGAATAGCGGCCCAGGGCAAACAGACACGGTAGCTTTTATTTTGTGATGCAAATATGTTCATGAATGCCACCTGTAAAAAAAAAATTCTATGTATGACGAGATAGCAAGTCCACTCAACACTACACCAGACTAGACAAGTGAAAACACGATTAACCTTTTCATCATCCTGTCAAAAATAAAAGTTGTCAATCACGCCACGTCAGCAAGTCATTTAGTGCGGAGTTAAACCTTATGTCAATGTATGGAGGTTGCTATCGCACTGTACTCCTTGACGGATTAATCCGTATGTGGCGCTAAAAAGGCTAAGGTTAGTAAGTATACCTATGAGTCCTAAAGGTCGATCACGTAACGCATTGTACGAACGTCAGGTCACTTTTTTGTATGGGGAAATGACAGTTGAGTGGTCCTAACATGTGTTTGAAAAGTTAGTGATCAACCCCTCTGGTATTAGTAGGATATTTAGTCCTAGCGGTACGCCAAAATAAGCTACAAATGGTGTTAAAAGCATGAAAATCGGAACGATTGATCTTTGGGCCATACGAATCAATTTGACCCTTAGCACGAAAAAAAAAACAAAAAAGGAGAGGAGTTATAACGTCATCTTTGTTAAGTATGGGAAAAAAATATTATTTGTTCTGAAACCTATCGTGTCTGGTATCTAATGAAAGGGCTTACTAAGCCGATTCTAAAAATATATCACGTCATTATATTTCAGTTACTTGTTTTAAATTAAAATAAAAATCATTTTCAAAATATACCAAGTTTGGGCTCCTCCAGATATGATACGGTTGAATCATTATTTGTAAAATATACCTAAAATGATATGTAATAGCCTCATATCCAACTCCCAATGTTTAGATGTTTGTTACCAATCACGCTTACACGGCTAAACCGATTTTTGTGAAATTTAGCACGAAGATAGTTTATAGCCCGGATTAAATTATAGGATAGTTTTTATCCCGGGTCCACGCAGACGAAGTCGCAGGCGTAAGCTGTGTTGACTAGCTAAATAAATAAAATTGCAATGTATTTAGCACCTCCCGATCTTTATGTAATTCTTAGTTTACTTAATTCCTCATGGCTATTTGGTTGCAGATTTTGTAATATAGGCAACGAGCAAAGCAAAACTGAGCCAGTACCTTTTTGGCATTATTGCAACGCACAAGTATGCCTTAATTTTAATTTATAATTCTATTTCCGTACCACAATTGTTTTACTTGTTCTTTTTTTTGTTTCTTTTTTTTCTGTATTTTTTTATTTTTATTTTGTTGCAAAATGCCAAATAAATGATTTATCTATCTATCTATCTACTTGAACTACAAGTTATTTTTCGTTTAAAGAAGGGTCTGTGTGTTTGTTTTGGGTGTTTGTTCATTCAGCCGTAACAGCCGTAGGCGGTGTTTGACTGATTAATCTTGAGCTCTTGCAGATTCCCGGCCTATCATCTATTTATAGATTTTCTTGTACTTACCTGTCAGGTTCTCCATTTTGAGACAAGTAATCCCGTTCATAATCGCGGAAGCCAGAGCGCATATGGCTATAGCTATCCACGCTGTGTATTTCGACGGCCACCCTGAGGCGC
This sequence comes from Epinotia bilunana, assembly GCA_947049275.1. Lineage (NCBI taxonomy): Eukaryota > Metazoa > Arthropoda > Insecta > Lepidoptera > Tortricidae > Epinotia > Epinotia bilunana. The sequence goes on from OX346270.1 coordinate 19,524,160, forward strand.
TACCACGAAAATCGAAACTCGTCGTTCGTATCCATGCATCCCTGTCACTCGAGTAAGGTAAGTGCGATAGAGATGGAGAAACACGAACTTCCAATTTCGAAGTTCGTCGTTATAGCTCTGGGTAGTTGCGGGCGTGAGCCCTGATATGACTTGCGAAGCCGATGGTACTCTAAACTACTCGGTCGTATGCGCACAGTAATGCTCATCAGCAGGGTGTAGCATAGCTGCCATTTTATCACTGTGGATAAGACATCCGCCACGTCCTGACAAGTATGCGAGTGCGAGAGTGACGGGTGTGTTATCCATGACGATAAGTGATAAAATGGCAACCATGAACCGCAAAGTTCTTGAATGTATAGTAGGAGGGCTTGGGGCGAATTTTGTGCCTGACGTCTCACATGTAGACCACTAACGACCTCAGTTATTTCATTAAAACTATTGCAGGTATGCGTCTGGAAATATGATCATTGTGGGTCTAACTTAATCATACTCGTAGGTTTTCAAGGTGATGGAATGTTGATGATAAGTTTTATTCTAAGTGCCTTTTGATGGACAATATGGACATACAAACCTATTTCATATATTAATACTAGTATCCAGGGGACTTTGTTGAGTAATGTTGGTCTGCCATACCTACTTGTCTTCTGTCATAATCATCCCTCTCGCTCTTACATACTTGCTAGAAAGGGACGAATGCTTTATGTCCAACATAAGTGCGATCATGCTAGCTATGCTGGTGGACTTTAGGTCAGTTAGCTACGAGAGTACTTTCACGTCGAGTCAAAAATTATAGATAAAATGAAATAGCAAAAGTGTAACACAGGGTATAAAACCACTCTTCCTAGTCTTGTTGTTGTTTAACATAGCTTCCCAGTATCATAAATACCCTTAGTTCTGTTACCTAGAACTGGTACTTTCGCTAATTGTAGTAGGTAGTTCAGGAGATATATTTATAAACTTGGTCCACGGAAATAACTATTTCTTGTTTGTCTAATTAAGACTTATCCTGCAGTTGGAGTGAGGAGTCTCGAAGTTGTGCTGTCGAGTGTATTATCCTATGTGTTTAGATGTTTATATATGTTTAAGTATGTACGAAATAGCCTGTGATTACAATGTATTTTTGTAAACTGCGCTCCTTATGTATTTGGTTATGGTTCAGCACACATTTTTAATCCATTTTTTTGCATTAATTTCAGAAACTATTTTATTTGCTCTATACCGTGCTGCGCCTTCCGGTACCGGTCATTGTGACACTCTTTGGGGGAGGCCTATGTCCAGCAGTAGACGTCTTTCGGCTCATATGATGATGATATCGTGCAACTGAGGCTTGAACCCACGATTTTATTAACCCACCACATACGAAAGCTAAAATAAGAGCAATGATTAGGTACGTGCAGATACAATTTTCAGTCTAAAATTAAGTATGAAAGGTATGTTGATTGAATATACGTATCGTAAGCTTGATTTATTACAAAACAAATTCGCCTAATCCAGGAGGCATTCGCTCCAATAATGGATCAGTATTTCCCTCCCTAGGATTCTTTAGATCCACAAGCTATATTTAATAACGTACCTATTTTATTCGATCCGAAAAAGCCGAGCCCAGACGCGCATTACTGCGATAAAATCGGCGGCAAATTCTCAAACAGACTTCCCCTTGTCTCATAAAAAGATTGCGAAAACATGGTCACTGGCTGGAGACTTAAACCTACCTAACTTGGCTACGCTTCGGGAATGCCATAAACAAAAGAAAATAAAAAATAACCGATGGAGGCCAGTATAGTGCCCAGCTTCAGGTTCTTGCTTGCTTAGAGATTTGACTATAGATTTGTTGAGATGTTTTTAAGGGATATCTAGCCTCAAGTTGTCTATTAAAAGACCCCTCTACACTTCCCTTTGCGCAAATCGGAAGGGTGTGCGCAGGCTCGCGGGGCCGCAGTCAGCCCGTGCCACCGGACCGAGCGCGCGTCATCGCCACGCAGTGTAGTGTACTATTGTTAGTGAATACTGAATACACTTGGTTGCAAATAGTGGAGTGCAAGGTGAGGTTTTGTCGGTGTTGAATGGAATTCAAATTGACAGCAAGGTGTCTTGGCCAGTTGGAATTATATTGTGTGCCTTGGTGGAAATTTTGACTTTGCTGCACCGCTGTGTTGTAGCGTCTTTATTGTGTTCTTTTTGTATTGTAGGAACTTTCCAGTTGTATATGTAGTTAAATCGATGATATAGACGACATTACAGCTGGGTACATTATATACTCTTGAATAACATAAAAACCGCTTACGTATTTGTCGGTCTATCATTGTTTTTTGAAGAACTCCACAATTAGAATTCTTGTATGCGTTTAGTCTTACTGAATGAGGAAATTGCAAAGTTTCTGAGTGACGATTCGATAATAGCCGGTTAGGTAACTTTTGAATCTTTGATGTTCTATAAATTACGCTATTATTATATACCTACTAGCTACTAGCTTTTGCCGGCATACCTACTTGCATTAACTAGGCTTGAGTTTAGTAAATTATCCCGTAATGAAATATAGCCCAAACCTATCTTCCAGTCCGATCCATAAAGTGTTTTCTTACACCCATCTTTAGAACTCATCTAGATTAGTTATATATGAATTTCTGTATGACATATGCTTTATTATAGTGGGTATAAACTGTTGGGTCTCCGACTTACGAAGTTAAACATGTATGAAAATCGATTTCCATCCGTCCGATCCGGCTTAAAATAATATAGGAGTCCCCCCTGCCTAGTCTTTTCCACAAAACTATAAACTCTTTGACAGCCAGGAACTCGCCTAGCGGGCGCCTACGCCGTAGGGGCTTTCTGCTACTTAGCGAGAAAACCACGAGATCGGTCACAAGCTCAGCGCGTAGCGATTCCTGGCAGTGAATGTGTTAAGTCCTCACGAACCTCTTCCTTTGGAAGTTCGCAATTTATTAATTGTGATTAGTGTTAATGATTTTACTCATTCTCTTTTCTGTTCCATATAGTTCAGATTAAGGGAATATAACAATTAAGGCCCAAGAACATCAAGAGCCTAAAATAACTCCAGCGACGTTAAATTTCGGGAGCAGCGGGGTAGTTGCGTTACTTATCGAGCTAGCGTTAATAAACTGTGATTATACCCTATCAAAATTACAGTTTCTGAGTCCTGACGCGCGTTAGAAAAGTTACGGAATAGCCCTGCAGAAGCGACTTTTCCTGATTGCATTTAGTTAGACATTTTCTAAGTATGTATCTTCGTTTTAACCATTCGACACAAGTAACGCTGTAACAACAATCGTGCCATATGACCGATGTGCTTACTTTAAGTTAGACGCCGAGCTCCGGAGGTTGCGCAGCATTGAGAGTGAGCGATCCGCATTCGTGTCTAGCTACGAACACAACGAGTCCTCAAACCAATAAAGAGTAGTTGCTTGTGTTTCTTCAGGAGTCCCAACCGTCCAAAGGCTACGGTGTCTGCTGACCTTCAGGCAGGTCGTATACTTGATTGCCCCCGGTGTAGTAAAAAAGCTATAATAGTAGGTTTGTTAGTGATTATAGAACAAAGGACATAGAGAGATGAATAAAGAAATAAATCAAATAAATATTAGGGGACAATCTTACACAAATCGAGCTAGCCCCACGGTAAGCTCATTAACGCCTTGGCCACGACTTTGGTCTTAAGCGACCTGCGGCAGCGTTTTATCTGTTCATTGCGCGGTCGAGACGCGCAACGCACTGTGGTTAGTTGGGATCACGCGCAATGAATTAGAAAAACCGCTGCCGCAGGTCGCTTATGACCAAAGTCGTGGCCAAGGCGTGAGGCTTGTGTTATGTATATAAATATATAGAAAGCATCCAAGACTCGCAAACAAATATTCATGCCTATCACACAAATATTTGTTCTTACCGGGATTCGAACCCAGGACCTTCAGCTTCGTAGGCAGCATCACTACCCACTAGGCTAACCGGTCGTCGCAATTGTCTTATCAGCTGTTCTTCTCAGTCGTAATAATATTATATCAAATTGAATTGATGATTATACCGGTAACGAGGTTCCTACTAGCACGTAGCCAGATCTTAGCCGCATCAGTCACTCGTAATCGAGTTACTTTAAAATGAACGTAATAAATAAGGTAATAAAAGATCAACCCGCCAAATTATTTGGTCGCATTGGCATCTTTATTATGCATCCGAAGGCGCGCAAGTCATATCAAAAATAACCTTAGTCCAAAAGATGTTGTGGCGCTTAGTCCCCGGGATGTGGTGTTGTGGAAAAGAAACTGAACGTCAGCAAAAAAAAACAGAAAACTTAAGTTTGTGGGTGCTATGGCCCGTCTGGTTTTACGCCGTAGTTCGGTACTCCCCTCGGGCGACGGCGGCTGCTAGGTCATTTGGCTACCCAGATCAACTGATAAATCTGAAAAATACTTTCTCTTAACAATATTTAGATCACGCACTAACTTCGCTTTGTTCACATAGATACTTTTGATTTTGTCTGTAATTAATATTGTACTTTATTTTAACAGGTACCATATACATTAGTTGGACTCGTAATTATATATACATTAGACAATCTCACGCAACAAAAGACTTGAGCCATAAAAAAGTAAATCGCTTGAGCCTTGACATTGCGCTTTGAACGTAGGTGCCGCCCGCTCCTGCTAGATGTCGCGCGGGCGCTGCTGCCGTAAAGGGTTTACGTAAAACTATGTTATGGCTGCTTGGCGACTGCCGTTGTAGTTCTGGCTATCTGTTTTGTGTTCTAGGAATGTAGGTTTAGTATCACTAAAACACTGCTATTCCAAAGAACTATGTTTTTATAAAATCGGCCAAGCTATATAACGAAGCTATGTGCCACTTGTATGAAAATGTAGTTCAGCTTAAGTCTGGCGGAAAATGAGCCTATAAAAGTAGGCTATACGAGTAGGTACATATTATATGGATACACTTTCCTTAGAATGTTTTATGAATATGAGTGATGAAAGAAAATTACTCTGGAACCGATCATTATTGATATCTACCAAGCCAAACTTTGCCAAGTGGCTATGATTAAATTTTCTAAACTCATTATAAGTTACGGTTTCGGGAAACCAAGTGGTCTACGATCTGAAAATCTGTAAAATATAAATTATTTAGGTATTTGAAAATTTGCAAGGACACACCAACATACCATTGTACATGTGTAGGTACATGTCAGAACCATCTATAAGAAGTAGACGTCAGCGGCTAAGTTGAAGTGAGACTGGGCTGGTCATGTCAGCCGCATGCCGAACGAGCTTTGGGTGAAGATTGCAACTGACTGGCAGCACGACAGCTCAAAGCGGAGACGCGGCAGACCTCGTCGGCGATGGTGGGACGAGCTAGACTCCTTTTTAAAGAATTGGCCAGAGACTGCTCAGGAAAGCGAAGTCTGGAAACGGAGGGAGGAGGCCTTTGCCCAGCAGTGGGACACAACAGGCTCTTAATAAAAAAAAGAATAAATAATAATCTACATAATCTGTATGGAGTGTTTTTAGATGGTTCTGACATTTATATCGATACTTCTCCTTAGTTAGATAACAATAGTGAGTTTAGAACGCGATAGAACTCCTCGTTGCGAACTTTTACGTTGTTTATTTATTTATTTATTTAAACTTTATTGCACAAATATAAAAATAAAGGTACAATTGGCGGACTTAATGCCTTAAGGCATTCTCTACCTGTCAACCATTGGGCTAAACAGAAACTTTAGTGGTGCAGGATCCTAAATACAGAGACTCGAATGGAAACACAAATCAATTAATTTCATTAATATACATACATATATAATGAATACAATATAAACTTACTTATACATACATAAATACATACAATTATATGTACCCGAACAAAGATATCATGAGGATCATCAATCTTTAATAGTTAATAAGAGATGCTTACGCAACTTGCGTTTAAAGGAGGACTTGCGCTGAGCTTGCCTGGCGGTCAGAGGGAGATCATTCCACAGACGAATGGCCTGAACAGCGAAGGATTTTGAGAGGAAACCAGTACGGTGTTGTTCTGTTCATGTTCGTAAACTTTCACAAATGTCTCCACTTTCCCCGGATACCTTCCTAATACGTTATTTTTATCATAAAGTAAATATAGCATAGAGTAACTATCCCATACTGCGGTCGAATATTTCTGAAGAACGTTAAGAGATGTCGCTTGGAGCACCACTGACGGATATTCATATTTTACGTTATACGAAATCTCAAATATTATCATTAATAGATATTCATTTTCACTTATAAACTTAAAAAAAAAAGAAAACAACCAGACACAGGCCTTAATAGATCGTAAATCGATTCAAAATAATTTATAACATCCTTTATTTGTGCGCCATCTAGTAAACGGCTTGACCTTTATTACAGCTTAGCTTGTAAGTGGACAAAGTATACATGCGCAGGATTCTAGCAGGATAAGTGTCCATAGATGGTGCTGTTTTAAACCTGATATATTTACTAAACCTAAACGCATTGTTGTTACGAAAATATATAAATAAGTTTCTGTCAAAAATTGAATTTTTGGTACAAGCTTTTATTGCCGACTGTACTTTTCTGTATACCATCATCAACTGCTCATTGAGACGATTCTAACGAGCCCCAACTCGATGGGGTTATATGGTTTTATTACGGAGTTCCTATGGCCACCTTCTGTCTCTATCATCAGATCAGCTCGATGGTACCATAATATTGAATGTCATCCAAACTATAGTTATACCCAAAATTTCAGCTCAATCGGTCACCGGGAAGTGGGTCAAATTTAACTTGCAAGATTTGACGGACAACTTACTTACATACATACTTTTATACTTACATACGAAAGAAGTCAAGTTACTATAAAACTTGTAAAAAGACCTATCGGTTTTTGCACTCCGGGAGTGCCGGCAGAAGTGAAAACTTGAATAATTTTAATTTTGCAAAAAAAATCCCTTCCGCCCCCCTCTCCCCCTGCGTGCCAATATATCTAATAACAAACTTATTAGTGGTACGCTATAGTTCAACTTAACTCGGCAAAATTGATGGAGGAGACGAAGAAATAAAATACCAATTTGTTTTTGCCATTGCCAAATATTTTTCAAAGCTTTATCTCTTTAGGAATAACGTCCAAATTCGAACTATTCGAATTTGCTCAATAGCAAAGCGGTAAAGGACGCGCGGACAAAATTACTAATTTATTTGCAGAATATGCAATTGCAAAGTGTTTAACGGCTTTATAATCTTACGAATAGCGTTCAGCTTTGAATGAAGTCGAATCGGCTAACAGCGATATATAAAAGTTTGATAAAACAAAATGGAATTTGCATTTACGGAAAATGTGTTACGACCTTATACTGTTAACAATAAAGTACAAATTAGAACTATGTGCCCCTAGTCAAACCCCCGTTTTCCCCCTCGACCCCAGCCTCGTCCCGAATCTCTCGCCATCCTCCTACGGTCACGTGGCCTCTTACGCATCTGATGTCACAAATATCTGTCGCGAGTTTAACAATTTTTCCCCATCCCAAAAAGTGCTCAGCGCCGCTAAATAAGTTTTCACTTCAAAAAGAAAACATACATACGTACATACATACATACATTCACGCCTTTATTCCCAAAAGGGGTAGGCAGAGCACATGAAACTTATGTTCCAGCGCCACTTCTAGCATAAATGTGGGTATAAAAAAGATCGACAAAATGTGATATTGCAGTGATAGGTTGCTAGCCCATCGCCCACAACACACTTCAACCCTGCTCCCTTAGTCGACTTTTACGACACCCACGGGAAGAAAAACGAAAACGTACGAAGAGTTTTTAAATAAGATGAAGTAAAAACTAGTGCCTATGCCAAATCTTGGGATTAGGTGTCAAAGCGGACCCCTGGCTCCTTTAGGGGCACACCCGGGAATATCGCTAGGAGGATTGTGATGCGACTGATGAGCTTAGTAGATAATTACTAGAATAGGTAACCTAGTCCCTAAAACATCAGAATACTACAGTAAGTAAAAAATATAACATACATTTATTCGGGACCTATACGTAAAACTGTTTTTATTTTACAACTTATTTGAATATTCTTTCTTTACATAGGTATCTAGTACCATAAATAAAGAATAATACCTATAATATGTACCTACTGCCATTCACATTTGAGTATGTAGCAATTTATGATTCGAATTGCCAATAAGTACCTAAAATTATCGAAGTGCTTACGACGCGCGACGTTGTCAGCTCGCGCTGGCAGCGCCGTAGTTCGATCTGGCAACGTCGCCAACTGTATACTAATTTCCAATTTATTTTATTATTTTTAACATCTCTGCATAACGTTCCATTTCGACATCTTATATATTACAACAAATGAATTACTGCGTGTTACAAATATTTTACATTAAATTAAAATAAACATAAAGTGACTGCAATCTCTTAAATTATTAATAAATAATGGAGCATAATTATTTATTTTTTATCACTTCGCACTCGTCTTTGAAACTGTATAATAGTAAAGAGAACTGCGTACAACGAAACGACTCAGTGCAGACGAAACACAGATTACAGACGAAATGAGAAAATGTTGCTACAAAATTATTCCTTTAAATTGTAGGTAAACAGAATAAACTTTGTCCATTTGTAAAAATGCGAAAAAAATGATTTAGTATGAGTTTATTGTCTCAATTAAAAATACAAATAAAGATAACCTGCGGTATGATATTTTTTTATAAAAGCGTAGTGAAAATATACGTGTAATTACATGGGCAAAGTCAAAACGTCAGAAGTATATGGAAAGATAGAGACTTAACTGGCCACACTGAAACTAGAGACGATAGGTATCAACTCTACCACGAACATATTGTTAATGTTATTCTTTTAAAATTTGACCTCCGCTTATTTGAATGGACCTACGATTTGATTTAGAAACGGATTTGTTTGCCAGTGATTTACATACGACCACTTGGACTTTTACCGGACTGATTTGATATTATTGCATTTCCAAAATGACACATCGGTGCCAATTCATAAACTGTCACACATTGTTTCGTTTTCCAGTTAGTGATAAAAATCGCCTACGGATCTGGATTAACAATTCAGGTAAGCTCTATTTTATTTACAATAAATAAAATTATACAACTAAGCACATACATACTTGGTGACGTCGGGCATGCGTCAGTCAACGACTTTTTATCAATGTTCCAAAACATCGTTTTGTACTTCAGTTTTTTATCGCGTTACTTACGTTAAAATAAGTTTATATCTCGCTCCAAACTGATTAGTGTCCTTATTAATCCTTCATTTCATGTTTGCACTGTACCTAATGGTAATGATAAACTAGTTAGGAGTTTGCTTGTTGGCATTTTATTTTGAATCTTTTGAATTTACTTATTCGCAGTGTGATTGCCAATTCGTGAAAATATCTAACCGGAAATGATGGCTGAAGTACTTGGTTTAGCTTGAGATTTCACTACTTTTCAGGCCGGAAGGCTTGGCAGGTTTTTTTACAAGAAATGTACTTGATGGAAATTAATAATATCTAAGTATTTAGTTTTATGACGACTGCTTTAGCCTAGTTGGTAATGACCCTGCCTATGAAGCAAGAGGTCCTGGGGTCGAATCCCTGTAAGGGATTTTTTTTGTGTGATGGGCACAAATATTTGTTTCTGAGTCTTGGATGTTTTCTATGTATTTATACCTATTGGAACTATATATATCGTCGTCTAGTACCCATAATACAAGCCTTATTGAGCTTACAATGGGACTAGTTCAACTTGTGTAAGATTGCCCCTTAATATATATTTTATTTTATTTATTTTTAATTTCAGGCAACATCAATCTCACATCTTTGACACCTGATCAGTTAAAGTACTGCTATCTTTGTGAAGTGCATTTTGAATCCTGCTATGAGTCACAATGATAACCAGAGAAGGTTGACCGGGACAGCTATTACTAGACACTATCACTGTGAAGATAAATCAATTGATGTTATTAGCTTTGTGTCTGTAGAGCACCCAATGCAAGGTATGTCTTGATTTTTTATTGTTCAAATAGTATTTTCTTAAAAACATGATGACAATTTTTCTGAAAAGGGACTCCTTAAGGCACACATGGGAAATGTACAAAAAATTTGTTTATCATTGAAAACAGGATGGCATTGGTATCCGTTCATGTCAAACGAGATAGCTTTAAGAAAATATTGCGTTTGGTGTCGGGTTACAAAAGCACCACACCCTTTCTTCCCGTCGGTGTTGTTGGTCCAAGCAACTTATACTTGAAAATATATACAGGCTGTCCCAGCGCTATGCAACTTGAAGGGACAGTACCTTAAATATTGTAGATAAGATATTTTACTGAAAGGAGATATTATTGAATATTTTATAGTAAGTAATACTGCACTCAAAGATTTTCATAAAATTGCTTGCTTCGTCTAAGAGTCAATCCGACCATAGAGGAAATATTTATTTATGATCCGGCTAAATCCAACTCCTTTCTTTCAAGCTAAATTGTACTTAGAAGAAATCATTCTTTATTTTTAGCTTACTTATTGGCATCATAAAAGCACGTGGTGTTTTTATATCACATATAAATAAAATAAATAAAAATAAAAAAGCTTTATTAATTCCATTACAGCGTTTTTTACAGTTAGTAAGTAATGAATTATGTATGTAATGTATTGAATTTCTTAGCTAAACACGCAGAACAAAAAAAAATGCTTATAAGATGTTAGGATTGTTAGGTTAGGTTAGTTAGGTTTCACATATAGCCGGTTTTTATTAGCATACGGCGGCAAGCATATTTGAAAATATTAGCAGTATAATTTAATAATAATATAAACAATAAATCAGCTTATATACGTCCCACTGCTGGGCACAGCCCTCCTCTCAAGGATGAGAGGGAACGGGCAGAAGTGCCCACGCTAGCCCAGTGCGTGTTGGGGACTTCACATACACCTTTGAATTTCAAATTACTTAAAAAATGTGTCTCCTCCACACATGAATGACTTAACAAACGTATACAGACACTACCTAATCGATCTATCGTATGAGTCCTAATTCTATCAACTCAACGGAAGGGGTAAAGGGGACGATTAACAAAATTTAAGTATGCTCGGGTAATATTGGTTAGTTTAATATTTATTTTTTAAATTTCAGGATCTGGTACTGAAATTACATTCATTGACGTGCGAACTACCGGACAAAGTAAGAAAACCTGACAATGATCCTGAGGAGTGGCCAACTTCAGCACCACAACCCGCATCGCCACAGCCCTCATCACATCATCACGTCCAACTGAGGCTCCTCAAATAAAAAGACATCTGGAAGAAAGCTCCTCTTGCGTGGACGTGGGGGCGGCGGCGTCGAGCAACGCATCCGACAGATTATTTAAACACATTCAAATTGTATTTATTCAGAGCACGTAGATGTTTAAAAAAAATATATTTGTAAATCTCACAAAAGAAATCTACAAAATCAGCAAAAAATTAGGCTACTTACTGCAAAGTAAATGAAATAATTTACATATAATACGTGTTATTGAACCCTTACCTTTTACCTTACTTTTCTCAAGGAAATCTGCATTACTCACAGGCAGTAAATAGAAGAATGTCTCGGATCGCATGTACGCACGCAAGGGCAAACAAAATGCGATCGGAGGCTTTTTTACTACTGCCTTGCCTGTGGTGTTCGCACCTTTTTTTATAACTGAAGCTGAGGTTGAAAGCTTTTAAATTTTGTATATTAAGGTACCTTCCTATTGTTCCTTAAGTTTGTTCTATAATCGTCCTCCTACAGTTATTCCTGGTAATAATAATCTTGAAAAATCCAGGGGAGTCAAAAGCGCGATTCCGATCCTTTACTGAATTGAGTATTCAATGTGCTGTGGTTTTATCGATCGAGGGAGCGAAGCGAACGAAGTTCTACGCTTCAGCTTGGGCCGAAAATCGTTCGTATGTCCGGTGTCTGTCTAGCTGTCCGGCTGTTCTCCTCTACAGGTCGCATTCTTAACCGATTCTCGTGAAATTTTGTGAGCAGGTTCGGTTTAGTATATAGTTTTTTCTGTTACTTTTAGAAATTAAAAAAAAAGAGGTTCGCTAGTTTCTACAGCACAGAAATAAATCGCATGGCAGCAAATAGACGAATCAAGGTACAGCTTTGAGATTGATAGTACAAATGCACATCATCAAACAAGATGAGTTTTGTTGATAGTGGGGATCCACATAACTCCCCCCTCGGGAGCCCTGGCAAGCTTACCCCCAAGAACACACCACATACCTAAGTAGCAAGTAGTGGAACTTTGGCTGCGGTCTTATGTAAGGTTGCTTATATAGGTACTTTATTTATGGTACATGATGGTACGGTGGAGGTTCTAAGAAAAAGTACGAACATTGAGCATTTTATTGACTGGTCGCGTGTGCTCTAACAAAACAGAAAAAATACTATTATTTTACTTTGTGTAAACCTATCTTGCAAAGTGACATCTATTGACCGCGTAAAACAGATTTTTTACAACATCACCTGTTGTAGGTACAGATGCCGTTAGTGTATTTGATAATCCGTAAAAGGCAATATTGATATAAACGACATCTTTTGCTGAGAGCAAATGTACATACCAGTTCACTAACGCCCCCTGGTGCTCACAGCAAATAAGGCGGATTCATTTTAATGTATGGCGTGGATATATCTTCTTATACTTTATTTATGTTTTTATACAGTTTTCTTATCAACTAGTTAGTGTTACTGGTTAGTGTGCTGTCCATAAGGGCTTTACACCGTTGAACGATCTACCGAAGCTCAATCGGGATCAGCTCCAGTGTCCATAGAAACATGGCGTTGCCTTTATTACTAAGTGTTTGTGTAACTCAGGCGTTAGTGTGTCCATACTCGCCTAACATTACGCTTCTGGCCCTGCCGAACGTTCCGCTTTGTCAATAAATATGAATAGAATAGAATAGGTATTTGTGTCACAAGGGACCAAAATAGTATATTTACGGCGAGGGCGGTGTATTGAGTCCTGAACGTAGCGAGGGATCCTACAATAGAATCCTGAGCGCAGCGAGGGATTCTAAAGCTGCGTACGAATTTGAGCGGCTCAGCCTGAGGCATGCTCGCCCCCCGCGGCGAGCTGCTCACGAGCCAATTTGTTGCACATAAACATGCGCGGGCAAGGCAGCGTGCTTGCGGCGAGCCGACTTTGTGCGTCGTTCAAAATGGCGTCGGACACGATGACAGCCGCAGCTACGTTTATAATTTTTCACCGAATTGTATTCATAAATTTACGAACAAACTCGATTACACATGCACGGCTAATCAATCCACTTGCTTAAATTCATACGCGCTTGGCCCACAAACAAGTCGGAACGTGTCGCTCTGTCCGCGGCACGCTCGGATACACGTCCAAATTACGCGAGGCACGCACACTGAGGCGCCTTTGAGCGCGGTCACAAGACCGCCTCCGGCCGGCTCGCCGCGCGCCGCTCGCGGGCTGCTCGCGCACTGCGCGTGGGCGCGTACGAATTTGAGCGAAATAGGTGAGCCGAGTGTGTCTCAACCCGAGGCTGCTCTGATTCGTACGCAGCTTAACGTAGGATCTTGAGCGTAGTGAGGGATACAAGTGTTAACGCTCGAGACGAAGATAATTTTATTACCGTGTGACACATACTATTTTTCACACCGACTATGAAGATATTTTAAAAAGATGCTGTTAAAATTACTTGACAGGACTTAACAAATTTTCTTAATTTTTATAACTAATTTTTAAATATTACGAAAAATTCATAAATTTTATTTTATAACGTTGTTAAACTTATTAAGATCTGTGCTCAATTGGCACATTGCGTAAATTCTACATCGCTACATGCTAATGAATAAATTAAAAAAGAAGCTTGAACAGTAAAGTAGTGTTTTGATCCCTCTCGTCGTGGAGCAAAAACTTACTTTTCCGAATGAAAGGTGTGAAAATATTTATCTGCCACTAGCTTCCCACCGCGACTTCGTTTGACCCGGGATAAAAACTATCCTATATTTTAATCCAGGTTATTCTATTTAACTATCTTCGTAAAAAGTTTCATCAAAATCGGTTGAGCCGTTTAAGTGTGATTGAGTAACAAATATAGATGTCCATCATCATCATCCAAACATCTTCGCAAGTATAATATTATATTATACAGGGTGTCCCGGAACTCAACGATAACCTGGTACCGGGTGAGAGGCCAAGGTATACCAGTTATGAAAAAGAAAAGAAAAAAAACCATGTCACTTAGTCAAGCGGTAATAGACATTTTTCGAAAAAGTTGAAAATTTGACACCTTTGGTCGCATTTTTAAGTACTGTGTTCACAATTTTCACAATTTTACTGTGTATAGTAGGATAAGGATAAAATGTGATATACGCGGTGTTACATGATTAATTATAGAGCTATATACACATTTAGACTTTAAAAAGCCATCCAAATTGAAATTATACTAAAATTAAGGTTAATAAACATTATTATTGGCTGCCATGGCCTAACACTAGGGATCACACAGTAAATGATTTCTTTCTCATTTAGGCAATATTCCCAATGGATGCATGATACCTAAGTAATCTGCTAAGTATAGGCGATGAACTCGCCAACTCGATAAGGAGACATAGACGCTTATTAGGAAAGTTAGACAGCCCATATGATAGCGTGATGTAGTACCGCCTAAATGATGCATGGCGGTTGTGTTGATTTTAATAGTTTCACATATACATTATATGTAATAATAGTAAGAAGCTTAGAAACAAGAGCTTAGTTTAAAAAAATAGAGTTCTAAAAGGTTAATTGTTTGTATGAACACGATCATAATACTTGTTCACATAACAGCTTTATTTTTGATCCACCATTCCGATGGATACCTCATCTTTGGTCTTTTACATTCTGAAAAGATGATTTTAACAGCGTCCATATTAGAGGTGCCTACCATGATTAATTGCTTAAAAATGACATCATGCCAAATGTATTTGCTATCCGTATTGTATTGTCAGCTTAGATACATTGTCCGTAGTCTTATCAACCCTCGATTCCACGAATCGGAGCTAACACGATTTCCCTGTAACTCGACCGTCAGTTTTCAGGGGAGGCGCCCCACACATTACACAACGTGCGATTAACCTCATTTGCCGATTTGAAAAACAGCTTTGAAATACAGCAATAACGAATGTGGACACCCTTCCTTTTTACCCTACGGTGGCAAGCAAGCATACCGCCCACTAACGGAGCCAGGGATGCCCACACAGCAATAACTTATGATTAAACTTGTGAGCATCGAATGTGTTAAATATTAAAATTTAATTTCCTGACTGCGGTGGTACTGACAGTCGTAATTACTGAAACATACATTTTAATATGGAAACGCCAGTAAGCCACCTACTATTATTATAAACTTCATAAAGTGATTGATTTATTACGCATGTGCTACACGGTTTACAACCGCGGTTTCCACCACGTGGCCTTGGTAGAAGCGAGGTAGAAGCTCTGCTGTCTACACGGTTTACAACGGCCCCCAACTTCATTGTGTTTGAAACGCTTGTGCGGGGCAAACGTGCGCGGAACACCTACTGAGACGCCATGGCCCCTTCCTTGTCGAAATTTCAGAAGGTCGGAGTTTGTTTTGCACTTTTGTGTGCAACTGATGAACAAAAACAAATATATTTTTTTGGCTAGGTTCCTTATATTCCTCACTAGTTAAGTCCCACAGACACGGAATGTCGCTATACAGTTCAATTAGTTCGGTAACCACCTCTCGTTCATTCGCCGACGCCATTTTGAACCTAAACCTGCGCGACACGTCTACACTCGGTGCGTGTGGCGTTCGATTGTCGTTCGCGTGTTTAAAACCAGCGGCTACATGGTTGTAAATCACCGTTTCTGCCAAATGGTTTGCCGAGCGCGCCTGCCAACCAAGGTCATGCGAAATTTGGTTTGCAACCACTGGCTACATGGTTTACAACGGCTGTTTTTCTACCAAGGTCACGTGGTAGAAACCGCGGTTGTAAACCGTGTAGCACATGCTTTACTGTTACAATGTCTAGCTTCCTCGGCTCGGGTGGCTTCTCTACGACTGAACAAAGCGGATTCTTCGCTAAGAGTATTAATATTTGTGTTGATATGATTAATCTAATTCAAAATGATCTGTTTGTATGAATATGGAATCTGAATATATAAAAATATAAACATTACATTTATTGAATTTGAAATAAACTAAGAACGTACTCGGACTTTTTCTGTCCATTACTCTAAACCTAATGAATCTAATCAGTCATTTCACATTTAACCTGAAGTGTATAACCCTGATGTTTGAGTAGACTGCAGTTGTATAAAAATTTGAAATTATAAAAATAGAGTGCCTACATGGTATTCCAAAATAGTCCTTCGCAATTGACCTGACTGGACCTGCGAATGAACGAGTCTTCCTTTCCCATTAGCATTTAGAATTGACAAGTCACTGGCCGTGCTAATCAGAGCTAATTCGATTTCCCTGTAATCCGCGCGTAAGTTTTTGTTTTTTGTTTCCCAGCAGGGGCTCGTGTCGAACACCCGACCTGTGCCATTAACCTCGTTTGCGCCCCTCGCTGCAATGGGGTTCCTATTGTTTACTAGTTCGTCATACAGTAACGTATGTTAATTGAGTGGATACTTTTTACAATAAAAAACAGGAAAATATGGCTACTTTTTTCTCCGACTAGATAAATTACTAATAATATAGGTATTAACACATTGTAATTAATTAATTAATATAGGTATTAACACATTCACTGTCAAGAATGGTGGTTTTCCTCGTATATAGCGGAAAGCGCCTACAGCGTAGGCGCCCGCTATTCAGGTTCATGGCAGTGAAAGTGTTAATATAAATGAGAACTATAAACTTATTATATGTATACCAATTACGTTTCAAATTATTTCAAGCGATGGATCTAAAGTACCTACTCTTTATCTCAGTGAGTTCTTACCTGGCTATGCCAAACTGTGCAGTCCAATTACTAATTAAGCATACTTTTAAAATAATTAGCAAATTAACGTTTCGGCGCGAGCTGTAAACAGTGCGCCACGTGGCGAGTCTCAACCTCAACTCAACCAATAATGGCGGCACACCGGCGGCGCCTACCACTTGCTCTTGAAGTTTGGATACGCGGTTAGATACTTACGGTCGTATTCATAAACGTTCTACAAGCCTATTTTAACTAAAATGCCGTTAAAATTCGTTTATCTTTATCTGTCACGTTGCCATTTGTGTTCGTCAGAAAGGGACAGAGCACATTTTATTTAGCGGATGCATTTTAAGTTTTATGAATAAGGGGGTATGTCACTATCGAGAATGCAAAGTATCAGTTTACTTTTAGAGGGTGCTGCGCCGGTTAGTAAATTTAGTGTGTCGGCTTGTGTACTATAGATGATTTGGTGAACTAAAATGATAATTTCTGGTTATTTACCAGATTCTTATTATATAACATGCAAAAATTAATTCGGATCACCGTGTATAAACACTCTATTTAGGTATATAGAAACAGTCTCTATTTAGGTATATAGAAATGTTATTATCTTTAATTGAATTTATATATTCGCATTTGGATTACCAGCATGGGGTCTGACTCCATCTATTGAGTAATGCTTCGAATTGTTTGTAGCTGATACATTTTCTGTTACAGCCCGATAATTAGAAATGGTTCGGTTGAAATCGTTTATTTTTGCATAAGAATGTGTAAGAGCAAGCGAGAGAGAAATATAGACCCGAATGCCATTCTAAATGCTCGGGCTGTATTTACAATGCAATACATTACAAATACTCTTTATTGCACAACCAAAACATGAATCAAATAGACATAAAAACTTAAAAATAGAGGTTAACAACAGGCGGGGTCTTATCGCTAAAGAGCACACAGAGAGAGAGAGAGAGAGAGAGAGATTAACATTTGAATTAAGCGAAATAAGATATCCTGCTTATCTATTTGACTCGGTCTATAGAGTAATCACCGGACGTCTCTCGGTAATCTGCCAGGAAAGGATTATTCGTTTCTTTGGACATATCATGCGCTCATCTAGACATGATCTAGGGAAACAAATAATTCTTGGTTTTGTGGAAGGCAAACGCGCTAGAGGATTCATCAATATCTGTTATGTCCGTGACTTTAACTTGCGTTGTGGCGAATTATCTCCCAGCCAGTGGCCATAGGGGCTGTGGGCGTGACGTGCGTCACTCGGCACAAGTTAATTATCGGCCGTTTACACCGCTCTACTACCACGACCACGATACATATAATAATAATAACCTAAATGAAAATATGAATAGAGTATAATAAAAATGATAAATACTATTAAAACCTACCATAGGGATCGCAAATCGATTCGAAACATGTCGAGCAATTCTCGATATAAAATACGTGCGGGGTTTAATTATATTTTAATGTCTGATTCTCACGGGAGTTTTCTGTATAAAATAATAAATACTTTTTATTGCACCGCGACAAGAGAAAACCAACAGACTTTTCCTTTTATATTAGTTAAATTACAGTAGAAATATTTAGCACCGACGTCGCTCACATATGTAATGCTTAAAATTGATTAGAGCTCGCAAACATTGACATAAATCTCTGTTATATTCGCGATATTAACCTGGGGTTTAACCGGTATTATGATGGCGAATTATCTCCCAGCCAGTGGCAGTGGTAGGGGCACAGTATAGAAGAATAATATAGTAAGTAATCTGAGGCCGTTTAGGAGCGTTCGTTACCTACTTTCGCTCGATGCGCAGGGCTGTGTCAAGTTTGTGGCTTGGCATACCTATAATACTAATTTTGCTTTTAAGTATGCAAAGTCTTTCTGTTACAGTTTAATAGACAATAATGTATACACAAATTAATAATATTATAGATTATAGTTGGGTATGTGTTTTTAGTTTCCCACTTCATGGAATATTTTAACACCACTATACTATGCCTAAAATATTTCCTAGTAAGTATAATAGTTGCTAAACTGCACTAGGTTGGTAGGTGCTTAGTTACAAGCCTATTCGGCTGCTTTTGATATCGTGGCACTGGCGGCTCGCTGTCTTCATACCTACGAGGCGGCTTTCTTTGACGTAGCAAGTGAGAACGAGCGAACACCGCAACGGCGCGGCCCCGATTGAAGCATTCTCCATCATTCCCGAAGGCTATGTGTGTGTGCGTACCGAACACGCGCGCATGTCGCCTAGTGACTGCAATACAGCCACATCTCAAGAATAAAATACATTTGAGATGTGGCTCTATTGCACAGTGCAATACGGTCACATCTCGAAAGTAAAATACATTTGAGATGTGGCCGTATTGCAGACACTAGGCGATGTGTGCAGCCGTGCGATGTACCTTTGTTCGAAGTTTATCTACTGGTCCTATACTGTGGTAGGGGGCCGCCCGTGGGCGTGACGAGCGACGCTCGGCGCAGGTTAATTACCGGCCATTTACATCGCTCTACTACCAGTATCCATACATACATATACAAACATTCACGCCATTATCCCTAAAAGGGGTAGGCAGAGCACATGAAACTTGTGTTCCAGTACCACTTTTAGCATAAATGTGGGTATAAATGATCGACAAAATGTGATATCGCAGTGACAGGTTGCTAGCCCAACGCCCACAACACACTTCAACCCTGTTCCCTTAGTCGGCTATTACGAAACCCACAGGAAAAAAGGGGGTGGTGCTATTCTAACCCCGACACCACACAGGGGACACACCAGTATCCATACTAATATTATAAATGGGAAAGTGTATGTCTGTGTGTGTTTGTCCGTCTTTCACGGCAAAACGGAGCGACGAATTGACGTGTTTCTTTAAGTGGAGATAGCTGAAGGGATGGAGAGTGACATAGGCTACTTTTTGTCTTTTCCTAACCCCCCTCGTCCCTAAAATGGGGGGTGATAGTTTGTATGGAGTTACGATATAAACGACTTCCACGCGGACGGAGTCGCGGGCAGAAGCTAGTACATACATAAACCAAGTATTTAGTATAGGTATATGACTGGTGTAGGTGTAGACTGTCAGACTGTCACGTTTACATTGTTACACTGCGACCTTACTATTCACCAAGTACCCGCAAATTTAATTGAAAAAAGTTTCACTTGGAATTTGTATGTTAACTGTCACTGCCAGGAACCCGCCTGGCGGGCGCCTACGTCGTAGTCGCTTTCCGCTACATACGAGGAAAACCACGGGATCGGCTACGAGCCTAGCGCGTAGGGATTCTTGGCACTGAATGGTTTAAAAATTGTGATATTTCATATACAACATAATTAAGCGATTGATACTCTAGTGTTTTGCCCACGTTTTGCCTCATGTCTCTATGCAATAATCCTTTTGACGATCAAGCTTTTATTCACTTCAATCAAATGTTTGAGATATACAATTCTCAAACCTGTGACAGACATACAATTAAAATTTATTGACACTTCGCGTATAGTCGTATTTCGGAGTTTGGCCGTTGGAAAAGCATTATTCACATGAGTAGGTACAAATTGTAAGGCCCGAATCACACTGGCGCAGCTTGCCGTGGCGACGCAGGCCACGCTAGTGTGATTCAGGCTTAAGAGTCCGCAGTAAGCTCAACCGAATTTCACCTTCCCATACAAACGTAGTTACGCTCTTATTTTAAAATTACGTGTTGGATTGTGACGAAACTTTGCATATACATTGACATGAGGTATATGTATGTCTGTAATTAGTTTATATGGTTCCAGTTTATAAAACAAACGAAATACAGCAAAAACAAGTTTTGTATGAAAAACTTAAATTAGCTGTATTTTTTTTTCTATGGTATCTGAAGCTACATAAACTAATTACAGACATAGGTATACCTCATGTCATTGTATATGCAAAGTTTCGTTACAATCAAACACGTAGTTTTAAAATGAGAGCGTAACTACGTTTGTATGGAGAATCGAGCTTACTGCGGACTTAACCTGTTTTACTTTAAAGTTTGCACTATAGCCACATCAGGCTTGTCGCAACACAAATCTGAAAGTGTGTAATGAAGTTAGCCTCAGATTATTAATCAACGTCGCGAAGTTGGCCGCATTGTGCCGTTATTAATGGAGCGAGTTGGCGTAGAGTGACGTCACGTATAGCCGTTGCAGGCTTCTGAGTTGATCAACTTTTTATAGTTTTAATTGAACGATTGGCTGATGACATTCATTTCTGGTATTCTTTACACAATCGTGTTTTTTTAATTCTTTTTTCTCATCATCATCATCATATCAGCCGAAAGACGTCCACTGCTGGACATAGGTCTCCCCCAAAGAGTGCCACAATGACCGGTCCTGCGCCACCCGCATCCAGCGGACTCTCGCGACCTTTACCAGGTCATCAGTCCACCTTGTGGGGGGCCTACCCACGCTGCGCCTTCCGGTACGTGGTCGCCACTCGAGAACCTTTCCGCCCCAACGGCCATCGGTTCTACGTGCAATGTGCCCCGCCCACTGCCACTTAAGTTTAGCGATTCGGAGGGCTATATCGGTTACCTTGGTTCTGCTGCGGATAGCCTCATTTCATTTCTGATGCGATCGCGCAGAGAAACTCCCAACATAGCCCTCTCCATTGCCCTTTGGGTGACTTTGAGCCTTCTTATGAGGCCCATAGTAAGCGACCACGTTTCCGTGCCATATGTCATCACTGGCAACACACACTGGTCAAAGACTCTCGTCTTGAGACACTGCGGAATATTGATTCTTTTTTTCTGCATAGAATTTCTATACAAACGCAGTGTATTATTCAAATGGGGCAAAATCTGAAAATACTAGATATACGGAACCTGGTTTTTAGGAGCCGCGAACAAGGACGATTCAATAAAAGTAATATGTAACTGCATGCAAGGATTTAACGAAAGCCTCATACACGAACGGGAATCTGTCTGTCTGTCGGGATGAAAGAAAGAAAGAAAGAGAGAAAGATACATTTATTCACAAACACACATGACACACGTGTTAAACAATAAAATAATCAAAAAACAGAAAACAGATAAAACATGAAACAAGCGTGTCTCTGCGGCAGTGAACCGGACACTGGCTCAGCATTATTATTAGATGGTCTGTCTTTTTGTCACAAGAATTTTGGCAAATCGTTAATTATGTATTTCTTTTTTTTACAGGTAAGTGGCGTGACGATACCAGCACAGTAGAACAAGATCTACTAACTTATTCTCAGGTATTATTAGTCTTCACTACTCTCTGCCAATACGTTAAAGTGAAGAGCTAGCGAAACAAACTAAACGAGTGAAATTGTTTTATTGTCGCCCGTGGGCCGTAAAAATAAACTTTGGAAGCGGCTGTCGCGGCGCGCGCGTGCAACGGGCGGAAGCCGGGTTCTTTTTTTGCTAATCTTTTTCTTTGTAGCGGTATTTTAGTTTCATTTTTGTACGAATTTACCTTATTGACACATTAATTTTATATACTACAAAATAATAGTAGGTACCTTTACTCACCTAGGGCGGTAAAACGAAGAATGTCTCAGATCGCAGGTCAGGGTCATTTGCGACCCTTTCTTTATTACCACTCGTTTATCAAACCTATTTTAGCTAAAGTGCCATTGTCACTATCACTGCAGGGAACCCAGCCTAGTGGGCAACTAGGCCGTAGTCGCTTTCCGCTACATACGGGGAAAAACCAAGGGATCGACTACGAGCGTAGCGATTCCTCGCAGTGAATGTGCTGAAATTAGTTCGTCCCTATTGCAATTTGACACTTTTTGTATTCGTGAGAAAGAGACAAACACATTTAGGTTAAGACAGATATGTACAGATATGTAGTCAATAAGGGGCTTCATCATATTCATAATCATAACCCTGCGTCTATTTCAGACATTTTAAACATTGCTATGGAGATATACCAATACGAGACAGGCATGATCTTGGGCATCTCTGGCGGACAAATTCAGCTATCAAGGGGTTAAAATTGTCGCAAAATCCGCATTAGCCTGCTAATAGTCACTTTATCAAACTCCGCTACGAACTCGTAGCGCCTCGTAGCACGTAGCGCTACGCCGTAGAACTTCGTAGCGCAGTCGCCGAGTGAGAATGTTGCCAACTTTGTTTTTGTTGCGACATACCGGCGACGCAATATCGCACGTTTTTACCAAAACTTTTTACATAGCGTGTAATGTGTATCGGGGCTTCCATTTTACATAAACTTCATTTCTATTATATTAAAATCTCATTTAATTATCAGTGACTATGTGCTGCAAAATTCTTCTCGCGAAATTTTGAGAGCATTATTGTATAGATAATTGTATAGTTTCTTGAAAATTAAAAAAAAAGACGTGAAGTTTTTTGCTCACAGAGACACTAGTTTATTCTTTCAATTATAAATCTTAGAAATATGTCGAATACGAACGTTAATAAGACCTTTTGAAATGGCCTACCATTACAAGACTCAGCAACATTGCACTGAGTTTGGTCTTAGCAAGCAACTTGATGAATACTCAACGGAAAGGCGACTCGAGAAGGTTTTCAATGAAAGCGCGGGGCGCAGTCTCAAGCAGCCTTGAGGAATGAAAGTTCAACACTTACATCAAATCCATCTGATGCGATTTATTTAATTCACTGCAACATAGAACACAGTAAGCTCAAAGATTTGTAACAGTTCGATGTTTTAATCATTGAAACATCGAACGAATTGTCCGCCTACCATCAGGCGGGCCGTACGCTTGTTTGCCACCGTCGTTGTATAAAAAAAGGCAATCGTAAGAAATTAGCTGTCAATCTGTCCACTATGTTTGGCTCGACATATTTATGCGAGTCGTCTTTCTCAAAAATGAATTTTGTGAAGAACGAATATCGTTCAAGACTAACGGACGCCCATCTTGAAGACACACTTCGCATTTGCTGTTCCCCCTTGTGAACCAAATTATAAAAAACTGGGTCAAGACCGTCGGTGCAATAATTCGCATTAACTTATACCTACGTAATATGATAAATTAATTTTAAATCACACAACTATGAAATCCGTTCTTCGAAATAAAGATGTTTTTTTGTTATTATTATTATTAAAGAAAAATAAAAAATATTACTTATACCTAGTCAATCATTATCAGTTTTTTTTCTGGACCTCGATTTTTTTTTTTTACAATATCCGGACCCCACTTAAAACTACTCGCCGACCCATGTTTTACTGTGATAGCTCATGTTAGCTTCTATACAATGTTAGATAAGGTTAACCCTTTAATTTATCTTTATCTTTTATCTTATCTAATATTATAAATGCGAATGTTTGGATGTTTTTGGATGTTTGTTACAAAATCCCGCAAAAACGGCTGAACGGTTTAAGATGAATTATAGTACAAAAATAGAGTGCCTATAGCCTTGATTATAGAATACTTTTTATCCCAGTAAAAGTGCAACAAAAGGAAGTTAACGCCAACGAAGTCGCGGGCAAAAGTTAGTATACCTTAATTTTAATGGCTGGGATCAAATAGAAATATAACTCGACTTTTTGTGCCTGCGTGAAAGTTTTAAGCAATCGTGTTCTGGCTTCAGACAAACAAATAAATAAATAAAGTTTGTTACCAGATTTATTTCCCATTATTTTCCAGTGACCTTAAGTGCGTCTAGGTCCAAAGAAAAGATGTAAACCTACATCGAGTCACTACTCGCCGTGCCACGGACGCCACCGACGTCAAATGACGACCGTCCAAAAACCAATAAAAACCACTTCTAGAACTCTTTTATAATGTTTGGTTTGTTTATATTTCTGGGGTCAGAGGCACGAATGGCACGATTTTCCGATGACGTGAATGGCCGTCTTTGGCGGTGAAAAGGTTAAATGGAAACCCTGATTTACTTTACTGCTCCTTAGCAATACGCTTTAATGATATAGCGTAAATCGTTTACGTTACGTTTACGCAGCCGTCGAGATAGCCGTTTACGAGTCGTTTTAAAACGCATTAGTGGTTCCGCGCGTCCGGAATTAGGGGCCCGCGGGAAACGAACTCTTGAAGATCGATGGCGGTGAGTAGTGAAAACACCGCCGATTTGTCTACTACTGAATCTAGTGATATACTAAATTTTACCTAAAATGGAAACCAGTTTCATTCCCGGTTTCCCTTTCACACAAACACGTATCAATAGGGATGATAACTAAGATTTTTTATGATGTCATTCGAACTAGTTTTTGGAGAGGAACAAATGTTTGTATGGGAGCAACTACAATTAAAGAACATAAATACCCAAAAGTTCGAGACAAAGTTTGACCTCGTTGGCCGCAGCGCAAAACGCTTCATACTGATAAACACACAGGTATGACGTCACAACTGATATTTGTTAGTACAAAGTAGTTGTATCGTTGTATGGGAAATCCGGTAAATTGTTGTTTCGGTCGCGAAATACTGCGTGTAAGTACATAGTTGTCATACAATTTTGTTTCTATAAAAGCGTAAGGATTCTATTGGTAGCTTTAAATGTACTCTTGGACAATAAAAAAAAACCGGCCAAGTGCGAGTCGGACATATAAGTAATAAGTTTAAAATTATTAAAAATATTTTTATTATATGATGTAACTAAAAATTTACAATTTTCACATTTTTTTCCTTTATTTGTGCTTTAAGACGTAGCTTCGTACCAAAGGAGGATGGGCAGATTTGTATGGACTCTGGCCTAGAAACCAATAATGATAAGCCATATATCATTGGAATGGCTTTTTCATATTCTACAACTTTTTTTAAGGCGGTCAATCTTGAATCGCTGTGTAAAAAAAGTTAAGTTTGTTCATCCATGATCAATTAACATGAAGTCAATCTTGCATTACATCACGGAGTCCGATAACAAAGCCAAAGGTCAGCAAATCGCAAGGAAGTAACCAGCGACAGTTTACAGAAACCGATAAGAAAACCAGAATATTAGCAACGACGGAAAAGTGCAAAATCCATTTGAATAGCTGAATCAGATGACACAAAAAACATGAAAACGCATAAAAACAAAAACATGACACAAAATCAGTTACAAAACCAAAAAAAAGCGATGCAGGAACTTAGTATCGAAAAAACCTACATAGTAAAGTTTCAACTCAAACTACTTTTATGCAGCGATAACTTTTTTCACACAAAAATTTGGGACTACCTGCAATAGTGAAAGTTTTAGAACTTAGGATAAGTTATCCAGTGACATATCGCTTGTCCTTATTGCTCATATAGGCCAATCTGCCCATCCTCCTTTCAAGATTCTGAGTTCACGGGAAGTAGGTTTTGATTCCCTTGCGAGTTTCGAAAATTTGCGGCATAAACGGCTGTATCTTTTGATTGCGTTGGCTTAGCAGTTTGATATTTTCACAGCTCCAAGGGACAGTAGACCTAAGTATTTGGTATACAGTTTAGCTTAATACCTCCACGCGTTCCTAAGAAAACGGATCTTGACAGACGGACGGACGGACGGACAACAAAATGATCCTATAAGGGTTCCGTTTTTTCCTTTTGAGGTACGGAACCCTAAAAATGCATAATTTTTCTAAACGTTCTAGGTTCATATATTTTTATGATTTTAATTTTTATGGTTTACCATCCATTTAGCATCACTTCGTTATCAATTTGAACATAGGAATCATGCCTACTGTCGAATGTACTCTTTCGCTGTTTTCTAACCTTTTTTGAAAATACAGTAAGCACTTTAAAAAAACTTGGATTGGACAAATTTTGTGAAAGATTTATCATGCTTTATACGGAATAACCTAATATTGATGTGCTGCGGATAAGACGGTGACAGGGAACGAGTGATTGATGTGTGCCTTGGCGACACAAAAGCTTTTACAAAACCTTCTGACATATACAGCTGAACATTAAATGTTTATTAAGCAGAAACGTCCGCTAACGAAATTCCAAATTGCGATAATAGTGGAAAATTGAAAAATTATTCGCCACGAGTGAACCCAAAACATCTGGAATCCGTCCATCGCTCTGCCAATTGAGCTACCGTGGGTCCGCTAATGGCGACGAATCTTTCAATCCCTTCCACTATTGTATTTACACCTTAGGGAGGCTCGTAGCTACATCTACCGCGAAGTTATTACAACTTCTGAAACGGCACCAACGTCTCAAGTTACATTGAGAATCGTTAGTAACAATGCGGTACCCCATTTTCATTTAAGAAACGTCCGCTAACGAAATTCCAAATTTAGATAATAGTGGAAAATTGAAATTTTTTAATATACAGCTGAACTTGAATGCCTTTTATATACCACCCTTCTATTTACCAAGACTAAGACTACTAAAGAAACTCGTTCCCGAACTAAACATGGCGGCTCCCATTGTGTATGCAAAGTTTCATGATATTCTAGCATGTCGTTTTAAAATAAGATTAATAAATAAATAATAAATATTAGGGGACAATCTTAAACAAATCAACCCAGTCCCAAACTAAGCGAAGTTTGTGCTAGACGACGATAAACATACTTATAGAGATAAATAAATACTTAAATACATAGAACACATCCATGACTCGGGGCCAAATATTCATGCTCATGACACAAATAATGCCTTTACCGGGATTCGAACCCAGGACGTCAAAACTATTGACCGCCACTGCACGCCGCGGCACTGTGACTCAGGCCTTAAGCCTCTCACAGACTGGCACGGCCTGAAGTGTGTTTTTGACGTCCCAATGAACGTCATGAAAGCGGGTATATTGTATAGTTGACGAGTCCAGGGTAGTCCTCTAGCCTTAAACCGAAAACGAAGCGGAGTAGAGAACTGGCAGAGAAAGGTACCTATCCTGCCTGCCATTTGCCTGGTTGGTTAGGTCGGTTAGTGCAGTCGAGTTCATAAAATATAATTGTGTATGATCCCGTAGGGTCAAAACATCGGAGCAACCTTATGCCCTTCACAATAAAGTCGTGTTCACATATTTTTGATCGCTTTGACCGTGCATGCACATAATATACTTATTTTCGAACTCGACTGTACGTTCGAGCTGGTTGGAGCGGTCAATCTGTCGATATTATTTTTCCCAATTACGTTTAGTTTGTTGTCAGCAAGTTGTTGTTACTCGTGACTTAGGGTGGGATGTACCAACTAACGATTAGGCACAGACCGATCAATGTTAAATATGGCGCCGGCAGCTGTCATTCTATAGAAACCTGTCAAACTTTCCATACATTAGATTTTATCGAACACTGCTCACGATTACAGACGGTTTGGTGCAGCCCGCCAATAACCTTTAAACTACAAAAGACAATCAACTCTAAAATTATGGGGACATTCAACTTTGTCGAAAGTAACGACGTCTCTGCTAACGGTATAAAATCCTTGTTACCTACAACAATATGGAATCTCGAGTATCTATATTTTTATGCTTCCTAAACCAAATCATTAAAAGTTTATAGAGGATGTCCCGAAAGTGACACAACATTGGAATTATAAACATCATTTTTCTCCGAAATTTTTATTTATTTTGCTAAATTATTAAACCATTAAGTGCACAGTATTGGCGGAAAAGCCGTGGAAGTAATTTGGCCCATCTGCTACTCTATACAAAACCCTATACCGTGTACAGAATACCACAGTCATAATAACGCGACTACTTGCTTTGTGGGTATGTGGTGTTGTGTGCCTGGTGGTAAGTAAGGTCGCAGCGTGTCATCTGTATTGGTCTCTAGCTAGCACAACGAATGATCAAATCAATAAAAAGTTGTCAGTGCGCTTATGATTCTAGTGGTGTCGCCATCGTCCTTAGGCTAAGGCGTCTGTCTGCTTAACATCAAGCGGGGTTGCCACCGTCGTAGTAAAAAAAACTATATGATTCGATACTTGATAACAAAATCAGATAAAATATGTTTTCTTTACAATTCAAATTTTCCGTAACTTTCGGAACATCCTATATTTCACCAATACTTATTACGTATGTTGGTTCTGCTAGTGAAGTAGGACGCCTTAAGTTCGTGGCCGTGGTGTTTAATATGGAGGGGCGGGATGGACATTAAATGGTCCTAAAATAACGAATTGTACTTTATTAATGTCGTATTGTCTTGGAGGGTGTGCCCCTCGCTCGGAGCTTTACGACGTTCTCTGACAACCTGTTCGATTTGTGAATTACTTTGGCAACTAAGAAATAGTAGATAAAACGGTGTGATAAGAGCGAGGTGTGGAGTGACTGAACATGTAGTGATGAAAATGAAGAAGGCAATGCTATTGGTTTGGATGAAAAAAATATTAACAAAGAAAGTAGACGAGATAGAGAGAGGGTATGAGAGAAAAGTGGAAGGGGACGACCTCGTTGAACTTTTTCCGACCAAATCGGAGAAATCCTAAATAGTCATGTCAAGAGTAAGTACTTAAACCGATAAGCATGTGTGAAGATTGTCATGAAAGTGAATGAAGGAAGAAAGTTTTGTCATGCTCGTAGCAAGTGGAAATACAGTGATCTCTGCCTACCCCTCCGGGAAATGGGCGTGATTTAATGTTAAATACGTTAATAAGTATTTAACATAAAATCACGCCCATTTACCATTGGAGGTATATTGTATACTAGCTTCTGCCCGCGACTCCGTCCGCGTGGAACTCGTTATATAGTAGCTCCATACAAACTTTCACCCCCCCCACTTCATCCCCTTGGTGGATGATTTCCGGGATAAAATCTATCCTATGTCCTTCCCAGGACTCAATCTATCTCTATACCAAATTTCATCAAAATCGGTCCAGCGGTTTAAGCGTGAAGAGGTAACAGACGGACAGACAGATTGACAGACACACTTTCGCATTTATAATATTAGTATGGATGTTTGGCAACTAAGACCTGCGAGTACGCGAGTACTGCGAGTATATGGGTTTTTTTTTTTTTTTTTTTTTTATGATATAGGAGGCAAACGAGCAGTCGAATCACCTGATGGTAAGCGATAATCGACGCCCATGGACACTTACAACACCAGAAGGGTTGCCTTGCTATCTCTGTGAATGATACATCCGTCACGTTCTGCCTAAATGTGCTAGTGCGGGAGTATCGGCTGTGTTAGCCACAGCGA
Source organism: Epinotia bilunana (assembly GCA_947049275.1). Classification (NCBI taxonomy): domain Eukaryota; kingdom Metazoa; phylum Arthropoda; class Insecta; order Lepidoptera; family Tortricidae; genus Epinotia; species Epinotia bilunana. Next base: position 19,554,127 of record OX346270.1, read on the forward strand.
TGAGTGATAAAAAACAGCGTGTAATATTTTAACTGGCTAATTTTTTAACCAGCCTTGGTTTTCGAAGGTTACAGTAAAATTTAGTAAAATAGCTTAAGGCTCCACATTCGAAATTTTCGTGAAAATGAGTTGTTTTGTAACCGTTTTATACATTATAACGTAACATTTTTGCTGTCGGAAAAAATATATCATAATCTGCAAGATATGCGACGGGTCATAATTTCGTAGAAATCCATTTTAACAATAAAAATTAGAGAAAAAGAAATCTAAAGTCACCCCTATTTTTTCACTTGTAACCATTTTACTGCTCCATTTTTTATCAGAATAATATGAAATTTTATAACTTTCTTCATACAATAATGAACAAGAGCATCATTTTCTTACTTTCTTAATTTTCTTAAAAAATTATCTCGTTTTCTGAAATATTCCGCCAAAGTTCCTACGCCTCCCCGTTTTCGTCCATACGGTCAGTGCGGGACGAGACACGTTGCATGACGGACCTGTGTCAATTTGCGCTGCGCCGAAATTTTTAAATATTTGTCGAAATTGTGGACTATGTTTGTTGCATAGAGTGGACAATCCGTTTTGTGATTCGTATAGTAGGTAACTAATAAATATTTGCGTATAGTTTAGTTTTTAGTGACAGATAATTTTGTTGCATAGAGTGGACAATCTATTTCGTGGTTTGTAAAGTAGTAGGTACTATAGACAAGACAGCTGACTGACCATCCGTGCACTTTATGTGCATTGTAATAAGGTTCTTGTATAAATACAGGATGGTCAGTTAACTGTGTTGGCATTTGTACCTAATTAACATTTACGTAGGTATAGTTTAGATTATGTTTTTAGTTCAAGATGGGAAATAATAATAATAACAATAATACATACATACATACATACACGCCTTTATCCCTAAAAGGGGTAGGCAGAGCACATGAAACCTGTGTCCAGTGCCACTGTTAGCATAAATGTGGGTATAAAAGATCGACAAAATGTGATATAGCAGTGACAGGTTGCTAGCCCATCGCCCACAACACACTTCAACCCCGTTCTCTTAGTCGACTCTTACAACCCCCACGGGAAGAAAAGGGGGTGGTGCTATTCTAACCCGACACCACACGGGTAATAATAATAATAATATAATAATAATATAATATTATTAATATAATAATAATAATAAATTCTTTATTTCAGGCCAGTTTGCCCATAGATTGTTAGTAACATACAAACTTACGATACTAGAGTTAGTAGGTCTTAGCTTAGGTCTCACAAATTTTTCAATAATTATTTTGGGTCTTTGGGGTTAAATAAGCGCAGGAGGTAAATACGTAATATCAAGAAATTTTACAAGAGAAGAGGAAAAAGAATACACAAGTAAATACCTATTCTATCAAAGTATCAAATATCTAAACAGTATCAAAATTGGGAAATCGCTAAAACCAGACATTTTATTAGTAAATATATTTACAATATCTATTGCCTACTAACAATATTGTTTTATCTGCTCGTATTAATGACTGTCAAGTGTTAATAGAATAAGTTCTAATAAAAATAGTGGGCTTGGCAAATATTGTAAGTACTACCTACCTATGGGTTGCATGCCAACTCCAAGTTCGATACAGAGTTATTATTTGATATGAAACAAAGTATGGTTAATGTACAACTAATCTATAAGTATATATTTACCCGAGGCCGATTTCTGTACAGTCAGTATAATATAGTTAGTAGCAGCCAAGTTAGCCAAATATATCGGAACGTACATTCATCGAAATAGTCTTTGTTACTATAAGTAGGAGTAAGGAATGTGTTACGATATATTTGGCTACTTTGGATGCTACTAACTATCTGATGCTGACTGTACACGCCATCATCATCAAATCAAGGAAGTAGAACGTAATAAATATACCGAAAATTAGTTTAAAACTTAACAACCTTACACTTACACAAAAGGTAACGGACAGACAGACACACTTTCGCATTTATAATATTAGTATGGAGTATGGATATGGAAATATGGATAGTATGGATTATATGTCTTTCCCGCTCACGGGACAATGATGTCCGTGCGTGGAGCTCTGAGCCAACACGTAGAGGCCCTTTTGACAATTTAATGAAATGCAAGGAGTACACCAAGCGGATGCTGTCCCTGCCCGTGTCATGGGACGCACACAGAAACAGCACCCGCTGGGGTGCAAGAGTCTATTGCTAGTTGATGGAATCTAAATAAAACGGGTTATTGGGTGAAAATGATGGACTAGTAGCTGGGCTATTGGATGAAACATCGGACGCCTGCCCATTAAAACTGTTTCACATTTTATCTCTGGCAGACGGTAACTCGCTAACTGCTAGATGGGCCCCTATTAATAGCGACATTAAAAAATGGCCTAATGGCAACAGTAGGTATGGATTATTATTATTACCTTTATATTTTTTTCGCACTATCCGTCTCTCACTTATTAGAATATTTAGTAACAGAGGTATAGTGCGAGAAAAATCGTAAGTATATTGCGGCGTGCTGAGGGCCTACCGCGAAACGAAACCGAACTTCGTTCGTGTATCTCCCTCTCTGTCGCGCTTGCTAGTTCGAGCGACAGAGTTATTCGAACGAATTTCGTTTTCACTAGCACGGCTAGCACGAGACGGCCGCGACATACTCTCGATTTTTCTCACACTATACCTCTCTTTCCTAATGTTCTAATAAGAGAGAGACCGATAGTGCAAGAAAAATCGAGTGTATCTCGTGGCCGTCTCGTGCTAGCCGTGCTGACGGAACTACACTAATCGTAAGTAAATAGTATTATAATAATAGAGACATAATTTTTGAACTTAATCAATTATGTAATTTATGTATGACAAATATCACGTTTCAATTAAGCATGACGAATGTCACCCACCCACGTCCACCCTTGCATTGGTAACGATGCGCGATGACGCGTCTGTAACTTAATCTATGTAACGCTTAATAAACGACGGCGGGTTGTGCGACTTGCGCGGGGAGAGGGTCGAGGCTCCGCCCATACGCTCAAGGACTTTAGCGGGTATACAAGCCTTAATTAATAACTAGTTTATCATCGTTTTAAGTACTACCGAGCAGCAATGTATTACGTCCAAACTGATTTGACGTAACAAACGTTTTGATTTTTATGGGTGGCGCAAACAAATAACACGTGTAGTGAGTAAATTGCCCTCTCAATTACTTTGTATGAAGAAAAATTGAAGCAGTTAACTAATTTAAATGTCCTGTTTCGTACCGGGTACCGTGTTCAAGAAAAGTTGTCGAATCTGGTATTATTTTATATATGGATAAAAATCGTTTTATTCTACTCAGAATTTGAAGCCCTTTCGATTTGAATAGGAGAAAAATATGTCCCGCGGTAATACAATTTTGTGTTTTCCATTACGCTACCGTCCTAAAAACTTCTATGAAAACGGTAACGTAACGGAACGAAAACTTTTTTGCTATTAGAAACGAAAGTGTTTCCGAATCTGAGTAAAATAAAACGATTTTTTTTTTATTGACAACTTTTCTTGAAAACACTCACCGACACTAATCGTTACGATCATAACTTGCGCGTATCAAATTTACACGCTGTATAATAATGGTATGGTCTTCATTCGTTTCGGCAGAGAAAAATATAAATAGTTGCTATTTGCGTACATTCTTCCATTTGCGCACCTCTATAATGCTCGCTGGGCTAAGAATCTCACAGTAATAATCTTTTGTGTGTAAAATACGGCACTCCCGCGTTGAAGTATGAATGGTCCGTTGGCTGAAAAATGGCGCGCGACGACAAATGATTTATTGTTGCGGTGTTTCGGAGATTTATCCTCGTTTCATGTTACGAGTATGTATTATATTGTTTTTTTTTGTGTATTGTAACTCATAACAACAAAAACGCTACATTTAACTTTGTCTATTTGGGTAATTCGATTTATTTGATGTCACAAATGTTTACTCTATGCCACGTAATCTAGCAACTTGGATCAGAAACAGCGGTGATGTAACCTAACCAACTATCTTAAAATCTATTCAGGAGCTGTGTATTCACGACTAGATGCTGGTCAAACATTTATGACATCGTATGAGCTGTTCCGGAGATCACCTAATGTGATAGAGTTTTCCTCTTTATAGTAATACTTAGTAACTTTATCATAGTAGACATTTGAAAAAGAAAGAAAGAAAGATACATTTATTCACAAACACACAGGACACACATGGTTATTAAATAATAAAATAAACAAGAAAAGCACATAAAACATGAAACAAGTGTGTCTCTGCGGCAGTGAACCGGACACTGGCTCAGCATATTATGCTGAGGTGTCAGACACCTGCAGCGCTGATTTTCAGTCAGCACCGTTGGTGACTCACGGAAACGTCAAAAGACATAATAAAATCGTGTTTAAATGACATTACGAACGTGATTCAGTTATATAAAAAGATTGCTGCGGAAAATATAGGCTAATTGATTTCTTTGGTTTATTTGCTACATTGAATACCAAGTTATTACGGATTGTGTAAGGCAATAGACCAGTAGGTAACTAAAAGGAAACTAAATTAAATAATCATAAATGATATATTTTCTTGAAAAAGGATTAATAATGTAGTCACAAGGAGAAAAAAGCAACGCAAGAGGTTAAATAACCACAAAGTTATGTGTCCAAAGTTTGAAGACGGGGTATGTTCAGTCCTTTTTCCGGAAAACGCACCTTCATATGAAACGATTGCCATTTATTATTTTGACGGCACGATCTGCGAGCGTTTTCTCTCTCTAACAAGCAATATTAAAACGCTTCGTAATTCTGTGAGAACTAAATGTGGTTTTCGTCACTAGGCATATTTTTTGCCTTTTTTTTGGAGTAATAATAAATTTTGAGTACACCTGTATTCAACAATGTGAGCTTTGTATTCGATGCACCACTGTTTCACGTACCATGAAGGATGTGCCAATTCCCTAATCACCCTAATGTATTGTAATCAATAGAGGGGTGATGGATAGTCGGATATGGATGCGTTCATTCATCACAGAGCTTGGAACGCAATGAAAGACGATGATAGCAAGTGGTGGAGAAAACAAGTTCTTACGGTAGGCGAAACCATTCACTGAATGCATTTTAGCGAGTCTGTTCGCTCTTCAGGTTTGATGACTCGTGCAGAACGCCGGATAAATGAATTTTCCTTTTTCTGAGGGGCTACAATTTAACCAAAAAAGTATTAATTTTTTAGTATTTTTAACAGTATCTATTCTGATTTCATAGATCTTATTGTAGTTTTGTGCCGACCCTAAAAATACTGCATCAGAAAAACACCGCAAGTCTACATAAATTAAAAAATATCAAAACATTATATTGATTTAAACTTTCACGATTCTCACACATATTCTTTACTAATTAACATACCTCGAACAATTCATGCGGATGACGTCAAACCGCTCGTAGGATGATTTCAAATAGTATTTTCATAAACAATTACTACTTATCATTTATCATCTTTAATTAAACGACATCGTCACTTTGAATGAACCGAGTAAATGAATATGATAAATAATAACATAAAATTGTCTTTTTTTATTTTTTTTATAATATATATACTTTTATTATAAATAATCGTACTTACGATAGCAAATTTCGTAACATTTATTTTATGCACGACATCGTCCCGTCATTCTGTATAAATCTCATGGATTTACTCACGATTATTGTTTTACTTCGTGCGATATGTCACACGTAAGTTTAATACAAACATCATCCTGTGTACAAAGTTACGTCATTTTTACGTCATCCGCATGAATTGTTTGAGCCCTGCTAATTAATCTCTCTCTTTGAGGCTTCCCGACATTTCTAAGGATGTTGCGACACATCCGAAAAAAAATGTATGTACCAAAAAATTGTATAGGAAAATGACAGTTGAGTTGTCCTAAAGCTCGTTCGATAATTTACGCAATTACCCCAAAATGTTATTATGATCAAATGGCGCAGCGCTGACTATAATTACTGAATTACTCCACATGGTAGTTAAGCTGACAGTTAGTGGAACACTAAAAGCTTGTCTGGTAGGATTTACTCCCTCACATATTGGCTGCGTTCCAGCCCAGGCCTGTCGGATAGCCTGCGACCGTTTCACAGCGGTTTACTGACACCTCGAAAATTAGTTATAATACGACCGTCTGTGGAATAACGATATAGCCCTCTGAATCGCTAAACTTCAGTGGCAGTAGGCGGGGCACATAGCACGTAGAACCGATTGCCGTTGGGGCGGAAAGGTTCCCGAGTGGCGATCACGTACCGGAAGACGCAGCGTGGGTAGACGAAAAGGTGGACTGATGACCTGGTAAAGGTCGCGGGAGTACGCCGGGAGTATGCGGGTGGAGCAGGACCGGTAACTTTGGCACTCTTTAGGGGAGGCGTATGTCCAGCAGTGGACGTCTTTCGGCTCATATGATGATGGTGACAGTTATCCCACACATGGTTACTGCATCGATTCACGATACTTCGAATGACTGAATTTTAACTGACTGCCGGTGGCACCGGTCTCGGTTATTTTAAAAATCCGTCATAAGGCGAACTGCGATTAGTTATGACCACGGCTTTTATACTATAAAAAATAAAAATAAAATAAAATATCTTTATTTTCAGGCAACTTTAGGCCCATAGTACGTTAGTAAACAAATGATCTTAACAGCTAATGTTAGTGTTATAAATTAAAGATCTATTATGCATATTAAATTGCTATCGAGGCACTCTCACCGCGTGCATAGTGCTGTGTAGCTCGTCAAACCTAGCTAGCACAGCACTATCCAGCATAGCTGCGACAACCAGCATGAGAAAGAATAAGTTTACGATATTGCAATTAGGCTTACAAAGCTATTCTTCAACATCTTAAACTTTTGCAGAACAACAGAACGCAAACTATTTTAAAGATCGGTGGGTCATAGAGAGTAATTAAAACAAGAGTCATATTTCCTGTGGTCAATAGCATAGAGATTACGTGCATATAAATAATGTTTTTATCACACACAAACATGTAATAGGAGATATCTTATATGCGGATTAAGAGTCCAACCAAAAATTTGTGTGTCCTGTGTCTTAGTGAATAAATGTATCTTTTTCTTATTTGTAGTAAATATGTATAAGTGCAATCGGGCGTCAGTAAAAACGTGTGTTCTAGGATTGACTCGCTCACATATTGGCTTCATTCCAACATTTCCAACAGGGTTTTCGATTGGCTGACTTGTTTGCGCCTGTTTACGGCAAAAAGGAAGGGTACACTTACTTAATAAGTGTTCTATTTTAAGATCTCTTAATGTTTAAAGTAAGTCGAATATGTTGGGGCAGTACAAAGCTTTATACATGCTAATATTGTTTATTAAGTCCAAAAAAGACGTTGTTCCTGGAGAGAGTGCTAGAAGTCTAAACTGAATGTTCAAACTATGTTCCAATTATACAACTCATAAGCCGCAAAGGCACTACACTTACTCGCATTGCGTATTTCTTCAGCGATAAAATTAGGCCTTAAAACTTTGGATGTGTCCACAGGAAAGATTGAACACTAACTCATAAAAATGTTGCCTTAGGTCGACACGTTTTGAAACCGAGTGCGCGATACACATCAATTCAGAGTGCGAAATGTAACTCTCCGATCGGCCCCGGGTGAGACCCTGATTCACTTTTACGAATATCAGCGAAGGGGTGAATTTCGTCAGTGGTGTAAACAAGCAGGTAGTGAGGGGCGGTAATCGCGTTGGGGATGAACCGGGATTCACGGGCGGGGAGGGTAGGCAGAGAAACTCATTATGATAAAAATTTACTAGATAATGTGTGCTGTGACATAATTGTCACGAATGTAAAGCTTTGTTTTATTTGTAACTGCTTTTGATTACGTCAGGACAAAACTTAAAATTATATTAGTTAAACTCACGTATATAAACCGCTCTGATAATTATGTAATTTTAAACGTGACTAACGAAAGTTAAAATTCCCAAAACAAAAAACACGGGTAAATGATTTTCATTCAAGGTTGTTGGCCTAGGCCGACAAACCGGCAATGTAGGTGTTGTCGTTGCGATCATAACTCACTTGCCCCATACTTCCCGTACCGAAATCTATTAAACTTTAGAGCATTTTTCAGTTTAGGTACTACATATTTAACTAGTATTAACGATATTAATACGACCTCAGTCAGGGTGGTTGAAACATTGTAAGAAGTGCCCATTATAGGTCGTACAATTACTAATTAAGTAAGGAGTGGCAACCCTGAGTGAGAACAGCCAGATGCCGTGCATGCCACGCCTTACGGGCCGTTGCACTTCGCCCCACTTACTCACATCAACTGCTCCATCAACGTCATATCTCTCCAATGCGCTATTCTAAAGTGAACTCTATTTCAAACACTGTACAGTTTCTAATGAATTTGTAGTGGACGAGATACGAGGTTTTAACAGTGAGTCGTAATACAATTAGAGCTGCCGACGTGTTTTCGTTACGGATGCTTCAGTTAGACAAAGTTGTATACGAACGCGGGCAACGGCAAGATGGGACTTTATCGCAGTAATTGGTAGTTAATAGTTTGCTTTGATATTGTCAACTCAGCGAATCTTCTTCATAAACTTGGGTTTGTAAAGGGCATATAAATGTGATACCTACTGTTCAAGGTATTTCGGAATGCGCCGTAATAATATGGGCATGTTGGCAACACTTACATGTTCTGTGGGCAACACTGACAGCAGGGTGGCTGCTCGCGCGTCTAAGATCGATGACTTGTGAAAGCGTTTGTGTATGGATCATTTGGGCGAGAACTGTTGACAGATTTTAATAATGTTAAGTGTGTGGACCATTTTCTGGACGCGCTTTTGAAGTGGTTATGTCGAAAATTAATTTTAGTTATAGTTTGGATGAAAAAATTACATTAATAATTGTATTTATATACACCACATAAGTAGTAATGAAGAATGAAAACCATCATAATTATCAACAAGCTTCAAAAAACAAAACAATTTTATGGAAGTGTGGCAGTATAGGTTTTTGTCATTGTTATTTTTTTAATGACTAGGCGGTCACATTGAACTACGAAAACTTAAAAATATCCAATCGTTTTCAAATAGCAATAATAGGCATACAATAATTAATTTATAATCAATATTTTAAAAAATAACGCATGATTGTCCACGATTTTCAAAATCAGTACAATTTTCTGAAATTGTGACTGTCCAGGTTTTATTTTTTATTACTTTTCAGCCCTAGAGGGGCGACATGCCTCACTTTCAACCCGCTGTTTAGATAAACAATGACCTACTTTCAGAGTATGAGAGATGAAAACATATTAACTTGTTCTTATTGTGTCTTATGTTAAATAGTTTAAGTTTACCAGCGCCTTGGCATAAGCTGTAATGCTGTTAAATTGTATATCTAAATGACGAAATAAATTAAATAAAAGTAAACATAAAAAAGACCGGGAGTGCCGGCTGAAGTGAAAACATGAATATTTTTAATTTAGCCTCAATTGCATTTAATAATTCATACAATGAAAGTCAGAGTTGCTTATGTGGGAGGAATGCGAGGGCACGTGAATGTGCAGCGGAGTGCCCTCGACGCCATATTGTGCTAATTATGCCCCCACATGCATAAAAAACGCATACATGATCGTTATAAACACGCACGTACTTGTACACGTCGTATCTCCCTTACTTACAAGCCACAGACTGTACAGTCGACGTTAAAGAGATGTACACACGTTTTTCGCCTTATTACGAAGGAATATAAGGTGCAAATTCTTATTCTCAAAAGTCCATACTACTACTACTAGTTCGAGTTAACTCTGGACCTGGCGCTTGTACAATTCAATGAGCGCCAGGTGCTCAGTTAGTTCGATCGGGTACCACGTATGTTGGTTTGTAACGATCAAATTAAGAGGATGACAAGAAAGAAAGAAGACATTTAGTCACTACACAAAAGACACACCGAGACAAAGGTAGTACAAATACAATACAATTGACACATAATGTGTGTGTCTTCGCGGCAGTGAATCGGTCGCCGTCTCAGCATTATGCCAAGGTGTCAGACAGACCTACAGCGCTGATTTTCAGACAGCACCGTACGTGACCCACGGAACGCAACACAATATACTGCCGATACAAACGTATACACATAATAAATAAATAATTAATATACTAAATCTGTTAAATATGTGACACAAGCACAATGGGATGAGAGACAATGTGAAAAACGCGAAACGGTTGGGATGTTTAAAAAGTGAAATGGATAAAAATTAATAAAGTGCTGGATCGGTTAGGGTTGGGATTTTTGGAGCGTCAACAAATAGCCCTTAAGCTGGCACCTAAAGGTATACCTGCTAGACGCTCTTTGGATAGGTGGGGGGAGATCATTCCAACACTTGGACGCCGCGAACCTGAAGCTACCTCGAAACGCCGCGGTCCGATGCTTCGACAAGACCTAATTTTGGCAGTTTTTTAAGAAAAAATATTTGTTATACACACATCATAAAAAAAAATATGTTAATATTCACATATTGTCATATTTCAAAGACCGTGGACGGGCTCGATAATTGGACGAAATCGGCTCGATAGAAAATAATTGCAAACATTGGTCTTAAAATCAGCATTAAACGGTTCTATGTCTTTATTTCTTTGACGTATGGGTCTGCAATTAAAAACATGAAGTCAACATATTCATACCTAAACCGGTAACGAGTCATATTTCACAAATAATCCACACTTTTTTATTTCAATATTTATTTACTATTTTATTTATTTATCTTTAAAAACCGGGCCGCCCAGTAACACTCGCTCTCGTTTACTCCGATACAAATAGACAGTGTGCGCGCTATCCCTAATCCTCAAGGCAAAGCAAAGCATTTTGGTGTTGACAGCGTCTTAACTGCGCATCTGAAGATTCTGAAGCTCATTGAAGCGCACGATGCTGCTTAAATCATCTTTTCATAGTGAAATGCAGATGATGATTAAAAGCTATGGGTTATTCTAAATTACTTTTACTTTTACGAAAAATCATGTTAGCCAGAAATAGATAGGATATAAATTGAACAAAGAGGAATATAGCTTCTGTAGTCTGGTACAGCCTACCAACATTAATCATTACACTTTGTTCCGCAGCACAATTGCTCGATCAAATTTTGATTTTGAGGTGTAAAACAATAGGTTCCAATGTTAGGCACGGATCCGTGGTTAAGCATACGAGAGGTTAAGTAGTCCCTGATCCCTGATGTTTTATTTTTGTTGGACTTGTCCACTGTTTCCCTTCTCAGCCTTGAATGAATAAGTCAGTAGACGTGGCTTGCAATGTTAATCCGGCGCCTCCCGCGCAGGAAACTATATAGCATCCGATTGACGGCTTGTCTAGGATAATTTGATTCGCTTTGGCGGGCCAACTTGCTTCTTATATTTGAATTGACATATTGCATTAGAATCGGATTTGTATTTGTAGCACGCTCGTATTGTTGCATTTAGCTCGTTGCGCGTCGAAGTGAAGCGAAAGTCATTTGCTTTGATTTTAGATGGAGAACTCTGGTGTGGTACTTAATGAGGGTGGTCAATGTCAGGAGTATATGGCGCATTGATCTTGCATAGCTAATAGGCTATGAAATTGCAGTTCTAAATTCGAACCAGCGATCAAACAAGCAGTTAGCTTATGTATACTAATATTATAAAGATTAAAAGTCTGTAAGATTGCAGCTTTGTAAGTTCGTATGTACCGGGTAATATCCGGAACAGCTTTTCCGATATCAAAACTTCTTTCACCTGCGTGTAGAATGGACTTTCTGGATGGTTATAGGTTATATTTTATCCGCGGGTTTGCCTGCGTTATTAACAATACGCGGGCGTAACCGTGCGAGCAGCTAGCCCAAGATCCATACTAATTCGATGTTTTAACCTTGGGTTTTTTTAAAGGCCTAAATTGTCCAATCTCAACGAAATATTTCAAAAATCCACAACGCAGACCTACAACTTAATAAAGCAACTTAGCTTCGAAACCATTTGCGAAAAACCCGTTTATTTACTTTTCCAATTAAGGCAGGGCTCCGGGCATCCCTTTAGCAGGGCCCCCAGGAGCCGTTTATGAGGGCTCTGCAAACAGGCTAGTGCCTGAACCCTACTAAATGGATCGAGATGGAAAGATGATATTTTCGCAACTGAGTTCGGACGCGATGGGTTCGAATTGGATAATCTATGTTATACTGAAATAAGTAGTAAAGCACTGTGAAATGTAAGTTTGTATGTATGTTAATCCTTTACATACATTCTTTTTTCTTGTTTAAATGAAAAAGGTGATAATTTACACACGAAACAGATTATACGGGTACCAAGGTGAACGTATCCCTGTATTTAAGGCCTAGAATCGCTACGCTCGTAGCCGATCTAGTAGTTTTCCCGCTAAGTAGCCGAAATCGATTACGGTGTAGGCGCCCGCTAGGCGGGTTCCTGGCAGTGAAAGTGTTAAACTGGGACGGACTACGGCTTAGCGCCTACGGGCGTAGCGTGGCGGTGAATGGGTTAAATGTCAGCAGGCAATTATAAAACATGGCTTAGCCTAGCTATGGGTCGTCTGAGCTGACGTGTCAAAGCGCGTGCATGACAACAATATGAAATTGGAACACGAAGTGTAATTGTCTGATCAACCCCTGCTAGAAAAGCTTATACATCAACGGTAGACAGTTATATTCAATAGCCACTCGCACGTCTCACGCGAAGTTTGGTAAAAGCTCCTTGTTAGGCTGAAAGCTCCGTAAGTTTGCTGCCATGATGGAGCTTAATTGCCCGAGTCATCGCGCGTTTACCTACTTTGTTTCCGGGGGACAATTTGCCCAGGCTTCGAAGCGCTTTAACTACTTTTGTGACTATTTACTATTAGCTTTTCCCGCGAATTTGTTTTGTACGTGAAGAACGTGTGTTATTATAAAAAATAATTTAAACATAATTTATTGATAAAACATAAAGTACATCAGTTTTACTATAGACTAGGAGCTTACTATTAGAGATAAATAACACATGTGCCCGAGCTAGGATACCCTGTGTTTCAGGCAAAAAAGAACTAACAATTGAAAATCAAGTTATTCATAATATAATACAATATCATTCTTATTGGCTAGTATAAAATAGTTAGGAACTTATAACCTAGGCGCTAACTATGAAGATATAATAAAATAAAATTTTATTTTAAAACGATAAATAATTTCTCTGTATCGTCATAGGAGATATTCTGTAGGGCTTCTCGTATTATACAAAATTCCACCTCGTATTTCATGCATTAGTTGATGATTTCAGAAGCCACAAAAACAGATGGTACTAACTTCTGCCCGTGAGTTCGTCCGCGTGGAACTCGTTTATATCGTTGTTTCATACAAACAATCGCCCCCCCCATTTCAATCCCTTAGGGGATGATTTCCGGGATAAAAACTAGCATATGTCCGGCACTCAAACTATCTCGATCTATACCAAATTTCTTCCAAATTGGTTCAGCGGTTTAAGCGTAAAAAGGTAACAGACAGACAGACACACTTTCGCATTTATAATATTAGTATGAATATTAATAGAATAGTCAGGTACGATGAAAACGGCTGCTCGTTGAATCGAATAATCGTTTTTAGGGTTCCGTACCCAAAGGGTAAAAACGGGACCCTATTACTAAGGCTCCGCTGTCTGTCTGTCTGTCCGTCTGTCACCAGGCTGGATCTCATGAACCTTGATAGTTAGACAGTTGACATTTTCACAGGTGAAGTATTTCTTTTGCCGCTATAACAACAAATACTAAAAAACCGGTCAAGTGCGAGTTGGAGTGGGGCTCCCATACAAAAAAGATATATATTTTTTGCCGTTTTTATAGGTGGTACGGAACCCTTCGAGCGCGAGTTCGACTCGCACTTGGCCGGTTTTTTCATTTACAGTCCAGATTGACCACTGATTGACCCTAGTCTTACTTCAGTAGAGATTCAGTTACATTTATACGAATAGATTTAGCCATGTATATTGCCCGGGGTGTGCGTGTCTATGGTCTAGTCTAGACAGACCTAAATGCCCCCATGAGCGGGTTGCATACAAATTAGAGTGCATATTGCCTGGTGTGTACACGGCTTTATAGTCTCGGATGCTGGCGTTCGATGTTATTTATGCAGGGATCGTGCCTTCAGACAACAATCGAATCGTTTTAGATGTGATAATTGCCGTGATTATAAAGTTTATTGAGTTTCAGCTCAGCTTCAGCTTCGCTACTAACTGGTTTATATTCATATATATATTCATATTCATTTATTCAGTATTGGTTATACATTGTCAATATAGATAGCAGTAGAATATAGGTACAGATAGTCATATTAAATCAAATCATATAAAAAATCATAAAAATTCATATAAGTTAATTTAGGTCAATAAAATTAATATTATATTTAACGATTACTTCTTTTAATACCTCGTCGGTGGCAAACAGGCGTACGGCCCGCCTGTTGGTATGCGGTCACCGCAGTATATGCACGCTCCAGGGGTGTCTCATGCGCATTGCCAACTCTGTATAAGTATGGTCCTTTCTTAATTAACCCCAGGAAAACCTCGGCAGGGATCTCATTCCACAACCGGAGCGTTTGGTCCTCTTAAACTGTACGCGACCATTTAGATTCTAGGGTGTGAGGATAAGTGCCCTGCCAACGGCCAGCGGTGCATTAGTGGAAATTTGTACCACTAACGAATAACACATATGAACAATACATTTGGCTTCAATACAAAAATCTAAATAGCTTAGCCACTTACGAGACCACAGCACACACTTGTATGGAAGGAGTAACAAAAAAGCAATCATATAAAATTACATAAGATGATAATTTACGCGCAATAGTAGAACATTAGCAAAAGTTTAAGGTGCATTTAAATTTTCAAATTTGAGGATTGGAATAAGATTGCAAATTGGAGAAGTTAAATTATATTATACTAGCTTCCGCCCGCAACTTCGTCTGCGTGGACCCAGGATAAAGCTATCCTATATTTTAATCCAGGCTGTAAACTATCTTCGTGCAAAATTTCATTCAAATCGGTTCAGCCGTTTAAGCGTGATTGAGTAACAAACATCCAAACATCTAAACTTTCGCATTTATAATATTAGTAGGATTAGGATAGATTACTTAGCCGTGGGCATCGTGCCTGAAAGGTTCAATATCGTTTGTGAATTTTGCATGAAATAGAACGCAACCACATCACCTGGGCAAGTAGGCATACCTACATATACTTTAGACTTCTAAAGAAGTTCACTCCTAACCTAACCTGCACAGAAGCACTGTACTAAAGCGCCGACGAACCTTTAGTCTATAGGCTGACTCGGCACTAAGTAATTCAGGGCCGTAAAGTGCCTGGCTGGCACTTTGCACCTGCATGCTCCCACGCATGTTAACGTGATTTGCTTGTCTGTTATTGATTGTATTGTAGAGAACGTGGTAATAAGTTCATTTAACCTGGCTGAGTTTATTTTGCACCGTCAGCAACTATTCATTGAGACGATTCCAATGAGAGGTAGAGGCCCAAGCCGACGGGGTTTTTTTGTGTAAAGGAGGCAAGTGACTGAAAAATATTTAGCAATTTCTGTACGCTAAAACATACTGACTTAAGAGGAAACACAACGGCCGTTTTTCCATAGAATTATAATCCCCTGTTTTCTCCCTGGATAATGGCAGTAGAGCAATCATTTTTTTCCTTAAATCTATGGCTACTATTGACATGTTCTCCTTTTTTTCATAAATTTATTCTTAAAAAAAAATACGCGTTGACTTGAGAACCTCCTCCGTTTTTTTCGTAGGTTAATAAAAAATATATTAACCTCCAAAAACCTAAATAAATGCTAGATTTTCTGCTGTGTTCAAACATCCAGAAAACAATTTTGACTAGATTATTTAAAAAAAGGAAAACACAGGAACACGGCCAAAAAATAGTTAAATAGGTCATGTTTTGGAGAAGAAATCAGGGGACTACGAAACGTTGATTTTATGTAATTTTAATAGGTATTTATTTTCGGTCCAAGCTGCAGTTGTCTCTATCGCGTTCTGCGGCGGGAGGCTTGTGGTTGACACTACAGCAATACATTTTACAAATACCTATTTCTCAATTATCTTGACCTTAGTGTTTCCTCTTAACATCACCATCATCACCATCTGATTGGCCGTGTACATCACGAAAAGATGATATAAGCAGCGTCTATTTTATACGAACTGGGTAAGTTAAATAAAAACGTGTATAAACAATACTCTACACTTCTCCAAAAGGAATAAAAGTAATCATTACCGTTACAGAACTGTACAAATGATATACTCTACAATGTAATTTCGCTTAATATTCAGACTCATTTAATGAAACGCAATAATTAATTAATGGTCAATTGCCTGTCGTTTCATTTATTGCAATATTATACTTTCCTAATGAGTTTCAGCTCGCGTAATGGGTTCTATTAATATTAATTAAGTTATTATTCGTTGCAGCCTGTAAAGCGGGATATAGACAAGCTAGCTAGCTTTTGCTCGCGACTTTATCCACTCGTTTATATCGTAGGTAGGTACGTCGATAGAAACTTCCGCCCCTCGTTAGATAATAATTGCATAATCAAAGACTTTCGCATTATTATATTATAGTATGGATAGATGCGACCATAATACGCACTTAACGTGATATTGTGCTACTTACAAGTTTTATATATTGATGTTATGTTAGTCTGTAAGTTATTTGTAAATATGGGCCTCGTTGCCTGAGATAAATAAATGAATAAAATAAATAATCATTTCTCAATTCCAAAGACGCCCTCCAATTTCTGATATAAAAACTATCCTATAAAAAGCATGTTCTGGGAAGGCTCAGGGTCTCAAACAATTTTCATTGAAAATTTCATCTCAATCGGTTTAGGCATGGACAGGTAGTAGACAGTAGGACAGATTTACTTTCACATATACAATACTAGTATAGTACTTATTCTGTAGTATAGTTTCAGTGACGCGACTACGCGAGTAAGGGGATAAAGCTGCCCTCTGTTAGCGAGTGTCCTGTCTAGACCGGTTGCGGGTCTATTCATCTCGCTGCTCTTTGTTTCATAATTTATTTATAGCAAAGGCCTACTACTACCCTGTAATTGCGTAAGGAATTTGCTTATAATTTCTTCCAGAAGCTAGTAACACGAAAACTGAGTATGACGTGTAGATTTTAGTGGATAAATCACAAAGACAAAACTCAGGTTTCCCTAAAAACTCTGTATATTCATCTTAATTCTTCCAAATCTAAGGCACACAAAACGAGAGAAGGTTACTCATATGACCAACCATGAAATCGCGAAAGAATCCGCCAACTATAGAAAACTTCAGCAGCGAAAAACTAGATATAATATACTAGATGGTGGTTCTGTGAGCTGCAGAACTCGACAACAAGTCTTTAAAAAAATCCAAAAGTAAAATCGTAAAAACTTTTGTAAACATTAAGGTCTGTACACATTTTTTTGTAACTTTGGCCGTATCGATCTCTTTGTAGTCGCTTATATAATTATTGAACCCTCACAAAATTGTACTGTTATCAGCTGAGAAATACGATCTGTAGAAGAGAACAGCCGGACAGACGCCGGGACAGCTTACGAAAGGAATATTGCCCAAGCTGAAACGGAGAACTTCGTTCGCTTCGCTCGCTCGTTCAATAACAGCTGATTATTTCGTTATGTCATGGTAACTGAGCTGACTTAATATTTAACTCCATAATTATTTGCAGGCAACTAGAAGTTAATAAAGGAAACTCCGTAACTAACTCGATTACTCGTAAATACGTTCCCACTGCTGTTCGAAGGACGAATTGTAGGTTGTGCGCAATGCGCCCACGCCGAGACACAGCCAGTTGTGAACTTTAATTATTAAACTATAAGTTTCAATTTGCAACAGTCACGGTCCTTGGGTAATACGCTTTAGGCAGATTGGGATTCGGACATGACCGAGGCTTCGCCTGTTTGTGTTGTTAACCGTTTCTGCATAGCTAGCATGATCGCGAGACAAAGCGTTCGTGCCGCTCGCACTTACCGACTTGCTAGTAACGAATGATTTATGTCCGACATAAACACGATAAGGAAAGCAAGGTAGAACTCGGTATTTTTTCAACATTATTAACCGACAAAAGGTGTACATAACGCTCCTTTATAAAAGAGGGCATAATCTCCAATGTTGCTCCTTCAGTAACGGTGGACTTTGTATTTTATAGGAAGTAAGTTGTGAATTATAGGAAGTAAACGCTCACCTCGCATTACCCTTTGTTTCTCGACTCTTCTACTTTACAAGCATGTAGTGTTCGATGCCCGGTCGTTATCGATCGCCGCTAAGTATGCGGAGCACGGGGCTCTGACGTCACACCACGCAGTTTCCTACGGCTAGGTGGACTAAGCTGTGGCTAGAAAAGGTACCTATGTGACTGTTGGTAGGCAGCTGAGTACAACGGGATTTAACTGCTTGTCTGCCAGAGCGGCTTTACTACAGAGCGGGCGAAAAAGTGACAAGAAAATATAAAAATACATATCTTAACATTTTCCGGAAGAACATTACCTTTTTCTTGCGACCATTGGTACCTAATATTTTCTGTACGGTCGACGATAAAGATATGTTTACAATTTAGCTCCTTATTCCCTTGCAATAAGGCGGCGAATGTATCTTAAACACCGATTGTACTATCGACAACACAGCTACCTGACCATCGGTGCACCTTAAGTGCATTGTAATAAGGTTCTATATAAGCACAGGATGGTCAGTTAACAGTGTTGTCGTTTGTACAGTATTTACATAAAAAGCTTTTTATACCTACACTGCTTTAATAAGTATCGGCAGCGAAGTCGACCGCGTAGATATCATTTAAATTAATTCCAGGATAAAAAGTATCCATCCTTCGGGATTATCCCTATACCAATTCCTTACCTAATAAAAATAATGTTATTATATGTACAGTCAGTTGCAGAAAAACGTGACCCCTTGCAAACAAGCTTATGCTGCAGTTTTTCTGCAGGTGACTTTACCTATGTTTTTCCATAGTCCTGAGTTGTCAATGACCTTTGCGACAGCTGTCGCGGTCGATACAGCGGCATCATCAAATATTAACCCCTTAACTTACAAAACTACAGTACCTTTTCGACTCCCTTCCTTAAACACGGATTGATTAGCTTTCCAGTCAGTAATTCAATAAACTTTCCAACTTATTCCCGCCTTGGATACCAAAACTTTACACAGTCACCGCTTAATAACTACTCGTACTTTTGAGATATAAATATTTCCGATAAATCAAAAGTTCTGTTTAGAAAGATGGATATATTTTATTAATGGTTGGGTTTGCCATTGCAAACCGAAGAACACGAAACAGAAAGACACTGGTGTTGCACTGTTGTAGTTGTTTTTATACAAAGTAGCGTTTTGTATCAAACATAAGGCTGTTTTCATACAAAACGCTACTTTGTATAAAAAATAAACAAGACATCAGAAAAAGCCTCCCCTTAAAGCCTATATTGGTTTAGTTTTAAAACAATCCAATGAAGTTTACTTTTGGGTTTCACAATAAATGTGTTTATTGCAAACCGAAGAACACGAAACAGAAAGACACTGGTGTTGCACTGTTGTAGTTGTTTTTATACAAAGTAGCGTTTTGTATCAAACATAAGGCTGTTTTCATACAAAACGCTACTTTGTATAAAAAATAAACAAGACATCAGAAAAAGCCTCCCCTTAAAGCCTATATTGGTTTAGTTTTAAAACAATCCAATGAAGTTTACTTTTGGGTTTCACAATAAATGTGTTTATTGCAAACCGAAGAACACGAAACAGAAAGACACTGGTGTTGCACTGTTGTAGTTGTTTTTATACAAAGTAGCGTTTTGTATCAAACATAAGGCTGTTTTCATAAAAAACGCTACTTTGTATAAAAAATAAACAAGACATCAGAAAAAGCCTCCCCTTAAAGCCTATATTGGTTTAGTTTTAAAACAATCCAATGAAGTTTACTTTTGGGTTTCACAATAAATGTGTTTATTGCAAACCGAAGAACACGAAACAGAAAGACACTGGTGTTGCACTGTTGTAGTTGTTTTTATACAAAGTAGCGTTTTGTATCAAACATAAGGCTGTTTTCATAAAAAACGCTACTTTGTATAAAAAATAAACAAGACATCAGAAAAAGCCTCCCCTTAAAGCCTATATTGGTTTAGTTTTAAAACAATCCAATGAAGTTTACTTTTGGGTTTCACAATAAATGTGTTTATTGCAAACCGAAGAACACGAAACAGAAAGACACTGGTGTTGCACTGTTGTAGTTGTTTTTATACAAAGT
This sequence comes from Epinotia bilunana, assembly GCA_947049275.1. Classification (NCBI taxonomy): domain Eukaryota; kingdom Metazoa; phylum Arthropoda; class Insecta; order Lepidoptera; family Tortricidae; genus Epinotia; species Epinotia bilunana. The sequence continues at coordinate 19,574,454 of OX346270.1, forward strand.
AGCGTTTTGTATCAAACATAAGGCTGTTTTCATACAAAACGCTACTTTGTATAAAAAATAAACAAGACATCAGAAAAAACCTCCCCTTAAAGCCTATATTGGTTTAGTTTTAAAACAATCCAATGAAGTTTACTTTTGGGTTTCACAATAAATGTGTTTATTGCAAACCGAAGAACACGAAACAGAAAGACACTGGTGTTGCACTGTTGTAGTTGTTTTTATACAAAGTAGCGTTTTGTATCAAACATAAGGCTGTTTTCATACAAAACGCTACTTTGTATAAAAAATAAACAAGACATCAGAAAAAGCCTCCCCTTAAAGCCTATATTGGTTTAGTTTTAAAACAATCCAATGAAGTTTACTTTTGGGTTTCACAATAAATGTGTTTATATGAAAACAAAATTCTTCGAGTAGATAATATGTATACTGAGCAAGCCGGCGATTAAGACTAAAATAACACAAAAACACACATGAAGTGATTACCACATAGGAACGTTTTGAACGCGCGTTAGGTAGATCTAACAGTCATTTCTCCATATACCGTTTTTCTAATGTTGTTCTCTCTTTTGTAGTTGTGATTTATGCGTATGTATGTGTTGTTGTCATGAATAAATGATATTATATTCTATTCTATGTATATCAAAATTGAAATGTAGATCTAACTAACGTACGTACAATGCGTAGACGTAATTCTACATAATAATCTCCATAGTTTAGTTCGCTTGAATCAGATAAGTAACACGATCTTACAAATCGTCTAAACAGTATAATAACCTAAATAATCTACATTGTTCAGTAGGCCGAATCAGAAAACACGATCCCTTACAGTATACGAACTGAACAAATTGCCTATCATTAACAGTTGACCTCGATCTTGACGGATGGTTGGCAGCACTGCCGTGCCCTTGGCACGCTGCCGCACCAAATGTTTGCCTTTTGGAATGATCGTAAAAGATATGCGAGGAAAGTTATGGGCGAATGGTTGGCAACAGTGAAACACGGCGCCCTGCGCTATACGGCATCAGAGTAAAGTACCTAGCCTATCCAGCGTTGCGACATATGCATGCACGCATGTGCGTCAGGGATTAGGCGTTTTTCCATACATAGGGAAATGAAGCTGCGACCAACTACGGCGTAATGTTACAAACGTAGCCTAGCACTCTAACAGCCTCCTTCTTCTCCCCTTGCCTTATCTCTATACGGGGCCGGCCTCCCTCATACTTTCACGCCATTTTTGACGGTTCTGTGTCATTTCTGTTTTTATGCCTGTCTTCATGTCGCGGGAGCGCGTCCTCTGCCTCGATTTCTCTAAGTGAATGAATTAAATATTGCAGATGGTATATAGTATTTTGCTTCTATTGAACGATTACTAATTAATAATTTAAAAATTAAGTAACCCTGCGTTCAAGGATTTTGTTTTAATTCCTCACCGAAGAACGAATAACTAGAATAAAAAATACAACTGAATTGAGAACCTCCTCCTTTTTTTTGAAGTCGGTTAAAAATAGAACGAACTATCAAATTATTACTATATCAAATTTCACGGTATTCCATTATTTAAAGATTACTTCAGAGATCGCTGGTGACATTAATTAACATTCTCTACTCATTTGCCATTGTTCTTTAGGATCTTCAATATTTAATCTTTCACATCAAACATTCATAAAGCAAATAGTCCATTTCCTTACATCCATTTGACTCCTTTCTCTGAAACCCTCTAAATGCGACAAAGTCCTAAACGCCTCATCCTCCAGCGGAGATAGAACCTTAGACTAGTAGACTTCCCGTAACACATCTCTAGGAAATTAATACACGGCGTAACGTGACGGGGGACGGAGACGTTCGGGAAATGGTGGGCGGAGATGACGCCGCGACACGTTCTTGGTGAGAATGGTTCATCTGTGACATCCTTAAAGGGAGAATCCCATATAGCGACACGCATGGAAAGGCGGCTAAATCAAGAACTTGTTTTAAAGTCGCTGACGGCTTACCATACACAACCTACTTAATTTAGGCGGGTAATCGTTTGTTTACCCCAAACTCATTGGATAGTTTGGGGCAAACAAAAGGTGAAACTATGACCAAGACAACAAAATATATGTATAGGTATCTCTTCTTTGCTGTTCGTTTCAAATTGTAATTATTGACCGGATGTAGGTAAATACTATTATGTAATGGGAAACATGCGCGAACATGCCATTTCGGAGTTTCACTTACGTTATTTGTAGTTTGGACAATATTCAAAAAAGCATTCTAAGCCGGGGGGAGTAGGGCCTAGGTTGACTACGGTACCATATCACCTTTTTATCCATTTTCGCACTAGCATATCTATTTAACATTTAAAGAGGTATTTTACGGGAAAAGTAAGCAAGTTGGCTTGTCTTGGCCAGTGCACTGCCGTGCACCGAAATTTGACGTGCTTGCTTGCTTTCATCTGGTCCCCTAAATCACAGTAACCACTAAGTTTTTTCTGTGGAAAGATGGTATACTTTAATGATTATTTTGGTCTTTTTCTTTTTCATAGCCCTGAAATTGTAAGGTGCGCTAGTCACACGGCACAACAAATATAATCTCGGCAATATTTCTTCAATAATATTATTTCTAGTAAAATATCCCTGCATCCGTATCGATCAGCGCTCCCAATAGGCATTTGATATGGTTCCCAGGGGAAGCTTGTTGTTTTAGGGGGTTTAACCGCTCCCCATCGAGGGGTCGGGGTTGAAAAGTTGGCAACTTTCAACAGTCTGATGCGAATCATTTGTTGTGCGGTGACTCCGATTTGGTGTGTCATTGCGATTGGCTGGATAAAGTGGCTGTTGACAGCTTGTAGGAGGTAAGGGGAACGACAACCGGCAGGCTAATCTAAGTCATACTTCGCATTTCAATGTGATTCGCGCGCTCAGTTTTACACAAGGTTCAAGAATATTAAGCTCGAATCACTAGTTCTGGCACCTTAAATTGGTGCACGCAAAATATGAAATTAATATCAAAGTGGAATCTGTTACTATTCTAAATGGGTTGATAGCCCAGTCATTATATCCAAAAAACCGACCCTACCCGTGAATAATTCGTTCTTGGATTATTTTCTCGTAGGTCCCTCGGGGGGGTCATTGGGAGTGTAAATTAAAAAAATAGACTGAATCAGGCTCCTGCGTATATTCGAAAAACGGTTTTTCTTGAATAACTCGGCCATTTTTGATTTTACAGTAAAACCGTGAGAATAAAAATTGTAGGAAATTTGATTCTCTACAAGTTTGGTCCCTACAATTTTTCTTCTAGGATCGATATTTTGGAAATTAAACCTGTAAAAAGCGACAAATTGTAAATATTATCATTATCTCATATGTTCCACGTTTTACGGCATGAATGAAGAGAAATAAAGTTGTAGAGAATCAAATTCTGATCAATTTTGGTTCTCACCTTTTTTTAGGTTTAATTTCCAAAATATCAATTCTAGAACAAAAATTGTGAGGACCAAACTTGTAGAGAATCAAATTTCTTACAATTTTGTTCTCACGGTTTTAATGTAAAGTCAAAAATGGTCCAGTTGTTTAAGAAAAACCGTTTTTCGAATATACGCAGGACAGGCTCCTTTTCATTCAGTCAACTTTTTTAATTTACACTCCCAATGACCCCTCCGAGGGACCTACGAAAAAATAATTCAAGAACTAATTATTCACGGGTCAAAATCTATATTGACTGTATACTATGAACTTTTAATGCAATCCTAAACAAGTAATAAGTTGGGCAAAACAAGTGAACGTGAAAAACAACACGACCACCAAGTCAACCTAACGTGATTAATGAATTCCTGTCGATATCGGCTGGTATCGGTAAAAACTGTTGTTTGTCTCCTTTTTCCGCCTGCCAGGCCATTCGAACGACTGGGTCTGCATTCTGCGTTTGTGCATTTTTATCACTATATTCTTTATCACCCTATCAGTTTTTTATGAGGATTTTAAACCGCCAAAAAAAGTGTTACACCTACTCATGGATATTTTAATATCTTTGACAATTTCTCGGTTATTCATTATTTACTAAACCACTATATTATTTACTAAATAAAACAATGATATGCAGAAATTCCTTCCATTTCGTTATTGTCTAGCTAGAAGGTCTATCTGTGTGCAATGCCAAATTTTATGTAAGATTGAATAGTAATAATAGCGCAAGCCTGGCAAGTACTATAAATGACTAGTACAGTAAATGCATAACATGGACTTGAGAAAGAGAGATAGTAATACAAACTACGTGGATTCATTAATTGGTGATTTGATTTATCGCGCGCCGAGCTAATTGCACGCAATCGCATACCAATATTATACCAACAAGTAAATCCAGATAGTCCCCTAGGTATTCCAGTATGAATAGCTGACTCGACACGACCCAACTTGTAGCAGCCGCGGCCGCAGTCCCTGCGTGCGTGTGACAGCCGCATGAACAATGCATTACGCTCGCCCACACGCCGCCGCGAGCCGAGTAAATTAGTTAAATAGGCCCGTCGATGTACGAGCGCCTACCCGCCACAATTAAAAACGAGACCTCGAACGACATATTTGAACGCCGACTAAAGGAACTTTTACTTTCAAAATCGTTGTATTCCGTAAAGGAATACAACGAACGAACATTGTGAATTGTATGTGTATTTGACATGTTTTAGTTTTAAAATGATATTATTATTTGATTATGAATATTGTTTAAAATTTCTCATTATTTTTATATCAAATTTTTTGACCATTAACTATTTATATCTAGGATACCCTTTTATCAATAATTTGACATTTAAACACATTTTACTCCTTTGACATTTGTACCATTTTAATATTATTTCAATTGTTCCTTATTATTATTCTTGTTTTTTAATTTTTGCAATGTACATATTTAGATTTTTGACTTTCATTTATATTATTGTTATTCTTATGCACGCTGACGATCTTTTTGTGAATTCATGCTATTTAATTTTCAAAATGATATAAATGAATCTAATCTAATCTATGATTCTGCAGAACTACAGCCACAGGACAGATACAGATAAAGAGCTATTGACCATCAAAACACAAACTACTATGTAGGTCATTGCATATAACATGACAATTTTAAGGGTCTATTCACACGAACCGACGCACAACGACAACACGTGGTCAGGCGATAATTTATATGAAACCTAATGGACTAATTCGTCTACGTTTCTTCGATTATCTAGAATAGCAAAGGGAAATATTGTACAAGTTTTACTTAATTTGATCATTAAGAGTTTTTGTGTTTCATAATGGTCTTCTTTGAAATTGCAAGGTGTTTTTTTTAATTCTTATATGGAATGGGTTATAGCAGCGAAAGGTCTCCTCCTCGCTCATATTCGAAGCAGCCCAACTGAGGAAGTACCTCCACCCTACAGAAGGCCGCAGCCATAATAACAGCACTAATTGCTGTAGGCATTCTGCTTCTTGCAGAAGGGTGTATTTTTATTGTACCCTGAGCTACATTGCGCCATTCTAAGCACTGAAACTCTAATAAAGGAGACTTCATCATCATCATATCAGCCCAAAGACGTCCACTGCTGGACAAAGGCCTCTCATAGTACAGGTCCCGGCAAAAAACTTGATCATGCGGGGCGAAGTGGGGGGGCAGCTCGCGCGTACAATTCGCCTTTGCGCAGGCAAGGTCATTTGCTCAAGTTGTTTGCCGGATATTATAATTTGGTATACCAAGGCGCAGCGTGGGTAGGCCCCCCACAAGGTGCAGCACTGATGACCTGGTAAAGGTCGCGGGAGTCCGCTGGATGCGGGTGGCGCAGGACCGGTCTATGTGGCACTCTTCGGGGGAGGCCTATGTCCAGCAGTGGACGTCTTTCGGCTGATATGATGTTGATGATGATACCAAAGTGATCGGACCAGCGCCACCCGCATCCAACGAACTCCCACGAACTTTACCAGGTCACCAGTCCACCTGGTTGGGTTTACACACGCGGCGTCTGTCGGTACGTGGTCGGCACTCGAGAACCTTTCCATCCAACGGCCATCGGTTCTACGTGCAATGTGCTGCGCCCTCTTTTACTTAAGTTTAGTGATTCGGAGGGTAATATCGATTACCTTGGCTCTGCTGCGGATAGCCTCATTTCTGATGCGATCACGTGAATAAGCTCCCAACATAGCCCTCTGCATTGCCCTTGGCGTGACTTTGAGCCTTTTAATTTTCAGTGCCATATGTCATCCCTGTCAAACACTTTCGTCTTAAGACATTCCAATTATAGAGTCATTTCACACAAACCATAAAACATCAAGTGAACAAAAGTTTACGTAACACCTTCCCGGCCTAAAATAGAACGCCGCATCGCGCAACGAAGGCAATCAGAAAGCCCTCCGACCGCGGCGGGTACTTTCACCTTTTATTCGCAGGTCGCGGCTGAGGTTTGCGGCATTTGCCTTGATTGTGAAATGGCCCCAGATTACATACCATGGTAGAATATAACAAGGTAAATCATTCCCGTGAGAGCTCGTGACGTCAGTGTATCTTACCTAGCCTTCCATCAGCACTTTAAAAATGGCGGACTGTAATTAGTAAATTAGTCGAGTAAATTGCATTACTTCACTTACATGCTTTCAATGAATATTTACGTTGATCACTAATTGTAGGTATACAGTTATCTTTTCACCCCGAATACATATTTCGACAAACTAACATGAAAAAAATGCATTATTAAGTATTATTCTTTACTAACATTAGGCTTTTCCCATTAACAGAATATGGAATATGGATCCTTCTAATATTACGAGTATAAATGCGAAAGTTAGGATGTTTAGATGTTTGTTACTCAATCACGCTTAAACGGCTCTACCAATTTGAATGAAATTTTAATTTTACGAAGATAGTTTATAGCCTGGATTAAAATATAGGATAGCTGTTTTCCTGGGTCCACGCAGACGAAGTCGCGGGCGGAAGCTAGTTGGAAGTAGGAAGGTATGAATTGAATGAATAAAAGTCCTTGTTCGTATGGAAGATATCAGTCAATGGTATAATTTGTGTGACGTGGGTAAGATATATCGTCGGGAATGACTTACCTTGCTTTATTCTACCATTACTTATATATAAACCGAACCTTTCTCTGTGAAAACATAGAGTAAATTAATCTTCTCGGAAATTAGACCTCTAGCTAACATATACCTTATTCCATATCTCAAAAATCTTTTAACTATATTTCAGATGAGCTGTTAAGATTGTGATAAAAGCAAAAAAAGAAATTATTGAAATACAGTGCATTTTTTTTTATTTATATAACGAGACAAATCCTGCGCTAATCGTCATGCGATATCAAGGAAAACCATTTAAAAAATAAGTTTAGCAAAATAAGATTGGTTTTGAAATTTGTCAAGCAAATGTATTTCAAAATACTACTATTTGTGATTACTCATCTCATGAATTATACCAACAAACTATTCCAACAATTTCAAATCGAAACGGCTCTAGACGTGTTCGTAGTTCGTAGACGTCTACGGCAGGTGCTACGAGCTGCTACGAGCAGCAGATTGCATGTACGGGCATGCTACGACTGCTACGTATCACCTAAATGTCGGGACGGCCACTGTCGTGGCCCCCGTAAAGTGGCAATTTGCTGCAGCTTCGTATACAGGATGTCCTAAAACGACAGTGGGAATAGGCATGATGCCTCATGTTCAAATTGATAACGTAGTAATGCTAAATGGATAGTAAACCATCAAATTATCGTAATAAAGTATAAATTATAATATGTAATTAAGATCATAAAAAGATGAAAACCTTGAAAGTTTAGAAAAATTCAGCATTTTTTTTATTTATTGAATAATTAATTGAATTGAATAATAAATTAGAAAAATTAACATTTCAATTATATTAATGAAATAATTGAAATGTTATCACACTCACTGCCAAGAATCGTTACGCACTACGCTCGTAGTCGAACCCGTGGTTTTCCCCGTACGTACCGGAAAGCGCTCACGGCGTAGGCGGGTTCCTGCCAGAGAAAGTGTTAAGATAAAGGAGTATTTAAGTTAGAATAATAATAAAATTACTATTTTTAATGTGTGCCGCTTAGGAACCAGCACAAGAACAATATTAATAAATGTTTATTTTGTTACAGAACCCTGAATAAACCAGTTGCTGCTTTGGTGAGTGTTTTATTATTCATTGTCAATACATTAATTGCTAACATATTTTCTAAGTAACAATCCTACCAATATTACGGATGCGAAAGTTTGGATGTTTGTTACACAAACATGCTTTAATGGGTCAACCGAATTGGATGAATTTTGCACGAAGATAGTTTATCTACGGATCCACGCAGACGCTAGTAAAAAATAAGAATCCAGCATATTCGTTACATATTTACGTCTACTGCAAAAGGGCAATCGTAGAAGTCATAGTTGAAATTATATGTCCTCGAAGCATTTTAAAGGGGGTCGCGGCTACTCGTATTTTAAAAGTTAAAGTGTTGTAAGTATTTGTATTAGTACAATATACAATATAAGTAAAGAACAGCGTATGGTGGGGGAACGGATTTTTTTTCCGTTCTGAGGGGGTCGCGGCATGAAAATGATTGAAAAACAGTCTTAGTCTAACTACATTAAATTTAGTTTTTTTTCCACATTGATTTAACTGAATAGTGACTAGGAAACGCTTGCTTTAGAAGAAACCATACATGTAATCGTTTAAAGCTGAATATGCACCAGAGAGGTGCGAAGCTATGCTTTTAACTTTTCATCTATTTAAGAACCAGTGACAGATATTTGAAAACGCGTCTTACATAAACCGGCCTAGTCTCAAACTAAGCAAAGCTCGTACTATGGGTACTAGACAACGATAAACATACTTATATACATAAATAAACGCGCTGTGGGTGTCTGTCTGACACCTCGGCATAATGCTGAGACAGCGACCGATTCACTGCCGCGAAGACACACACAATACCTGTGTCAATTGTATTGTATCCTTTACTTTACTCCCTTTTTCTCCGTGTGTCTTTTGTGTAGTGAACAAATGTCTTCAACATCCATGACTCAACAACAAATATTCGTGCACATCACACAAATATATGCCCTTACCGGGATTCGAACCCAGGACCCCTAGTTTCTTAGGCAGGGTCACTACCAACTAGATATTCACCCTTAGTCTCGTTTACGTCCTTTTTCCACTGCGCGGTAGTTATGATCTGTTTGCAGTTTACCAAAATACCCACCACTGTCAGGGGCACCGCTGCGGTAATAGCGGCTCCCTCTGACTCCTTCCTGGAGCATAAGCTGAACGCTCGCTGTAGTCCATCAACTCGAGGGGTGGTTTCCAGCGAACGGACTTGCGCTGAACAAAGACAAGACATGCTTCATGACATTTAATTGAAACGGTAACGACCAGAAAAGGGTGAAGGTTAACGCCAGTGATACTGCATTGAAACAGGTACGCACAACAAAACTGTTGGGTTTCCTGATCGATAGTTCACTCACCTGGGACTCCAAGCTCGGGCGAACGTGTTTTGCACTGGGCAGACTGGCCAACACCGCGACGCGCAGCGTGGTGCGGCCCTGTTACTTCGCGACTGTACACAGCCTACTCACGTACGGGACAGAGAGCTGGGCCCGCGCAGCCGACTCTCAACGCGCATTCGTAATGCAAAAGCGAGCACTACGCGCAATGGTAGGTGCACCCAGTGAGTCCAGTGACACTTCATGCAGGAGTTTATTTAAAGACTTCGGAATTTTGACACTCCCGAGCGAGCTCGTGTATCAGGTGGCCGTATTCACTCACACGAATCCATATTAATATTATAAATGCGAAAGTGTGTCTGTCTGTCTGTCTGTTACCTCTTCACGCTTAAAACGCTGAACCGATTGGGATGAAATTTGGTATAGAGATAGTTTGAATCCCAGGACTCAAACATAGGGAACGTAGGGACATAGGATAGTTTTTATCCCGGAAATCACCCCCCAAGGGGATGAAGTGGGGGGTGAAAGTTTGTATGGAGCTACGATATAAACGAGTTCCACGCGGACGGAGTCGCGAGCAGAATTCGCATATATTCCAGCGACAGGGTACAAATGAAACCCATGCCCTTCGTAGTAATAAGTTTGACTACCGCCTTATCACTCCTAAGCACAAACTGGCAAAGTCTGAAGGTCAGCCTACACAATGGGTCCATCCATCTATAATGGACTGCCCGCAACGTTCAGAATGCACTTCCATGGCCGCATTTAAGCAGAAGCTACGCAAGTGGCTTGTAGATTAATTCTGTATAGTGTCGAGGAGTTTCTTAAACTACCGTGCACATAACTAATGATAATGACCTAATTATTTATTATTGTTATTACTGTTTACATTAAGGCGGTGCATTGGTAATTATCGCGTGCTTTGAAACGCCGTCCTGACTAGATTAAGAAACAAGAAGGTCTGATTTTCAGATATATGATTCTTGACTATATGATTGTTTTCCGATTTTACCGATACATGATTGCTTAAAATTTCCTCGATAGAAAAAAATCCAAAGTTGGGTCTGAATTTTCCTTTTTTTACTTAGCCTACTCAAACGATACATTATTTTACGACACAATCAAGTAAATACTATAGTATTTCATCCCATCTAAAATCTCACTTTATGAAATAAATAAAACTTCTCTAAGTAAGGTATTTATCGAAATTTGTCCAAAAAAGCCATTCTCGAAGAGTGTTGTTACATCTCTTTTTCTCGTGCGCGGAAGGTATAAGCGTGTAAGATAAGATAAGATAAAGATAAAAATCATTTGTTCAAGTAGGATTTCATAATCACTTTTGCATCGTCAAAGATTATTGAAAGCTTACAGTGTAAACACCAAATCGCTTACATGCTAAAATAAGAAAGAAAAAAAGATAAACATTCACTGGTAAAAATGTCACAAATCGTAATTGTAATGTCAATCGTAATTATAATGTCATTCCATTCATTAAATGCCAATTCAAAAATATCCTAGCAATATTGCACAAGTATGTCAACCGATCAGCGAACATGTCAGCGTCTTCGTGCTGAGTGAGCATTCGATGCAGCCATGTCATGGCACGGGCGGTAGGCGCGTGGCTCGCGTATCGCGTGCTCGCGGACGGCCGCTGCAGCAGGCCCGGCCGGCGGCGCGGCGCCACCGCCCCGTCCGCGTCCGTGGGTATCCGCGTCGGAACCACCAACCCGATCCGAGCCAACACCTCTGCACTATCAACTCGGTGATGGACAATTGACAGATAGTGGACTAGTAGCAATAGCTTTCTTCTCTGCGCCAGCGTATTTAGCCCGACCATGCCCGAGACAAAGATGGAGGGATAGAGGTACGGGTAGTAACCGTAGGCTTTTGTGTACAGCCAGCGAGCAAATTTGCGTTGTACTTTCTCAATCATGAGAGAGTATTTGCTCTCGTACGGATCCCAAACAACAGCACCGTATTCTAACTTGCTCCTTACAAATGCGCTAAAGAGAATCTTAGCCACTCCGAAATGAAATTGTTTTGCAATCCTCATCACAAACCCCAAGGTCCTGCTAGCCTGCTTACAAATGCCAGTTACGTGCTTATGGAAGTCAAACTTATCATCTAATATTAAACCTAGGTCACGAATTTAGTGAAATTCACTCTGACTGAAGACACTCTGGAAAGAGTTAGTGAACTCTTTCCAGTGTCGTCAGCTAAATGGTACTCAGTTTGGAGTGGAGAGCGCTTACGTGAAAATGTGATCAACTTACATTTATTGACATTAAAAGGCAGTCGATTTAAAATACTCCACTCGGCTGCCGCGTCAATGTCAGCCTGTAACGCTGCACTATCAGCCGTACTACCGACCTACTACAGAACTTTGCCGGGCAGTTAGCAATACAATTTTGAACATTATTTATGTACTGACTATACGCTTTATCAATCAGGTTTTTTACATGCGCTCTGTAGTATTTGAACATATGCCTATTGAAATCGCTCCCATCACGCTTGAATTTCATCAAGTGGAAGTATTTGAGTTTAATGTTTCTAATAATATCACCTGAGTACCATTTTGGGTACACGTACTTGGAATTAATACTAGAGTGCTTTCTAAGGGGAACATACTGGCTGAAGCACGAATAAAGTTTAGCGTATTGTATTTCATTAGCACAGTCAGTTCAGTTTCAACATCCTTGATCGCCAGGAGATCGTCCCAATCAATGGCAGTGAGGGCCAAATAGAGTGATTCATAGTCGGCTTTACGCCAGTCCCAGTCGGGGTACGAAGCAGCGCGCGGGCGCGGCGCCGCCGAGAGCACCGGAGGCGGTCCACGCGGTAACAGTGCCAACACCGTAAGCGGCGAGTGGTACGCATCCATTGGAACCAACATTTCATTAGTGCCACTGGACACAGAAAGGTTTTTTCCATCCAGGTCACTCAGCACGAGGTCCAACATGCCACCATGATCGTTTACAATACTATTATACTGAGTTAGCTTACAAAAATTACACAAGATGTCAGTCAGTTTTTAAATTAGTACAACACGAATTAAGATTAAAGTCACCAAATAACATAAAATATAAGTCTGGATAAGCGCATACTGCATTTTCAATACATGATAAGACGCTCATGTACTGCTCACTATTATAACTAGGCGGTAAATATACGACCCAACATAAAAAAATCAAATTCTTGTAAGTAATAATTGCAAACAACAGCTCCTTGTTAGGTGTAAGCCCATCAATATCATGGAGAATACGCATAGAATAGTGGTCGCGTGTGCGCCGGCGTCGCCCAGGCGGGCTCGGCGCGCCACGCGCCACCCGCTGGGGAAGAGCTCACCGTCGCACACAGAACTTGTCAAAAAGTCTCAGTTAATACGATTATATCAAAATTGCAATGTGTTACACTCATTAGAAATATATCCGTTTTAGATCGCAAACCGCGTACATTTTGGTAGTAGAAAAGAAAGTTTTTACAACGGGGACGAACCACTGTCGCGCCTCTCCCCTCGGCGCCCACGAAAGTTCTGCTGCCAGGATTTGACACAAATACCTTCGGCTCAATTGTCAGGCGATAGAATAAGTTCAGCGTTTTTACTCGGCACTCCAAGCTTAAAGGAAGAGTAGTTACCGCGTGATTTTAAAACTTCAACCTTGCACACGTCACTGCCGCAGATTGTCGTCAGATGATCCCGCACCAGCTCCGCTGTGGTACCGCTCTGAACGTAGAACAGGTGTAGTTGCTGCAGACGGTCCGCAGCACACAGAAGGGTCGCGCCCGGTGGAGCTGTCCCGCGACGCACGCGACCGCTATCCGCTGGCGTTAGTGCGTGTACGCGCCCATCGTCGTATCCGCCTCCGCCTCCGAGGTTGTGCCGGTGGTTTCCATCGCTGTCACGGCCGCCAGCCTGGAGCGCTTCGCTGTAACTACAATTTTTCCGAGCTCCAGGAGATAGGGCGTCACATGTCCGCCCTCTGCTTTGCATCGCCGTCTTACATTCAGCGTCGATGCTTGCGATGGGACCATTATTAGCGCCACAGGGCCCTTGCTCACTCTAGCGTTCGACACACACAGCTTCTATTTGTGACGAAAGAATACTGTTTGACTGTTGTTGTAGCTGAGAATTCGATTTCGGTACAGATGTATTCCGAGGGGAAGTCTTAGCACTCTTCACAGAAGACAGATCAGAAGAATCGCCAGTGTTAGGAACGGAAGGAGTAGATGATACCGATTTTGAGGCCTTGTGAATCGATTTCTTCGCTTGACGTGTTCGCTTCGTCGAGTGCGTCTCCACCGGCGGCGGTGGTTTGGTAGTCACTTCGTTCAGCTTGGCCATTAGAGCAGCCTGAGTGCTTATAATCTCGTTAATTAACAAAAGTTGCTTCTCAGACTGCGGCAAGATTGTATCTATGAGGGAGGGCAGCTCCCTACTGAATAAAGCTTTCAGCTCTTCCCTTATAATATTTCTTAAGGATGCAGACCGCCCGCATACATATTTAGGTAACAACCACACTATCAGAACTCTGCGATTTGTATTGCCCTCGCCCAATAGTCACATTTTCGAATCCGTTATTTAGATCCAACACAGACGTCTCAACTACTTCAGTGACGGAACTATCATTACCCAGACAGGTGTTTAGAACTGGAAAGAGACGGACAGGCGTATCGGTGTTGTCAGTTCTGGGTATGAGACGTCGACATGCCATACAAATCCAAGTCTTGCGGTCCTCGCTGGACAGATCATTATACCTATTCACATTGAGTCCGGCGCATAGTAAATCGTACGACTCTTCACAATGAGTACAATGCATGTACTTGCCATCGTTGGCTTCCAAATTACAGCCAGCACATAATAGACTCATACTGGATAACGAGTTTGCGAGTAAGTCTCGAAGCTATCTTTGTAAACGCCTGTTAAGTTTCTGAACGCATTCGTTGCGTCATCTGCCAAATAGCCCAAGAAATGTCAACTGTCACATGTGTCAACGTCAGAGCTGGGAACTCGTGAACAGCTGATAAAAATACCGCATTTTGGTTTGTTATTTTTAAAGATAATTAGCAGTTAATTTGAAATGTTTACATGTGTGAGTGTTGAATAAGTGTTCAAATCTGTGGCTTCGAGTTTTTTTCTTGTAATATTTACATTTTGCGGCTCACTAGTGTATCTTCGAGATGTTGTTGCGGACTCTTGTGTCTTCGTGCGTATCTTTTGGCCGCTTGGAGTGAAGAACACGATATTTTTGTATTTTTTCCACGGATTTATGATACGGAGCGGTCAGTAATGTTGTTTAAGTTCCATATATAAGTTTTATCTACCATTTCTAAACATTCCTCATTAATATAAATGTTACCACTAACCGGCTTTACATTAGGTAGAGTAAATCTAACACATTTCGTTTTTTTGGAATTCAGTAACAGATTATTCACAGTAAACCAATTCAAAATTTTGTCAAGGGTATTGTTTATGTCATTATAATTATCAGAATGTCGATTGACTTTAAAAATTAAGGATGTGTCATCTGCGAATAATACAATTTCACAAGCGTCTTTTACAATACTTGGCAAGTCGTTTATATAGACTAAGAAAAGGAAAGGTCCTAAAATGGATCCCTGAGGTACTCCTAGTCTAATAGGAGCCTTTTCCGACTGAATTTTATTAATAACTACGGTTTGCGTTCTGTGGATAAGATAACTCGAGATAAGGTTTAGGGCGATTTCAGATAATCCATAATGTCTTAATTTAATTATTATGTCATGTTCAACGCAGTCAAAAGCTTTTGAGAAGTCACAGAATATTCCTAGTGCATCACAAGAGTCTTCCCAAATTTTATAAATATGCTTAATGAGCATTGAAGCAGCATCAGTAGTAAAGCGTCCCCTTGTAAAGCCGTACTGCTGTTCACGAAACAGTTTATTTTTTGCGAAGTGAGCCAGCAACTGATTCAACATGATTTTTTCAAAGATTTTACTTAGAACCGGCAGAATAGAAATTGGCCGAAAGTTCGCTAGATCACTTTTGTCACCAGATTTAAATAAAGGTAAAACTTTACTACACTTCATTAGGTTTGGAAATATACCCTTGCTTATACAACAGTTAAATATACTAGATAGATGAGGAGCAATTGTATCAGTGATATAGCTTATAGATCTTACTGAGGTTCTTCTTCTTTAACGACTTGAATGCCTTACATATGGTTTGTGGTTCTATAGAACTAAATTCAAAGAGGTTTACACATTTACTAATTGAAGATCGTAGTAGCAGTTCAGCTTGCACTGTAGATGACTCAAGGTCTTTAGTAGTATCACTTGCTATATTCGAGAAATAGTCTTGAAATGCTGCCGCTACTTCTATGTCTGAGTTAATTATTTTATTCTCACGTTGTATGTTAAATTGACAATCACGGGATTTTTGATTTAGAACCTTCTTGTCTAATAATTTTCCAGTTTTTATTTTATTATCAGAAGCCATTACCTTCGAGCTGATATAGTGAGATTTGGCAGCAACACAGACTTTTTTGAATATTCGCGAATAATTCTTGACATACTCTAGAAAAACACTATCTCTGTTATATTCTTTCATGCCATATAGTTCATAGAGCCGGTCCCTGCTCTTAAAGATTCCCATCGTAGCCCAGTCACTGAATTTCTTTTTAGTCATACATTTCGAGATGGTTTTTTGTTTAAATATAGAATTAAATTGTGCAATAATTATGTCAAAAAAAGTATTAAATGCATAGTTAGGATCATTATGATGAAAAGATGTCAAATATAAATGGTTTTGTATTTCTAGTTTGAATTTAATTATCCGGTTGCTTGTAATCGGTCTGTAGGTTATGGTCTCTGGCTTGTTTTCTATAAAGCTTTGAAACGTCGCACTTTGCCCGTGATGGTCAGAATTAAAACACTTAGACTTCCTTTTCTAAACACTGGCAGTTACAAAAGGTATTATCCAAGCAAATGGCACTAGTTTCTGCAATCCTAGTTGGTTCTAGAAATAAGTTTTTCAAATTATAAGACTGAAATAAACTCATAAATCTTACAGTTTTCGTTGATGACTCCAGTAGGTTGATATTAAAATCCCCGCAGACTAATATATGCTTTTTACTTTTTGAGGCAATACTCAGTACATTATCCATCGTAGATTCAAACTTGAAGTAATTAGCAGATGGCGGTCTGTAGACACATATTATAAGATATTTTTCTAGCTCAATACAAGATACTTCTAT
This sequence comes from Epinotia bilunana, assembly GCA_947049275.1. Classification (NCBI taxonomy): domain Eukaryota; kingdom Metazoa; phylum Arthropoda; class Insecta; order Lepidoptera; family Tortricidae; genus Epinotia; species Epinotia bilunana. The sequence goes on from OX346270.1 coordinate 19,591,135, forward strand.
TATTTGCTCTATTGATAATGTCACAATATCTTTGCGCTCCTTGGATTTCAATTCGTTGGTGACTAATAGAGATCCTCCACGAATTGAATTTATTCTAGAAAAGTAGCTCACCAGATCAAAATGAATGAAGTTAATAGTCAATTGATTTTCCTTTAACCAGTGTTCAGTAATGTACATTACTTGAGTCTGACTCTTCTCCAAAAAAAGACCTATTTCGAGTTCCTTACATAGAAAACCCTGTATGTTTTGGTGAGTTACTTTAAATGAGGTGTTGTCATTTTTTATGCCGGGAAAGGACTGTTTGTTAATTGTCCCATCCTTTCCCTTTGTCGGATACCTTAATTTAAAAAAGTATTTTTAGTAATAATTCCAGTTTAGTATTAGGTATCGTTTGTTCCAGGTCAGAAATATTGTATGTAATTAGATTCGTTAAACGACGTTTTGTAGTTTTCGTCAGATACATGGAATCTTTTGTTAATATGAATTTTTTAATAAATTTATTGACATCAAACAATTTGATCGTATCACTATATTGATATGTTGCATTGTGCATAAATGAATTAATTCTGTATATACATTGATTGTGTTTTTCGCTCATGTTCGAACAATATGGGAAGGTACATAATATTATTTTACAATGATATTTATTTTGTATGTCAATTAGGGATTGGATGTTATCGTCTAGCGACTTTTTCGTGAAATTCGCATGATTGCCAGCCATTACTACGATAGTCGTGAGTTCATCAAGGTCAGACAGTTTAATTTTATCAATAAGTCCACCAAATGATAACCCCGGGTAACACATATTAATTGTTTCCTGGTGTAGGGACTCTTTCATCATTGGTCCAATACCTACACTTGTCCGAAAAAACTACAGTTTTCCTACAATAATGTTCTGATGCCAGTTCACTAAAAGACATCGAAGATGTTGAAGATGCTTGAGTTTCTTCACTCGGAGAATCTATATTTTCGCAGAACATCGGCATGTGGGACGACTGGGGCGTAACTTGCTCATTTGTCATGGGGAACGGGAGCGCGCAGGTCTCAGAAGACTGGAATGGTGATGTCAATGAAGAAGCAACGGAGTTCGTTACCGCTTGTTGTTGTTGGCGACGACGCGAGGTGCGAGCGCGGCGACGGGCTTGCGAACGCCGGCGACGTTTGGCTGCACTAGGTTTACTGGCAGCCTGCAACTTCACACAGGCCACCGCATCTACTGGGCAGTTAGAAACGCCACCCACTCCCATTGACTCCGTGTCCTGTGTTAACTCACAATTGTCCGCTGGATTTGTGGCTTTTCCCTCGTTGGTTTCAGACTCTAGCTGATTATTTAAGAACCACTGTCAGTTCTCGGTTTTGTTGGCTTAGTTGAGTGAGCTCTACTGCAGCGGTCGATAGGTCTTGGATTTCTTCATGTGTGGTGTTCAATTTTGCAGCTAAGTTTTCAAGCTCATCTTTTTGCTTTTGTATTTTTTCTCTCATTCTTATTGATTCCTTTTTTAAACTTACAAACTTCTTACTTATTCTTATATTATTTTTGTTGGTTTTTTTACGCTTTGCATATTTCTTATACTGCCTTTTTTGGAAGAGGCGCAATGTGTCTCTTTCCGTAACACCATAACTGGTGGAGCGGCACAGTACGGAAAAAGATGATAGCTCCTCGGATAGCGATACAGTGTGGACCTAGTCATTTTCCTTGCGTTGATTTAAAAGATCTATTTCTTGCCGAGCCTCTGCAAGCTCTTGCTCAAGAAATGCTATTTTCTCAAGGGCGGCCTCATGTACAGAGTGGCACTCTAAAAAGTTATCTATAACCACTTGCATCGAGTTTTTTTTGTCCTTGGGTCTCGGCTAGGTGGTCAGACATTTAATTTAACTGGCGCTTTAGCACGGAGTTTCTAGACACAATAGACTGAATTTCTTGCTCATTATCATCCCGCTCTGCTAAAAGCCTATCGGACGGCTTTCTGATCCCTGAGTTCATCTTGGGCCTTGCACAGTTTTTGTTCGAGAAACATTCTCCTTGTGGTCATTTTGCCAGTTTTCAATTAACATTTATTTATTTTTAATTTATAATAGATGCTTTGGAACGTACCCTACTTGAATGTCACATGAGATCTGCCATCACAATGTCAAACTCAGCGCTGTTATTTTTATAATTTGTGCTTAAATTCTGTTATTTTAAAATATATCTTAGTGTGAGTGAAGTGTCCAAATGTGCCGTTATAGTCTGAAGATGTGTTTAGGCCCAAATATAGAGATATGGCTCACCAGGAGATCCAGTACTTCTTTAATTTGTCACTTGCAACTTGTCGTCAGTTTCTTCACAGTGTTTTGACTAATTTTGGTCGTTTAAACATAATTCCTTAATTAAATTGGGTCCCGCTGTTATAAACACAACTGTCCTTGTTCAAGCACACCTGCACACCCAACCCACCCACCCGTGTCTTTGTCTAGGGGGCGTGTTCGACCCGTATCAAGGCATCCCCTTAACCATTTGGCTTGTAACTATGGTGTTATCAATAAAGTATTGTATAGTACCCATTATATAAAACGAATTATATAGAATGATGACATGTAATATTATTAATATAATTAATAAATCACTTATGACTTATACACTTGTATATTTTGGTTCATTATGAAATAAATCGATATATTTTATCTTATTTACGTACTGCCCTGTTTTATCTTTGAATTCATCCCACTCGCCTAATTCAATGAATTATTCTCAAATATAATAGAGACCCCTTTCAATCTGAGCTTTTGATGGAATCCATCTAAAGACAACAAAAGACAGCTTTTGATCTTTCTTTAAAATGCATAACGTTGTCTCTCTCGTGAATGACGCTTTCGTATGAAATGGGTTTTAATTTTAATAAAATATCAGGTAATTGTTAGATTCGTGACGTGAAAAATTCATGATGGAAATACAGCCAGGGGCACTCGGCGAGTTCTGATTGTATAATTAAGATGAATTTTACATAATCCGACATTATTCGGCTCAAATTTATTTTTCAGAAATTAAGAGAATACAGGGCAGATTAATGCTCTTTATTGCTCACAACAATAGACATAAAAACATTAAATTAAAACATAAAACTAAACTTAACTTAACTTAATGTAACGTGTAATTCTAACATAGTCTTGTAAGTCCCAATTGTTACTAACACAGTATGGATCTCGGTCTGAAATAAACAATTTTTATTTTATTTTATAAAATGCCGTAACGTATACACTTAAAGAAGTCACGAACATCACCTCTTTAATATATCCTATTTGAGCGTTTCTCAAAAAAAATGCCACTATATTTTTTCGGAGATTTTCTGCAACTTTTATGTTATTTCTACTCAAAATCACGATGTCTTTTCATCCCAATAGGAGAAAAAAAGTGTCCCAAAATGTTCATACATTTTTGAACTTTCCTATTGTGTTACCACCATACAAAGTGTATGGTAAATGGTAACACAATAGGAAAAATATCTTTGGGACAGTTTTTTGTCCTACCAGGATCGAAAAAGCTCCTGATTCTGAGTGGAAATAGTTAACATAAAATTCCTAGAAGTACAATTAATAATAGTGGCATTTTTTTTGAGAAACGCTCATTTACTGTTGAAAGATTTGTACCTCTATATGCAAACTCACAAACTTTACCTTTTAAATACTACCTGGTATTGATTTGGTGTGATCCGATGTCTCATTCATAGACATTACGTCATTACCGATCCTCATTCCTCTCCGGTCATTCCCGTGCAGTCATCGCCGTGCCATCCTGCGCTAATTGATGCCCTGAGCAATTTTACCGCTGCCTTGAAGCCCTTTCCGCCCGGTCGAGCGGAACTCATTCTTTGACGTTTTAAACACTAGTTTGGAGTCTATTAAGAAACGGATTTTATTTTCATTTACTAAGGCATTTAAATCGACATCGTAAACTTGGGTAGCCCCAATCTCCCAACAGTGAGTCAAATTTTTGTGTTTTTTAATATAAGAGAATGTAGTTAAAACATATGTACACAATCAAGACTAAAATATATATTATATGTAATCTTGGATCCGTATTTAACTAATCTAAGGGCAGCAATTCCTCTATAAATAGAAGGAGGACAAAACGCAATCAAGATACGTGTAAACTTTTCGCCTTATTGCAATGGAATAAAGTACTTTTATTAAAATATGTTTACGATTTACACATATTCTCGCCGTCGACTGCATAAAATGTCGATATTACGTTCTACTCGAAATATCGATATTTTGGACAAATTGGGCAGCATAATTAGCGCAACGGTGCTTAAAAGGTATACACCGTAGACGGTAATCTAACGATATCGAATTCGATTCTCGGCCTGAAGGGTGATCACGTTCACGTAAAGTTTCAACTGTAATTTTTCCATACAAAAATTGACGTTTAGATGTACCTGACGCGCGTACAATGCATTACTTAATAGACCAGTTGCTCTGCTAGGGTGCGCGTTGACATTTTTCTTTGGATCAATGGTGGTATAACGTTGCGTGTCCTCATTCTGAGTATGTTTAGCACTCGTGGAACAAATAACTTCATAGCATACGAATGTACATCATTTTCATCATTAACCTGTGTCAGTCCACTTCTGGACATAGGCCTCTCCCGTGGTACGCCACTGAGCTCGGTTTTCAGCTTTTTTCATCCATTCCCTGCCCGCTGCCATACCAATATACACCAGGTCAGATATACCTCAGACCGCATCGTATATTAATGATATGCGCAACGTAGGAATCCACTATCTCTCCGCTCCCTCTGAGGATGCTTTGGCAAAGCCCAAATCTCCATAATAAACGGAGCCCTTGCGAATATTCATTACCGTCCGCCATTGCCGTGCTATCAATCATTCTCGTGTTTCGCTGATTTGTCGTTCCCTGTGAAGGAAGTGATTGGATTTACGCGGTCGAGACGGCGACCACGCGAGGGCATATCATTGGAATGGAACTGACAAGGGGCTATTTAATTTGAGGTATTTAATTGGAATCGGTTTTGTATTTTATGTGTTTTTAGAGGCCAAGCCTAACATGCCAACGGTTTACTCGTAGCGCTACGTTCGTAGCCGATAACATGCGAAAAACCGTTTGGAAGAAAGCGCCTGGGTCATACAGAGATTGAGTTGCGCGTGTCTTCTGTGAGCATTACACATACATACATACATACATATACTCACGCCCGTATCCCATTGGGGTAGGCAAAGACTAAGGAACGCCAAATACTACGGTCCTTACATACTTCTTTCGCTTCGATCACATCCATACATCTCCTCATACAGGCTCGTCGGTTGCGGGTACTCCTGATCTGGCCTTTTAACAGTATCGCTGAAATTTGGTCATGATACCCTTGCCTAGGCCGCCCCCTACCGACCCTTCCATCCATCTCCTGGACGTATATCCTCTTAGTCAGCCTACTTTCACACATCCTCTCAACATGCCCAAACCACCGAAGCATACCTTGGTCAATCCTAGTCACTACATCGTCTTCTATTCCACATTTTTCTCTTATTACACTATTTTTTATTCGATCATTCAAGCGAGCTCCACACATACTTCTTAACGCTCTCATTTCAACTGCATTCAGTCTACTCTCATGCTTTTTCTGAAATACCCAAGTTTCACTTCCATACATCAGTGTAGGAACAAGCACTCCTGTGAACCGCAAGTCGAACCTTTTTTGTTATATTTTCTGAGCATTGCCCAAGTTAAGGGCTATATAAAGCCTAATTTCAGGTAGGGACTTTTAATCCACATAAACGGCATTTCCTCTTAGATGATTCCATGCAATTAAAACATTTGTATAGGCACGGAACCTCTTTTTTCTATTGAGCGCCCACCTAGTAGGTTCCTGACATTCAAAGTGCTAAAGGGTCACAGCCTTCCACAGTATCTCGAAGTCATCAGCTTCACGACCGGTTAACTTAAACGCTATTAAGAACATTCGCGCTGTAGTTTATACCAGCTTAATCTCTATATGTATCAAAAATCGCAAGTGGCGCTCATACGGCTGTGTTGTGATAACTGATAAGCGTAAGTACACGACAACTACGAAATGTGGCTTTGTGCATTATGGAGGCTATTCACAAGTCACTCACATTTAATCAGCAAAGCGTAAAAACAATTTCGGCGCTGAAGGGCCTAATAAAACAAAAACCCACACTGAATGCGTCAATTTACCGCTCCCAAGATCTTGAAACGCTCAGCTACTTTCCAGTCGTTCAATACCACTTATACATTCCAAAAAGGACCCTATTCTTTCTCCGAGAAGGTGTAATATGCATTGTAGTTAGAACTGTTGCAAAGGCTCCTGTTTGGCTCGGTTGGCCGCTGTAATGGTAGGATATGAATATTCAACGACGGACACGTATCGCTTTTTGCTCGTGGAGTATTAAGCGCAAGACATAAGAGGGGTAATGGTGAATTGACACCGGAACATTTGAACATTCTTCCATTTCAGATCCATGGAACGCATTATTTTGGGCGTGAGGTTAACAGATCGCATTAGGAATACAATACTGCGTTCCAGAACGCAAGTAGCTGACGTAGCTCACGCATCCGCCAGAATTAAGTGGGACTGGGCCGGGCACGTCTGCCGCATGCTGGGAGACTTGTGCACATACTAGCTTCTGCCCACGGTGCCGTCCGCGTGGAACTCGTTTATACAAATACAAACTTTCACTTCCCATTTCACGCCCTTGATGGCGATGATTTCCGGGGTAAAAACTACCAAATTTAATTGAAATCGGTTCAGCGGTTTATGCGTGTAAGTGTAGAGGTAACAGACACGCACAGACACACTTTCGCATTTATAATACAAGTAGCTCTGTGAGCTGTAGAACTCGCGAGCCCGTCTTTTATTATATATTTTTATTTGCATTTCGAGAAAGTGACTTGACAAAAAAAGACATGACATAAATGATTTTCAGCCCAACCTGAAGCATAGAACTTCATTCGTTTCGTTCCCTCGTTCGATTAGTATGGATGCGAATAGCATGCTGCTTATTAGCAACTTTCCAGAGACACATGCTGCTATTTGCTCGAAACTAGCATGCTTTCGTGCCACTCAAGAGCATGTGTAACAGTACCTTAATGCGATCCAGCTAAAAATTTAATTTTTAATCTAATCTCTGTATGTAAACTAGCGGTCCCATTTGCGTATGTAATTCATATATGCAAATTCAAATATTAGGGCACCATGTGAACATAAAGGTATTTTATGGCTCCCCACGGAGAGATAACTCGACTGCTCGGTAACCGAAATATTATACTAATTTTAAATATATATATACGAGAGCCTTTTTATATGAATTTGGTCGCTGACTTTACCTGACAGCACTATTATTTAATACTTGCCTGCTCGGTCTAACGCAGCTAAAATAAGACTATACCATATGCTTCTGAGCAGTGAGGGGCCGAGGAAGAAGAAGGATGATGTACTTATTCTCTGTCGATTCACATCGGTCGTGGTCACATCGAGACGTCTACGTCGGAGGTATCTCCCTGTTGGCGGGCATTGTGGCGCAGTCAGATACGCGGTTTTCACTTGGTCAGTCCAGCGCATAGGTGTCCTGCCGTGCGACCAGGTTCCCTCCACTTTTTCCTGTACTCCTACCAGCCGAGCGGATAATTAGGATATAATATCGGGAGATTGGGTCACACGTTATTGTTATCCCAATTGCTGGAAGACTTGGCAGAGTGCCTTTGTACTTCGTTTCTTTTGTTATTTGTTTTCATTTGTCATGTTGTAAGTTACCTATCCCAAATAGTCGATAACTATCTACATATCTACTTAGTAGTTGTATTGTCATTAAGTTTATTTGGATGACATAACGAAAGATATGACAGGCAAACGTAATGATAAATTTAATATATCATCATCATCATCATCATATCAGCCGAAAGACGTCCACTGCTGGACATAGGCCTCCCCCAAAGAGTGCCACAATGACCGGTCCTGCGCCACACGCATCCAGCGGACTCCCGCGACCTTTACCAGGTCATCAGTCCACCTTGTGGGGGGCCTACCCACGCTGCGCCTTCCGGTACGTGGTCGCCACTCGAGAACCTTTCCGCCCCAACGGCCATCGATTCTACGTGCAATGTGCCCCGCCCACTGCCACTTAAGTTTAGCGATTCGGAGGGCTACTTATATCGGTTACCTTGGTTCTGCTGCGGATAGCCTCATTTCTGAATACAATATATGGAGCGGCAATAACATCCATATGTTTGTCTTTCTTAGTTTCCTTTTTAAACTATTTTCATCGTGATGCATTGTCTGCCCCATACAAGAGTTCAACGTAATCCATCACCATTTCACGCCATTCTGAACCCTATTTGAACGCAATACGGGCTGTCGATTCTTCAAAGAGTTATCTCCCAGATAATTGGACGAAGCTTTTTGAAAACATAATGGAAATGGCTTTGCCCCTTTAATTTACCGCTGTTGGGGGAGGTAAAGCCGCTGTCACACCAAGGGCGGGCGAGCGTTTATTTGAACTGAATTCATATGGTAAAATTGTACTGACTTAGGATATTTCCTGTAATGTTACATTTTTTGTTATTTCTTTTTGTGTTTTTCGTGTCTATATGACTACTGGATGATAAATATGAAAAAAATCAGCCTTCCTCCATCTACCGACCGAATTTACCACCTTAGAATTTCAATACAAATTATAGGTTAGTTTCAAAGTCGGTTGGATGTACGCGCGGGCACCGGACGACGGCGGGGGTCGGGGCGCGAGAGGAGAACAGATCAAGCGGCGGCGCTCGCGCACCGTCCGTCGGCGAGCCTCACCAGCATCAAGCGCATGTCGCGCGGAGCTATTTTCTCATAATATCAACTTTACGTGCTAGTTTTCAATAAATGTGTTAGTCGAAGAAAACTGCATTATTATTGTCCGCCTGGACATTGGGTAATTTGGTACTTAAAGATTTCCACCAACTTGATATATCAAACGAACTGTCAATTATTTATAAACGTTTAATAATTGTTAATTTCGTATGCCAAAATGCCATATCATGGCTGTACACAACATACTCAATAATACCTATCAACATTCTTATTAACCTGTGATGACGAAATAAAGAATATTTGTATTTGTATCACGAAACATACATAATACAAAATAAATGTGGACTAATTTAATACCTTTTTGTAATTCGGCAGGTAAACAAGTAGCCATTTTACACCATTCAATTCTTCTTCTTTGTCGTTTCACTCTTGACAGAGTGGTCGTGGTCATCACTTCAGGTGTCGGCAGCAAGCTTCACAACACGCCGCCATTCCTCCCCGACAGTCGCCTTCCTTATGCTTGCGTGTAGTGATGCATCAGTAGATGCAGTAGCAGCTTTTATCTGCTATGTCCATCTCATTGGTGACCTGCCTCGCGGTCTGGTGCCCTCGACCTTCCCCTGGATCACGAGTCGCTCGATAGCTACGTCTCCTCGACGACATACGTGCCTGAAAGACTGCACTACGGATAATAGACGCTGCTTGATGCCGAGTTCTTTCAGTATGGACACCATTCTATACGTGTATGTTTGTTTATATGTATAAATGTTTCGTTTAAATGACGGATTGGTGAAAAACGATCTTCTAAACGTTAATAAATAACATGGTAGCTAAGTTTATAAAGTCACTAACAGTAAAATAAGTATATATGTATACTATATAGTAAATATTAACATAATCTTGACATTTTTAAAGCTCAATTTTAAACATACCAATAGTAACGCTCGCCGGCGGTGTGGCGCTAGCCTTAATTCACCTTTCACAATCTACCAGTTAAAACTTTCAAAGAATTCGAAATCGATTTCTTCACTTCGTTTTGTAGGATTCCCTTGTTTTCTTATTTTTAACCGCTACCTACGTAATTGTTTGCAGCATGATTTTTATTTTAAATTGAGGTATAAACGGCGAATCCTTAAAAAGTCCCCTCGAAATAGAACATAACTTTTTCTGCCTGAATCCTGAATTTTGCAAACGCCCTTTAGTTACGTCAATGCTCTGACTTGCACTTGCGTCAGAATATTTTCTGTTTAATTTTAAGTCTATTGTAGATACCAACTGTCAGAAATTACAATACCCACCTACCTAGTTGGTCTATTTATGGCAGGGATAGAGGTTATCTATGACTCAACGCAATTGTATACCTCTATACTAATATGATAAAGAGGAGAAGTCTGTGAGGTCGTAAGTGAACATGCACTATCTAGGTATGCATGTAACACCCTCGACCTCATCACCACTTACCTTCAGGCGAATGCGTACCTATACGTAATAAAAAAAAACGTGTATGTAGAGGAGGTAATCTACGGATAAAGTCATTCGATTTCAAAAAAATATTTCACTAGTATATCGAATGGAGTAAATGATGACACATTAATATAAAACACATGAAGATCCCATCCACAGGAATGGCCGAGTTCACAGAAACAATAAATAACAGCGTACGCGAAACCGCTCCCGGCCAACAATGAAATGTTTCCCGGCGCGCTGGAATTAACGACGCGACGTACGATATATGCATTTCTGTGCCATGTGCTTTTCCCACGGTTTATACGGTGGAAGCTAATATTTATATTTTCGGTGTGAAAGTTCGAGTATTTTTTTTATTAGTTCAGTGGCTTGCGCAGCTGCAGCAGCTACGGGATAAAATATAGCCTATCTCTATACCGAAGAGTTGAAAATCTATCCACCTGAAATACGAACAATTGTTCCGTGGTCCTATAGAACCTTTTTCATGTCGGTAAATGGAAAAATATCTAATTTTCAATTCATCAAAAACCTAAAGGGCTCTGCTTGAACTGTATGGGCAACTGGTACATTTTTTTTGATGGCATACTAACGCCACCTTGTTAGATGTGTAGAGTACTTCCATACAAACAATGCAGTTTTGGCAGCTCAGCTCTAAAGTACATCCGTCTTGAGTTATGCGTCCTAATCTATAACGCGTATCTAATCATGAAAACTGATAATATTCTTTAATGGTCGAATACTATTTATTGTATAGTTCATATTCTTTTGGACTTAAGTGACATCATATTGGCGTAAATGGCATGGTGTGACATCAAGACATCACCGTAACAATGTCATGAGTTTATTATTAACCGCCTTTTGCCTTTGCCTTTATCTTGTCTGCTTTATAGTTTTAACACTATCTGGACTCAAATTACGTGACGTTAGTGTTAGAGCCAGGGTGCAACATAAAGTCACACTTCACCTTCACCATGGCACTGCTACGAGTATTTTATTAACAACATTGGACACAATTCACACCCTCACACTAGGAAAATCCTGTATCGTGGGTACTGGACACACACAAAGACACGGAATCGAACCCAGAACCTTCTGCGCAGCAACAAAACTTGAAATATGACTTCATACGAACTTATCTTGTTTATTTTATAGCTCACGTGACGTTGGCGTAAGTAGCATAGTGCGACCTGACCCCGTATCATGGTCGGCCTTATCACGCGATAAGTGACAAGATAGAGCGTCCGTATCGTTCTATTCAACGGTGTGAGCCAGTGACGGACCCTCTATTTTGTCACTTATCGTGTGATAAGGCCGTCCATGCTACGGGGTCTGAAGTCACACACTGACGATGGAACCCTTTATAATTTTGTCTCACTCGCTCCATAATGTTAGCTCGATATGGTGTGCTCTTAGCTCGCGCACGTGCTTACCAACATGCGAAATATTAATAATTATATCGTAATAGCACATATTCAGATTTCAATTAAGTGAATAATAACCAATTTTTTTAAAGAACTTGTGGTGTAAAAGCTTTTTTTGACAAAGTATTCAATGTTCTACAAGAAATTTAAACGTTCAGATATTGATGAAATATTAAACGCTAACATTTTTTCAGATGTATTTTGCGGCTTATTTAAGAGCCTTCGAGTTTCAAAAATCTGGGGTAGCTACTTGCCTTAACATTCTCACTGCCAGAAACCGGCCTACAATGCAAGGAACCTGCATACAACGCCGTAGTCGCTTTCCAATACATACGAGGAAAACCACGGTATCGGCTCGAGCGTAGCGATTCTTGGCAGTGAATGTGTCTCAAATTGAATTCCGATGCCATTGCGTAGCTGGCAGTGCCCACGCATATTGGCTACGCCGTAGCGAAGTGAGAGCGGGCAAATAATACGTCCTCCGTCCAATCAAACTTTGCCAGTGACTCCAGTACATTAAAAAAAAACTCCAAGCGGGCGTTGATAAAGGGAAATCTGAAAGCAATTCGTAGATTCATCATCTATATTTATTGTCTTTGTCTTAGCGTCTCGGTCACATTCGCGCATTTTATTATTATTATTATTGTGTTATTGTGGGCCTTTATATACCAGCAGGTGATCTATTGTGGCAGCCCTTTGTTTATATTTCACCGTTTAGACCCGTTGCCTCTAAGAAGTTCCAGATTCTTTGGGCGGTGATATATTTTACCTCTTCTGGGTGCACTACGTGTCGCCCTAGGTAGATACTTCTTTTGTGCATGAGTGGTCCGCAGGAGCAGAGAATATGCATTGCTGTTTCCTCCGTCTCCTGGCAGAACCTGCAAGTTGCGTCATGTTTCATACCCATTTGAAACAGGTGCTTGTTTAATTTGCAATGTCCTGTCAGAATTCTCGTTACTGCGCAGGTTTTGTGACTTCTGAGTTGCAGTAGCTCTTTAGACAGTTTGTTATTGTATCCTTTGATCAAGGCTTTAGCATGTTTTTGTCCTTTGGCGAACTTCCACGGCTTTATTGCCTCTGATTTTTCTGTGTTGTGTAGCAGAGAATATGCTTTCCGTTTTGTGATACCACAGAACGGTTCTGGGCCGACCAGGGTTGTGTCCGCGCCCTTCCTTGCAAGTTCATCTGCTTTTTCATCCCCAACTATGTCGGAATGTCCTGGTACCCATCTAAGTATGACTTTGTTAGTATTGGCCAGAGTGTTTAAATTGTTTTTACAGTTCTGGACTAGTTTAGAGTAGGACTCTAGGGATTCCAGTGCCAGCAGAGCAGCTTGGCTGTCTGAGTTGATGTAGATGTATTGGTTTCTTAGGATTCTCTCAATATTGATCTCCACGCATTTATTTATTGCGAAGAGTTCAGCCTGGTAGATTGAGGCCTCTTTCCCCATGCTGACGCTAGCTTTGAGCTTTGGCCTCTCACCGTAGATACCACATCCAACGTCATCACCCTTTTTAGATCCATCAGTGTACCACACGTGGCTTCCCTCCTTAAAGTCCATTTGGTCGTTTAGCCATTTGTCTCTCGGAGGTATTTACACTGTGTACAGTTTGGTGAATTTGCATTCCACGTAAGTGTCGTCAGTGGGCATGCTTAGTTTTTTGTTATCAAAGACAAGGGCCTCTAGTTTGATAAGCACTTGAGAGCGCCATTTTGGCCTTGTTAGTGTGCATATCCTATATATGCACTGCTTCGCCTCCTTTTGCACATGCAGGTGGAGTGGCGTTAGATCGAGCAGTGCATCCAAGGCTGCCCCCGGTGTTGAGCATAAAGCTCCTGTTGCTGTTAAGCAAGCTGTACGCTGTAGACTGCTTAACCTTGTGATGGCTGTCTTTTGGTTGGCTTTGTTACACCAGTGATTACAGGCCTCACTACCGCTTTGTAAAGCCACAAAGCAATTTTGGGTCTTATGCCCCATCTTGCTCCTGCCATTCGACAGCAAGTCCACATGGCCATTTTTGCTTTGTGTATTATGCTATTCAAATGAGCGTTCCAAGTTAGCTTTTGGTCAAAGGTAACCCCTAGGTACTTGACCTCATTTGAGTATGTTATTTCCTGTCCATTCAGTTTTAGTTTGACGAGCTTGTCTAGTTTCCTTTTTTTTGTAAAGGGCACTAGTACTGTTTTGCTCGCATTGATGGACAGGTCATTCTCTTTGCACCATTTATTTATGGTGTTAAGCGCTCCTTGCATTAAGTTCGAGATTGTGTGGAGGCACGGACCTTTGATTATGACTACAAGGTCGTCGGCATATCTTTGTGTGTCATAGTCTAGGTCCTTCATAGTTGCTAGGAGTTGGTCCACTGCTAGGGTCCATAGTAGTGGGGATAGTACGCCTCCTTGTGGACATCCTCTTGTGGTGTAGAATGTATGCTCAATTGCATTGAGGGTCAGAGTGACTATTCTATTTGAAAGCATGCTCTGGATCCATCTGATGGTGCTTTCGTCCACGCCCTTTGATGCCAATCCCTTGAGGATAGTCTCTGTGGGTGTGTTGTCGAAGGCACCCTCGATGTCAAGGAAAGCACATAGAGCTGTTTCCTTGTCCTCTAGGGTTTTTTGCACTTTGTCGACCAGATCAAGTAGTGCAGTTTCCGTAGATTTCCCCTTTTGGTAAGCATGTTGGCTCAGACTCAGATATTTCGCTCTAATGTGCTGATCAATGACTCTTTCCATCGTTTTAAGTAAGAACGATGATAGACTAATTGGTCTGAAGGATTTAGGTTGTGAGTAGGTAGTCCTTTTTCCCTGCTTTTGGTATGAAGCGCACCTTGAATCTAGTCCATTGTTCTGGTATGGTCCTCCAAGCAAAGCTAGCTCGGAATATTCTTACCAGGTGCGGAGTGATTAGGTTTTGTCCTTGCTGTAATAATGCAGAAATGATACCGTTTTCTCCCGCCGATTTAAATGGTTTAAATTTTTTCAGTGCCCATATAACTTGGTTTGGTCTGAAGATATTTGCAGCCAAATTCCAGTCGTTGTTGTGTGCCCTCCGGGCTTGTGTGCTCCTTTGGGTGCATAACTGAATATCACTGGTGGGGTACGAACCTGGGAAGTGGATGGTTCTAAGCAAGTCCATTGTTTCCACCTCCGTGGTCGTAAAGCTGCCATTAGGCTTTTGAAGTAGGCCTAGGTAATTGGTTGGTGTCTTGGAGAGGATTTTGTGAATTCTCGCTCCTTTATGTGTTTGGGCGATCTCTTCACAGAACCTCCGCCAAGACCTCCTTTTGGATTTTCTGATCTGTTTGTTATACTCAGTCAATGCTCTACCATACCTTTCCCACTCGTTTGGTCTGGTTGAGTGATTGAATATGTGACGGGTGGACACACGGAGCTTTTCCAGCCTTTTGTTCCACCATGTCGTTGTGTAATGTGTGATTGATTCTCGCAATGGGCAGCTCAGTTCGTAGGCCTTATGAGAGTTGGTTTACTGCCATATTGAGGGAATCTGGATTTTTGACATATTTTGGGATATCCTTTAGATGGTCCTCCAGGTGAGCCTTGTTGGCTTCCCAGGAAGTTTCTTTTGGATTTCTTCGTGTTTGTGGTTCCATATCTAACGGGCCCTTTACACTAAATATAATATGTTTGTGGTCCGACATTGAATTCTCGCAACTAACGTGCCAGTTACTTAGGCAGTTTGCTGCCTTTTCAGTTGCAAAAGTTATGTCTAGTACTTCTTGTCTTGCTCTGGTCACGAAGGTTGGCGTGTTGCCCCTATTTAACAGGTGTAGACAGTTGGTAAAAATAAATTCTGAGAGTAACTCACCCCTTTTGTTGATGCCGGTGCTCCCCCAGATGGTGTGATGAGCGTTTGCGTCGCAGCCCACAATCAGTTCTGCCTTTTGTGCTTCAGCGTACTCTACAACTTTAGCCAGTTCTTCTGTGGGGTCATGTTTCTCTCCGGGCAGGTAGGCGGAACAAATCAACACCTTTTGTGAGCCCTTTCCTTTGAGATCAACATACGCAGCAACAAGATCATCGCTGCATAGTCATGCAGCGATGATCTTGTTGCTGCGTATGTTGATCTCAAAGCGCAGGTGTGTCTACAGAACTCTGTAACAGGCAAGAAATTCATATTTTTGTTAAACACGATGCAGGCCCTTGGTTTGGATCCTTTTTCGTGTATTTATACCTTACCTGCTTTGTTAGTCCTATTCCCATGGTTTTGGTGTTGATCCATGGTTCTTGTATGAGGGCGATGTTTAGGCCATTTTCGCCGATAAGTTTCTCTACGACCGCTGTGGCCGCGATGGCGTGGTGTAGGTTGGCCTGCAGAAACGTCACCCCCCCCCCCCCCCCCGTGTGCTGCGTCTTTATTGGCCCCGGTTCTGGGCGTGGGCCTGCCCTTGCCGGCCCCCTCTTCCTCTACCCCTGGAGCGGTTGGAGCCCCTATTGCCCCCCCTGTTGGTGGGAAACCGCCCGTGTTCCCGATGTACCCGCTGTAGGATGGGATGCAGAGTTGGGAGGGACTGCCCGTTTAGGTCCCAGAAGGACCTTTCGGGCGGGTGTGTGGTTGGGGTCCCTCGACGTTGACGGGTTTTGCGGTGGTGGGGTTGGGGACGTGTTGGGTTCCGGCTGTTGGGTCTTTGGTGTACCCTTTAGCCGAAACTGGACCTTACGGAAGCCTAGGCTTGCCTTTAGGTCCATCTTTCGGAGATTCTCCACTGACTGGTCGTCTAGGGCAACGGTCACCATGACCCCGCCTTTCTCGACCTTTGTGTGGAGAATCTTCCAATACTTTGTGTACAGCCCGAAGTTCTGTGCACAAAGTAGCGACAGTGACATTTTCACGTCGAAGTCGCGTAGGTCAGGGATGAACACCATCCCTATGTTAGGCTTTGGAAGCTCATTTTCGGGTATGACCCTGAGGTTGGCTTCTGGCCATGGCTTGAGGGATGGTGTCGTCTCTTCAAGCCAGGCTTTGGACCGCTGGTCCTCGCACGTGATGAGCAACCTGGCTTGTGCGCTTAACCTACGAATTTAGGTCCTTCGGCCATCTTCAGAGTCGAGATATTCTGCAGGAATGTGTAGCAGAGAGACTCCAGTTGAGTGTCCGACATCGGACTGGAGTCCTTGATCCCGACTCTGATTTGGCTCAGGACCTCGCTGTAGGCCTGCGCTTGTTGGGGTTGGGTTATGGGTTGGGTTGGGGGGGTTTCACTCACCCTCGGGTTTTTGGGTAGGTTACCCTGCGGTGATTCCTCCTCCGAGCGCAGCCGTTTGACCGGCTTTTGCCCGGGTTTGGATTGTGAGCCCCCAAACTTGTAGCCCATCTTTTTGAGTTCCGCAAAGCTCTTTACGGACAGTTTTAAAGCCTCTTCGTGCTTCAGTCCCAGTCCTACTAGAGCTTTGTAGCGGCCTCGCGTGGAGCCTCCCAATTAGCGTTAGCGACTGAGCTCCCCCTCAGTCACGCATCTCTCGGCACGGTAGGTCACACCTGTAGATTGGGGTTTTTGGGGTTGAGGTTGTCTCCTCCGGGAAAGGGTGTGGGTGAGGACCAAAGGAGTGTGAAAGGATGCTGATGGTGGAGGGATGGGATGTTTGGAGTGACAGGATGTAGGGTTGAAAGAAAGAAAGAAAGAAGAAAGAAAAACATTTATTCATGACAAGTATCGTGTCACGAAAAGGTCCCGCCTCAGCATAATGCCGACTCAAGAGCCGGCGCTGATCTTCCGGCGGAACCTGAAGTGTGTCACGGTGTCTGCAGTACGCACGGCTTAAGCTGAACGCGACCAGTTTGACAGCGCTGTCTAGCGACGGCGACCCGAACTACCGGAGTGTCAAAGTCACGTGCAAAACCTCTGCCGTGAGTACTACAGACAGACAGAGTACAATAGGCCGACAATAAACTATAAAATAACTAAATAATAAAAACAAACAAGTACAGATAACACAGATAAGGATATGGTAAAAAATTTGGAAAGTTACAAGACACCAAAGAGAAAGACAATCGCTGATGAACATAACATAATAAATACAAGATGGGACATAAAACGTAGGTAAGTACAAAGAATTAAAGATATATCATATCAGAAATCTATGAACGCTAAACACACATAAGTATTTCATATACATTATTTTACTTATTGGGTTGGGAGTACCTGTAGGGCGGGAGTGCCGATCCAGGTGTCGTCTCTCATACTTTGCTGTCTCAGATCCGGGGTAGATGGTAAATAGTGTGACGCCCATTCTCGATCTTCGACATTTCCAGGGTGCACGACCCACGCGCTGGTGGGTTCGCCTCAGGTCTGTACGTCGGCAGTGCCTGAGGCGACGGGGACGTGTATGAGCAGACTTGGGGAGGCGAATCGATAGCCCTGCGTCACATACCAGGGCGTATTCAACCCCCCCCCCCGCACCCCTACATTCGCGCATAATCAAATGTCATCATATAAATAAGTTTCTGTCAAAAATTACATTTTTGCTACAAGCTTTTATTGCCGACTGTACTTTTCTTTATACCGTCATCAACTACTCATTGAGACGATTCTAACGAGCCCAAACTCGATGGGGTTATGTGGTTTTATTACAGAGTTCCTATGGCCACCTTCCAGCTCCATCATCAGATCAGCTCCACGTCATCATAATATTGTATTGTCACACGATTTGCATATTCGTGCAAAATTTCGGCTCAATCGGAAACCGAGAAGTGGATTAAATTTAACTTGCAAGATTTAATTACAGACAGACAGACAGACAACGGGACAGGTGAAAGTAAAAAATAAAAGCTTGTAAAATAGTGAATAACGGAATAAACAAGCGGTTAAAAAAACGGTATACGCTTTGCCGCTCTCCGTAGGCACAAACTGTAATAATTAGGTATTAATTCGTTAATCCAATAACAGATTTATTTAAACAAAAGCACAACGCCCTGCATAACTGTTTTAGACAGCTTTTCCTGCAGTAATATAAACATTATGCTTGCATCATGCGCAGCAGCGGTGCGGTGATAATAATTTACAATTAGGATCTGTCTAGACGGGGCGCTATTTTTAACCCGCCTGTCCACAGGAAATGCCGAGTATGAAGCTCCTACGTTAAAGTACACGGTTAATGCATTGTGGTGCGGTAAATCTTTATACTAGTCGTGACTTGGATTAAGATGTGAGAAGATTTAGTTTTATTATCAGCATTATGGTTGACTTGGTTTTTCTAATGGTTGTGGACAGGTGGGATAGGGTATTTTTTTAGCCTAGATCAAACTAAATATAAGTCACCAGCTTTAGTACCAGCATTCTCACTCATACTATTTCTTACAATTCAATTCAATTAATTTTATTTCGGACCAAGTCCATTTATAACGTGTTAGTAACATTTTACTTAAATCTAGGGTCAATATTATATTAATACACATTAACACATAAGGGTGCATGCAGTTGCACCCAGTGCTTCAGCCACGGTGAGTCCCACCTGTCGACCAGCGTGCACAGGATGGTATTCGAGCTGGCGCTCAGCAGCGAGCTACAGCGCTTCCTGATGATCGCGTGGAAGCCGTCGACCCGACCCTCCGCGAACATGCCCGAGGCACGAGAATATTAACCGCAGATTAAATTAACTTTAAGTACCAAACTTTTTGCACACTCTTCATTACTTACGAGAGTAGCCGCAATTAATATTTAATTTTCATTGTTTCAGAAACCCTACAGCGAATCAAAGAGTGGTAAGTATTATCGAATAACTTATAACCTTCAAGGGAATATACAAAGGGGGGGTAGATAGTTAAGGCACCCTACTTTTTGCAACTATGTAAGCAGCAGGATGTTGCACAATGCGCATATCAAGATTAGTCAAGGATCATTAGGTTAATCCCGTGTCAAGGGTACGGCATTGACGGCAGCACGTAATGGTCATAAAATCAATAGTTTACGATGACATATTCGCGAAACTATGCGAACTTGGAAAGTGTTACACACTTTAGTAGTGGGGAGCCTTGACGACTCATTGTTACTAAACTAATGCATATATAAGGGAGGCTGCGCCCTCTCAGATTCATTCCGTATTTGCACCTCTCTCTGTAAAGTAGTAGTTTACTTCAATATAAAGTTATCACTACTCTGAAGTTTTACTCATCGTCTACAAGAAATTCCTGCAACACAGCTCAGCGTGTCTCTCCAAATTGAAAAGCTGACAGGCGACTTTTCTAGATACATTAGCCGTTCATGTGGAGTAACAATTTATCGCATATTTTTTAATGTCCAAAACATGAATCCGTTAACTCTTCAGGAATAATAAATAATCGCATGACTAGCGTCCATCCGGTATAGGTTTGTTGCAACAATCACGTAAAGAAATACGTTTTCTGAAAAAAAAAGAGGGGATGGGAAATGAAATTTTGGCGACATGAATAATTTGGGAAAATGAGATTCCAAAAAGTACGGAAACCAGCTGGTCGATCACGTAACGCATTGTACGTGCGTCAGGTGGATCTGAATGTCACTTTTTGTATGGGAAAATGACAGTTGAGTGTCGCCCTAACGCGAGTTCGGAATGATAAGTGTTTACCGCTCTCTTGGGTAAAGATTTGGTTGACCAAGGCCCGATTTTGTAGATGCGTTAAACCCAATGTCAGATCAAATTTTAGTAACGCAGTATATTTTTTGACAGTACTTACCAAAATAAGGTGTACCGGATCTGTTAAAACCAAGGGTAAATATGTAACAGCGCGTCGCACAAGTAATAGTTAACAATGGTTATTTATAGATTTCGAGTTTATGTACCGGCAGAAACAATTACAGTGAACGCTGCAGTCGTAATTGGTTTAACGCGCCAACACACACGCACACACACAGGCTTATCTATGTTGACACATGGAAGGACGGCTGGTGGGTTATTATTATATGTAACTTTCGGATTTATTTAAATGTATGCCGCGTTCTCGCTTCCACGCTCGTCGTTCTAACATATCAGAGCGAGCATAAATATTTAAATGAGAAAGAGATGAAACAAATAAGTGACCCTGCACATGTGTGCCATGTGTGTGATAATTTAGAGAGTAATTTACAGTAATGGAACACTGTAGAATAAGTTGCAAATTACATCATTGACAAAAGCTTCTAAATATGTGATGGTAATGATGTGCACGTGTGACGAATGGCTGACTGATATTGGTTGACTATATACAACGATGTTTGAGCGACCGAACACAAGTGGTTGAGTGCCAACCACAGCACAATCCTGCATATTCAACTTTTCACACACGCCGCGATTGCAACAAATACACACGTGGTTTACCACGTCATCGAGGATGTACGTAGAGTCGGCATCACATAGTAGCAGCCAAGTAACCAAATATATCGCAACACGTCTTTATTACTGTTAGAGGACAAGTTAAAATATCTTATTACTAAAACCTTTTTTCGGTTATTATTTCAAAGGTCACAAACAGAGTTACAGTATAAAGGGTGAATTCAACGTTTTTACGCCGTTTTTTTTCCCGTCAGCAAATATTGTGAACTGATTTAGTTAATATTTTTTAACATATAACAATACCGGTACGGGGTTTTATTTCATCAAAGTTATCGCTGGTTGTCCTAATTTTGGGGATATAATGTGAGAGGATAATGATTTTAGAAAGGAGCGTTCTGAACCGCCGGTCTCACCCTTTACTTTAAAAAATATACATAGTAGGTCTGTGTGCCACGCTCTGCCTGCGGCGAGAACTAATTGAACCTCTGTTTGAACAAACCGCGATAAACTTGTAATGTTTAACTGCACAAATAACTGCCTGTCCGTCCATTCAATATTGGTTACTGGGGTATCAATTGCGGACTGTTATTAAATTCACGTTATTGGTTTTCGTTAATTTCTAACTGTATTATTGTGGAATGTAGGATCACAATAATCAGAACATATACAGGGTGTACCAAAAATGGAGTGTGAACCGATCAAGGGCATAACAGGTATCGTGTTCTGATAAGAAAAAAGTAAGAGAAAAAAAACACGTTTTTTTTTCATTTGTATGGCCGTTGGCCGACTGGGGCGAACTGCAACATACAAACAATACAAATGCAAAAAAAATATCGCGTCAAAAAAATCTTGGTTTTTTCTTATCAGAACACGATACCTGGTATGCCCTTCATCGGGTCACACCCCATTTTTGGTACACTGTAGATAGATAGGGCAACTCATTCTGCGCTTGGTTGTATGTGTGGGTGCGTACGCCTGTAATGACTACTGCCGTGACCATAGAGGAAATAGGGGGACTCACACACACAGACACACAGGAGTGACAACGATGTAAGCATAGACCATACAATACCAATACCACAAGTAAGAACAAACAAGAAACAATGTCATATTTCCTGTCTCTCATTGCGTATAGGAATTTATAGTTTGTTTTTCAGCAGCTGTCATTTAGTCATCCCTCTTTTGCGAAATTGCGAAAAGAAATTGGGTTTAATTAATAACAGTAAATCTAGAGATGCCAATAATTCATTAAATTGAATCATCTATCTGAAAAAACATCACAAGAAAATCTCCTCAAATTTTCACAGAATAATCGAAGACAAATCCAGCGCAAAAAAAATGTAGAAAAAAATGTCTTCCCAAATGGCTGGCACTTTAAAAACATAGTAAAAGTAATAGTTGAGATCAGTTGAAGTGAGACGCGAGGTCGGGCTTTATTTTTTATGGTGAAATGAGTGCGTAAGCTCCGCATTTTAAGTTTCAGAGGTAATTTCTAGAGCATCTTAGTCATTGGGCTAAGTAGACTGTGCTGTTTTAAAAAGTAACGATAAAGAATGTCCGTCATTTAGGGACTTAATTTTCCTATTCACAGGCCTCTCCTCTAATTTTTCATGTCACAAGCCTCGTTTAAGTTTTTGACCTCGTCCTTTTATGTTTCAGTGTCTAAACGCTACACTGCGCATGTGTCTACAATAGTACATTACGTACTTAGGGCGGTGAATTCGTAAATGGCCCAGATCGCAGGTGTTTGTGGCCCGAACCGAAGGTGAGGGACATAAATATGCGATCTGGGGCTTTACGAATTACCGCCCGTGGTGAGTAAACAATTTTACGTCTTCATCTGGCCACAATGCGAGTTTTACCGTACGCGCAGCGTGCGGTATAACTCGCATTATGGCCAGTTGTGACGTAAAATTATTACCGTTTCAACTCAGACTGCTGAGAGCGTCTTTAGGCACTTAGCTTTTTGTTTTAAGCGTACAAGTACATGCTACCGAGGCATCCTCAGAAACCGCCAAAAGGGCTTAGTCACAATTTTGGACCAAGAAGTTATCCGAAAGCGTAGTACATATATTCCAAAGCAACTCGGCGTTGTAGTGAAGTAATAGAATTAGAAGAAAAAACTGATACTAGGATTGACCTTCTGGAAGCAAGAAATAAATGCACACATCTATATGTGGCCAGTCGTTTGGAGCCAGAAGGCTGCGGAGTCTGCTTACCACCCCGTAGGAGGTATATTAGATTGCCACCGTCGGGTCGTCGTATAAAACAATTGGCCAATGTTGACTCAGTTTAACAAAAACCCGAATCAAATTAGACCCAAAGCGTGTTTGAAGCGTCTCTGTGCTTATCACACGTTCCTAATAATTTACATGGATAATATAAGTGTCTTAATGTCTTTGTACCTAATTTTAGTCACGCTCGATAAGCCGCCATTTTATCGCCGCCCTTTATACCTATTTAGATTAGCCGGAATTCGGAAATTATGGCGCGAGGAATAGTGGCTTGAGAACTAAACAGGCTTAAGTGACAGTCCCGGCATTGTAGTTTGAGTTTTATCACAGCGAACATTTATTTTATATTCCCACACCACCCTCTTAGTGGTTATGGTTAGATAATTTTTGTTCTTAGTTTTGTTAGACCGAAGACATCGCAACCTGGGAGGGCTCCAAATAACATTCTGTGGGTGGCTGTTGTTCCTAGATATAAGGAGATTTTTACATATAGGTACTTGACATTATTTCAGTTGGCCGAATCGCATGAAAGTAGTCCTTTCTGGAGGACTTTTTCAAGACTCTGGTCTGGAGAGGGCCAGACATCAACATTAACGGCGAGCACGTAACTCACCTTCGGTTTGCTGACGATATAGCAGTCTTGGCTGACCATGGATGACTTAAGTACGATGCTCGATGACCTCAGTAAAGCCTCCGAGCGAGTTGGTCTAAGGATGAACATGGATAAGACAAAGATCATGCCAAACCTCCATGTACCAACTCCCATTTCAACGTCCAATATTCCGCAGTGTCTCAAGACGAGAGTCTTTGACCAGTGTCACTGGCAAGTGATGACGTTTGGCACAGAAACGTGGTCGCTTACTATGGGCCTCATAAAAAGGCAGTCACCCAAAGGGCAATGGAGAGGGCTATGTTGGGAATTTCTCTGCGCGATCGCATCAGAAATGAGGCTATCCGCAGCAGAACCAAGGTAACCGATATAGCCCTCCGAATCGCTAAACTTAAGTGGCAGTGGGCGGGGCACATTACACGTAGAACCGATGGCCGTTGGGGCGGAAAGGTTCTCGAGTGGCGACCACGTACCGCAAGGCGCAGAGTGGGTAGGCCCCCCACAAGGTGGACTGATGACCTGGTAAAGGTCGCGGGAGTCCGCTGAATGAGGGTGGGTTTGGGGGAGGCCTATTTCCAGCAGTGGACGTCTTTCGGCTGATATGATGATGATGATGATGGGACCTTTCAAAAAGCAACTGTACTGTCCTAGGTAGAAGATTCTAATTCCAAGAATATAACTGTAATTGGAATTAGAATCAAAGTCGGCCACATAAACTTATCTCAACCATACCTATATCTACAATTTCTATTTGTCTATGGGGTGGGGTGTCTAGAAAATAAGCTCATCGCTCAGCTGAAACACGTCTTAGTCACAGAATGACTCAACAATTCGGGTACGGAGGATAAGTAACGCCAAAGCAATAAAATACTTGTTATTGCCTAAATCAATTAAGGGCGGGTTGCACCAACATGCGATTACAGACCGATCTGCGTTGAATGAAAATTATTGAATCGTAACAAACAAAAAAACATGTACTTATCTATTAGAAGAAAGAAGAAGACGAAGAAAAACATTTATTCATGAGTTTCATGACATATACAAGCAAATCAGATGAAAGCGCTCGAGTCGAACAGCGCCATCTGGCTGCGAACAATGAAATTATTACTTTTCGCCTTACGTTACCTTACTTAAATATGGCGCCGGCAGTAGCAAATTCCATATGTAGAAATTTTCACTGCTCGGCAGAGGAAGGGGAAAAATGTAACACACACACTTAGGGTGGTAAGAGAAAGCCTGTGCACATTCCTTGTTTTACAGGTGTGTAATGAACTAGATGGAACCGGTGTAAATATAATTATTAATAAATTTACATGTAAAATACTGAATTTTATAAATAAATATTTGAATCTGAATCTGAATCTGGTAGAGGACAGTTTAATGCTGTTTGGTAGTTTACACACCAGGACACCTCGGCGGCGGCACACGGCGGTCGAGGTCTCGAATCCCGGCTCGTACCAATGACATTCTCAATATATTTTTTTTATATAACTACGTTAACCCATTCAGGGCCCAAGACGACACATATGCGTCAGACCGCCGTAGTCGCTTTCCGCTACATACGAGGAAAACCACGAGCGTAGCGCGTAGCGATTCTGGGCAATTAATGTGTTAAAACGATTTGACCTCATTTCCAGTAATGGAATACCCAATATCGGGGTAATAACAGAGGAATTAAAATTCCCATTAGAGATCGTCGAGTGTACAAGTATTGGAATTTTCCCGATTCTATCAGAACAATGTTAAGCATTTATTGAACCAAGTATTCTTTTATTGAAATGCTTTTTAGTGCTGCGAACAATTTGTACGAGTATCATAGAGCGAGGACATAGGTACAAGATCATATACCGCGGAATACCGGCCCCGTAGTACTTGTGTTGGCAAGAATTTATCGATAGTTATAAAGTTAACTACACACCGTCGTTATAAAACGCTCGAATGCGCGCGATATCGCTTCGCCGCTAACCCAATCTGCACGGGTGTGGGTGTGATTGGGTTATGTACGGGATTACGGCAAAATCTTGCGGCACGAGTACGTTTTGACTTTGTCACTGGGGCCAATCGATGGCGTTTTCTATTCTAATTTGATTTTATTAATGCACTCGGTCGAATCCTAATAAAACCTACATTGTCATGTCATGACGAATAATGACTAATTGAAAAAAAAAGCATAAATGTGTTTTTTTGCTAGCTCATTAAACCACACATTTTAATAACGGAAAATTTTAATTGCTTACCTACAAAATACTGACAGTGCACCAAAAATACTGACTTGCACATCCAAATTTAACAATTTCACATCAAAACCGAATTTTGATGAACGATTGGTATTTTAGCCGTGCATGTCAGTATTTTTAGGCTGGTAGGTTTTTTTATGATGTGCCTTTAAATGCTATGCTTGTTACTACTCGTTTTAAATACATCGATCTGTGTCGCTACCACGAACTTCAAAATTCGAACTTCGGGTATTTCCATCTCTATCGCACTCCCTTACTCGAGTGACAGGGATGCATGTATTACGAACTTCGACTTTCGAAGTTCGTGGTAGCGCCGCTGCACCCATTGTGGTTCTTTATCTTTACTCTGCAAAAAATTACTTTCAGCTGTTTTGATACTTGTTCAATAAATTATATTTCGTCTTCTTTACTTATTCTATGTAATTAACTAAATTTACTGAGTAAACAAAGTCTAGACGTAATTTACATATAAATTGGCAACAATAATAAATTAACAACGAATTTGCTGAACAAAAGCTGTGTTCAAACAATGCTAGTTTAATTGAGACTAAATTCGAGTTTGTGACGTTTTACACTAATACATATTATGATATGAAGAGGTCTGTGAGATTGTAGCTTTGTGAGTTTATCACTTTGTATGTTTTGGGTAATCGCCTGAACCGATTTCAAAAATTGTTTCACCTGCCTGTAGAATGGACTTATTTCTGGATGGTTATAGGCTATATTTTATCTCCCGGGTTTGCCTGCGTTTTCTTTGCAATACGCGGGCGAAGCCGAGTTATACCTAATATAAAACTAGAAACATGAAAAATACTAACTACGTAACTCAAGTTACATTTCTAACGTTCATTAAAACGTAGTGCTTCTATATTTATAACTGAATTCATCGAATTTACAGTGGAAATTCATTTTGCCGAGTTTATTCGACGCAATAACATGAATGTTAGTGGTTTTTATTCATTACTCGCGTCGTAACAGTTTTAAAGAGGTCAGCTTGCAATGTACTCTATTGAATTCGACACGTTTTATTTCATTTTATTAACACATTCATTGCCAAGAAACGCTACGCGCTACGCTCGTAGCCGATCCCGTGGTTTTCCTCGTATGTAGCGGAAAGCGACTGACGCATATGTGTCGTAATGGGCCCTGAATGGGTTAAACAACTTTCTAAAGGAGGTGGTACTCTGTTTTTCTTCATGTTTTAGTTGGCTATACAATATATAGATCGAAGCGCGAACTTATGAGTATATTGCCGGCCAAACACATTCACTGCCAAGATTCGCTACGCTCGTAGACGATCCCGTGGTTTTCCTCGTATGTAGCGGAAAGCGACTACGGCGTAGGTGCCCGCTAAGCGCGTTCCTGGCAGTGAGTGTTGAAAATGAGCTTTTCTAAGTTTTTCGCCGTAATGTCCGTGTCTATATAATCTATATTAATAAAATCTATTTCAAAGACGGTAAAGTGCCAGTCTGACTCGCGCACCGAGGGTTCCTTACAAACTTACATACTCTATACCCGTCGCGAGCCCATTCATAGTAATCAAAATCATAATCATAATAATTTATTTATAAAACCAATTTACACGTCGAACATACGTCATTCTGGAAAAATCTTAACACCACATAGGAGAAGATACAGGCCGTCTGCACTTTGTTACTAATAATTAGCAATATTGTACGTTTAGTTTTTCAGCGATAATTCATTATCACGGCTACCGATTGATATAATTAAAATTTTATTCGAAAAAAAAAACACCTTTATGGTGCTGACAGACAAACACATGTAAAAGAACATCGATCATTCACCGTGTAACTGAACCAAACATAGGGCCAAACATCGCTACCAAAGTTTTCAATTCTAGCGAACGCTCTAGTAAATGCTGTGGGCAGGGTGGTGGCGGAGCGATAACAAAATTGCTCGGCTCGGTAAAGAGCTCGAAGCAAACCTACTGTCATGTTATTTCGCCAGACTCGCTAGAATGTTCGCTAAAACGCTCCTGTTTATTTAAACATGTATAATGTAACATTCACTAGTCAGAATACTCATTATAATTTAATGCTCAAGTGCATCTTTTAGACGTAAACTGTTGCGTCTTCATTTAAATTAACGCTGTTTTTCAACAGCTGCCTTGCTAATGCTCTTCATTTACATAATTAGTTAATTATCTCAACGAACATCAGCTCACATACGCCATTTTTCCACTAAGCACGAATTCCTCATCAACACATGAACAGTATGCAGACCTGTTATGGTTGAAATTATTTAAATGTGGCCGACTTTTAATAATGCTGTTACTGAAATTTGAATCTTCTACCTCGAATATGCTAGTGCGATAGAGAAACACGAATGATGCAAATTGCGTTTTGCGGTAGTCGCTCCGTTTTCTTACAAAAGGGTTTACTTGATATGGGATGTGATGTTACTTACGACCTATGGTTCCGAGTGACCGCAATCTGCGGCACAGTAAATGTATGTACCTACTCGTAGCGACACATTCACTCCCGAGCGCTACGCTCGTAGCCGATCCCGTGGTTTTCCTCGCAGTGAGAGTGTTGAAGCAGTATACGAGTAGCTTGTCACTTTCACTGCCAGGAACCCGCCTAGCGGGCGTCTACGCCGGAGTCGCTTTCCGCTACATACGAGAAAAACCACGGGATCGGCTACGAGCGTAGCGCGTAGCGATTCTTGGCAGTAAATGTGTTATCCATACAAATGTCCGATGTAACGCAGTCACAGAGACACGCATTGCTACAATAAACTTAAGTGCAACTCGGGGTAGTCGGCGGTACTTCCCATCAATCCGCGTGCCGCGCATATGCCGCGTTGGACAAAGTTGGAGAGCGCAGGTGTAAAAAGGTCTTAAGAGTGCCCAGCACACTCGACTCAAGACGACTTTCCATACAAACGTAGTTGGTTCTCATTTTAAAAAGGCATACTGAGTTAACATTGACTTTTTACACACACAATGGGGTCCGCCATATCTAGGTCGAAAACTAGTTTATATTACTATCAATTATATAAACGTAAAAGTCCTGACTGACTGACTGACTGACTTATATATCAACGCCCAGCCCAAACCGTTGAACCTAGAAAGCTGTTTTTTTTTCACAATAGGTAGTCTATATAACGCAAGTACCCACTAAGAACGTATTTTTGAAAATTCCAAATTCTAATTCGGGTTAAGGGAGGGTTGAAACTCCTCATTACAATACAAGATAAGTAATTTTAGGGTTTTGGAAAAACTCACCCCTAAGCGGATTAAATAGGGGTGCAAAGTTTGTATGGGAGAAACTCTTTTATTGAGATACAAAATTAAAAACGACAGAAACAACGATATAAACGACTTCCACGCGGATGGAGTCGCGGGCAAAGCTAGTAATATTATAAATGCGAAAGTGTGTCTGTGTGTCTGAACTGATTTGGATAATATTTGGTATGGAGATAGTTTGACTGCCGGGGAAGGACGTAGGATAATTTTTATGGGGGTTGAAAGTATGAAGCTACGATAAAAACGAGTTCTACGCGGACGGAGTCGCGGGCAGAAGCTAGTAGGAAAAAAAGAAGCGATTGGAGACTACGTACATAAACGTTCTACACGCCTATTGTAACTAAAATGTCATTAAAATTCGTTTGTCTTTATCTGTCACTTTGACATTTGAGTTCGTCAGAAAGATACAAAGCAATTTATTTAGCAGAGGGATTTTAAGTTTTATGAATAGTGTGCAAAAATTGCAAAACGTTCTACTCATTATTTTGTTTTTACATTCTAATATAATACAATAACTAGTTTCCGACCAAGATATGTCAGATCCCATGGTGTATACAAAGTTTAGTGTTATTCTAGCATGTCATTTTAAAATTAGAACTCAACATCGTTTGTATGGACCTATGATGTAAAATAAAAAAGAGCTAGATAGGTTATAAGCGCCCCAAAAGAGGCAAACTAAAACTGTGTCACTTGCACCAGCTTGCCTCAGTTTCGCGTCATGAATAGAAACGTATAAACGTGTCTCAGCTGTCAGATTTGGTGACCATTTTTAAACACGGAATCTCGTATAGACAACGTATCTACCTCTTTTATATAACATCATTGGTATGGAGCGTCCTGGCGACTCTTAAAAGAGACTAGTTGAGATACTGCCTTAGCTATATATTTACTGTGTGCGGTTGCCGCATGTTTCTATTGCGCAACTTTGCGCGTCAAGTTCTTAATGTCTTCAAGTGAGTTTTGCGATTAAAAAGTTTAAATCGCTTGGTTGAGTTTGTTTAATGTGATTTTCAATTTAGTTTGGAGAAGAATTTATGTAACGTAATTTCAGAGTTAAAGCATGGTTTCTGATATTTTTGTTATTTTTAGTTTTCTTTGTTTTCCTATGGGGAATTAGAACGTGATAAGCTGTCAAAGATTCTAAACAAAATGTATTCGTCTAATTCTCACACCTCTTGATGGACAGAAATGAATGCGGAGATAGACTGCCCGAATTAGAACGAACGTGATAAGCTGTCAAAGATTCCAAACAAAATGTATTCGCCTAAGCTAATTCTTACAATGCAATGACTACTGCGTACTGCAAAGAACGCAGGCAAACCCGCGGGATAAAATATAGCCTATAACCATCCTGGAAGTACATTCTACACTCAGGTTAAAGATTTCATTAAATCGAAGAAGCGGTTCCGGAGGTTACCCATTACGTACAAACTTATAAACTTTCAGTGCTACAATCTAACAGACTTTTTATAATATTATTTTCACATTTATAATATCAGTGTGATGTGATAAATGATACCATAGTTAGCACAATAGATTTTTATCTCTTATATATTGATATTTAAATAAATGTTTAGTAAAATAAAATAAAAATAGAGCGAGTAGAACTTTTCATACAAAATCTAATTGCTATTTTTTTTCTATCGTCATTTATTAGCAACACCTGGTTCCCGACCTAGAGATGGCGGGTCCCATTGTGTATAAAAAGTGTCATGTTATTCAAGTATGCCTTTTTTTAAATGAGAACTAAACTACGTTTGTATGATTGGCTAGAGTAAGTTAGACCCCTTTCTTCCCGTGGGTGTCGTAAAAGTCGACTAAGGGAGCAGGGTTGAAGTGTGTTGTGGGCGATGGCTAGCAACCTATCACTGCAATTTCACATTTTGTCGATCTTTTATACCCATAGTTATGTTAAAAGTGGCGCTGGAACATAAGTTTAATGTGCTCTGCCTACCCCTTTTGGGAATAAAGGCGTGAATGTATGTATGTATGTATGTATATATGTATGTATAAAAATAACAATCTTGCAATACGTGAAACCCAAGTAAAATCCAATATCCAAGAAACGTTTTCCTTCCCAAAATAGAACATAGACAACATAATCTAGTTTTATCTCTTTCTCCGATACCCAAAGGTTGTCTGGAAGAGATCGCTCTTCAGCGATAAGACCGCCTGTTGTCTATCTCTACCTACACGTTATTGTATTGTTTTTCTTTTTAACTGCTTTGTTTGTGTGAGGTGTGCAATAAAGAGTATTTGTATTGTATTGTATAGACAACGTATTTCGAAATGTTCGTACCCCGCGAACCCGTCTAATCTATCGCAGATCTAGTGTTAGAGGCGTTTTCCATCTCGCATTCGCTCCGCCATGTTGGCGCTGGCAGGCTTTTGTTCATACTGCTACAGGCACTTGGTTGCCCTCTGTAAAAACGCCGTAACAACTTTGAACTTCGTAGGATGTTGAGACCTTTGTTATTAGGAAGAGCGCATTTTCTACGTGGATGCATAGCGCGAGCTGCGAGCGGAGTTTTTAGTTAACTTGAAAGGGAATTTACGGGTTTTGCTGTAAACACTTCCGTTGCAGCACGGCTATCATGAGACGGCGCGCGAGCTCTCTCGATTTTTCTCGCACTATCCGTCTCTCTCTTATTAGAACACTTAGAAAAAGTGGTATAGTGCGAGAAAAATCGAGAGTATGCCGCGGCTGTCTCATGATAGACGCGCTGGTGTTTAGTTATCTTATCGCTACATCATAGATATCGCACCAAATAAGTTAGTGGTGAATTTGGCTCTTACTAAAGGCCCGAGGCAGCTTTTTTATACCATGTCGATGGCAAACGAGCGCCCGGCTGATGGTAAACGGCAACCGTGGCCTGTGGACGCCTGCAACTCCAGAGGACGACTCATATGCTGCCGACTTTTTCTATCTGTACACCCCTTTTTTGAAGAACCCCTTACTGATACTAGTTATTTAAGTATTCCTTTGCTATCCCGCTTAATAACGTCTAGATAAATATAGATGTTAATTTGCACTCAGAAGTGTAGGTACAGTCAAGTGCAAAAAATATGTATCGATTTAATCCTCTCATAAATACACTCGCGGGCAAATAATACGGGTCGGTAAAATACCGTCATATTTCCTAAAATAGTGCGTAAGAGGTTGTACAGTTAATCCTGTCATGATCTTTATTTAATTTTACATATAAACTGCTAATAACAGTAAAAAATATAACGTTACCAGGTTTAAATCGGACTCGTAAAAACCCATGAAAAAAACAACGTTAACGGAGCGAGATATCGCAAAAATCGTGATTTTTGGTTATCGATATTTTTATGATAGGATCCAGGAAATTGTTAATACAGTTGGGTATTGTAAAGAATAGCATATTATGTAAATAAAACAGGTATTAAATATTTTAAAAACCTATTGCAGTTATTTAATTTAGGGTGACCCGTATTCTTTGCCCGCGAGTGTATGTACCGAAACCTTAATTCGCTGACATAAAAGCGATGAGACATATTTATGAGTAAGTTGTATGCACCCTTATTTTTACACTTGACTGTACCTATGTAATATCGCTTGTGTAGGGCGGCAGTGTGCAAACAATGTTTACGTGCACATAAACACTAAGGCTGGGTTCACGCGGCATTGTCCTGCACGTTTTCTGCACGATCATTCGGTTTGCGTGACAAGTCCGGTGAGTATTCGTTTAAACGTATAAACAACATTTTGTGTGTGCCAATGTATACGTTAAGATGTATAGAAAGTGCAGGACAATGCCGTGTTTAACGAAGCCTATCTCTGAGAGGGCTTGCGCTGCGCGTCATAGAAGCAATGTACATTGTACGTATTCTCAATACACAACCACAGCAAAAGTAGCACAATTCAAAAACAAGCGCTCCATCAAAACCGTAGCAAAGTTTCGTGCAATAGTTTGGTGCTTGCCCCATAATGCTGAGCCCGAGCTTGTTCCTCGAACGATAGCCAGGCCCAGCGTAGGGTTGCCAGTTCACAGGAAAATGAAAACCGGACAAGTGCGAGTCACCCACCGAGGGTTCCGTACTTCTTAATTACAAATGAATAGTTAACGGAAAGTACCCTATACATTTTGATTCCCTTGAGAGTGTCGAAATAAACTTTTTTTGCGGCATAAACGGCCGTTTCTTTATTTTACGTTACGCGTTTCCGAGATAAAGGGTCTTGACAGGCAGACAGTTGGACAACAAAGTGATCCTAGAAGGGTTACGTCTTTTTCTTTTTCTTTATTGCACACCTCGCTCAGATAAAGCAGGTACAAAAGAATACACAGAGATACATTGAGGCGTAGGTAAAAGGACAGGTGGTCTTACCGCTAAAGAGTGATCTCTTTCAGACAACCTTTATGTAGTGGAAAAATTACATAATAATAAACCTAAGCAGTAGGTGGTGCAGAAAATAACGACATTTATGATGCAAGTATACTTTTATCGGAAGTGGCGCAGCGTGGGTAGACCCTCCACAAGGTGGACTAATGAATTGGTCGCGGGAGTCCGCCGGATGCGGGTGGCCCAGGAGCCGCCATTGTGGCACCCTTTGAGGAAGGACTATGTCCAGCAGTTGATGTTTTTCGGCTGATATAATGCTGATATAAGTTAAGGTGCGCTAATAATAAGATAAGTAAAGTTGAAAATTAAATGAAGGCAATCCACCTGTCAGTGGTTAACTAACAGTAATCGTAGTGTACGATTACAGCCTGAGTCAAATTTAGAAATAATTTCCTGTGGACTAAAAGTATGTAATATAATCAACTTCTCAACGTAAGGACACTCGTATTTGAGGGTTTAAACTTTAAGTATTCGTAAAGGGCCAAATAAAATAACATAAACTGTGGCAGCCCTGTGGTGGCAGCGGCGCGTAATGGCAGTGTGTTTAGTTTGCAGCTGCACTTTTGTTGCCGAGTGTACTTTGGGCTCTCCAAGTCTTCAGCATTATCGGTAAAACACTAGAAAAGCTTGTGTACTAATACTTAGTAGTAGAAAGTGAAGTGTTCCAATTCCAATAGACGTACAAATTTGTTTAATTTGACAAACGGTTTTCATAGCGATGCGCGACTTCGAATGATTCGATTAATCGAATAATTAGCGATTACTAATATGAATAATCGATTATGACATTAGTAATATACTAATGTTGATAATCGAATGACGACAACTAATTAGTAACTAGATACTAATGGTAAACTATAGATAGGTAAGCTTGTAATGCCACGACTCGACTAGTCGACTCCATTCAGTTCAACTACTTCAATTCGACTTGGATCGAGTCGACTCTGCGTTCATTAGTAGTAAGTGACTAATAATCGAATGATTATAAATTGAATCTAATAAGTCGAATGATTATTATAATCTATAATATAATATAATAATCTATAACTACTAAATAGTTTGAAAACTTTTCAAACTCATCGCTTAATTATAATATCTAAGTAGTTTGATTAATCTTATCCGCTTGTTATTGAATTGTAATCATGACAAATAAATACAAAGTATAAATAAATGGCTTCCATTCAGAATGTTAGAGAAGCGAAAAAAATGTGTAAGGACCGTAGTATTTGGCGTTCTTTGGTATCTGGCTACCCCAATGAGATAGGGCCTCAGTATACGGTATGTTCTTACCTATTTATGTATTAAATACCAATATTGTTTTTTTTATTATGCGTTCCGTTAACTTTAGAGCCTTACGTCAAATCGGATATTTCTCCCAACCACTACTTGAACATACGTCTCAATGCCCATGACTGCGCTATTGTTCCTGTCCGTAAACTCGTGCAGTTGGCACAGCGCGTAATGGCTGCAGCTGCGCTTTTGTAACGAGTGCACTCCGGACCGAGCTCGCTTCCAAATGGGCTGGCACCAGTGCTGCAGGGGCCGTGTTCTGCAGTACAGCGCGTAACATGCCTGCCAAGTTGCAAATCTAGATCTAGGGGTAGACTAGATTTGGGGGGTATAGACTTTGGGATTTTGGTTTGGGAGTTGCTTGACGCCTTCATGGGCGGCTTTACCTATAGCGCAGGGGGTGCGTTGCGTTGCACTCGCAGGGCTAACACTCGCTGGGAGGGTAGAGAGCGGTACTGATTGCACTACATGGGCTGAAACGCCTCTGAGACCCCTTCGAGGTTAGATTTTAGTCCTTCGTGTGGCAGTGCGGCCAAGACTGGGGCTTCACAATGAACAGGCTTCCTCGGACGAAAGGAATATTTGCAAGAATGTATCAAATATTGATTAAGTAGACACTGTTAAATGAGCAACATTTATTTATTTGTTTGCATATACACTCGCGGGCAAAGAATACGGGTCGGTAAAATACCGTCATATTTCCTAAAATAGTGCGTAAGAGGTTAAACAGTTATTCCTGTCATGATCTTTATTTAATTTTACATATAAACTGCTAATAACAGTAAAAAATATAACGTTACCAGGTTTAAATCGGAATCGGACCCATGAAAAAAAACAACGTTAACGGAGCGAGATATCGCAAAAATCGTGATTTTTGGATATCGATATTTTTATGATGGGATCCAGGAAATTGTTAATACAGTTGGGTATTGTAAAGAATAGCATATTATGTAAATAAAACAAGTATTAAATATTTTAAAAAACCTATTGCAGTTATTTAATTTAGGGTGACCCGTATTCGTTGCCCGCGAGTGTACATTTCCGGAAGAAATATCAGTATCACAGTGACACGATATCCCACTAATCACACTACAATATGCGAAAGTTTGGACGTTTGGATGTTTGTTACTCGATCACACTTAAGTATCCTAGCTCAGGCACATGTGTTATTTATCTCAAATAGTAAGCTCCTAGTCTAGAGTAAAAACTGATGTACATTATGTCATAGCAATAAATTATTATTATTATTAGTTTTTATCTCGGGTCCACGCAGACGAAATCGCGGGCGGAAGTGAGTTTTTCATAATCATAAAACTAATTTCTACCTCTTGAAGAGGCCCACACCTGACATAAATATTTGTGGATAAATAGTTATCTGTACCGTTACACCAAATACAATATTATTTATTTCAAAAATAGCCAAAGAACTTGAACAACACCAATAAAAGAAGTTAGAGGAAGTAAGTATTTGCACTCAAGTATAAAAGAGTCCATATTGAAATATTTATCGTTGTTCCTAAAACAGACTTTCTAAACTTGTATACCTACTTAGCTTTCTCCTGTTCATTTCGCTCCATAAGTCACGAAAGTTCCACACCGTCAAGAAGCCCGCCAAATCTTTGTAATGGACTATCCTTATGGCTAACTATTAAAGGTTATTTTTGCTTGTCTACATTCTTAAGTTACCTCGGGAGGTAATAAGTTTTACGCGACGCAAAATAACGATGTATTTCAGAACGAAATCGGGCTATGAAAAATGGCCGCCGGCAAAAAATACTGCCAAACAATAAGGAGTCTTAACACCATATCATTTAGGTTCACGAATTATTGAAGGGCCTGGTGGATTCGCATCATTGCTATTTGCCCCCTATTCATGTTACATTTATTGGCAACTAGTTTCTTACCATATATTTTCGCTGGGTGAATTTTAAACAGTACTTTCGCTGTGGCTGATTGCCCTCAGGCGCTGGGCGAAGAAAAGTTAGAGGATATTATCGATTCGAGGTTTCTCTGGTTCGTCGGATTTGAATTTCGAATCCGGTCGTGTAGCAACCGGCTGTTGCGGTTTGGAAAGTTTTGAGCATGGCACATTTATTGATAACAGAATTCGGGAATTCCGTTGGACCAATTGAATTGAAGGAAATAGCTATCAGAAGAAAATACTGGATGGCAAAGCACCGACATTGAAGTACTCTTCAAAATAATTCCGTTGATTTTGTGCCTGAAAATACATAGCCTGTCCCACAATTTGATCCATTTCAATATAATTATCTCATTCCTTGAATCGTCGCCTAAGTTCTCCTAAGTATATTTTTAATTATTCTGTTATCTATTCGATAGCCGTCAGGTTTGACAGTTTAAGTGACAGATGGAGTTGAAGTGTCCCGCGACTATTTATCTTGAAACTTCGGGATTTAAGACTTGGAGTTTCGAGTATAATTGAATTATATGTTCGCGTGGACTGGAACTTGATTTAGTTCCTGAATAAGGAATAAATGTCGGATACACTCACTTCATTTGTTTAAAACAGCGAACTTTAAATACTAATTGATTTTGAATTAAGACATTTACTTAATGTTTTCCTAATCTACTGGCCAATTGACAAAAGCGAGAAATAGAGACACGTTGTTCATAGTCAAACTTTTTCAGACACATTAGAAGTGGTTTGCAGGCAATAAAAGTAACAGCAATTTAACCATAATTATACAATAATCCTCCTCTTCTTCGGCAGTCGGGTAAAAACGAACGTCACATTGTTTATTTACTTATATAATTAAATTACATTTACATTATCAAGTCGAATATAATCTACTACTCTGTGAGCTTCTTTTTTTAACCGACTTCAAAAAAAAAGAGGAGGTTCTCAATTCGGTTGTATTTTTTTTTTTAATGTTTGTTACCTCAGAACTCCGTCATTGATGAGCCGATTCGTTTTTTTATTTTTATTTGTAAGTATATGCTTCCAGGTGGGTCCCATTTTTTTCAAAAATTCAATTGGATGATGGGATCCATGAGGAATTGAGGGAACTCCTCAATTATATTAGGCACACGTGTAGTTATTTTGGTATTTTCTATTATAACTCGTGTATTTACACCCGGAAATCATAAATTTGGTGGAGTGGAATTGATGATGAAGACCACAGATGACTTATGGAATTCCTCAATTATGTACATAAAAGAACAAAAGTATATCACAGATTCTGATAAGATTCCGTTGAAATAGCAACTAATGAAGTGCCAAAGGTGATCCTTGTGGAATCGACGGAATTCCTCAAATATTATCGGCCCACATACAGCGATTGGGTTTTTTTCTCTAATAATCAACGCATTTGCTCTCGGAAATCAGTTCATGTGGTAAATTGGAAAAGAAATGTGGAAATGTTCTCGTGGCTTGGCGGAGTACTAAATTGAAGTCGGTTAAAACTTTGTTTTTAAAGTAAAAAAAGTGGTTCTACAAAAAAAAACTAAGTATATAATTAACAAACCTGCTGCAGATAAAACATAGAATCGATTGCGAAATGCGACCTGTAGAGGAAAACAGCGGGACACAGTGAAAGAAACCGGACAGACGAACGATTTTCAGCCCCAGCACCACGTCTATCATGGGACGCACGCGACATACTCTCGATTTTTCTCGCACTATAGCTCTTCTTCTAATAAGAGAGAGACGGATAGCGCGAGAAAAATCGAGAGAGCTTGCGCGCCGTCGCGTGATAGCCCTGCTGAATGAAGCATAGAACTTCGTTGCTTCGCTCGCTTGTTCGATTAAACTAAACCGCCCTCAGTACATGTACAGTACAGTCAAGTGCAAAAATATGTGTGCTTGCTCATAAATAGGCCACTGCTGACTCTTATGTCGGCGTATTATGGTTTCGGTGTAGATATATATGAGAGAACTTAATCGATTTAAATATTTTGAAACTCGACTGTGCAGTAGGTACAGTGCATATTAAAAATGCGCTTAAATTATAGGTACCTACTTTGCAAAGACTAACCCATTCTCAATTTCCATTTTCAAATTAAGAACGGTTGAAATTTACAATGCGTTCCGGTTGCGACCCGCAAGTCGACTGATCGTCGAAAAAAAATTGTATAGCTCTTAAACTGAAATAAGGTTCATATTTGATAATGCGTTCCTTAGACTCTGCGGGCGTAACTGCAAATTGGAGGGATGCGGAATAGACCTTAAATTTTTCTTTAAGCATTAGGGCGGGTTGCACCAACTCACAATTACAGACCGAGCAACGTTAAATATGGCGCCGGCAGCTCTCAGAACACTTTCGCGACCAAGAATCGTATCTGTGGGGTTCCTCGTATGTAGCGGAAAGCGACTACGGCGTAGGCGCCCGCTAGGCGGGTTCCTGGTAGCGAAAGTGTTAATCTCT
Source organism: Epinotia bilunana (assembly GCA_947049275.1). NCBI lineage: Eukaryota > Metazoa > Arthropoda > Insecta > Lepidoptera > Tortricidae > Epinotia > Epinotia bilunana. The sequence continues at coordinate 19,630,464 of OX346270.1, forward strand.
GAAGGAATTTGTTAACGTGAAAAATGCGGGTGTTTCCGCACAACTGAACGGGATTCTATTCCAGTTGTTTCGATTGGCTTTTTGTAACGTAATTCCAAAGGCTCGTGAACTGGAGTGTTTTTTTTGGCTCACGGTATACCAGCTGTGTGTAGCGAGAGAACAAATAGTTCGAAATGTTCCTCTTAAGGTGGTTCGATTTCCATACAAAACGTTATTTGACATTCGCTGGCTAACGGCATGATATTTTAAGAAACTTATGTGACTAACTTTCATAAATAGGCTTTAAATTTGCGCGAAATTTCCCCTTTTCTTGAATAAACTCGTATAAACTAGAGTAATTTGAGATATTAGTTTGTGACGTCATACTTTGGGAAACCGTTTTTCTCAAATTATTCTAGTTTATTCAAGAAAAGGGGGAATTTCGCGCAAATGGAAAGCCAATTTGTGAAAGTTACTTACATAGCTTTCTTAAAAAATCACGCCGTTAGCCTGCGAATGTCAAATAACGTTCTGTATGGAAATCGAACCACCTTAAACTGACTTTATTTAGTAGTTAGGTGTCTACTTGTCACGAGTATTAGTATGGTTAGGGCGTAAGTTTTTTTTGTCACCGTTATAGTTTTAAATCGAAAGTATTGTGTTTAATTTATAATAATATGTATTTTTTTCACAGGTATTTGAATCAGTAAAAAAATGCAGACTTTATCACAAACGTTTTATTATTGTTATAAATAAGATTTCAGTATTTTATTTATGAATCATGTTGAAGTGTGGGCGGACCGCGCAAGTAGCGCCTACTCTACGTTTCTTCTAATTTGATGATAAATCAGAACCGGTTCGCCCACTTACGCTCCCACTCGGACAACTCGTGTTATTTAGAATAGAATAGAATAGGAGAGGAGGAGAATAGGAAAACTCGTGTTATTTTATCTAACAGTTACTTTTGTGTTTGGTCGTTTTGATGCTCGTTTGTTTATTTATAAACGAGCTGCCCGGCTCTACCCACGTGTTTCAAAGAACCCAAGTAGAACAACTGGATCCCGAAGATCCATTATAAATTAGTGGAAGAAATTTTGAAATTATATTTTTAGGTCCGGAGATTACCCCCCATAGAAACTTACAAACCTACATCCTCATAATGCACACACTCACAAACTTTACGTCTTTATAATATGAATGTACATGAAATAAGTAGGGTATGTGAAATGTCCGGAACGCGTAGGCTTTAGATTTACATACTCGTGTGAACTTTTTAGGTGGTGTGGCAAAATTACTAAATAGCACAAATTCTTTTTACATTAATGCCCACTACTTCTGTTTTCTGAAACTGCTCAATTTGGGATAAATATTCACTCTCCTTCCTTTATTTAAATCTCAACTACGACCATATGAAAAAAGCCGCCACTCGTTTATTTCCCACGAAAGGGTTTGGCACGCCGCACTTTTAAAATCCGTTCCACGCAGCACGAGACATTTAAATCCAACGTCTAAAACGGTTCGCGCAGTGATTTTTGCGTAAATCGGAGCGGTAATGCAGGAACGCGGTCGCTCATTTTTCACGACGTCCAGATGGGTTTAAAATAACCTTTTTGCTTAAAATAAATTATTAGGAAGTATTTTAAGAGCTTGTTTGATGGATCGGCATTGGGGCGGGGCGTTCGGGAAATACAAACATTTTGTTATTATGGAAGTTACTTAGGGTTTAAGAAGTATTCCCAAAGGAAATTTGATTCAAATATTGTTTATGATAGGTATTTGTACTTGGCATAACGAGATAAAATGGCGCTTGAATAGCTATGGCAGTAGTTGAAGTTATGGTAATAAAAAATCATCGTATAGGTTAGAATTGTTTTATAACAAATGTGATAAGCATCAATCAGTTCTAGAAATAAATCAATGTAAGATAATATAATTCAAAGTTTGGGTGTTTGGATGTATTTTACGCAATCACGCATATACGGCTTGATGGATTTGGATTAAATTCGGTACATAGGTTTCCTGGATGAAAAATATGAATTATATGATACTTTTCATTCTAGTAATCAGACCCTAAGGGGATGAATTGGGGAGTGGAATTTAGTTCACGTGAACGAAGTCACGGGTAAAAACTGGAATACGGTTTTTCACAAAAGTCAAATCAGCTTCTTGTTATGGAACGTCAAAAACGCTCCGTTATTGTGAAAATGCCCTTAGATCCAGTATTTGACAGCTGTCATCCCAGTACAATTTATGTCATCATATGTCATCATTGACGTTTATTGTACTGTTATTGAACCGGGATGACGGTTGTCAAATATCGTCTATTAAAAAAATCTAATTATAGTATGGAATTGAAAGGGATTACTTCCTAGTGACGTTAGAACCGTTAGAACCATTGGTGAAACCACGGCGGGCAACGCACACATTGCAATAAAAAAATAAAAAAGACAATAATAATAACGACAATAAGTCATTGAAAAAATTCTAAAAAATAAAATAGAAAAAATAAAATAAAAGACAGAGATATGGCAAGCCAAAGCTGCAAAAATAAATGAAAGATTGATACTTTCCGAGTGTTTTCGTAGTGTTTACCTGGTGCTAATGGAAAACAATTTATTTGAATCCAAGATACAGGCTCAGCCTAGTTTGGGGTCCGCCGGACATCGTTGTTTGTTTATACTTGCGTGTTATAGCAAATAAATAATTTTGATTTTTTTTCAAATTAAGGTTCCGTTTCATTTGTATGTTTTTTCTGTTACTCTTTAATTGATATCATTCAGTTCCTTTCTCTATCGACTGTGTCATTCCCGTTTCGTTTCGCCTCTTTTCCCCCATCGTCGTCGGCGCTATTCCCATTATTAACGAAGCGCGTGTACAGTCGAATTCTCCAATATGTATACAGACAACCTTTCGAAAACATCTACACGTCTTATATCAGTAACAATAAAGGCTATGTATGTTAGTGTTTTTGGTGTGTTAAGTGAGCGCGTCCAATCTTTAATTTAAGGTAACAACTTTGTATATTTTTCTTCTCCAAAAAATATATATTTTTGAATGATTGTCTGTATTGGAGACCTCGGCTGTAAAATGCGACGATTTACGATAGAAAAATGACAATAGCACCGACGACACTTACCCTGAGACCACATACCTGCACCACACGTCCCAGGTATGAAATGATGTAACGTACTTACCTCTTTGATTGCGGCTCGAGTGGTGCTAGCGTTATTTTTAGCGGAGAGGTATCACTCTCCAATTACGACGCGAACTCCAGTAATGACGTACTTAGTGCTTGAATGTAACAAGCATATTGGATAGGTGAGTATTTGGGGTGACGCATCACGTATATGAGGTGGGAAAGCAAAAACCTGCGTGTAGTGTTATGTTTAGAAATAGGAAGGGAGGGTTTTGTTTTTTTTTGCCCTTGACTAAGTACGTTCATTTTTATCTTTCTTTACACAAAAATGTTAAAAAGTATCTAACTATTAATACATTAAACGATTTTTTTCACGGCTAATAATTGCAATTAATACCTAAAGTACCTATTAGACAATAAAAAATGCTTATATCATCTTGTACAAAAAACTCGATCTCCTCTTGAATAAACTGTTTGCTGTGCCCTTCAGGGTGCCATGTTGTACACAATTCTATGCTGAGTATAGTTTAAGATACAATGTGATATGCATTAAATATTATGAGTATGAGTATGAATAATAATTTGGAGTCAATTTTACACATATCGCTCTAGTTTCAAATGAAGCGGAAGCTTACTGTGGGTGACGACATAGGTAAAGTATACATTCTAGCACTATTGTTTGAGAGATAAGGTCCTAAAGTGAATACATTTTTATAATTGACTAGCTAGCCGCGCGGATTCGTCCGCGTATTGAAAAGAACGCAGGCAAACTCGCGGGAAAAAATAGCCCATAACCATTCAAAAAGTCCATTCTACACGCAGGTGAAAAAAAAATTGAAATCGGATAAGGGGTTCCGGAGATTACCCAAATAGTAGGGCAGTTTCAGGTGATAATGTGGACACGCTGGATACGAGTAAAAGCATTTTTTTGTCAGGATTTTTTTAGGTCCATAGCTTTAAGTTTTTGATAGGAACCAACTCCTGCGTCGGCTATCTTTAATTTTATGGCGGCAATTTTGAATTATACGTATATCATTAATACCTCGAGTTCTAAATAGCGTAGAATCACAAACTTAGTGTCTAAATATATTCATATTTGGGGTCAAGGAATTCAACTAGATATTTTTTAGAGTCGAGTTCCCAAATGATATCAAACGGAACCCTGTTCCTAAGCTTCCGCTGTCCATCCGGCTGACTGCGTATCAGCAATAGCTAGACTGTTCAAATTTTCACAGAAGTTGTTTTTCTATTGCTGCTTTAACATAAGTACATTCAATAAAAATAAAAAAATATTTTTGGATAACACTTAGGGGTGGCGATTGTTTTTTTTTTACTTTTTAAGGTTTTCATTTCTCCATACTAAGTTTTTTTTTCTAACTTATTGCAACTTTTTTGAGCTTTAGGAAATTAATAATCTTGAATACATAAAAACAAATCACTAATTTTCAGTCATTCATTCAAAAAATAATTTTATTGTGCTAATATGCTGAAAACGGACTCTGGAGCTGACTTGGCGACTTTAAATTTGATCTAAAATAAGTGTCGAACATCTAGTGAACGAATTTCGTATTTTCTGGGTTGTTTATTCCTTGTTAAACAAATTAGTATGAAAAAGTGCAAGACTTAAAAAGTTTAAAAGGTAGTAATATGTAAACATATTAGTGTATATTATTTTCTATATGTGTAGGTTTATTTCAGTATGTATTTGATAGAAGTTTATCTTGGATTAAGTTTTCATTTAAATTTATGCCTGCACCAAATGTTTCTGGTTTGCCCGATGGTTCACTGGCAGAGAATGCCTTATGGCATTAAGTCCGCCATTTGTACTTAATCTTGTATTGTGCAACAAAGTTTAAATAAATAAATAACCTGCCCGCCCTCGCTATGCCACACGCGCTATGAGTAACTACTTGTAACGTGTCAATTTGCGTGTTTTTAAAGATGGAGTAATTGTGATATTGCAGTGATGTTGCTAGCCCATCGCCCGCGACACACTTCAACCATATCTCCTAAATGGATTCATACGACACCCTCTGGGTGAAAGTGGGTGTTATTCTAACCCGAAACAGCACTTATTAATGTCATAACTAACTATGTCGTAATACGTCAAGCGGAATAGACCTCGTGTATAAAATACCTTCGCCGGCCCTCGACTTCAAGCACATGGCCAGGGGTAGTAATTGTTATTTTATTAATGCACTTCTCCCCCTGTTTGGATAAGTTTGTGTGACAATATTCCGGGTACGAAATGTTGAATAAAATATACAGCTGCTGACAAAGGCGAAATCGCTCCGCAACTTTTGCCTTTGCCTGTCACGTTGAGATTTGCGCTTGTGCTAAAGGGTAAAACACATCTTGGTTGGGTCTGATAAGTACCAGTCCCTAGGCGACCGAGCTCTGCTCGGGTGAAAATAGAGTAAAAACGGAGAAAACGAATTTTACCAAGACATGAGACCAAGCTAGATTTTACGCCCCCGTAAACCCTATATTCCGAATTTCATTGAAATCGTTAGAGCCGTTTTCGAGAACGTGATTTCAAATATATGTATTATCAAATATTGCTTGTTCAATAATATGGGATGGATAAGGTGTATACGGTATAGCTAATATTATAACCATGCTTATAGTTGTAGGTTTAAGGTCCGGTCTAATTACAATAAGGTCTAGTTTTCCCTCTGGGTTGGTAGGTCAGATGGCACTCGCTTTCGTAAAACTAGTGCCTATGCCAAATCTTGGGCTCCTTAAGGGCACAACCGGGAATAAGGCCTAGGAGGTACGAGGAGGTTTATCACTTTCACTACCAGGAACCCGCCTAGCGGGCGCCTACGCCGTAGTCGCTTTCCGCTACATACGAGGAAAACCACGGGATCGGCTACGAGCGTAGCGCGTAGCGATTCTTGGTAGTGAATGTGTTATAGTTGTAGATTGCTACGCCGTAGTCATGCTACGCGACGTAGCGCCCTACGCCGTGGACTGTCTGTGAAGACATTACCTTTTTCTCTGATTTCACTGCAGGAATCGCTACGCCTATCGCGTAGCCGATCGCGTGGTTTTTCTGCTAAGTAGCGGAAAGCGCCTACAGCGTAGGTGCCCGCTAGGCGGCTGTGAAACTGACTGTTTCCTGTCTGTGAAGTAGGTAAATATTCGACGATCATGGGCGTCATTAGTAGTGAATGGAATCCTAACACAAGGGTCGGCAATACGTATTACTCCTCTTGCAGTCGTAAGTGTCCAAAGGTTACGGCATCCTCTTACCACCAAGCAGCAGCCCGTACGTTTGTTTGTCACCACCAGGGTATAAGACTATAATAAGTTTAGGCGCTCACTTGATATCCGATAAAAAAAGTCAAAAAAGCAGGCCATACTTTGCCAACCACGGTTGCCACAATCAGTTAATTGCGCGAAGGTGGCAACTGAGCATTTCTCAAAAAAAATGCCACTATTATTATACTAGGAATTTTATGTTAATTTCCACTCAGAATCAGGAGCTCTTTCGACCCTGGTAGGACAAGAAACTGTCCCAAAGATATTTTTTCCTATTATGTTACCATTTACCTTATACTTTGTATGGTGGTAACACAATAGGAAGTTCAAAAATGTATGGACATTTTGGGACACTTTTTTTCTCCTATTGGGATGGAAAGACATCGTGATTTTTAGTAGAAATAACATAAAAGTTGCAGAAAATCTCCGAAAAAAATTGTAGCATTTTTTTTGAGAAACGCTCAACTGTGGTTGCCACAGAACAAGTGAGTAATTAGCCCTCAGAGGCTCTCTAGTATAAGTTTCACCGAAACAAAACGTTAAGACCGCGTTCGCGTTTAGCTGTCAAATCCCATACAAATTGAGGGTGAAACGCAAACGCGATCGTAAAGTTTTGTTTCGGTCAAATTTATACTAGAGCCTCAGTACTTCATTACATCGGAATGGTGTCGCGTCCAATGTAGGTTAGTTTTCAAAATGGCGGCGAGTCACGCGACTCCGACGCAGCGCGGGTAAAAAACGGTCCGCGCTGATTTAGCTTATCTCGCGATCATCGAATAGGCTGTTATACTTTACGCGCCCATGGGCCTATTTCCACCCGTCACGCCTAACGAAACTTGACCTCTACCTACGCCCAGTTACTACGAATCGCGGCGTTAAGATATATTTGTGGGTGACCGTTGAGGTGAGCTTTGACAAGTTATAGAATAGCGAGGCTAGTTGATTTGGGGAGCAAGAATAACCTACATAAGCTGGTTAAAGTTTCAAGGTTCTTATGATTCAATCTGATGGTTAATTAGAACTTGTTTCGCGTTCCATGTACGAAATTCGTAAAATCGTATGTTTTACTTTTAAGCACGTTTTGTCGAACAGTCGCATTTTCGTAACTCATCAATCTCATAATACCTACAAACAGAATGTTTAACACTTTCGCTACCAGGAACCCGCCTAGCGAGCGCCTACGCCGTAGTCGCTTTCCGCTACATACGAGGAAAACCACAGGATTGGCTACGAGCGTAGCGCGTAGCGATTCTTGGTCGCGAAGGTGTTAAAATTGTATTCAATCATCATCATTAGAATATGTTAATCATTAGTATAAGTGATTGATTATAAACATATTCTAATGACTTATAGAAATACCAGTAAAATACGACTTCGAGTCATCATCATCACCATATCAGCCGAAAGACGTCCACTGCTGGGCATAGGCCTCCCCCAAAGAGTGCCACAATGACCGGTCTAGCTCCACAACCGCTAGAAATTTCAAACATTAGCTAATTTAGAAGTTGTATTAAATTAACTTAAGAACATACGACCTTAGCAATTTCACTAATAGGGGTGTAGACACTACATAAAATAATCAATAATGTCAATATTTATAAATCAATATTTTCTCGAAAAAGGATTTAAAATGTAGTCAAATGGAGAGAAAATCAATGCAAAAGGTCACGAAGTTATGTGTCCAAAGTTTTAAGAATGGGTATGTTCTGTCCCTTTTTCGCAAAACGCAACTTCGTATGAAACGATGACGCTGGAAGAATGTGACGTCACACTTATAGACGGCAACGTGCCGCGCCCCATCATGTTCGAGGCAGCCCCCCGGCAGCATCCCGTAATGTGACGTCACACACTGTTTGCGTTTTCTCTCTCTAACAAGCAATATTAAAACGGTTGTAGCTTCGTTATTATTTGAGATATCTGAATGGGATTTTCGTCACTAGTCATATTTTTTTCCCTTCTTTCATTTGGAGTACCTAATAATCATTTTCGAGTCTACAACCGTAAGAAAATCGTACCCTCAGTATTGTGACGTTAAAAGCTGGGCCTCAATGTGTTTCGGCCGCTGAAAGCTAGCATCATCCTCCCAGCGTTATTCCCGGTTGTGTCCCTAAAGGAGCCCGGGGTCCGCTTTGACACCTAATCCCAAGATTTGGCATAGGCACTAGTTTTACGAAAACGACTGCCATCTGATCTCCCAACCCAGAGGGAAAACTAGACCTTATTGGGATAAGACCGGATTCCTCACGATGTTTCCCTTCACCGAAAAGCTAACGGTAAATATTCCGTACATAAGTTCTGAAAAACTTATTGGTACGAGCAGGGATTCGAACCCACGACCGCCGCTTGACAGTCGCATGCCTGAACTACTAGGCTACCGTAGCCATCCAATCAAAGAGCGCCACAGTTATATTATTAAGTTAATATAGCTCCCCAGGTATAGGCGTAAACCTCTTATCGGTCGTGAATATCTTTGAAAGGCTTCGTAGGCTTTCAGTCTACACGTTAGCCTAGTCACACGTGCTTAGTGGTATGGCTGCGATGTGTACACGGCCTTTAAAGATCAACTGAGCCAATGTCAAGTATAACAATACGGGTGCATTCAACTTGCTCATAAATATGTCCCATCGCTTTTATGTCGGCGGATTAAGGTTTCATATACATATTTACATACATACATATGTACCCCTTTTGGGAATAAAGGCGTGAATGTATGTACATTCACGCCTTTATTCCCAAAAGGGGTAGGCAGAGCACATGAAACGTATGTTCCAGCGCCACTTTTAGCATAAATAAATATGGGTATAAAAGATCGACATAATGTGATATTGCAGTGATAGGTTGATGGCCCATCGCCCACAACACACTTCAACCCTGATCCCTTAGTCGACTTTTACGACACCCACGGGAAGAAAGGCGGTGGTGAAATTCTAACCCGACACCACACGGGTACATATTTATGAGAGGATTAAATCGAAACATATTTGTCGATAGCAGTCCAAGTATTCAATATTATGAGATATGAACACAGTTCTAGCTGTTACACCAAGGCTACGGCTGCAAATACAGTCAAGTGTAAAAATGTGGGTGCGTACAAATTACTCATAAATATGTCCCATCGCTCTTATGTCAGCGGATTAAGGTTTTAGTACTTGTTTATGAGAGGATGTTATCGATACGTATTTTTGCACTTGACTGTACAGTACATGGCATCACGGACTCCTAATTTTACGGCCTAATAATCCGTGTACACGTATCTTTCTCTCTCTCTGCCTTTAGCGTAACCCATGCGGGTTAAAAGAGGTGAGCGTTGTAGGGATCGGGAACAGAGGCACGGCACGGAGTAATGTCGTCTCGCTCATATTTGGAGCAGCTCAAACAGTTGGGCTGCTCCAAATATTAGCGAGATGACATTCCTCAACCCCTCAACCCCAGGGTTACAGGAGACCGCACCGATGATTACACCACTACTTGGTCTGTTTGTAGTGTCGGTCCTGGTGGTGATCAACGCCAGAGCACCCGAGGCTGTGTTTTATTGAATGAGGGTCCCGCGTTTGTCTTTAGCGTACATTGTGTTTCAAGGGAGCAAAATGATATATTTACAGTTAGGGCGGTCGGCGGCGGCTATATTGAAGCCTGAATGAAGAGAAAGATTCTATGATATACTCCTTGGCGTAGCGATTGATTCTAAGTTCGAATCTCGAGCGTGATGAGTGCGTACGCCCAAGATGGAAATAATTTTGCGACCGAGTGGCACATACTGCTTTTCACACCTTCCATGAGGAAAAGTGAAATACCTCGTTTGAGGGCAGCACTCTTATCTGAATAGCAGGATGAAGGAAGAAAAGTACAACTTAGATTCCCTCATTTCAGGGCAACAATGACTCTTTTCTGAATAGCAGGGGTGAAAAGAAATGTATTAAAAAACCCTTATTTTCGGTGCAAGGTGCGCCACGTCGGTGTGTCCTTAGCCTAAGCGTTTCAGGTAAGAGCCAATTGATACCGCCCGCAACGAGTAGCGAAGGCGAGCGAGACACAGGTCAAATGTAAGGTGAATTAAGTTACATGAAGTGTTTTTGTAGCTGGTGTACTCGTATTCCAGAGTAAAGGTTAATCAAATCTGCGTGGGTTAAATGTTTAATGTGACATAAGAACTTTCGATAAGAACTTTGTTTTAATAGTTTTTATTAGTTGCTGTTGTCACGGAAAAAAATCAATTTCGTTTATCTTATAGCGTGGGTCGGGTTGGGTAACAACGCCAATCAAATTTTGTTTTTTTTTTTAACTTTCACTGGCGGGAACCCGCCTAGCGGGTGCCTACGCAGGGTCACGTCACGGGATCGGTTACGAGCGTAGCGCGTAGCGATTCGTGGCAGTGAGTATGTTAATGTTGTTTCGCTGCTTATAGTTGAGCTACCTACTGCCTTAACCTCCTAAGGCCCACCATACAACACAAAATGGCATTGGAATTGGAATCGCATTGTGTCAGAAATAGAGTCGATTTTCGTTTTCTTTAAAAAGTGCCCGAAACAAAACAAATGCAACTATTCCATTTGAATATAATTTAAATTCTTTCGACAGAATAAGTCCTATGAGTAGGCCCATGGGCCTTAGGAGGCTATTAGCAGAGAAGCTACATACGAGTGTTTGCATTTTTTTTTTTCTTATAATGTTTTTTTTTCTCATTTGTTTTACTTTTATTATTGTTATTGACATACCTACCTATATAAAAATACATTAATTCAATTCAATGACATGCAATTAATAAATTCATCAAATATTGTGTGCCATACTCTGGCTGATTGTGACGAACAATACCCATACTGTGACCTAATAATAATCACTCACTTTCGAACAATAAATTATTTGTATCTGTATTTGTGGCGTGGCATTGAACAATTTATTTTTTCTACTAAGGCTGTCATATAAGGTGCTCTCTTGATTTGCCTCCTAGTTAAACCCAATTCCGAGCCCCAGCAAGGCGAGCGTGTAGCAGAATTTTTCCGCTTTGTAGCGGAAATCGCTCGTAGAGGCATGACTTAGATGTGAGTCATTGATCTTGATTGGTTAAAAACTTTCATTTTATGTTTATAATACTTACTGAAACTCAAAATATGCAACTTGATTTGATTAATAAAATATTATTTTTATGTGACTCAAATAAATATAAATAAAGTTACACGAATGGCTGGCCAGACTATATTTCCATTGTTTAAGGTGGTTCGCTTACCATACAAAACGTTACTTGACATTCGCAGGCTAACGGCGTGATATTTTAAGAAACTTATGAAACAAACTCATAAATTAGCTTTCCATTTGCGCGAATTTCCCCTTTTCCTAGAACTTATATAAACTAAAATAGTTTTAGAAATTAGTTTGGGACGTGATGCTTTGGGAAAATTATTTCTCTCAAATTACTTTAGTTTATTGGGTATTTTAGGGACTGAAATAGGCCGCAACGATTTGATATTGCGTAAAGAATATAAAGCGGCCCACATTTATTTGCCGAGACATGCGGATCGTGGTTTTTTCCTCTTTCATAACACAGACCTTATACATTTTCCTAGAAGTAAATGACCTAGCCATAAATTGTTTATGATCGCCTTATTCTTTTACCTTGATTTTTGACGCTGGCAACTTTGATGCAAATATAAACTTTATATTTGGCTTGAGGCAGAAATTTGGTTCTTTATATTGCCTTTTTTAGGATTCCGTAGCCAACAAGGAACCCTTATAGTTTCCCGCCGGCCGTGTTACCGCGCGTTATCAGCGGCGACACATTTACCTTCATAAGTGAAGCGCATGGTTACTACACGGTGGTTGGACCACTGTCATTAGCATCATTATGATCATATCAGCCGAAAGATGGACATAGGCCTCCCCCAAAGAGTGCCACAATGACCGGTCCTGCGCCACCCGCATCCAGCGGACTCTCGCGACCAGGTTATCAGTCCACCTTGTGGGGGGCTCTACCCACTAGACCACTGTGTTGTAACCAATTCGGCTTTGGACTGTGTAAGCGATATACTTGGAACTGGTCAGCCATTTTCCGCTCCTGATGAAGTGTAATTTAAATGTCATCAGAACTCAGACACATACTTCACAAGTACGAATAATAATCTTGTATGGGGTGAAAGTCATATATTTGAAATCGAGAAGTACTCTTGTGAGGGTAAAGTTAATAGATTGTCTGATATAGTGGTTACCTCCATGTGGTTTATTCATTGAATTACCAACTAAACAATACAAAATAACTTATTCTCATTATGTAGGTTCCTTTGGTTATATGTTAGAACTAGGAAAGTTATGTATAAAGTCAGTCCTCAACTAGATTTGGTTTTGTTCCAGGTCGTGTACCGAAAGTATTAAACAATGACAACGTGTAACTTATGGTAAGTACTCGTTATACTGAAATTATACCTTACTAGCTGCCCGCGCGGCTTCGCCCGCGTATTGCAAAGAACGCACGCAAAACCGCGGGATAAAATATAGCCTATGACCATCCACAAAGAAAATTCTACACGCAGGTAAATTCATTTTTGATATCAGATGAACGGTGCCGGAGATTAACCAAAAAGTACAAACTTATGAAGTTACAATCTCACAGACGGTTCGTCTTTATAATATTAGACACGGATAACAGTTAAATTTAAAAAATCCTGAATCTATGAGGAATCGGTGAAACTTTTGGTCTGTCAACACCGCACCTAGATGGGGTCGGATGTATGTAAATCAGCCGCCATAGTTTTTACTTGTTAGAAAAGTATATGTCATAGTTATCATCTTATCAACATTTTATTTAATCGTATGGCGATCTGTAGAATAGGCGAATATCAACGTGATAAAAAATAGGAGCGCCTAATTCGCCGAAAGTATTGTCGCTCGTTTAGCACCACCCAGGGGACACGTGCAGGGTTCTGGTAGGTAAATCCTGCGGACGCGAGCAACATTATTGGGGGACAATCTGTTATCAACATTAAGAAAGCGCCAGTCAAGCCTAAGACCGTTGGGCAGAACAGAAAAGCCTCATCCCTAAAAATAGTCATAAAAATAAAACCTCTTAGCATCTTATCATAGCAGCCATAACTTCCATAAAAACCAGAAATAGTACAATGGAAACAATCGTTGTTGTAATACATTCAACATTTTCCCCGAAAGTTATTTCGAGGTATTTATAAATAATTCCAGCAGAAAGATAACTGGCCATTACTTTAATGAGATCAAGTTCCGAGTTTGTTGTTTCGTATTAACCGTAAATAGGTTTGGGACTGCCCTGTGACCTTTCTGAAGTGCTCTGGGTTAAGGGTTGTTTAAACACTTCGCTTCGGAGACTGGCAGTTAATAAGTTTGAATTTGGAATAGTAACGTTACATACCTGTTTGATGGAGAAATAGCTAACAGCTACTGTTTTTGAACGGATGGATTTTGATGGAATCTATCATCGAACAAGTAAAGCCCGCATCACACTGGCGCGGCCTTGCCGCGGCGGTCAATTGCAAACTTGTCATTAGCTGTCAAATTGACCGCCACCGCAGGCCGCGCCCCTCTCTGGGAGGTATAAGGCGTTGTATTGTTTTTTCTGATTCTTCTGATTTTCTGAATACTGATAATATGGAAGACACCACTATATAATATTAGACTCCAGCATTTTCTCTACCATCCGTAGCTCTGTTTATATAGCTCTACTAGTCGTCCTCGTGGTGTGCTTTTCTTATTGAACCAGCGAGCGACGAAATTCTCTGTTCTAGCTCGTTGAAAAATTCTGTCGTATGTCTATCCGGATGTCCGGCTGTTCTCCTCCCTTCCGCTCCACATTTCTAAACCGATTCTCGTGAATTATGTAGAATTCGTTAACTATGTAGAATTTTTATATCGATTTTTTTTTTATTAAAATAAAAAATCGTAAAAATGACACACTTGCGAATTCCACAACTCACAGAGCCACTACTAATAGGGCTGGTTAGAATCTTTATTATTGTTTAGTTATACGGCTCTTCCCGGAGGATAATAACGCTAAATTGAATAAAATGCTGATGCAGAATTGGCGCTGTTTGCCTCTATCGCCTATGAAGAAGGCCAATTATTATATTTAAAATCTAGATGTCTATAAGCCTTAATAGATGAATTTAACTTGTAAAGATCAGCTCAGACCCCGCAATAATGTCCTTCCTAGACAACCCTCAAATCTGTATTACAGGTGAGTGTGTGTGTTGTGTAGAAAAAGGCACGTGGCAAGGCGTGTGTAGGCGCTTCGTACCTCTAAAATAACAAATATGTATTATATTTATTTGACAATGTTATATAATAGAATGTATAAGAGGTAGGTATAAAAGTCAGCCCTTATCTCCCGCGGGGCCGCATGTCGTGGCCGCGTTTATTTTATTTATCACCGGCGTCGTTTTTGGGCTGGAGTAAGATAATCTCGGATTTCTCTTCATTCGTATGAGCATTCTTAAGAGCAAAACAGATCTTAGAGCCGTGGATGAATTTGCTACACGGGGCAAAAAAGAAAGCTTTATTAACCAATGTCTATATTGACAAATGATGCAATTTCGTACTACCTATAATGAAAATAAAACTTTTTTCATTTGCCAGGCCAGGTGAAATTCTTTGATATTTTTTTCTTTCTCACATTATCTATTAATTATATAAAAAGGGTTCACATTCTAAATGATTGAGGTTTAGTCCTCCAGAAACAACTGTCAATGCCATTTCGATTCTATGAACTGATTTAAATTAGATTTGCTAGTTACAACGAGCTTAATTGTGTAATTCCCATCTGTTCCATTTACGTGCTTTTCAAAGTGTAGGTATTAAATGTATCAAATGGGTGTATAGACAATTTTGAAAGCTGTTAGCTATCTGAAAAGCTTTATGCAAGCAGAACTTTAAAAGCGGAATATCCGTTGGATATCCAATTTGTGTAATGGAATACGCTCTTTCCGACCACATTGCCCCACCGTTCCAATAACCCCGGGCATTTACCCAATAAAATATCTCACAAAAACTCTATCCTTTGTCAGTGCCTGCGTTTGCCTTTATAAATGACCTCCCAATTTTTCTCATAAAACAAATGCTGGTTACGCAATTGCATGCGATTATCAAAAAACGCCCTCTTGATAAATGTATTTCGAAATTTAAATTTGGAACACAATTCGAAGCGATGTTGAGCCGCTTTTATAGATTGCCAGTGTCATAAATTAAAAGGAATTGAACGGTCAGCATTTGCAAAATTATGTGCAAAGGAATAAGGACCTTGTTCCTTTATGATAAAGTTACAATTTGTAATAAAAGTAATAGGCAATGCACATTCTGAAACTAGTAACTTTTTCTATAAGTACGCTATAATGGCGCCTCAACTTGCAGGCAGTAAAATATATTGATTCCGTTTCCTGCAAGATGGCGGTTCCGTGTACTAAATCACGCATTGCGAATACTAAGCATAAAATATTGCAGTGTTGGTCGCATTCGAGTTTTAAATCATAAGAGCTTGTTTATTAGCATTTATTGTAGGCATACTACAGGGAATTCTAACTGGGTATCGATTCTGGAACGAGGTGTGTGTTGGTATCAGATTAGAATTGTATTGTACATAAAATTATAATCCACTCACGCTTTGGCTAGAACAAAGAGATGTGGGAACGAGAACGTACATCTCTCAGTCAATAGCACGGCCCATATTCCACAGATTATGAATACTAGTAATACTGGTCCTATAGTAATTAAATTGCTAGAGTTCGATTAGAGGCTTATCCTTCACATTCCAAATTGATGTCCATGCGGTTCTCTTGCTCCCTTCAACACACTGGGCTAGGGGCTGGGGACTGGTAGCTAAAACGTCTTCGACTACTTATTCTATACAAATTGTTGATAATTTACATTAATATCATAGTTTTTACATATGCTACTCGTTTTGACATTTACATGCGAGATTAAAAATAGAAAAGACGCCTAATATTTGTCGAACGCGGAAAACAACATGTATTTACTGCGCTAGTGCATTTTGCATTCATTTCCCCGGAGCCCGCAGTGCAGAAAGTTACAAGTTAGACGGGTTGGGTCAACTTGGTGTACTGAAAATCCTGGTATGCCTCAGGAGGGTGAAACTTTTACATTCAAGATCTCCAACATCTACACAGACAACTTTTCAAAAATAAGTACACATGTGTCTTATTTCAGTAACAAGAAATATTGTATTGGAGAACTGGGCTGTACACACTCGTAGACAGCTCACCGTTGAGTTCAATTTGTTTCGAGCATCCAGCACAGCACGAGAAATTGATGTTTGAAGAAGCATTTTATTAGCTGTAGTTTAACATTACCTACCTTAGGTAGGTTGTGAATTGTTGTGAATTAAATGAAGGATACACTTCAAAAATCGAATCATGGTTCAAGGGCTCGGTAACATGTCAAAGCTTAAGCTGCGTACAAATCAGAGCAGCCTCGGGTTGAAGCACGCACGGCTCACCTATTTCGCTCAAATTCGTACGCGCTCACGCGCTGCGCGCGAGCAGCCCGCGGGCGGCGCGCGGCGAGCCGTCCAAAGGCGGTCTTGTGACCGTGCTCAAAGGCGACTTAGTGTGCGTGCCTCGCGTAATTTGGACATGTATCCGAGCGTGCCGCGGACAGAGAGACACGTTCTGACTTGTTTGTGGGCCAGGCTCGTATGAATTTGAGCAAGTGGATGAGCCGTGCATGTGTAATCGAGTTTGTTCGTAAATTTATGAATACAATTCGGTGAAATATGATAAACGCAGCCGCGGCTGTCATCGTGTCCGACGCCATTTTGAACGACGCACAAAGTCGGCTCGTCGCGAGCGCGCTGCCTCGCCCGCGCATGTTTATCTACACCAAATTGGCTCGCGAGCAGCTCGCCGCGCGGGGCGAGCATGCTTCAGGCTGAGCCGCTCAAATTCGTACGCAGCTTTACAAATACAATTATTATGAAGTGATACGATTACACACCAATCAAACAATAAACAAATACCATATATCATAGTTTTAATGACATTACTTCGGAAAATCCCATGACATTCCTCTCCATAAGAAGTATGCTGTACCGCTGTCAGCTTAATAAAATGGCGGCAACTGTTGCGGCTTGCGCGGCATTTTGCATTCATTTCCCTGGGAGCGGGAGCTGACAGCTCCCTCGACGCCCGCGGTGACTTTTTAATTTAGCGACCATAGACTATAAATTCGATCCTTGTTCTTCTCATTATTGTCTTGCATTGGAAAGTGAGTTGTGTTTAACACGTGCTAATAAGTTTTCTATAATGTTTACCCATTGTCATCCTACTATAATATTATAAATGCGAAAGTTTGGATGTTTAGATGTTTGGATGTTTGTTACTCAATCACGCCTAAACGACTTAACCGATTTGGATGAAATTTTGCACGAAGATAGTTTATAGCCTAGATTAAAATATAGGATAGTTTTTATCCCGGGCCCACGCAGACGAAGTCGCGGTCGGAAGCTAGTTGCCTAATAAATGAGACACACAAACCATTTTTTTTAAATTTTACCTTCAATCTTACAAGCCGTATAGGTAAGTGCTGTATGGTATGTTGCCCCTGAATCAATTTTTATTTGGACACTGCAGAACTTGCCCCAGTTGTGCACGTTAACCAGTGAATAAAACATCACAGGCACTTGACACGGTTGCGGCTCTCGGGCCGTAAACTAATTAAATTCCAGCCTCAATACTCTGCAGACGGCGTATACGGGTCACAGGCGCAGAATAAATAATAATTACTACTATTACGTACAGAAGATTCACTGTCTAAGAAATCCGATGACAGGTAATTTCTTCTGTCATAAGGGAGTTGAAAGTTCATACATTTGATCGAGTTCAATGTTAGAAGTGTGACCGCGCGCTCGTCGCCCAGAGGGTCCTTTCTTCTTTGCCCGTTAGAACGGGACTAAGTCATTTCGTGGTCCAACGTGGTTGGATAAACTTGTAAGAGCAAGCGAGAGACGTATAGACCCAAAATCACAGCAATTTCCGAAGGTACCCTTCAATTTTTTGAGCCTGTTGACACTGTGAACTTTCGCTTCTATAATATAGCCATGTCACAAGTTACCATTTAAACTTCACGAATACATCCTCATATTGTTCGGTATCGTATTATATTTCGCCGCGCGCCTTTCCAATCGCTGATCGCGTTTTCGCTTCCCATTCATTCAGTCCATTCAGCAAAACCCAATCAATTAAGTGTCTCTGTGGAAGCATCGCGAAGAGGCTCGGTGTAGGGTCAACGCAAATTACGCAACTACATATGTCAAATGGGTTTTTTATGAGCCGATTTCTGTTTCTCGTCAAAATTTTATAAAAGTGGACAGGTTTAAAGAGCTCGTGATTCAGCAAAACATTCGAACAATTTCCATATAGTGACAAAACGTGAGGGATTTTCTAACTCAGTGCATTTCTTGTACAACATTTTAGGGTACATAGTATAAAGATATTGTATTTATATTACACAAAATACACGAGCTGTTCCAACCTACTTTAATCAGATTTTGAAGGAAAATAAAAATCGGCCCTTAATTGACGACTATTTTCACGGCGAGGCCCATGTCCCGCCATTTGTTTATTTATTTACTTGTTTAAATATATTTACATAGCATTACAGATTTAAGTCTAATACACTGTGAAACGAAACAATGCAAATAATTTATGCCTTTACCTTTCCATTAAATCTGGATATTATTTAAGTCGAATTTATTTAAGTATGGAATAATTGAATGGCGGATAATGCGGAATATTCGGACGAGTTGTTCCCTCATGCAAATTGAGAATATTCTCAGGCACATACAGCAACTTCAACTTCCTTTAAGTTAGTGAAACCTCCAACCTGGCAACCCTACTGGGCATGGCATCGCTCACTCGCTTCGCTCCCCATTAACGTCGATGAGCGAAGCGCGCCCGCGGGACCGAATGGAAATCAAAGTAAATGCGCCCGCCGTTTCGTTCATTCGTTCCTTCCATTCGTGCTGATTCTTCGCTTTATTGCGGCGCCCCTGAAGTTGCGTTTGTTTAATTAAATGCTCGTTGAGTCTATGTTGAAGTAAATTGCGTGCAGATATTTTCCACAAGCTTGCGTGCACTGTTCGTAAACCATTTTCCAGCCTGAGGCTCTAGTATAAGTTTTACCGAAACAAAACTTTACGATCGCGTTTGCGTTTTACCCTCAATTTGTATGGGATTTGACAGCTAAACGCGAACGCGGTCGTAACGTTTTGTTTCGGTAAAACTTATACTAGGGCCTCTGTTTTATCCGATTGAGCTGAAAGGTATACTCATGTGTATCGGTTGACATATCAATGTTATGACACAACTGAGCTGATCTGATGATGGATACAAAAGGTGGCCATAGCAATTCCTAACTAAGAGTAACGAGTAAGGAATGAGTAAGCATAAAAGTACAGACAGACAATGAAAGTTTGTAGCATAAATTATATTTTTGACGGAACTTAATAATGTGTGGTCTTGGTCAATATGACTTGGTCCTGGGACACATTAGAGACATCCCACAGTGATATAACCTTGCCATGACGTGTCCGTCACATTGATGTACTCATTCATTTGTTAACACTTTCACTGCCAGGAACCCGCCTAGCCGGCGCCTACGCCGTAGTCGCTTTCCGCTACATACGAGAAAAACCACGGCATCGGCTACGAGCGTAGCACGTAGCGATTCTTGGCAGTGAATGTTAACCAACTAATCGATATGTTTGCGATTTAATGACAAGCAAGTTTATCTTAGTCGATGTGTTTCGGCTGATATTACGATGATGATGAAGTATAATAGGTAATAAATCAAAGAAGTCTGTTCTTGAGTCAAGAAGCGTTAGTTCGGTGTTCATATTTATGTGTTGCAAATCGAATTTTATCCTCCTAAGGCCCACCATACATTACAAAATGGCATTGAAATTTTAATAACTTTGTGTCGGATAATAAATAAAGCCTCTATATGTCCCACTGCCGGGCACAGGCCTCCTCTCATGGATGAGAGGGAACGGGCAGTAGTCCGCACGCTGGCCCAGTGCGGGTTGGGGACTTCACATACACCTTTGAATTTCTTCGTGGATGTATGCAGGTTTCCTCACGATGTTTTTCCTTCACCGTAAAGCTAACGGTAAAATATCAAATGATATTCCATACATAAGTTCCGAAAAACTCATTGGTACGAGCCGGGATTCGAATCCACGACCGCCGTTTGACAGCCGCATGCCTGAACCGCTAGGCTACCATAGCTTTGCGTCGGATATAAAGTTGTTTGTAAAAGCGATCGAAACAAAACAAATGCAGCTCTATACCAACTCAATATGATCTAAATTCCTTTAAGAGAATAAATCCTATGAGTAGGCCCCTGGGCCTTAGGAGGTTAAGGACATTTCAAGCTTGTGGCACGAACCGTAGCTAATTTATTTATTTTAGGGCCACCAACAACTAACCATCGTGCAAAATCCATATTCTTAGATAAAATTCTAGGTTGATGTCCATCTAACTATATATGTAGGTAACCGTAATGTACAAATTATAGTTAAACTTAAAACCAATTTTTAGACCAACCTGCGAAATATTTAGCATCTTCAATAGTTCTAGTAAACTAAATTTGTAAAAGAGCCGAGGGGAGAGCTAACCTATTTGCAAAATGGATGTTTTCTAAATTAAACTTCCTCACCAACTCAGAATTTCCCACTTAAAACTAACTTCAAGTAACTTTGTCTCAGACAATCTTGGCTAGATACAATAATGTTGAACTTAGGTGTTCTTTTTACAGTCCAACTTTTGAAATTGTTGAATTGACAAGTAACTTACCTTGGGCGGGACGGGAGTTATCATAGGGAAAGGAGTGGTACCGGCGTACATTATTTCCTACTAAGTAGTTCGTTTTAAGATGATTCTGTTAGTCTATCGGTCAACCTCGAATCCATACTAAGTAATACGTAGTCGGTCCCAAAGTTCTGTTACTGGCATATTATTTTTAAATTTAGAAGATGATTTTAAGTAAATTTTATTGCATTCAATTTTTGAATGTTTGACAATTATTTTAAAACAAAAACAGTCATTCGTTGCAATTTCTCACGATGGAGTGGACATTGAAAGAAAACCGAATAGCTGTTTTAGCATTGCACCGCTGTGGGCACTCGCCAAGTACCATTTTCAAGTTGCTCAAAAATTTAAAAATAACGCTTAGGTTTGTGTACCGTTTGATAGGTACAATGAAGTCTCCAGTGTTGAGGACAAGAAAATAATTGGCCGGCCTCGCTCCGTACGAACACCAGCAGTGATCAAAGCGATCAAGGCGCGCATAGCAAGAAACCCTGTCAGAAAACATAAATTGATGGCTTTGCAGATGGGTGTCAGTAGAAAAACCGTCAAAAAGGTTTTAAACGAAGATCTGAGTCTACGAGCATACAAAAAAAAGTGGGGGCACTTACTTAATGCCCGTCTAAAAACAATAAGGCTTAAAAGATCCCGGAAGTTGTTAAAGCGGTACGCGAAAAATCGAGACCGTGATATCCTCTTTACAGACGAAAAGATTTTCGATATTGAAGAGAAGTACAATAAACAGAATGATAGAGTGTACGCTAGGAGCTCTGAAGAAGCAGGAAAAAGAGTTCCGCGGGTGCAACATGGGCATCATCCATGATCAGTGATGGTCTGGTTGGGTGTATCTTATTACGGGCCAACTGAGGTTCATTTTTGCGAAAATAACGGGTGTCAACATCAGTGCGAAAGTATACCAAGAGACAGTTTTGGATAAGGTTGTCAAAGATCTGCCCAACACGCTATTTTCGGGACATAATTTTGTGTTCCAGCAGGATTCTGCGCCAGCACACAAAGCCAAGACCACTCAAGCCTGGTTTGACCGTCAAAAAATCGACTTTATAAGACACGAAGATTGGCCTTCCTCTAGTCCGGACCTTAATCCTTTGGACTATAAAATTTAAAATTTATATATAAAATGTATATAAAGATTAAAATTGGCAGGTCTTAGAGGGGAAGGTCTGTGCTAAACCACATAAAAATTTGGAGAGCCTAAAGTCATCTTTAAGAAAAACAGTCACTGAGATAGATATGAAAATGGTGCGTGCTGCGATAGACGACTGGCCGCACCGATTAAGGGCCTGTATTAAAAACAAAGGAGGTCATTTTGAATAATTTTGAGTAATTTTTATTCTTTATTAAATGTACTTTAAATTGGTATATAATTTATTAAAAATTGATTGCTACTTTTGTTTTTATCATTATTTTCATTTGTGACAGAACTTTGGGACCGACTACGTATTATAGATGCGAAAATGTGTCTGTCTGTTACCTCTTGACGCTTAAACCGCTGAACCGATTTAGATTAAATTTGAGTCCCGGGGAAGGACATAGGTTAGTTTTTATCGCGGTTTGTATGGAGCTACTATATAATCGAGTTCCACGCGGACGGAGTCGCGGACAGAAACTGGGTAGATATAGTTGTTACGAATGTGGGCCATTTTTTCCCCCGTGACGTCTCCCTGTGCAAATATGAGAAGAAATTTCTTGAAAAATGGGAGACTAAAGGAAGGCAATTTTAAAAAAAACATTTCTTTGCAAAACAATACATGTTTACATAAAATGAGACGCCTGGCGGACCCCAAACTAGGCTGGGCCTGAATCTTGGGACCCTGGCCTGGAGTGCAATTCGTAAAACAATATGAAGTTATTCAAGGAATCAGAATGAACTCAAAAAAAGAAAGTAATAAGAAGCATTATACATATAAGAGTGCATGCGTGTGCGTGCGTGCGTGCGTTTCGGCAGAAAGGGCCGACGATTTTCGGGATACAATAATGTATTATGTAGTTTTTTTACACCATCTTCATAATGTTTTAAGCACTTCCCAATAAAATGAAAACCTTGCCAGTTTCCGTAACGAAATTGGTAAACATTTCTCCGCCAAAATTGTCACTTCGATAAAGACGTTCCTTTGATTCAATTCCGTCCCTCGTCAAGGTCAGTCGGCCCACGTCAAAGGAGACGGCCAGTAATCACGTTAAACTATTTCACAATACCGTTTTGGGAAAGCACACGTAATGAACAACTTTGAATCTTTAAATTTTTATGGAGTTTAGAAGTTTTTGTTCGGTGTACACACTTTGTTGTGATTATTTAATGGTTTACTATCCGGGAGCACAGAAAACAATCGAAACAGTCATTTGTCCGAAATAATTATTCAGAAACTTCGAAATTCGAAGCGTCATTTTCCACCAAACTAAAATTTTGACGCCGATGTTTTTTTTATCAAAATGTAAATAGGTTAGGTTAGTATTATATCCTGAAAAACAAAAAAAACCTGGTGGAACGTGGTTATGCTTTCGCACAAGTGACTCTTAGAACCCTTACTATCCATACAGCGATATTCATGTTATAAGTTTTGTTATAAAGACACTACCCAATGGATGGCTGATAAGAAAAGCTTAGAGTGGCTCCGGCCATCTCATCATCATCATCCGTGTTTTCCGGGTACTTTGTGCCCTCAACGAGTTCTGACCCCGTATCATGGTCGGCCTTATCACGCGATAAGTGACAAGATAGAGCGTCCGTCTCGTTCCATTGAACGGTGTCAGCCAGCGACGGACGCTCTATCTTGTGACTTATCGCGTGATAAGGCCGACCATGATACGGGGTCAGGGTCCGCTTTGGAACCTAATCCCAAGATTTGGCGTAGGCACTATTAGTTTTACGAAAGCGACTACCATCTGACCTTATTGGGATTAGACCGGTTTCCTGGTTTGTTTTCTTTCACCGAAATGCCGCTGTCAAATAGTCAAATGATATTTCTTATATAAGTTTTTTTAACCCAGTGGTACAAGCTGGGGTTCGAACACACAACCTCCAGATAGAAAGTCACGTGACTTACCGTTCGGCTACAGTGGCCATCCTCACTCACCCGTGATTTCTGGGGCGTTTTTCACGTCAAAATCTAAAAATATTTTAAAAGGCCGCATCACACGATACTTTGGGCTCGAGCGCGGAATGTAGGCCGCGCCGGCTAATTCCGGCCACTACTATGTGAGTGCCCGCAACCTTTGCCTTTTGAAAAAAATCCTCGTGAGAAATCGTTTTAGCGCGGGAGACTTGTCAAAGAGGTTTTTTTCTGTCGCAGTGCTCTATGTTTTTAAAGGAAATATGTAATTACTAGCTGTTGCCCGCGACTTCGTCCGCGTAGAACTTGTTCGCGTCTTAGAAAAAATATTGCTATTATTTTTTTATAGGCGGAACCTTAATTATCGCCGACCAAAACAAAGTTCTACCATCTTAAGGGATGATTTCCGAGATAAAAAGTATCCTATATCTTTCCAAGGGTCACAAATTATCTGTACGAAAAATTTCATCTAAATCCGTTCAGGGATTAAGCGTAAAAGGTAACAGTGCGATGAGTTCATTAGTTTAAATTGCAAAATTTCAAGTAGCTTTTTTACTTATTTAAAAATATAAAGTTATGTGTACAGTTGCCGGAAAACATCTTGAGCTGGACCTTTAGTGCGCATTAGCCGCATATTGTAAAATTGCTTTCATGTTTCTAGCCACAGTTTATCATTAAAAACTTATGTGAAATTTCAACCCCTATCTTAACCCCTTCAAGGAATGAATTAGAAAAAATCCCTTATAAATGTTTTTGACTGTGCATTAGGAGCTTGTGACCGAAGTTTTAAACGGCTAAGTTTAAAAACGACATGTTCCCCATAGAAACTTTCAACTCTTTTTTAACCCCCTTAGGGGATGAATTTTTATAGCAAAGCTAAATCTTTTGTTTTATTTTTTAGTAAGTAACCTTCATACAAAGATTCAAGTCTATAACTTTCCAAATGAACGATTTCCATACAACGGTTCGACCCCTATTTCGCCCCCTTAAGGGTTGAATTTCGAAAAATCCTTTCTTAGTACACGTCCACGTACTGTAAAGAATATATGTTCCAAATTTCATGCTTATAACTTTAGCGGTTTAGGAAATCACACATTATACTTATGTGAACTTTCAAGCCCTATCTTAACCCCTTCAAGGGATGAATTAGAAAAATATCCTTTATCAATGTTTTTGACTGTACATTAGGAGCTAGTGACCGAAGCTTTAAATGGCTAACTTTAAAAACGACATGTTTCTCATACAAACTTTCAACTCTTTTTTAACCCCCTCAGTGGATGTTTTTTTATAGCAAAGCTAAATCATTTGTTTTGCTTTTTAGTAAATCCACCCCCTTCATACAAAGATTCAAGTCTGTAACTTTTCAAATGAACGATTTCCATACTACGGTTCGACCCCTATTTCACCCCTTTAAGGGTTGAATTTCGAAAAATCCTTTCTTAGCACACGTCCACGTACTGTAAAGAATATGTGTTCCAAATTTCATGCTTATATCTTTAGCGGTTTAGGCTGTGCGCTGTCTGTCATTAGATTAGTAACGAAGAGTTTTATATATATATAGATTAATGGTATGATCGTTTGCAAAAAAGGCACATAATGTATTTAAAATCACATAAATGGCTCACGAGAATTCCCAGCTCTTTTTCCTGGAATTAATATATTTTTTTGTAGTATCGGTACCGAACACGAAATTCCAGGATAATGTTGAAATGGCGAGGCCATAATGTAAACGCATAATATTCGCATAAACTCGAATTTTAATTTCGCTAATTTATTTTCACTACTGGTATGCTACTACATGGACATGTCGGATCTACATTGATGTCGGGGGTAACAATGCCATCAGTATTTTACAGTTTTACTTGGAGTCGGTCGCAAAGATTTAGAAAATATAGTTTTACCCTTCGTATATTAAACGCTATGGCCTGGTAAAGGTCGCGGGAGTCCGCTGGATGCGGGTGGCGCAGGACCGGTCATTGTGGCACTCTTTGGGGGAGGCCTATGTCCAGCAGTGGACGTCTTTCGGCTGATATGATGATGATGATGATATTAAACGCTGCACGCTAACCTAAACTAACATAATTGTCACAAAATAACCCGCTCCAAACCACGAATATTTGCATTGCTTTAAAAACCCCATGCAGGAGCCCATTTGACAGAACGTGGATTAAAATCAAATTAACTTTTTTGGCGCATCCGCTCCGTCCGGCTTGGCGCGTGATTTGAGTGGGGTTTCCCGCACAAGTAGTGGGCGGCAGGTGTAAAGTATTTTTAACCCCCGACGCAAAGAGAGGGGTGTTATAAGTTTAACGTGTCTGTCTGTGTATCTGTGTTTCTGTTTGTGGTATCGTAGCTCCCAAACGGCTGAACCGATTTTCGTTTAGTTTTTATGGGTCATAGATAATTTTATCCCGAGTGTTCTTAGCCATGTTTTATGAAAATGTGAGATGTGAATGTTCAGCCGTTTTTGAGATATTGGACTTTGAAATGAAAATGTCGGGGGTTTTTCAACTTTTCTAAGTTGTGGATACGAACAAGTCAAGTAAAAACTTAGAAATAATGACCGTGTATAATATTTTCATTGAAATAGACTATCAGAATATTTATGAAACTAAATTTACCGCAAGCTAGGAGTTTATCGCGTAATGTCGTGCGGCGCCCTCCGGGCACGTCCTAGCTTAGACGGCAAGCACACCGCACACCTAATCTTAAATTATTATATTCTTACACCTAAACTAGGTCTACATTTTCATGCCTGGACATTATTGCAAGATAAAGCCTTATCATAGTATAATTAATAGTAGAAGCTCCACTACCTTAGTGATGAAGTTAGCTGCCAATTTTAGCCATACCTAACATCTGAAACACACTGGCGCGGCCTGCGGCGGTGTTCAATTGTTTTACTATTGAACGATAGTACGAAATTGTGACGTAAGAGAGGGCTATCGACAGATTAAATCAAGAGTCTGTGACATTATTGTCGTTCTAACGTTACATTAAAGATAATTAGAACGTATCTAAAAAAGTTAATAATCTCATATTATTTTGCTTCTTTCACTATATTCGGTGTGGCAACCCTATCAACTTAAACCTACATAGGGAGATTATACACGCAATATTGCAGCGGGATGGCCTTGTATGACAATTTATAATTTTATTTTTATTTATCGGCGGATGCCTTAAAGCATTCTGTCTCTGCCATTCAACCGCAGGGCTAAACAGAAAAGCTTACCTATAGGTGCAGGCAGTTGACTAAATTTATTATATTTACCAGAAATTCACATCTCAATTTCCATTAAAAGTTAACATTTGAAACTGGCTTAGGTTGTCAGTGTCACCTAGGGACAGGTAGTCCAATGAAATCCCATTTCGCGTCAACTACGATTTGCATATTATTTCACAAAAATCGGAAGCCGCGCTCTATTTAGCTTAAGCATATCGTTCCTCGCCTATCGCCTCGCACACTCGTCAGTGTCCAACCCGTGACCTAACAACCGACGAAACGTTGTATCTCCATACCAGTTTCTTACTAATATACGGCCTTTTGGCTTTAAACGTTGATTCTAAAGTACCTCAGCTCATTTACATTTTTAAGTGGCAATCTGTGTTGCTAAGGTGAATAATTTTCTAGTTTATTTTGCTGCGCTAGGAAAAGTTAATTATTAAAACGCGTTAGGGTGCGGATCCACAGGTTTATATTTTAATGTGGGTTAGGATAAAGTAAACCCAATGAGGGATTTATTTAAATTTTAAATTTATAAAATGACGGTGGCAAACAAGCGTACGGCCCGCCTGATGGTAAGCGGACACCGCAGCCTATAGACGCATGCAACTCCAAAGGAGTAACATGGGCGTTGCCGACCCTTGATATGTTTGAGGATTCGCTGTGTTGACAGCTGAAGGAACAAATTCCCAATACAATACACAATACACAATTAACTTCTCTAAAACTGGAACTATAATTCCCGCTGTTTTGATAATAAGTATTATAATAAGATATGATACGATCATTTATTTCATGTCCCGCAAATCAGAGTATCGCATCATCATAAATTTTATTTAAGTTGGTGGAGTAAGGCTGGTTTTAGTGTCACGCCGACCGTCGGCGCCGAGCGGTCAGCGCGCAGCTGATGTATGATATGCTGACGACCGTCAGCGCTCACCGCTCAGCGTTATTCTAACACGCTCCCTCAACATCGTACATATTAGCCTGTCAGCACCGACGGTCAGCGTGACACTAAAACCAGGCTTAGTCTCTTGTCGGTGTAGCTCCCTCCATTTGACTGTTTAGGGCCGCCTGCTTGACCTCTTTATACGACGTGACTGCTACTCTTTCTTTTGTTTGTTTTATGTAATATATCGTATGTATGAAGCATTGATAATGTGGTGCTGGCGTAGAATGGAGAAAATTAGCTGGACGGAAAAAACACAGATGAAGAAGTGCTGAGAAGAGTAGGAGAGAAAAGGAAACTGGTATAAACGATAGAGAATACTCGTAGGAGAGGGAAAATTATAGGTCACCTTATACGACATGACGCTTGTGTTAATAAAATCATAATAGGCAAAGTAGAAGGCAAGCGAGGAAGGGGAAGACAGTATCTCATGTAAATGTCAAAATTATAATAATTTGTATCATGATCGTCAAAAACAAAGAATTTTTGACTGTTCCTCCTTGGGCAAGTTTAAGAATGTTATGAATTTCTACAATGTTGGTCAAGTCCACGTCGGGTTAATCCTAAACTTAAAATTGATGTTAAGTGCCCTTTGGAGGAGAGAAAATTTATCCTCAGTATGAGTACCTATGGCTTTTTTATATAACACGTCGGTTACAAACAAGCTAACGGCCCACCTAATGGTAAGCGGTCACCGTAACCTATGATGCTTGCAACTCCGGGGGTGTCACATGCGCGTTGCCGACCTACTAAGCGTATGCTTATATTATAATAATAATAAATAAATATTAGGGGACAATCTTATTCAAATCGACCTAGTCCCGTAGTAAGCTCAATAAGGCTTGTGTTATGGGTACTAGACAACGATATATTTAATAGATATAAATACTTAAATACATAGAAAACATCCAAGACTCGGACACAAATATTTATGCTCATCACCCAAATATTTGTCCTTACCGGGATTCAAACCCAGGCGTCACTAGGCTAACTGGTCGTTAACATAATTACAATAATTGTAAAAAAAGTATGTTAATATTATATTCTAATTATACATTCATTATACACCACACATTATCACACCAATTGTGCAACGGTCCTAATCTGCCCGACCCAGTGTGACAATGGGCAGGCATACCGGTCTGCAATGACACCCAGAATGCTGTTGGTACTCCCCCTGAGTCGGCTCAGCAATCAGCATCGACACGATTTATTTGCGTAGGATCGCTTGAAAACCGTCCGTGCGGGCGTTGCACCTTAACCGTGTGCTTTTCTAACCCGACACCACACGTAAATGTGAATTGAAATTAATGTGCTGTCTCTTGCCCACAGACGTAATCACCGCCGAAGTCTTCCCAAGCCCAAGACTGAGCTGTGATACACGCCGACCGACAATAATAGTTGCCTGCGATATATGGAGACGGACACGCGTTGTATAACTACACTACAGTAAAGTAAGCATTGATATTTTATCTATTATATACTTTCGCACTACTTCGTACATTTGCAGGAACGACATAGCTAATATGTAGTTACCATTACCATATGTATAGTTTGCCACTCATAACTATCATAAGATTTCATATGCGTGTCCTGTGTGTCTGTGAATAAATATAGGTATCTTTCTTTCTTCTTATGAGACATGACGACGAGAAATTACCTGACCAACACCCCCATCTGTTTAATGAATGAAAAGTTTTTTGTATCTACTTAGTAAATAAAAAATATTTCACGAATTGGTTGGCTAAAATACTCCTGGCCAGACTATGGTGATTATGATAAAAAGACTGATTTTGATTTTTTTTATCCACTAAAAAGTATAAATACTTTTTTTTTTTTAAGTACAAAAGTATACTTTGGAGGTGCTGGGATTTGAACCCAGGACTTTCAGCATGCGAAGCAGACACTCTACCACTGAGTTACACCCCCGGTGTTGATAATGTGCGAAATACTTGGGGACTTAGCAAGTGCATGCCTTTCGCTTTTGGACGTCGCTATGTGACATTTATTTGGCGCTTTTATTTTACTGACGTCGTGTGGCGTGGTGATCGTGTGACGATTAAATTGGTACAGGAAAATTACTTTCGAGACGTTTTTGCATTTGTAGTCGTATTTATATATTTGCAGGGACACACGTACACGTTGACGTTCACAGACACACGTATGTGTGTGTGAGGCTGCCTACAGAGGTCACAACTACAAATGCAAAAACGTCTCGAAAGTAATTTACCAGTAACATGAAGTAATGACGTCATAATGCTGTTGATTAGTATGAGCCGGTTTTGCGGCTAGCGATCTGATTTTGACTCTTTTTTTGGCTTTTGTGTTCTAATTTTAGTGGGTCCCATATAGACATGATACTCTTTAAATCCTGGTTCGAGTGGCATCACAAAAAATGTACCTATCAAATTTGTTAATTTTCAACGAAATCACAATTCACACTGCATATGTATTACCTCGACTTCTCGATTAAAGGTAATATCAAGTAGCTTTCTCTCAAAAATTCAATATTGTTTGAGATATTGTTTCAATTGTGTTGAGTCTAAATTTTTGCTTAGTTTTTGTCTTAATGTCTTAATAAAGTAATAACAAAATCCGAGAAGTAACAGGTTTTATGATGGTATCATTGAATTACTATTTAAGTACATGTACAGTACTGATATAGACTGTTCACTTACAACATTTTTCTTATCGTCGTCCATCAGGCTGCCATCTTGCAATGTCAGTATCAGTACTAGCCCCCGCCAGAGACTACGCCCACTAGAGTAGGTATCACGCGCCAACGTTAGCTAAGGGATGTCTGCTCTACTATGTATAACTCAATGGATAATACAAGTATGTACCAATATTCTGTTGCAGTCTCTGTGGTCGATGCCCGGTAGGACGGCTCACGGGCCCCCCGTCATGTCGGCTTCGCGGCACCCCCACTTCTACACGGTGGAGGTGGGCGACACCCGGTTCACCATCCTCAAGCGCTACCAGAACCTCAAGCCCATCGGCTCCGGCGCACAGGGCATCGTCTGGTGAGTGGACGATGTTGTCTGATGATGATCGTGGTACCAATATCCAGAAACAATCCGCGCAGCATGGGTACAGAAAAAATCCGAAGATTCATTTGACCGAAACCGTCATGATTCCGAACGAAAATTTGGACGCAGCTATTTTTTGGGAATATAAAGGAATAAATAGGTTAGGTTAGTATTATATCCTGAAAAGACAAAAAATCCTTCAGGGAACATGGTTTTCGGAATATTAAATACGCTGTAGTGTACCCAAGCGGTACGCGCAGGATATATGTGTCGTTCTCACGGTAACTGGACCTTGTTATATTTTGTGCTTATGCCATTATTAACGATGCGCAACAAATGCTACGATTGACGGCGCCATAATAGGAATAGCGCCAACGTCTGGTCCCTATTCTCTGGGAACGACGCATTATAATGCGTATTAAAGTCCTCACGCATACACAGACGAATTTCACACAGCTACGATCGGAAATCAGTAGAGATGCAGTGTCTGGGCAGCGATAACAGGACCCTATCGTCTAATAACTAGTGAAGGTAACAGTAGAGAACCTGGTTCGCAGGTATCCACAAAAAAGGTAACACCTATTTTTTTTTAAACCACGACGAAAAACAAGCAATCAATCAGACGGCAAGCACACAGTAGCCTAACAACTGAATAACATTGCTTGCAGTAGCCATGGCTCACGCATTTTTTCCAATTGTATTTTTTCCTCGCACACCGCCCCGCTGCCTCGCGCATCTCTGGTGAATATTCACCCTAACAGTCGCTGTCCCACTGGCAATTGTTGTGGAACAAACGTATTAAGCCACCAGACAAATATACACGCATACCTACAACACATACCGGAGTATCTTCCAATCTGGCCAATTGATTGGCTCACATTCCTCATATTTGATTAGATGTTGGTATCGGAGCTCCTTTGAGAAAGATTCCTCTCATTTTCCGGAGCCAAGAAGCGAACATTTCAAAGTATACTCGTCTAAGTACAAAATCAATATTTAATCTGCAGACTTACACATTACGGAGAGTTTTCATATCATTACCCGATTGGAATTATACGGGGATCTTTGGACAAATTATTCGCATATTATGTTTCTCCGGCATCTTCAAACGCTACGTTTTGGAGATGCCAATTTCAGAGAGTCGTTGCCGCGACGTCTAGCGTCTGGCAAGTTTCGACGAGACATTTGAGACCAGACACATAGATTAAGTTCAATTATCTACGGGGGATCTTGCTTTCAGACATGCAGTAAGAAAAGCTGCATATTAAATTAAGTACTCCACTCTCAGGGGCCCAGCCGTATATCCAATTTTAAACCTAGAAAAGAAATCAGACATTTATTGCTACTTTGAACAGATCATTGTTTTTACGATTTTTGGTCTTATGTAGTTAAGATAACTTAAGTACAGAATTTCTTCTTTGTAGATGTAGGTAGTTGTGACTTGTTCAAATAGACATAACATATTTAAAATTTGTAACATAAACAGAATCATTCTACACAACACAACTACTCAACTACATACTCGTACAAGAAAGGCTTTACTAAGTTTTTACTATTATCCCATTCTACAATTTGGCGTCTTACTCTCGATTCTCTGCCGTTAATCTTTAGTTTCCTGATACGACTACGTTTCATAATGTTTATAGATGTATACATTTAATCAATACCTAATCGAAATCAGTTAACATTTTGTAATAATTGTTCTCATAATTCGATAATCATAATTAACCTGCGGTAGACCTCATTTTGTGGCGCGGACATTTGGAATCGCCGCTCCGACCAACCACAAAATGGCGGCGTGACGTGTGGTTGACCGAACACTCCTTTATAAGTTAATGAAATTTATTATAGTCCCGTTTACAAATTTATTCAGAAGAACCTGTGTGAACACCTGTGTTCCTGTTCATTATTACAGTGAATTGAAAAACTTTTTTTCAATTCAAATGTTTATTAATAAAAAATAAAATAAAAACCACCAGAATTAAATTGAGGATGAAGGTAAGGTGCTCTTCTATATCACCAAGTGATACAAGTGGCGTAACTTACCATGACTTACTTAATTCTGGTGGAGAAGTTATGGATGTTGCAAATATTGTAAATACCTACACAAGTAGGTACACTATTTACTAGACTGACTTTAAAATGGAATAGTCTTTAATAATTTCACCTTTAATTATTTTTCTAGCAAAATACAAACTTCCATTAAAGAGATTCTTATAGTACATTACCTACCTAGGTCGGTAAAACAAAGAATGTCTCAAATCGCAGGTATTTGACGCCCGAGCTTTCTTTATTACCGCCCGCGGTGAGTACAACATTTTACGTCTCTCCCTGGCCCAGGATGTGCATGGGATTTTCCACACGCGTATATCGTGCGGTAATTACTGCTTTATGGCCAGGTACGACGTAAAAGATAGTTATATGTTTGAAGTCAGTTGTACATATTTGGTAGTACTTAATAGTAACTCTGTACATAAAGCCTGCATAAGTTCAGTGGTGGTGCCAGTCCAACCGTGACGTGAAATAGAAATACACTGATACTGAACAGGAAATAACATAATTCTTCACATTTCAAAGGGCATGCCTCACCACTGTATAATACGGTAATTGATAACAGATTTTATTTTATTTTATTTATCCAACAAACAAAACTTGCTTTATATATTTTTTATATTTATAAAGATTTTAAAATGCACTAGACGAACGCTGTTTGACCATAGAAGACTATGCCGTCACCAGTCTGCATTTCCCTACAAACTTCATACCAACGAACGAAAAGTTGCCAAATTGACTGCCAGTCAAATACCGTATTGCACCACGCACACTGACTGGATTGTGGTTTGCACTTGCACGCTTTTTCGTATCTTAGCGAAAAGCACTTATGCGTATACACGTAACAACTATGTAATAACTAGAATAACAGTTAACAACAACATTTGAACTGTTTACTGTAGCTAGGTACTCTAGTTTAGGAAACGGGTCAACAGGCACAGAGCTAGGAACACATCTCTACCACGAGTAAATCACATAGGCAGCTTGCAGTTTCCTTTTTCCATAAACTCATGCCTATATTCCCAAAGATATGGGCAGAGTAAACGAAATTTGATTTTCAGTGGCTTTTCTAGCAATAGGTTTAACACATTTAAGGCCAATAACTCACATACGATACGAGTCACGCTTCTAAGAGCGATTTCAACTCGGTATAACACGTAGTGTTGCTTGGCCTTGGTTGGAGGAAATGTGACAATGCAGTCACAGGTATTTAGGACGTAGCCCACAACACACTTCAAACCTTTTCCAGCAGTCGACTCCCACAGCAAGAAAGGTGGTGCTATTCTACGACCACACTGGGGCACTGTCGACACAATCTATACACTGGAATCCCATTTCTAATCCCATTTCTAACCATAATTAACAAATTCGCTGTACGAAGCGCCTAATGTAACCCTTCTTCTCTTTATAGCTGATCGAGTATAAGTTAAACTTATAGCCATGGTTCAGTTTTACGCGGTTTCGCTGGGCGATGTGGTGTTCAGTATACCCACGCGGTACACAGAGCTCGTGCGGCACGGCGCAGGCGCGCAGGGGATAGTTTGGTAAGATCCTAGGGGGACGTCTGAGCTATAACCACTAAAGTCGAATTTCGGCGTTTTTTTCGCCGTCGCTATTGCACTTATACACGCGCGACAGAGATGGAGGTATTTGGACAACGATATTCGATTTTCGTGGTATCGCTGTTGTAGTACCACGTTTAGAGTTGCGGGCTGACGTACTAGGTATACAATTTGCAATGAAGTATAGAAAAAGGAGGCCCGAAAGCCCCTCTTCCAGGTCAGGGTGAGACGTAAGAAAGCCTCAGATCGCATATTTATTTCAATCGTGCGACCTGTACTGTTTCATTTTTAAAAACGAAGTCTTGAAGTTAAACACGAACTTTTTTTTTTTTGCTGGATTAGATTGAGAGCTGCGCGACAAATTGGCAATCACTACATTCATACTAAAGTTTGCGTCTTACAACTTTGTAGTTATAATAATATCAGAAATGTTGTAATGTAAAACTGTTTCGATTATGACAGTCGGCAACATTCGTGGACCAGTATATTCGACCCGAGATATTTGAAAGGGGCCAAGCTCTGTCATTTTGATATCGAATTACAGAGACGTGAAAGTGGACAAACATCGTTCAAACATCGTTATTGGAATACCGGTCCTGTTGTAAAAGTTGACGGGAATAGAAATCCAATGATCGCCATAGTTATAATATGCTTGTATTTTAAAGTTAGATAAATCAGGTGTTTGGCTATGCTAACTGACTAACGTGACACATAACCTTATAAATAACTGATTTATTGTAGAACAGATAAACGTGGTACTACGATAGAGTGCTTCACTACGCTTAAGCTTCAAAATTGCCGCTTCTCAGCTTCGCAACACGAATTGCATTTGTTTGTCCGGTGGTTATAGAACCAATGGCATACGATGGTCTTTTCGTACAGAATTCTGAACTGAAATTTTTGTATTTTAATGTTTAAAAATTAATTAATAATAGGTTTTCACTGTGTAAGTCCAACACTAATCTTTGCGATCGTGTCTAACCAATAGTTAGTTGCTTATTAATGAACTCCGGGAATGGACGCTTTTTAGTTAGCGCGAATTTGGGTGCAATGGAACAAGCTTTGTCTTCTGTTCTTCAAACATGAAATAGTATTACAATTAAGAATACTGTGTCCAAAAGATATGAGCAGCTGAATCCGCGGTTATTGAAATACAAATACAAATAATTTATTTCGTCAAACATAGGTAAATAGGTGACAGTTATAAGTAAAATTCAGTTCAGCTATGATGTGCCGTGTGGCGTACGAAAATTTGGTATGTACCTAACATAATGTGAATATTAGGTACCTACCTACAATTTATTTACTAGAGTCTAGAGGCTTTACATACAACAAAATAAAATCCGAATTTAAATTTAAATTAATATTAAAATACATTAGAATAATACGAATTAGATTTTCAATTATAATTAACATGTCAATAAATATTTATAATGCAATGAGAGGCGAATGTCTGTGCCTAGTCGTTAAAGTAATCCTTAATACTATAATAACTTTTTTCTATCAATAATTGACTTAGCAAGTACTTCAATTTATTTGTTGATATTAATTTGAGTGTCTCGGGAAGCTTATTAAATATCTTTGGAGCCATAGCTATAAAGCTTTTTCCCATCAGAGCGGTGTTTCCCACATTCAATTTTAATCTATGTTTCCTCTGACGGAGGGTGAGTGCTCTTAACTGTACGGAGAATAGGCCAGGATTACACTTTACAAACATACAACATTCAAAAATATAGAGCCAAGGCAGAGTAAAAAGTTTTAGCGATTTAAAATATGGTTGACAGCTTTCTCTGGGTTTCAATTTACAAATTGCTCTTAAACATCGTTTCTGTGCTTTAAACAAAATATCCCTATATGACGAGTTGCCCCAGAAAATAATGCCATAGCGCATGGTTGAGCTTACAAAACCGTGGTATGCAGCTAGGACTGTTTTTCGCTCGTTAGTATTTGCTAGTTTTACAGAGCAAATGAAAATTTGTATAATTTCTTACATACTTCTCTGGAGTGAGTTTCCCATGACATGTTGCTATCTATGTGGAGTCAGTATCAGTTTCTTTTATAACTGTGCTGTGTGAAATAACTCATACAATGATTTCTAATGGAACAAGTTGTTCTATTAAATGATGGGTAATGTGATGGTTGAATTGAAAGGGATAACGGGTGAAAGGTGGATTGAACTATGTGCTGTTGAACTTTTTCGGTTTATTTATTATGGCGGCGGCGAGTATGTGGAAACTACCTAGTGAATTTTTTATTTGAGTGTCCTTGACACTCGTTTAAAAGTCACTACTCCAGGATAGTGACATCTCTTGGCTAGCGACAGTGTTCTATTATCCCTTTGGTTCTGGATTTCAATAGCAATAACCTAAAACGAGAGCGGACAGGCGCGGAATAACAATAAGTGTTTTATGTGAGTCATAAATTGGAGGTGCCCGTAAACCCCAGCGGGACGAGAAACGTTAAATATTTACGCACTGCATTAGCGTCCGTAGAAAACTCTCTGATAACAACTAAACAAACAAAACTAATAAAAAATAAACTCTTCAATGGCAGCAAAATTAAAATTCAATAACAGCATTGTTTTATGCTTTCTTTTTAAATATTTAGTTGAGATTGTTTAGTTTATATAAAAAAATTTTTTTTTATATAAATATGATTGAAAACTCCTCTCGCATTAGTATTTATCATCCTGTGTCTAAAAATTAACTTTTTATACATGTTTCAACTAATTGTGATAGTATCACATTGTATACCACACACGATAGGTTTCAGAACAAAATTATTAAGGAGTCGTCATAGCTCCTTTCCTTTTTTGTGTTTTTTTTTCGTGCTATCACATATCAAATTGTTTCGTATGGCCTGAAAGACTTTAGTGACAAACAGCTAGTGTTCGTCCTATTTTTATTTACTATTTCTCTTTGTTATCTGTGTTTGTCATAAATAAATGTTTTTCTTTCTTTCTTTCTTTTCTTTTTTTATTAGTACCAATAGAAAACGGTGACATCATACTTCTGTGTCAATTAGTATTTGTTTCGGCTGCCGCCAGCGCGATTCGTCTTTGTCTCATTTTTTTTAACCCCCGACGCAAAGAGAGGGGTGTTATAAGTTTAACGTGTCTGTGTATCTATGTGTCTGTGTGTCATAAATAATTTTATCCCGAGTGTTCTTAGCCATGTTTCATGAAAATCTGTTGAGCCGTTTTTGAGATATTGGACTTTGAAATGAAAATGTCGTGGGTTTTTCAACTTTTCTTTGTCTATTTATGTCCTCTAATCGTAGTTACAAACATTTGTTCCTCTCTAAAAACCGGTAGGAATCATGCCTATTGCGTTCATGATAACAAGTGCAATGGCCCTGAAAACCGAGTCCTTACGGCCGATCGTCGACATCTTCATCGTCTCGCTACAGAATTGTCCTGCACTGTAACGTGATAAGTTTGAGAGGTCACAGCGAAATGTCATCCCGCTCGAATAGGGCACAGCGAAATGTCATCCCGTTCGAATTTGGAGCAGCCCAACTGGGGAAGTACCTCCGCCTTGCAGGAGACCACAGCCATAATAACACTACTACTTGCTCTGTAGTAGTGTTGTGTTCCTGGAGGTGAGCAAGGTCGTCAGAGCTCCCGAAGATGCGTTGTGTTCAGAGCGAGGGAATTTGTTCCTTCAGCTGTCGGCAACGCCCATGTTACTTTGGAGTTGCATGCGTCTATAGGCTGCGGTGTCCGTTTACCATCAGGGGGGCCGTACGCTTGTTTGCCACCGTCGTTGTATAAAAAAATAAGTTTGATTAATATTTAACAGTAAAAATGTTTCAATAGTAACCCATTTACGACTGAATTATTCCGTTTGAATCCTCAAATGTAGGTACTTACCTAGCAATTCCATTGCCATTAATAAAAAATCTGACGCTGCTGTTTCCCAACTGAAATATTAACTAGATGTGACATCAACGCAACTTTATAAAACTCGTATCTATATTCGCTCCGGCAACCGTATTTCATCCTTATCACATTGAACTAAAGTTTAAATTTCAAGTACGCTCTAAAGCTAAATACATCGTAGAGTGAATGAGCCAGAGGCCACAGAGCGTACAATCACTGAATAATTCAAAACTACATTTGGAGCTAGTCAAAACGCGCTGAATTTAGTTTGGGGTCAATTTGAAAAGACATTTCGCATTCTAATATATGAAATATGTGTCCGACGAGCACCGTATATGGTCTATTGTCATTTTAAGATGGTGTGTGTCTTAGGACGACAAAGTCTTTACAAGGAAGGGCTTTGGGTCTTTGAAATGATCATTACTAAATTAAACGATTGAAATAAAGGTGCGAAGTGTCGGACTAACTTCACTCCCGACACGGCCGAAGCTGCACGAATTCAATATTAAACGCCGCATGTTTTGAAAATGTAATTTGCCTATTCTAGTACGCTCTTGCATAGCAAACGACGTTTTTAGACGATTGTGTAGCGAGATAGGAATGCATTTTCCGCACAGGCGTGTCAATTGTACATTACGGTTTAGATTGCCTGGGTAGGCAATGTTCGTAGTGTGCATTGCGAGTTGATTTTAGTAAAGATTCTTTTAGAGGCTCTACGTATGCCACCAATAAGGACGAAATGAATGAAATGAAAACTTGCTGACTTACCATAAACAACCAGTGAGTTTGGGCGGGAATCGTTTGTTTGCCGCAAACTAGTCAAATAGTTTGTGACAAATATCATTATAGTCACAGTAGACTTCGTAAAGCAGCAGCTACGGTCGCACCTTTACTACATACCTTGACCATATTAAAAGGATTCAAATTAGGTTCCTAAAGTACCTGGTAAATAAAAACGTTAAACGTTCATGCAGCAGTAATTATGAAAAATTATTCCCAATTTGTAAGGTACTGCCGGTGCATGAAAAGCGCTCTTTGCTCATAGCCCTAGAACAATACCAATGTAATGATTATAAAAAACCATTAAGCCACTCGTATCGGACGAGAAGTGTTTCCAAAGAAATATCACATCGAAAACTACTAGTACCAAAAGTTTGCAATTATTACGGGAAGCGCACCAGGAAATATTTGATACCTACGATCTTAAATGGTGTCCCAGACGATGTTAGATCCTGCCAAGATGTGTCAAAGATTGTGTATAAAAAAAGACTTAAGAAAGCGCTGATGGACAGGCTCGATCGGTGTACTTAATTGATATTGTCCAGCAGATACCACTTCTACTAAAATGTATTCCTGTCCATATAAATAAACGCATACTTACATACTCGTACATACATAGGCTCGAAAAACAAAACATATCCCTCCTTCTGAGGCAGTCAGTTAAAAATAGTCCATCCATATACTGCAACCGACAAGACCTAAACTTGTTAGTTAGTAATAGTTTAGTTGTTTTAGTTTACTTGTAAGTTAGTAATAGTATAAGTTTATTTTAAAATTGCTTATTTGTGCCCATAAGAAAATCGACAAGATTATTGGAAAATGTTTTGGTGTATACGCATTGAATTAGCGGTACTGGGTCGGGCGCGGATGGCGGGGTCGCCGCACAACTCGAGCAGGTACCAACTTATCACAATTAAATACAATATCTCGTTCCATATAACACCAGAATTTGAACGGACGAAATCATCTACTTTTCTTCGTTTATTTAGGATATCAAAAGGAAATACTGTCCTAGATTTACTTATTACTACTTACTTACTGATCTTGTATGGAATAGGGTATAAATAAGTACCTACCCCTGGACCAAGCCGGGCGTGCGGCGGCAGCTACCTTCCCGTGTCGACCGAGTCTGCATTAAGTAGATATTATCTCAATACTAGCTTCCGCCCGCGACTTCGTCCGCGTGGACCCGGGATAAAAACTATGCTATATTTTAATCCAGGCTATAAACTATCTTCGTGCAAAATTTCATTCAAATCGGTTCAGCCGTTTAAGCGTGATTGAGTAACAAACATCCAAACATCCATACATTCAAACATCCAAACATCTAAACTTTCTCATTTACAATATTAGTAGGATACCTAATTATTTTATACGATTTATATTATAAGGTACATATATAAACACCTTCGTAGTGTAATAATTGAGGGTTCATGTTTTCTGCTAACAAACTGTTATGCAGTTTGGCAGATAAGGTTAAATTTATATTATGTAACCTGTTTTAGTAATAAAAAAAAAGGTACTGGCGATAACTTTTAGGTATTATCTAACGTGACAAACGTAGGTATGCCCACCATGGTCGGTTATGTAATTTATCCAGGAGACAAAAATACTAACAACTGCTTTTCTGCGGCAAAAACCGTGTTCTTTCACAATATCTAACCACCTACACCTACGTCTGCAGCTTGGCGATGATTGGTTAAGTTAAAGCTAGCGCTACCACCTCATTCATTCATACATACCACTTAACACACTAATGCATAATGGCTGCTTTTCTTTGCAACTAACCACACTTATTATACTTATATTTTCTATTGAAGAATATTTTGATGTCTCTCAGTTTTGTAGAGGCAATAAGATTGGATCATTTTGTGGTCACGCAGGTCGATCAAGTAACGCATTGTACAGTCCTATAGTTAGTAGCAGTCAAAGCTCAAAGTAGCCAAATATATCGTAACACAAGCTTACTCTCACAGTAATAAACATGTGTACTGAAATATTTGGTGCTTAAATATATTTATGTATCATATATGAAATATGTGAAGCTGACTGTACGTACGGTAGATCTAAATGTAAATTTTAGGTCGAAAAATTACAGTTGGACTGTCCTAACGCGCGTTCAAAACGTTATGTGATTAGGGAGCGACCACGCCGGTGCTTAACGCTGCGTATACGCGTTGACGTGTCGTATGCGGCGCTTATTCTTCACACATTTTGCTGCGTTTTACGGTGCGTTAGCGTATTTTGAGTAGCGGTGTGGTCGCACCTTTCCTCCTACGGTCTGGGTGTTCGCTTCGCTGATGGCATTTGCATTTGTTCCGCTCACAGCGAGCGGGCACTCAGTTCGTACACTACGAGCCGCACCTTAAGCCACTAGTGGCCGCCACAAGATGCGGACAAGTTCTTTCATACATTAGTATTACTCCAGGAAAAAGACGGTTTAGAAAAACATTAATTTGTAATAGCGTTTTTATTGTTGATTTCATTTTAAAATGTTATTCTAAGATGCTTTATTCAAGAATCCGACAAAGTTTCCACCCGGAAATAATTATGTAGATCTAAATAAAGCATGCATTGTCTTATTTTTTGTATGATTTATCTTGAATATGATAGAGCAAATGTGAATAAACCAAAATAGAGACAAAAATATTTACTAATATTTTTTCTGACTTTCAGAAGCCAGATAATTTATAATGTTTTTGATGTCTGAAATTTTGTCCGATTCTGTCGCTGGGTAACTATTAAATTGTTAATAATTATATCTGTTACACATAAAAAACTGTCATAAATTATTTCCAAAATTGTCATTTTTTCCATACAAGTTGTCAGTTCATTGACTGGACTATATAGCATCGGCGCACACCAGGCGTTTGTGGTCGCGTCCGAGCCACGCGCTGCGGGAGTGGCTCGTGCTCCCTACAGTGGCGCCCACTAGCGGCTCAATCTGCGGCTGGGTGGTCGCGTTTAGTGGCGGCCACTAATTAATGTAGTCTGCGGGCGCCCTAAGGGTCGCCGCACACGGGCCACTGGCCAAACGCCGCAACTGGCATATTTCCTGCGGTTTCATACATTTTATATGGACTCGCCGCACACGG
Source organism: Epinotia bilunana (assembly GCA_947049275.1). Taxonomy (NCBI): domain Eukaryota; kingdom Metazoa; phylum Arthropoda; class Insecta; order Lepidoptera; family Tortricidae; genus Epinotia; species Epinotia bilunana. The sequence goes on from OX346270.1 coordinate 19,673,315, forward strand.
TTGACGCCGGTGGCCGCCACACGCTACAAATCGTCGCTACTACGTGGCGGCGTTTGTCGCTGTCGCGTCTGGCCCGTGTGCGACGACCCTAAGAAATGCCAGTAAATTGTTTTGGTCTCTACTATACATGTTATGAATCAGTGCTCCACGATAAAACAAAAGCGTGAAGCGTCATATATTCGTCCCTCTCTTACATATTACGCGTGAGTTTACTAACTGATTTGGCCCCCAGAAGAACTATGGTGGCATTTTTTACGTTAATCGCTGTAGTATCGTTGTGTCACTATTATACATAGCCGCAACCACAACAATAAAAGACGCAGAAGGTCAAAAATTACAATGTCTCTTTATCGTGCCTTCTCTCGCGTCCCGCTCCCTTCTGCTAACTGATCAGAAGGCACAGTAACGTAGACGGCACAGCGACAACCATCGTACGAGCAGCTATGTATTAATTCCACTGTGTCACGTTCCAGCGCCGCATACGACACCGTGACGCAACAGAATGTGGCGATCAAGAAACTGTCGCGCCCCTTCCAGAACGTCACGCACGCCAAGCGCGCGTACCGAGAATTCAAGCTCATGAAACTTGTTAACCATAAAAATGTAAGTATTTAAGAATTAGGAAGAGGATTTCATTTCCAGGCTTCGGCAAACTACTCCATCAAGGGAATTGTGGATCTTTCGGAAGACGAATGCGTTATTGACGACTCCCTAAAAATTCTTGGTTACATTTTTTTTATGACTCCTGCTTAGCACGATCGCGTTTATGTCGGATACGAAGCATGCGTCCCGTATTAGCCAGCATGGAAGTGCGATAGGGTCGATTGCTTTGTGTCCGGTCCGACATCAAAGCTATTAAAAGCTATTGTAAAGGTTCCGACGGAAGACCAGCGCTGGCCTCCTAGGTTAGCACCATGCTGTCGGGGCCTTTTCGTGGACCCTGCTACTTTTACTTTACTGTGTTTTGTTTTGTATACCCATTGTTTTGTCCACGAATAAATGTTTTCTTTCTTTCTTTCTTTCTTTCTATTATGCTAGCTAGGCTGTGCTAGTCAGACAGAAGATACTTAAAATAATACATCGAGGACAGTACGTATAGGTGAACATGGATACAGACGCAACTTTTTTTTATGGAACAACGGGGCATGTAGGTTCTCTTACAACTATGCCACGTATCTTTTTATAGATATTGCAAAACGACGGACGCAAATGATGAAGAGACCGCTACAACAATAGCCGCGTAATTACTCATTTCTTAGTTAAAACTTACAAGAAGGGACTTAGAGGCCCTACGGAGCATCAAAGTATTAAAAAACCTAAAATCTAAATTTTGCGAAGGAAACTTTGACATCATATTCTTGCCTCCGTTTAAGATTCTTACAAAATTTACTAAGTGGCGACCACTCAGAACTTCTGCACCCGAGTTTCAAGAAAACTTTAACCTTGACGAGTTGGGATAGAATTTTAATATTGTCTTGCAAACTTAGCCCTAGAGGGCTCTGTAAAGTATTTGATCTTGTAACTTTCAAGGATTATTTAATCAGCTTGTATTGTAAATTTCGCGCGATGCGTTCGTGTCTGACCTACCTTAAAATGAGAACAATAAAATCTAGGAACTAGCGTCTCTTTCATCGCCTCCTGAGGGAGGATTCCCGGTATAAACTGTTGCCTTAGACACGGCTACTGCTGCCAACAGTGTAATCTTCACAGTAAGTATAAGTTCATGGGTGAAAGTCCCCAACCTGCACTGGGCCAGCGTAGTGACTGCCCATTCTACGGAATACTGGCTCCTTAGCAAGAATTGTTCCGTACAATCCAGCACTATTAAGTTATACAAAAAAAAAGTCGGATTTATTTTCATACAAATTTAACCGGGTTCGATTACCGGCCGTGATTGAGCCTTTTTTGAAAGTGGTTTGATTTTTTTCTAAAATCGGTCTCGTGACTTCCAACTCTTCTAAGAGCTAATTTCCTTATCTCTTGTAGTGTCCGTATCATTTTCCCTCACTGCTCTGTTTGAAATACATCCTGTATAGGAGTCTGATGATCTTACTGAAGTAGTCAAACAATTTTCTAGTCAACAGTGAAAAGTATAAATATCACATATACTTAATAAATATTTAACGTAAGTTCACTATTTTTAACCGCCATATGAAAGGCTTTAGTCCAGTGCTCTCAAATGTAGATTAAGCGGAGCAGAATTGAACCCGACATGATAGTAATACCCTTCATGTCACATATTCATAAAACTCATAAACGGTTTACATGCGCGCTGAAAATAATGATTCTGTCAGGCGTCGAGCAAAAGGTATGATTTTCATTTTCTTATTGGTTTTTGAACCTTTGAGTTTGGAATTCTTTGCACTGTCGTCACTTCTTTTGTAGAGGCGACGTCAAAGACATGTACATTCAGCATCGTATATTTAATAGCAGCCATAGTAGAGCGTTTCTCAAAAAAATGCCACTACTATTAATTGTACTTCCACAAATTTTATGTTAACTATTTCCACTCAGAATCAGGAGCTCTTTCGACCCTGGTAGGACTAAAAACTGTCCCATACATATTTTTCCTATTGGGTTACCATTTACCTTATACTTTGTATGGTGGTAACACAATAGGAAAGTTCAAAAATGTATGGACATTTTGGGACACTTTTTTTCTCCTATTGGGATGGAAAGACATCGTGATTCTGAGTAGAAATAACAAAAAATTGCAGAATATCTCTGAAAAAATGTAGTGGCATTTTTTTTGAGAAACGCTCAGTAGCCAAATACATCGCAACACATCCTCACTCTTACAATAATAAAGACGTGTACCCAAATATTTGGCTACTTTGACTGCTACTAACTATATGATGGTGACTGTAAATATGATTGTTTCGCCTTACTGCAGATAGATAAGGCCCATAATTTATTCTCACTTCGAATTCAAAAATATTAATGCAGACTTAATCCCGGGGTCCGCTTTGGCACCTTAACCCAATTTGGTAGAAGCACTATTTTTAACCGACTTCAAAAAAGAAGGAGGTACTCAATTCGGTTGTTTTTTTTTTCAATGGTGTTACCTCTGAACTCCGTCATTGATGAGCCGATTCGTAAAATTTATTTTTTTGTTTGTACGAGTAAGTATATTTTTCCAGGTGGGTCCCATTTTTTCAAAAATTCAGTTGGATGATGGGATCCATGAGGAATTGAGGGAACTCCTCAATTATATTAGGCACGCGTGTAGTGATTTTGGTATTTTCCATTATAACTCGTGTATTTACACCCAGAAATCATATATTAGGTGGAGTGGAATTAATGATGAAGACCACAGATGACTTATGGAATTCCACAATTATGTACTTAAAAGTACAAAAGTACGTCACAGATTCTGATAAGATTCCGTTGAAATAGCAACTAATGAAGTGCCAAAGGTGATCCTTGTGCAATCGACGGAAGTCCTCAAATATTAACGGGCCACATACAACAATTGAGTTTTTTTCTCTAATAATCAACGCATGTGCTTTTGGAAATCAGTTCATGTGGTAAATTGGAAAATAAATTTGGAAATGTTCTCGTGGCTTGGCGGAGTACTAAATTGAAGTCGGTTAAAACTTTGTTTTTAAAGTAAATTATTACGAAATCAAAACCTTGTTGGGATTAGATCGATATCCCTACGATGATTTCCTTCACCGAAAACCTAATGTTACGTATCAAATGATGTCCGTAACCTACATAAGTATTTTTTTTAAAACCTACTGCTCCGGCTCGTACCAAATCGAAAACCTCCAGATCGAAAGTCGCGTGACTTATCGTGCGGCTACAATGGCTTCTAGTGATCGATCAATATGTCAAGATAAATATAATTTATCATCTTATAACTTATTTCAGCCCAGAAAGGAAACTACTCCTACTACACCCAATTATGATTAGGCTGATATCTCTGTATCTTTCCAGATAATCGGCCTCCTAAACGCCTTCACGCCCCAGAAGAGCCTTGAAGAGTTCCAGGACGTGTACCTGGTGATGGAGCTGATGGACGCCAACCTGTGCCAGGTCATCCAGATGGACCTGGACCACGAGAGGATGAGCTACCTGCTGTACCAAATGCTGTGCGGCATCAAGCACTTGCATCTTGCTGGGATCATCCACAGGGTAAGGAGGGAACAAAGTTCCTTACTCCACAATCCATGATAAGGCTCTCAGCTCGCCACCTTCTCAACCTATATCACGTTAGTCAAGCGCTCGCAATAAAATTGCTACCATTATCTGTACATCTCCGAGTAGAAATAGGCCCCTCATTTATTTTATTTTATTTTATTTATTTTAGGGACCACAAACAACTATACAATACATGTTACAATTAGTCTTGAATCAGAATCAGAATCAGAATTAGAATATTTATTTTGTTAAACATAGGTTACAGTGAAAGATGTTACATGAACAGATATAATTATTAGAGCACTGTTTTACCCGCAATGCAGGTGTACAAAAATCATTGCATGCAGCTATACAATAAGCAAGTCATTCACTTATGTAACTAAAATAAAGTATCAATATAATAATAATCAAAAAAGTAGCTACACTTGTACTACTATCAATACATAGTTTTGCCAAGTCATTTATTGAATAATAGCATTTGTCGACAAGGAATAATGTCAACTGTTTTTTGAAGTTACGTATGTCAAGTGATATAATTTTATCTGGAATTTTATTAAATAGTCTTGCATATAAGTATTATTTTATGTAGTCAACAACGTTTTCCACGAGTTACTTATAAAGTTGATGAAGATAAGACATGTTCACATTTTGTTGTTGCTTAGTAATAATTAATGTTAATAATGCATCTCTGGCTAGGCACAGTAATAAAAAAGGTAAAACATACGAATTACACTTATGAATTTCGAATTTAAACTTTCGTGAGACATGTTGAAATAATACCAATAATTACTCGGTTCAACTCGCGTATTAAATGTCACTACGGGCGATATGTATCGAACTCTTCGGGAGTTCTCCTTCGGGGTGAGTGTTTTCGCGGCGGTGTCGCTTGAATCACATGTCATGTCATGTCGCCCGTAGTGACATTTAATATGTGATTTGAACCGTGTAATTATTAGCATTACCTATATGAATTTCGGTCATTTTTTCGGTATTTCGGTCATTTTTCAACTGGTGTCAGTCTCGTGTTGATTGGGCTCATTGGAACTCAAAAGCTTGTACCATAAAATATTTTTTGTCAGAAACTTATTTTTGGTCTGTTCCAGGATCTGAAGCCGTCGAACATCGTGGTGAAGAGCGACTGCACGCTGAAGATCCTAGACTTCGGGCTGGCGCGCACCGCCGGCACCACCTTCATGATGACGCCGTACGTCGTCACGCGGTATTACCGCGCGCCTGAGGTAATTTGATAATTCTCTTAACTTTTTAACTGTAAACGTTGAATAAAGTTACTCGTAATTATCAACTTTGTCATAATAAATCGTGAAGGTTATTAACATCACTTGTTTTGCTATATCAATCAGTGGCGGTTTAAGACTCCGTTTGTGGACGAAATTTAACGTGTACGCTTCTACGCCCTATGTTTACGCTCCCGCTCCGCGCAACACCTCGCTTTATCAGAGCTTGCATCACGGAGGTTTTAAATCGCGCGAGCGGAGTTTTAATTCTCAGTGTGCTCAGAGCTCACAAACACTACCAACGTTCACAATTGAAATTGAAATTATTTATTTGCATAGACACAGTACAGGGATGTTTAAATATATTACGGTCATGTGTATCCAGCTTGCATGCAAGCGTGCAAATATGTAGGTGTCAATTAAATCGAGAAAAGGATGGTACGGCCGTGCCGCTGTTTTGCTCGATTTGGCGGGGGCACTGCCGTGCCCCCAGATTAACAGAGTACGACGTAAATTCAATAACTATACAATGTCAAATTGAATTAATATACATTATTTACATAATAGGCATAATCATAATAATCGTCAAAGAGGCAGAATAAAATTGTATAACTAAATACTACAAATTCTAATACTATTGATGTTCGAGATACGCCTTAACGCTATAAAAACACCGCTCCAGAAGCCAGTTCGCAGTCTAACCGTTTAAAGGCGTTTCGCGCTAACATCTTTATTTCCACTTGCAGGTGGTTGTAAATAACAATGCACATATTGTACACGTGTTTCTTGTATAAGTACTGTGTACAAGTGCGACCCACGGCACAACGACCCGAAGTGAATCTTGACTTCGGACACTATAAAGATCGCCAGGTTTCCCTGTCCAATGCCGTTCTCTCCAGTCGACGGTCCGGAGTTAGTGCCTGTCCTTTCTGATCGCTGGACTGATCACCTGGTAAAGGTCGCCGGAGTCCGCTGGATGCGGGTGGACCGGTCATTGTGGCACTCCTTGAGGGAGGCCTGTGTCCAGCGGAGGAAGTGTTTCGTCTAGTGCGTGATGATGTATTTGTGTTTCAGGTGATCCTGGGCATGGGCTACACGGAGAACGTGGACATCTGGTCCGTGGGCTGCATCATGGGTGAGATGATCCGCGGCGGCGTGCTCTTCCCGGGCACCGACCACATCGACCAGTGGAACAAAATTATAGGTACCTACATTGTCTCAATATTATAACAATAATGGGACTCGGCAAGGATGGCCTTGGTCTATAAAAATTAAGATTACTGAAACTTGTTAAAAATTACACTCGATTCTAAGTAATAAACTAATACATTGTGAGGACAAATACTACCAACAATTTAGTCAGTATTGCAGTGTAGATTTTCATTTAATTTTTAGTCTCTTATATTATATATATATATATATTTTAAATTTATTTATCAAAAGTACAAAACAATTAACAATGTTATGTTACTCGCCAAACTGCGATAACAGTTTGTTGGCGAGACCGCGCTCATTTTAACTAATGTTAAGTACCTATGTTAAAACTATGTTAGGTATGCTATATGCACTAGGCACATATGATCTTGAACACTAACTTACACACTAAACATGACAATGCCTGAACACTTCACCTCTGCACTTAAAGTGCTATACTTTTACAATTATTTATTTGTTCAATTATTTTTTTTACTGCGAGCATTCTTTTTTACCTCTGTAAGTATTAATGTAATTTTTCCAAAAATATCTTTTTTAATCTATTTTTTAATTCAACTTTGCTACACTTTTTTTTTTCTCTTAAGCAATCAGTCTCGTTGTATATTTTAGGTATCATAAATATATTAGCTCTTTTGCCATAGTAGTTTTTAGCAGAATTCTGTACATATTTATTTGCCCTTACATTTTTAGTTTTATATTTATTTTGTTTTAAAACTTTATACTTATTATTAAAATAGTTTTCTACAGCTATCATATATTGCACCCTTTGATGTATAGGTAATATTTTACATATCTTGTACAACCTGTCATAATCACCTCTAAGGTTATTTTTAGTTTTTTTTACTAACAAGGTATTTCATACATCTTATTTGTAATTTTTTAATTTCATTTAAATATGTTCGAAAAGTTCGACCATAAACACTAAGCCCATAACCAATAACAGAGTCGGCTAACGCGTAATATACAACAAGCATGGTTTTTTTACTAACTATTCTGTTTAAGTGGTACAGCTTACTTAGAACTGAGCGAATCCTAGAACAAACTGCAGTGACATGTGTTTTCCAATTGAAATTATTATCAATGTGCATGCCTAAATACTTATATGTCTGCACGTATTCTAACGGTTCACAGTTACATCTTTTATTTGAATGGTTGTGTAAACAGTCGTACTCGTGACCGATGACAACAAAGTCTTTATAGTTGACATAAGGAGCCCTGCGATTGTATGGAGAGTAAATGTGCATACATTTAGTTTTTGTTTTTATAATAATTCCGTTATCATGGGCCCATTAAATTACATTATCAAGGTCACTCTGAATATTTTTATGGGCTTCCGTCATTTCTGCATGTGAACACAGTAAACACATATCATCCGCATACATGTATACTTTACAATTACGCACGACGTTGACCACACTGTTGACGAGCATCACGTGGCCGACAGGGCCGTACACCGTATAATTTTACGCCCGACATACTTTATGTCATACATACGCATACGCACTCACCATACACACACACACACACACGCGCACACACACATACACACAATTTTAACCATCTAAAACGAGCCATATTTATTTTGTATTTTGATACGTAGGTTAAGTATTTGGAGCAATGAAACTGGGTCCTGTGACACAGGGTTTCCTAGGGTTCCAGGATCGTTATTTATATTGTAATGTTGCCCTTATAAGTACAATAAACTTTTTCATTTTCATTTTTCACAATCGTATCAAACCGGGTGTTCTAAATGTAAGGCATAAAACTCCCTTTGACATTTTAGAATTTGTATTCCGTAAACCACACAAATGCGATTATCCACATAAATGAGTTCCGCATGAGAAGGACCGTTTAAAATGATGCCCAAAATGAGTTAATCCCGGCTAATGAATATTGCATCATTGCATTGACTGGTTTTTCGCTGCGGTAGTCTACTTGTCTCTGTGGCGCTGTCTCGCTAAATCCCAACTGTCTGTTTTGTCCAGAGCAACTGGGCACGCCGTCGGCGGCGTTCATGGCGCGCCTGCAGCCCACCGTGAGGAACTACGTGGAGAACCGGCCGCGGTACGCGGGCTACAGCTTCGAGCGGCTGTTCCCGGACATCCTGTTCCCGTCCGACAGCAACGAGCATAACCGGCTCAAGGTAATATACTCTTCTGTATATTGTTAACTTAGGACTCTTCAACACTTTCAGAAAGATCAAGCAGTCGCTCCATGGGATTTGGATTCTGGGCCATGCAATCCCCCTCGCATTATTCAGGGAATAAAGCTTTCCTTGACTGGGTTAGTAGCGGTTAGCCGCAATGTCAATGTGATCAACCCGAAAACGGTTATTGGGACGAGTACAGCTCCAGCGCGCCGATATGAATGAACTGTTAAGTTACTTTATTACTAACACCAGTTTTTAAGTAAATACAATTAACAAATCTTTACTAAATGATTTTTAATTTAAAGCAATCTTAAGCTCTACCACAACTTGGCTATCCAAAACTGAGCCACTATCCCCACAATATATATCCCATGCGTATTTCACAAACTCACAAGGAACGACCGCTTACCCCCTTATTCATAAAACATAAAACTTAACACGTTCGCAACCAAGAACCCGCCCGGTAGGCACTCGTAATGTTTGCTCAGCGAGTTCTGTCGGTTTCCGGTGTATAGTTCCATTCTTAGTCCTGTTGCGAAAGTTTTAACAAACCTTTATTGCCTTAAATGTATTTAGTACCTTACATTACCAAAATCAAGTATTTCAAAAGAAATCTTTAGTGGGATAATCTCGCCCTAACATAGGATGTGTGAATTCACATTCAGCCTTTCTGTTATATTATGTTATATTCGACCCAGTGAGATCTTTTGTATGATTGCCCTCCTATGCGTACTCATCATTATTCATCACAAAGCTCAGCGGGAGTACCTTGAATTCTTTTGGTTGTGGGTAGCCTTTACCAAAGTAATTGATTGTTTGTAAGACGAAGAATAAAGGGTTTATAAGACGGGATGTGGTCTCCAGGCGTCGCAGGCGCGCGACCTGCTCTCGCGCATGCTGGTCGTCGACCCCGAGCGGCGCACCTCCGTGGACGAGGCGCTGCTGCACCCGTACATCAACGTGTGGTACGACGAGGGCGAGGTCAACGCGGTACGTATAACATCAGATAAGATAACATAAGATAAGATTTCTTTATTGTCAAAGCTGTGTTGGTACATAGGTCTTATGAATATCACAAAACTTCATCAGCTTGCCCATTTCGGGCGTACAATATTAAACTATACTAATACATGCAGATTGCAGATGTAGAACAATAACAATAACATAACATCAAAACAATTAATTATCTATGGACATAAAATATTCATTTAGATTACCGGACCATTTTAACATCATATATTTACTTTACTTTTGTTAAGTTCCTTTTGCAAAGTTTTGTTTTCTGTTCCACTAGTTGCGTTCAGGCATTAATAGTTATTTGTGTCGCAAGGGAGCAAAATTGTATATTTACGGCGAGAGCGGGGCGGTGTATTGAATCCTGAACGTAGCGAGGGATTCTAACGTGGGATCCTGAGCGTAGTACATGTGTTAACGCCCGAGACGAAGATAATTTTACTACTTAACAAGTTTTAACAAATTTTCTTAATTTTTTTTACTATTTTTTTTATATTAGGAAAAAATATTTTTTCACATAACGTTAAACTTGAAACTTGAAATACAGTCCGTCAAGAAACAGTAGAAATTAAATAAAATGGAACTAAAAAAATACCATACTAAACTGTTGCCATTACGTCGAATAATGTGACAGTTACGTAGAAAGTGGCGCCCTCATTTAATTTCTTCTCTTTCTTGACGGACTGTATGTTCATTTTTAATCGATCGCAATGAACTTACAATCGATTATTTCATTAAGGTTTGTGTTCAATTGGCACATTGCGTAAATGCTACATGCCAATGAATAAATTATAAAAGTAGCTTGAACAGAAAAGTAGCATTTTGATCCCTCTCGTCGTGGAGCAAAACTTACTTTTCAGAATGAAAGGTGTGAAAAGAGATTGGAATGTGAACACCTACAAGACACGGAGATGAACCCTACGCTTCCTCATCGTCGTATATTTATGAGCAACGCTCTTGTCGCTGGAGTGAACTGTGTAAATGATTACGAGCCTTAAAGGCCCACTTACATTCAGTTCATCCCACCATTCACATGTCGAATGCCTTACGCACATTTGTCTACGCGGCAGTGGCGGACCACCCATACAAGCCGATTCTCACTGGCTTGCCTAAATTTATTTTTTGCCAAAATACTCTTACATTTCTATTTTTGTTCCGGGTTACCCATCGAAAATTATCATGCGCTGCAACTGCTAGTCGATATTAAGGTTGCAAACCGTACTGTATTATATGGTATTGTACGATGTTTTGACTCTATACTATATACTGTTGAAGAAATATATAGTACGCATAAATACTACATTTTGGAGTTTCTTACGAAGTGCTTAAAATTGTCCAGGTTTGATAAAAAATCAGGACGTGCATAGTTTATGGTTAGTCAAAAATTAAAAAACTTGCCGGCTCGATTTTGCTAGACAACAATGTTGCATACAAATTCCATTATTTGTGTTTGTGCCTGTGGTACAAACTTTAAAAAAAGTTAAAACAGCCATATAAATAAAAAGCATAGGTCCTAATCAGCCAAAACGGAAGATCAGAAGCTGTGACTTATCGCGATTTTTTAGTTGTCTCAAATAACTCATGGCGTTTTCGGAAGAAAAATACACTTCAAACTTATTATTTAAAAAAAAGGCGGCAATGCAAAAATTATTCTGTTTTTACATACAGTGGCTAGTTGTTTTTTCGGAAAACAGAAAATTGACGTGAAAATGATTCCAGATTTAAAAGAAGCTGCAAGCTCAGTTATTGATAATTTGTTCCCTGCAGAACCCAAAAGGCATATGACAATTTCATGAAGTGGCGAGAAGAAAAGCATGCCTTATAATTTTCAGAAAGTATATTGTGTTTTCAGACTTACTTCCCTTGCTTCGACAAAAATTTACTATATATTACTAAATAGCAACATTGCCCAGCCAAGTACTATATTTTGTTCCAGTGTAACTATATTTTTTTAGTTTTTTTCTGGAAAATACAATATCAAAAATACTATAAAAAAGTAGGCAACCCTAGTCGGTATAGAGATTAGTTAGAAGATGTTTTCCGGTCCTCAGCCGGCGCCCGCCTCGTACGACCACTCGGTGGACGAGCGCGAGCACACGGTGGAGCAGTGGAAGAGCCTCATCTACCAGGAGGTGGTGGAGTACGCCGCGCCGCCGCCGCCGCCGCCGCACCAGCCGCCGCCCGACCACCCGCAGCCCGCGCTCACCACATAGGTCGGTATGGGACTATGCGAGTAAGGGGTACTCCCTAACTCACTCCATACCACGGAAAAAACTGGGATTTATTTATTTATTTAGGTTCGCCAATAGGTGTAATACTAAATACTTAAATAAAAACGTAACTTAAGCTGTTATTTGTTTTGTTCCGATGGCATTGTAACTATATTAGAAATTATGTATAAACCTCCTAGTGGGAACACCTTAGGAAATAGATTTTATGTTTAAGTATAACTTCTTTTTCCTTTGTAAATAATTGTAATATTTCTATGTGTTTTCTACCTTCTGCCTTCTTTCTTTTTGAGTATAATAATAATTTTCGAGTACACCCGTATTGATATTTCGTCCAAAGGGTTGTCAGCCTAGTAATGAAAGCTACTAAAATAATGTATCGCCGTCATTATCACTCGAATGACTCGGAAAAGATGATGTGCGAACTTAACTTATTTGAGAGCGTGCGCCATAATAATTTATATTTTCTATATATCTGTGTCGTTATCTTATCCCGCACCTGCAACATATTATTGTTTTCTGTTTGGTCTAATGGGTTGTACTAGTAGGTAGACTGGTATGATGCCTCATTGCCTCAAGGCATTAAGTTCGTGTTTTGTATTTGTAACATATTGATGTGCAAATTAAATAATTTAACAAATTACTTTACAGGTTTGAACCGAACGAACCGCCGAGTTCTAATCCACGAGTATAGTGCAAGGACAATTTTCTACAGGCGAGGCGACGTCGGACGGTGTCGCTGTCGCCCCGGCGGGAAACTCATGTGATCGAATATAACCTGTTATTACATACAATAACTAACTGGATACATGTATATATTTATTGTGGGAATGTTATGTGCAATACTCGACGGAATGAAATTAAGTGCAAAGTAAAGTAAATCGATTTGACTCATTCACACTCCTGTGTACAGAGTGTGAATGTCTCACGAGACGTCATCAAAGATTTATTAGGCAGCGTAACAAATAATAATCTGTAGATTAGTTGAGTAAGTTTGTAACCTATTAAGTACCCGTTTGTTTGTTTTGAAAAACCGGTTGTCATCTTGCTATTCCTGTAGTTTCTTCCTGTAATAATCTTATGATAATACTAGTATAGGTAAGTATTTTATGTTACATTGTAAAAATGCTTTTTAATCTTAAGCTCAACCATTTTACATTGGTTCCTACCCGCCCGATCGCGTGTTTCTAATTTCAGCCGTTAATTTGCATTAAGGAGTGCCTTTTGCGAAATGCTAAATGAAAGTTGGTGTTTTTCAGCTTGTGGACTGACTTTGATATGTTTGGATATTTTTGTATGGGAATTGACCACAGATGTGATTTCCTAAAAATGAAAAATCATGCAATATTTTTGTCAATGAACTTATTTTTTATTTATATTATAATATACTTACTAAAATATTGGAATAAAATGATGAAATAAAAAATAGTGTTAACCTTAAAAGTTGAGCTTGATCTGTGTTGTCGTATTGTTTTGTATGTATTTACGTGTTTTCGATATTTTCATGTTGATTACGCAAACTCATCACTCTTGCAAATTGCTCTACATATTTCCATACCACGAATACTTCAACAAAGACGTAATAAATAATAATATTACCGCAGTGCCATTCCTAACCGTACACACCATCGCCGACAAGGTTTTCTAAGAATTTGCAATTGTGAATGTGAACGTGTGATTCGGAACGTGTATGATTTGTTCTTAGCCATAAACTGCGTCAAGTTACTTGGGATTTTGTGATGTTCATAGTTTTTCGTAATTAATCCCTAGTTAAGTTGTTGATAATATTGTATTGACTGTATTGAATATTGAAAGTAGTTCAATAAGTACATTTCTACCTAAGTAGTATTTTATAGGTCACCTCACACGTTGCGGCCGAGGACTGAAAAAAATACGTAAATCATCACGCAATCGTTTTAAATTATGCCGGCTGTATGTATCGAGCGTTGCCATAGTGAAACATGTTTTTTTTATTATTCAGCGTGGCTTAACGTGTGAGGGCGTCGTAGGGTATTGTTTGAAACCTCACTAGGTGATATAATATACGTTAAGGATAATAAAGAATGATGATAGTCTTATCGGGTGGTTTCAGCGAATAGCACAATTTCTTAGCTATAGAGTAAAGCTGGACGGTAACAGAGTTTGAGGCGTAACGTCAGTTTGTATAACCATTAATGATACAAAAGCAATAATACATTGTAATTACTTTCGTATTCTTCGAGCGGTCGTGTGTCAGTTACATTAATTAATTTCGGCCGTAAAACATATCACGAACAACTCAATAGTCTTGTTTGTTGACGACGTAGCGATAGCTCCGCTTCGTACAATGTTACTTTACTTTGGTTCCATGGAATTATAGGTTACACAAATTTATAAGACTGTACATTAACGCGTGAGACAAGAATAAAGTAATTAAAGTGTTAAATAAGGTCAATTGTGTTACCTATAATAGAGCAAATAGTGCTAAGATATTGTCAATACTTTTGACCTTTCCGACTTGACCCTTATACTTTTAACTTGAAATAAAATATCCCATTTTAGACTATGCTTCGCGGAGTTGTAAGTATTTAACAGTAGGGGCTGAGGATGTTTGAAGTATGAGGGAATTCTAAGTAACGTTAATAAAGGTAACAAGGTGCGTAATTTGTAAATGTATTGACAATATGTAACGCAGGTTCCCAATTCACGTTTATCATAAAGCGAAAAATATTGAAACTATGTGAAAGTATACAATTACAAAAAGTATTTAATATTAAGAATAAACCTGTAAATAAATAAATAAATCTATAGTCTAAATGGAACGAAAGTGAAGAACATCTATTTAAAGGACATTGCGTTTGTCACTATTCTAGTTATAAAGTTCACAACTGTACGTCCAAATTGTCCATTTATATGTTAAAATGTACCTAATACAAATTACAATAATGTAATCATTAGAATGTATTTTAGTACACTTGGTAAACAAGAAGTAAGGTAGTCGCATGTTGAGACGCGAGCCGCGTGGCTTCTAGCGGTATACATACTTGAGTTAACACTTCGATTACTATCTAAAACAACTTATTTTTACTGTACACGTAAGTTATTTCATATTTTAACTGAATAAAATCAAAATGGTTATTATACATTATTTGTTTGATTTAGTGTGTCCCCAGTAAGCTTCATAACAATTTTGTTAACTAGATCTTAAGATGCAAATTATATTTGTTTTTCAATATTTTTATGAATACCACTGGATTTTCAAATAAAATGTATAAAAAATTATGATTTTAAAATCAGTGAAAAAAATATTGGTTTGTTGCCAGCTGGTATATTTGTCCATGTACGTTACCGAGTTCATAAAGTTACAACCAAGCTAAGGCGGAAAATTATATCTTTTTTTGCGTTGCTTACATACATATTTTTCAATTTTAGTAGGTGGTAAACCGAAAATAAAAATGAATAATAGTCAACAAAAATACATACTTATTTTATTCTTTATTTTGGTTCATTTATATTTGCTCTATATTATTGAAAACAAATCCTACAAAAAACAACATTAATGATTCGTTTATATCCATAAAATTACAACCGGGTAGAAAGATTGTAAGAATCTTGAAACTTAGAATAACATCTATAAACACGCTATTATAAAATGTTCTACAAAACCGTATTTTTATACCAAAGTAGTAGAATTTTATGACACTGCAACACTAATTATCTAGGCTTATTTAATGGGGTATATACATATCGTGATTTGTAAGCCCCAATTTATGAGAAGCTAATTGCTATCGATTCGTCTGGAGGCATGTTGCGCTGCTAATCCAACTGTCAAACGAGTTGTACTGAGAATTTGCATGCACATGTGGTCGGATCATGAACCTAGAATACTCTGAACAGGTTATGGTAATAATAATACCACGTGCGAGTGAGCTGGTAGCATACAAATCTCGATAAGTGTGACAGAAAGGGAAATATCATTCAGTTCCACTTTTTTTTATTTGCCACAACCAAGGCCACAACTGATTTAGTATGAAGTTGTGGCACATAAACCATTACTCGTCCAAATTGAGTAGGTTGTTTGAAGTCATCAGCCATTTTAAGACCAGTTCTTAATTTAGCTGCATACGAGCCTTTCCGTCCCTCACTGTGGCATCACGTACTGCCTGTCCAGAATATTCTAGGTTCATGGGTCGGATTGTTACATCTGTACGATACACCCAATTATGACTTCGACATGTTGTACTGACAAATTGCGGTAAAATCACCTGCCCATAAGGCTAAAGTGGTTATTACATTGTCCGGAATTTAGTCACTGACGAGAGGGACGCCGCAATACGTTCGATACGATATGAGATATCTCGTATCGTATCTAACGTATTGCGGAGTCCCTCTCGTCAGTGACTGAATTCCGGAAATGTATAACCACTTACAGTACGATTACTGTTAGTTAAGACCTGACAGATGGATTGCCTTCATTTAATTTTCAACTTTAATTTCATATAGATAAAGCATTTTTCAGAATACTGTTACCCACATCTACCGATTTAGTAATAACAATTTTTTTGTATAAGATTAAAGTTGAAAATTAAATGAAGGCAACCCATCTGTCAGGTCTTAACTAACAGTAATCGTACTGTAACAGAACAAAAAAAAAGTATCTGTAAGTATCTACTAAAGCCCACATCACACTGGCGCGGCCTGGCCGCGGCGGACCATAGTAAACTTGTCATTAGCTGTCAAATTTATTATTGTCCGCCACCGCAGGCCGCGCCAGTGTGATGCAGGTCTGCCTCTACTCCTACTGTCCTGATGGACGAAAAAAAAAATCTACTACTGTCAAACAAACCAAACAAATGTCATACCCAAGACTAGGCAGTATGGCCTATGGTCCTAGCCTGTCCGAATGGAAAAAAAAACAATCAAATGTCAAAAATGTCAAAATATATTGTGCAGGCTGTGGAGTGGCAAGCGTACCTATTGTGATATTTTTTAATATTATCTACGTATGTAATTAAAACTGTAACACCAACACACACACACAAGCGATTCATCTAAATCATATACAAAAAGCCAATTTCAAACGCTCACTATGTCAGAAAAGGACAAATCAAAATCCAACAACCAAACCAAACACATACCAAAAGACGCTCAAGTGATCATGTCGATCATGAAGGAAGTCGGGATCACAGATTACGAGCCTAGAGTCGTGAACCAGCTTCTCGAGTTCTCATATCGATACGTGACCTCGATTTTGGACGATGCGCGTGTCTTCGCTAACCACGCTAAGAAGAAGTCGATAGATATCGAGGATGTGAGGTTGGCGGTGCAGTTGCAGTTAGATAAGTCGTTCACTAGTCCGCCGCCGAGGGAAGTGTTATTGGAGATCGCTAGAGTGAAGAATGTCAATCCGCTGCCGTTGATAAAACCACACTGCGGTTTACGGCTGCCTCCTGACCGGTGAGTTATTTACACAATATATTATTAAATAAATGAATATTAACTAGTCCCAAACCAAGTTAAGCTTGTGCTACATGTTACAGACGATCATATACATACTTACTGAGAATGGGAGAATGCATAGAAAACCTCCTCGACTCAGGATCAAATATTTTTATTCTTGAAACTGCCCTTACTGGGTTCGAACCCAGGACCTCCATGAGGGCAGGGTCAATACCAGCTAGGCTAAAGAGATGTAAAGAACCTGTGAAAGAAAAATGATGCATATTGATATTTACTTACTCAATTTCTCAATGTTTTCAGCTACTGCCTATCAGCATGCAACTACCGCCTCCGGCCAGCATTCAAGAAGGTGGTCACAAAACCGTCCATCCCCGCCCCCACTATCAAGACTGTCACATCCTCGAAGGGTGGAAACCAGCAGAATGTGGTGGTGAAGCGGCCGGGTGGTGCTATAGTCAATGTGTCCTCTGGTAAACCTAGTGTTGTGCCTAAACCTGTGCTTAAATTCACTTCGGGTAGTAAGGTGAGGGATACTCTTTTATTTATCATGTTTTTTTAATACTATGATGATGGCAAACAAGCAAACAGCCTGCCTGTCGGTAAGGAGACACCATATGGCCTATGGCTGCATTTGCCTTCTCTAGGGTACTTCCCCAGTTGGGCTGTGCTCCAAATATCACCAAAATGACATTCTGCTGTGGTCTAATATTGATTTGTGTTGCTCTCCATCAGACTCCATGAACATTTACATATTGTATCTAAATACTTTATTGTAGACAAGACACAGGTAAAAATACAGACATAGACAGGTAAAAATATAGTCAATCACATTATTTGTATGAATATTATTATTATTATTGTGAGCCTGTAGTGTCCCACTGGTGGGCAAAGGCCTCCCCCCCCTCCCCCCACTTTTTCCAGTGCTCCCGATTCTGAGCAGTCTCTGGCCATTCTTTTAAAAAGGAGTCTAGCTCGTCTCTCCATCGCCAACGAGGTCTACCACGTCTCCGTTTCGAGCTGTCGGGCTGCCATTCAGTGGCGATCTTGGCCCACAGTTCACTCGGCATGCGGCAGACATGACCAGCCCAGTCCCATTTCAACCTGGCAGACTTTTCTATGAATAATGATAGTTATAATATTTTAACTTGTATAAAAGAGTTAAATGAAGCTACAGTGATTGCAAATTGAAGACCAAAATATCTATCATAGATCTGTCAACATTGACGAAATTCTATTTAATTTACTAGTATAATTCGGGCACTTGATTCAAATTGTTTATTAGAAATCACTGGTAATATGTGAACATCTTTTTTCAATGATAATACATTATAGATAGTCCCCGTCTGCGTGGCGCGCGGGAGCGAAGGTAGGATGATAACGGGGCGTGCGCGCGCCGGGCTTCGTCTCCCGCGCCCCGTTATCGTCCTATCTCGGCTCCCGCGCGCCTCGCAGGCGGGGTCTTGGTTAAGCAGTCTACCTATGATTTTTGACATGAACTTGCAATCGGAGTGTCCATCGCCACCGCATCACTATGATTATGACACACTATTCTTTTTAACAGGGTAAACGTCATGTTTTGTTGCTCTTTAAGGTGGTGGCGAAGCCAGCGGTCCGCGTGACCGCCGGCCCATCCACACAGACCGTGAAGATGGAGGTCGACCCGGCCGAGCCCGGCGCCATGAAACGCAAGCGCGAGGATGACGACTACGACATGTAGGACAATACTTGTACACGGTGACTTCTGTGGTCTCTGAGGCCTGTCTCATGCAGCTACAAGTCTAACCAGGCAGCACAGGTCAAATGGCCAGTCGTTATTAGGCGTATCCACACGGGCGAGCATGGCAGTCCGTCTTGCAGTCTGCGTGATTGCGGCCCGTGTGGACAGCTGCAGACCTGCTGCAAAACCAAGGTCACACAGTGCTGGATCGCAAGCTCCACCCCTTTGACTTTCCTCGGCAGTTCATGCTCGCCCGTGGGGAGATGCATCTATTGCTCAAACGCCTCAGTGTTGCCAATATGCCGTAAGCCCTTCGCGCCGATTACACAAAGGCTTGTTCACTTAAAATTATTCGACTTGGCCGGGTTATACTATACCAAAGTTATTCATTCATAAACGATTGTATTATCAAAACTAGATGATTCAAAATGCAATGACGGTTTTATATAATGGACAAATTCAATAATATCAACTATAACTTGTATTGTAATATAAGTGGAAGTCTTTTTTTTAATTAGAAAGTGGGTTGGTATTACTATCTAACAAGACTTCGTGAATGGGCGCCTGGACTCCTACATCTGGTACTCTTGAGACTAGTGGACTATATAGACTTCTTATTAGATATAAGACCACTCGGGCGTCGGATCTCCTAACTGGCCGGGATAAAAAATTATCTGAGAAATCTTTGATCTTTTCAAATATGAAATGTGAAGGTATGGTCATCATTATGTATTAAATACCTTAGTTAGGGAATAGGGAATAAGCATTGAAAATAATAAGTAGTAGTGCTATTTGTATTAAAGTTATACTTTTATTATAATGTGTGTTGTTTCAATATTGTGATCAGGCGTATAACGATGAAAAAGCGGCAAATCTGAACACCCTTGTTTTAGGACCGTTTAGCTCCACCACATTGCCTTTGAGTTATTGCCCAATTTCTAGAATATCTTGCTCCATCGACTTAATTCCGTTTTATCTGCAGTTGCTCGCATATTACAAAGAAGCCAGGCAGAGCCACGGGATAAAATATAACCTATAGTCCATCACAATTCTATATACTGGTGAAATAATATTTAAAATCAGAAGAGTAGTTTCGGGGATTGCCCCTACATACACGCTGACATGTGTATGGTACACATATGTATAGAGTATGTACATATAGATAGTAAAAGCGACATAATAAAAGTAATTAAAAAAATACAATATTTTATTGATCTCATACTCATACAAACTATTCACAGAAGCAAAGTTATGTATTCTTCAAATTAGCCATATTATGCTGGCATACACCATGCTTGCTATCGTCCAATCCTATTGGCATGAGTCATTCCAATCCACTCCCACACAAGGTCAGTTCTAACTGATCCAATCGGTAGCATCATGCCGATTGGACGATAGGAAGCATGGTGTATGGCCAGCATTACATGCACCTATGAATGTCGATAAACTAGGTTCGGAAAGAAAACCTCTGCCCTGGAAGAACTGACGGATAAAAGTCGGCGAGGTACAATATTTTCAAAACAGTTTTACGACCGATTACTCAATACTCAACATGATTACACTTTTTTATACTATGACAGTGGTAAACGAGCATACGGCCTGCCTGGTGGTAAACAGACACCGTCGCCTATGGACGCTTGCGACAGAAGAATCACACGCGCGCTGCCGACTGCACGTCTATCATGGGACGGCCGCGACATACTCTCGATTTTTATCGCACTATGCCTCTTGTTCTAAGTGTTCTAATAAGAGAGAGACGGATAGTGCGAGAAAAATCGAGAGAGCTCGCGCGCCGTCGCGTGATAGCCGTGCTGGTTGATTTGAGGATTTGCTGTGTTGACGGAGACAGAGGACTATTCCCATTTGTTCCCGCCTTTTTGTAAACCCTGGGAAATTAACGTTCACAGTTGTTACCAGCCATTTTGACCAAGAAAATGGTAAAATGTTCATTCCCATTTGTCCCCAGTGGTTACAAATGGGAATGATTATTTCCCACTTGTCTCCAGTGGAAGTGGTTTGGTTAGGTATATTACATAAAATGGGTCATCCAAAGTATACTTGAAAATTTATAAGTTTCTTTAGGTTAACCATTTTCTTGGTCAAAAATGGGTGGTAACAACTGTTCATTCCCATTTGTGACCACTGGGGATGATTCTTTCCCAGTTGCCCCCAGTGGTAACAGATGGGAATGATTTTTTCCCAGTTGCCCCCAGTGGTAACAGATGGGAATGATTCTTTCCCAGTTGCCCCCAGTGGTAACAGATGGGAATGATTCTTTCCCAGTTGCCCCCAGTGGTGACAGGTGGGAATGATTCTTTCCCAGTTGCCCCCAGTGGTAACAGATGGGAGTGATTCTATCCCAGTTGCCCCCAGTGGTAACAGATGGAAATGATTCTTTCCCAGTTGCCCCCAGTGGTGACAGGTGGGAATGATTCTTTCCCAGTTGCCCCCAGTGGTAACAGATGGGAATGATTCTTTCCCAGTTGCCCCCAGTGGTGACAGGTGGGAATGATTCTTTCCCAGTTGCCCCCAGTGGTAACAGATGGGAGTGATTTTTTCCCAGTTGCCCCCAGTGGTAACAGATGGGAATGATTTTTTACCAGTTGCCCCCAGTGGTAACAGATGGAAATGATTCTTTCCCAGTTGCCCCCAGTGGTGACAGGTGGGAATGATTCTTTCCCAGTTGCCCCCAGTGGTAACAGATGGGAGTGATTTTTTCCCAGTTGCCCCCAGTGGTGACAGGTGGGAATGATTCTTTCCCAGTTGCCCCCAGTGGTGACAGGTGGGAATGATTCTTTCCCAGTTGCCCCCAGTGGTAACAGATGGGAGTGATTCTTTCCCAGTTGCCCCCAGTGGTAACAGATGGGAATGATTTTTTCCCAGTTGCCCCCAGTGGTAACAGATGGAAATGATTCTTTCCCAGTTGCCCCCAGTGGTGACAGGTGGGAATGATTCTTTCCCAGTTGCCCCCAGTGGTAACAGATGGGAGTGATTTTTTCCCAGTTGCCCCCAGTGGTAACAGATGGGAATGATTCTTTCCCAGTTGCCCCCAGTGGTAACAGATGGGAATGATTCTTTCCCAGTTGCCCCCAGTGGTGACAGGTGGGAATGATTCTTTCCCAGTTGCCCCCAGTGGTAACAGATGGGAATGATTCTTTCCCAGTTGCCCCCAGTGGTGACAGGTGGGAATGATTCTTTCCCAGTTGACCCAGTGGTAACAGATGGGAATATTTATTCCCATTCGTTCCCAGGGGTAACAAAAAGGTGGGAACGGTTTACCCGGTTTACGGTTTATCGACAAACGTTTCATCGAATGAATGTTTTACGGAATTTTCATTTCATCAAAAACATTTTTTTTTCAGAAACAGTAAACTTCAGGATTGTTATAAAACTAACCTAAATACATAATTAACTTAGCTTTAAAAAATAAACAGTTTTTGAGAAAAAAAAGGTCGATGAAACAAATCATTCAGCGAAACGTTTGAAAATGACGGGATCATAGGCAGGTCCCCCAATCCCAACACAGCGCATGCTCGGGTGCTGTTCAAAGCCTCATTTCTTGTCGTACTTATAGAAGCCCTCCCCAGTCTTGACTCCCAGCCTGCCCTCGGCCACGAGCTTGTCGAGCGCGGGTATGGGCTTGAAGAGGGTCTCTTGAGGGTACTTCTTGTGCCAGCCGTCCAGGATGAACTTGTTGGTGTCGAGTCCCACGTAGTCGGCCAGCTCGAGGGGACCCATCGGGTAGCCCGCGCCGAGCTTCATGGCGATGTCGATGTCTTTGGCTGAGGCATCACCTGTTAAAAAGGTCAATGTGAGTTTCAGCGTTTAATAGAAATAACAATAATTTGAACAGCATAATAAAATGATAAATAAGCATTTAATCTCATGCCTCGAACATACCTCTTAGTAGTAGCTTTAAATTTAAGAAATACTTGCTGTGCCCTAACAAGGTTCATGTGTGAACCTACCCTAATGTAACACCTATTTGTACCACATGATAACTATGCAATAAATGAATTAGGGTATTCGGAGAAATGGCCTATCAGGGTACAAAAATAAAGTTTATTCGTGTCCTTTGTCGCACTGGACAACAGGGGTGTAGCTGTAGACACTAAATAAAATAATCAATAATAATATTTAAGGGGGCTCTTAAATATTATTTATTTTTAGTGCATTTCAACTGTCTAGCTATCGCGGTTCTTTCGATACAGCCTGGTGACAGACAGGCGGACGGACGGACAGCGGAGCCTTAGTAATTAGGGTCCCGTTTTTACCCTTTGGGTACGGAAACCTAATAAACAAACTCACCTCTCTGATAAAGCCGGATCGCCTCTGCGATGTACGGTACGAGTAGCCGGTTCACCACGAACCCGGGGGTGTCCTTGCAGGTGATGCAAGTCTTGCCGACGGCCTTGCCCCACTGCATCATGGTCTGGTAGGTCTCCTCCGAGGTCGCGTCGCCGCGGACCACCTCCAGCAGCCG
The DNA here is from genome assembly GCA_947049275.1 of Epinotia bilunana. Classification (NCBI taxonomy): domain Eukaryota; kingdom Metazoa; phylum Arthropoda; class Insecta; order Lepidoptera; family Tortricidae; genus Epinotia; species Epinotia bilunana. The sequence continues at coordinate 19,696,938 of OX346270.1, forward strand.
CATGACGGGGACGGGGTTGAAGAAGTGGAGACCACCGAATCTGGGGATTTGTGGGTAGTTACAAGTTGCAACGTAATAAGTGACAGCCGACACATTGCACGTCACGTGGTCGAGCTGCCCCGTGGGAAGCCAGTCTTGTCAGGCTGCTGTAAATTGACAGACAGTCAGATGTACTCTATGAATTGATTCCAAGGATAATACATACGTAGAACTGATGGCCATAGGTGCAGAGAGGTTTTCGAGTGGCGACCACGTACCGGAAAGCGGAGCGTGGGTAGACCCGCTCACAAGGCGGACTGATGGCGGGTGGGGCAGGACAGACCACTTTGGCACTCTTTGGCAGTGCCGGACTAGCCCATGAGCAACTGCTTAGGACATCACATCTTGGAGGGCACCAGGTGCACAAAAAAAAATGCTGATAGATAGGGGCGCCACGGGCGGGGATTACTTAGGGCATCAAGTAGTCTTAATCTGGCACTGCTCTTTGGGGGACGCCTATGTCCGGCAGTGGACATCGTTTGGCTAATATGATGATGATGAAGTACAAGGGCATTTGCCCTCATACTTGAGCGTTTCTCAAAAAAATGCCACTACATTTTTTCGAAGATTTTCTGCAACTTTTTTGTTATTTCTACTCAAAATCACGATGTCTTTCCATCCCAATAGGAGAAAAAAAGTGTCCCATAATGTCCATACATTTTTAAACTGTCCTATTGTGTTACCACCATACAAAGTAGGTATAAGGTAAATGGTAACACAATAGGAAAAATATCTATGGGACAGTTTTTAGTCCTACCAGGGTCGAAAAAGCTCCTGATTCTGAGTGGAAATACTTAACATAAAATTCCTAGAAGTACAATTAATAATAGTGGCATTTTTTTTGAGAAATGCTCACTTGTCCTGGGTCCTTACTTGTCTTTCCTGTTGACGACAGACGCGATCTCGTTGATAGAGAGAGAAGACGTGTTGGACGCGAAAATGGTGTGTGCGGGAGCTACCTGCAATGGAATGAGCCAGTGAACAAAATTGTTACGAAAGAAAGGGACAAATCACATTTTATTTAGCAGAAGCATTTTAAGTTTTATGAATAAGGGGGTAAGTAACAAGATTAAGTGTCTCATTACGGCAAAATGTAATACTAATATTTATCATAATAATAGAAAATACTCTTTGTTGCATGTTGCACCACAACAAGAGAAACATTTGCTAGATAAATAATGGTAACAACAGGCAGTCTTATCGCTTTAAAGCGATCTCTCCCAGACTGAAGACAAAAATTTGAAACAGGTAGTGCAGGAATTAATCTAGAAGAGTACCTACAAACACATCAATTTTTCAAATATTACTAAACAGGACAATAGAATTGTTTGAAAAATAAATAATTATTTTATTATAAAGAAGTTGGTGACAATTAAACCAAAGGGGGGTTTGGACATAACAATCTGACTTCATAGTGATTTTGCACAAACAGAATGCAGTATAGTAGAAAACAATTACCCCATCCAGCTGCTTAAACAGCTTATGTTTCACATTCATATTCTCAACAATGGCCTCCACAACCAAGTCCGCACTCTTCGCAGCCTCTGCCGGGTCAGTGGCCGTCTTGATCCTCGCTAGAGAGTCCTTGACGAACTTCTCTCCTTCAGCTGGGTTGTCCTTGAATGTCTTCTTGGCAACGCGGCCGAGGTTGCCCCCAATGGACTTCTGGGCCTTGGCGAGGACATCGGAGCTGACGTCGACGAGGGTCACATTCTGACCAGCTTGGGCTGCTACCTGAAAATTAACATGTCTATGTAAAACTCCGCCTGATGTTTGCCTCTGCTCTTGTATTCACTGTTTTCTGTATTCATGTTCTGTGTTACTATTGAGGTGTGCAATAAAGAGTGTTTGTATTGTATTGTCTTTAAAACTCTCAATATATATATGTAAGTATCACAAACACGTTGCAAGAAATTTTTAGTGATCACAATAATAAAGCGTCATAGGTATTATGTTCAAGTTCATCAGATTCAGATTCAGATAATTTTATTGGTAAAAGAATAGGTACATTTTACAAGTCAAGTTTTATTCATCATCATCATCATATCAGCCGAAAGACGTCCACTGCTGGACATAGGCCTCCCCCAAAGAGTGCCACAATGACCGGTCCTGCGCCACCCGCATCCAGCGGACTCCCGCGACCTTTACCAGGTCATCAGTCCACCTTGTGGGGGGCCTACCCACGCTGCGCCTTCCGGTACGTGGTCGCCACTCGAGAACGTTTCCGCCCCAACGGCCATCGGTTCTACGTGCAATGTGCCCCGCCCACTGCCACTTAAGTTTAGCGATTCGGAGGGCTATATCGGTTACCTTGGTTCTGCTGCGGATAGCCTCATTTCTGATGCGATCGCGCAGAGAAACTCCCAACATAGCCCTCTCCATTGCCCTTTGGGTGACTTTGAGCCTTCTTATGAGGCCCATAGTAAGCGACCACGTTTCCGTGCCATACGTCATCACTGGCAACACACACTGTTCAAAGACTCTCGTCTTGAGACACTGCGGAATATTGGACGAAAAGATGTGCCGCAGCCTCCCGAATGCTGCCCAGCCGAGTCGGATTCGACGATTGACCTCTTTCTCAAAGTTGGACCTACCTAACTGAATAGTCTGTCCAAGGTATATATAATCGTCTACATCTTCGAGCGTAAAGTGTCCGATTGAAATGGGGGTTGGTACTACATGGAGGTTTGACATGATCTTTGTCTTATCCATGTTCATCCTTAGACCAACTCGCTCGGAGGCTTTACTGAGGTCATCGAGCATCGTGCTTAAGTCCTCCATGGTCTCAGCCAAGACTACTATATCGTCAGCAAACCGAAGGTGAGTGATGTAATCGCCGTTGATGTTGATGCTTAGCCTTCTCCAAGCTAGAGTCTTGAACACGTCCTCCAGTGCAGCGGTGAACAGTTTTGGGGAAATAACATCCCCTTGTCTGACACCCCGCTGCAGCGGAATAGGCTTCGAACTCTGATCCTGGAGTCGGACTGACATAGTGGCGTTCTCGTACAAACACTTCAGCACTTCGATGTAGCGGCAGTCTACTTGGCACCGTTGGAGAGACTGTAGTACAGCCCAGGTTTCGATCGAATCTAAGGCTTTCTCGTAGTCCACGAACGCTAAGCAGAGAGGCAGGTTATACTCCTCAGTCTTCTGTATAACCTGGCGGAGCGTATGAATGTGGTCTACGGTACTAAAACCTCTTCGGAAACCGGCTTGTTCGGGAGGCTGGAAGTCATCAAGCCTGCGTGAGAGACGATTCGTAATGACCCTTGGAAACAGCTTATAGACATGGCTCAGAAGTGAGATGGGTCGGTAGTTCTTCAGCAGAGTGTTGTCACCCTTTTTGAAGAACAGCACCACCTCACCTCTGTTCCACGCCTTTGGCGTTCTCCCTTCCAGTAGGACGGTGTTGAATAACTTCTGAAGGGCCGTAAGGATCGGTTTTCCACCCGCCTTCAGGAGTTCGGCTGTAATTCCGTCTTCACCGGGTGCCTTGCTATTCTTAAGCTGTTTCAGAGCCATTCTAATCTGGTACAGGCTGATGTCCGGGATGTCGTCGGTGTGGTGTCGGGTAAGTCTAGCTCTAGGGTCTTCTGCCGGACCAACTTCGGGTTTACGAGTTGACGTGTATAGCTGTCCGTAAAAACGCTCTATCTCACTCAAAAGCTCAGGTTTGGAAGAAACGACTCTGCCGTCCTCAGTTTTCAACCTTGCGAGCTGGCTCTGCCCAATAGACAGATCTCGTGCGAATACTTTTGAGCCCTTATTTCGCTCGATGGCCTCTTCGATACGGTTCGTATTGAATTGGCGCAGATCGCGGGTAAGGGACTTGGAGATCCGTTTATTGAGCCGCCGGTATAAAGTCGCAGAAGACTGCAGAATCATTTCAATCCTTTCCTTCATGAGCAGAAGCTCATGAAGGAAAAGACTAAAAGGGTCTCTAGCTCCACTCAGAAGAGTGGAGCTAGAGACCCTTTTAGTTCTGTTGGCCGGCTGGGCCTTGAAGAACTTAGACCCAGTGGCACGGACAGCTTCCACAAACCCGTCGTTGAGTTCGTCCACATCGCCACCTAGGCAATCGAAACGGTTTTGGAATTCCAGCTGAAAGCTCTCGGGGGTTTGGATTTGGGTGGATACTGGACGGAGCGTAGACTTCATCAGGCGAGAGCGCTCTCGCTTGACACATATATTCAATATGCCTCTTACCAGGCGGTGATCACTCCCGGTTTTAAACGTATTGATCACAGAGACATCATTGAATACATGCTTCCTCGTCGACATGATGAAGTCAATCTCGTTTTTAGTCACACCATCGGGACTCATCCAGGTCCACTTTCTGTACTCGCGTTTCTTGAAGAAGGAATTCATCATGTAGAGTCCCTCCTTCTCCAAGAAACCAGCCAGTAGTTGGCCCCGGTGGTTCCGACTTCCGACTCCGAATTGCCCCACTATCAGCTCCTCGCCATCTCTCTTGCCTAGTTTAGCGTTGAAGTCCCTCATGACAACGGTGAAGTAGGTTTTGGAACTATGCATGGCCTTAGATATATCTTCATACACAGTAGAGTACAGTCTCCACCTCGTCGTCGGAATGTGTCGAGGTTGGCGCGTAAACCTGTATGACCTTCAACGAGTACCTGTCGGATACTCTGAGTATAAGGTAGGGTGGCCCCTAGTCGACACACTCTCGATCTTCACCACGTTGTTCACTAGGGACTTGTGGACGATGAACCCGACACCTCCCTGGGACTGTTGGTCGCCCTCCCAGAAATAGAGCAAGTTGCCCGATTTAAGGGTTATCGTGTCCTCGCCCTCTCTTCGGACTTCCGATAACCCTATGACGTCCCTCCGCAACTTGCTCAATCCTTCCTCCAGTTCCGTTATCTTTTCGTCGGTCCGCAGTGTGCGCGTGTTGTTTGTTGCCAGGGCCAGGGGTCGTCGGTGGTGGTAGCCAGATCTTCGCCGGAGATTCTTAGCACCCCTGACCCCGCTAGTACCCTGGCCGCTACCATAGCCAGGGTACCGGGGGTCGCCGGAACCTCGGGGCCGTGGCTTTATCGTATTCTGCATGGGGGGTATATGCCATAATCGCCACGCTTGGCATGCGGGTTGGCGATTGCAGTGTTTCCACCGAACTCCAGGGATGCTGCTGCCCATCCCCCGGTGGTCCTGGTCGTAGTTTTAGGACATACTCAGGTCCAAGTTTTATTAATTTTATTATACTATTGTTTTTAACTATTAGGGCCGCTTAAGACCAGAATGGCAGCGTTTGGCAGCGGCGCGGCGAGCACTTTCAGTGTCAAATAATTTTAAACTTTATTTACATACTAAAAAGTCCAGTACTTGAAAAGGTCGCGCGACGCCACGCGGTGTCGCGCGGTGACGCGAGCAGCCTCGCGGCCGCGCGCGTCTTGGCGTACTGGACTTTTTTAGTATGTAGATAAAGTTTAAAATTATTTAACACTGAAAGTGCTAGCCGCGCCGCATTATTCTAGTTCCTTTTTCGTTTACTTTTTAGTTCCTTGATAGAAATTCGTCTACACTATAACATGCTAGGTCAACAAATAAGTTTTACAGTTTTAACCTAAATACTGCATCACTTGACGAGTTTATTTCGTTTGGAAGAGTGTTGTACATCTTGACACCAATGCCACCAAGTGACTTCGCGTTTTGAGGAGTCGGTGCGGAACCAGGTGGAGATTTTGTCTGAGTGTTTCTGCCATGGATTTGCTCACTAATAGTATATTGGTCAAGGTTCAACGTCACACAGTTTCAGAGAAGAAATAATAATTGTTGCACTGCAATAGTATTTGCACCTGGCGGGGACCATCACTGGGTGTATCATCTTGTGCGCTCGGAGATAGTATCCGCCATGTGTATCCATCCCTTTTTATATTATATTTGTTTTAAAGGGCCTCTGCGCTGTTGGCTTCGGCCCCATGCATGACTCCCAAAAGTTCGGGACCCCATGGTCCCGAGATATGGGAAAAACATACAAATAATAATAATACATACACATGTACATGAATATTCACAAAACTATCTTCCCTTTATCACCAGTTCAGCATTTCTAGAAAAGCTATTATTTATTTAAGTAAGCTTAAGAAAAGATTTGCCCGCAAATCCGCCTGTGAGGAATCATGGGTTCATACAAGTTTTTACCCCAATTTACGGGATAAAAACTATCCTGTGTTATTTGTTTACTATCTCTAAGTATACCAAATTTCATCTAAATCGGTTGAGCGTTTTAACAAACACAATACAGACAAACTTTCGCATTTATAATATTAGTATGGATACATATCACTCTCAGCTTCTATTGTACCAATTAAATCTTATCTTTTTCTATTGTTACCATTTTACTAGCAATTACTAATACAATGTTTGGAGATTTTTATAATTAAGAAAGTATGTGTATAACAGAACCTTATCATCAAAAAAAAAGCAAAATATAATTACATAAACAACAGGTTATTTGCCAAAAACTATTCCAAAAATACTGGCTGATATGAATTCAACAGGTGTAAAAGTAACCACAATTACAGGTACGATAATATTTAAATTTTAACTCCACTACCTGAGCGATGCCGGAGCCCATCAAGCCGCCCCCGATAACGGTGACATTCTTCACTGCAGCCTGTACAGCCGAAGAACTGGAAAAATTCCTTGCAATTACTCCGAATTGAATCATTTTGAATATGAGAAATGGTTTTTACAAAGTTTACCCTACAAGGGCGTTTATTGTTCAAACCGCGTAAGTAAACCAAATGACAGTAACTACTAACTAATGAAAAAGTTGGTTCCAAAGTTCAACTTTGCTTGATCAAATCAATTCGGCCCGGCCCGGGCCCGGCTGAAGTTCGGTCGCAAGTTGCAGGTTGGCAGTGCGTTCGAAAACCTTCAGAAATGGTTTCTTTATAAGCTATAAAAATGGTATTCTTTTAGAAAAGCAATCTAGCTAGCTTTTTACCTCTTTTTAAGAAAGCGCAATACAACCAATTAGCTTATCTGCTGTTTTAATCAGTTTTATTAAAAACCCTCATTAAAATGATTTGCCATGAAATAAAAGCAAATGCGATATATACACACGCTTAGAACGGCACTGCCACAACGCTATCACAGTGACGTTAGCGCTTTGTTGCACGCATGGCGTGATTCGTATCAATTTGTTGTGTTTAAACAAAAATGTTTGCCCTGAAGGGCAAAAACATTTTTTTGTGCAATTCATAGATTTTTGTAGCTAACTACAACAAGAATACCTTTTTTGTAGCAGTCAGCTACAATAATGGCATTAATTTACTTATTTCAACTAATCCTTCAACTACTTCTGTAGTTTGATAACATTTATCGACTCCGCATGTGTACGAAGAACGGAACGCAATGTAGTACGACCTATCAAAATAAAAACATAAGTTTTGTCAATAAAATTAATTTATCTAATTATTTTTAAACTTCTAATTTATAGTGCCTAAAAATGTGTTATTTAACGATTAACGCACTCGTCGCCGCAGTGATGGTTTAACGGCAGGTAAGTGGCTGTTATCTATAATCCGGCTTCACGTTCACAAACAAGATATCGTTTTAGATTTGTTATCGTGGTTGAACTTCAGACTGAATTAACTTTTATGACAAGCGAGTTCGGTTCTCCGTTCGCCCCCCTTAGTAGTAGCGAGCGGTAGCGTAGCGTCAGTTCAGTTTTACCGGCTTTCTCTCGCTGTGAACATCAAAATGAACAAATTATCTGTTCTTACGAGAGCCTTTTCCAGCTCATCCTCTTTAAATGCAGTGAAAACAGTTACCGTAGTCGGCGGAGGGCTCATGGGATCTGGTATCGCGCAGGTATGTTATATGACTTTTAAATATGCTAATTAACTTTGTACATTGACTGCCATACCAAAAACAAGTATAAAGTGACTTGCATTGTGATAATCCATGTATATTTCTGATAAGTTAGTTATTATTAGACTTATCTGAATTTAGTTAACATATTGTAGCACTAAAGATATGCAGCACACAGCTTCCTATAAAATAACGTCCATATTATATTACTATGAACTTGATTACTTTAATGTTTTAAGTAAGGTACTCCAATGTAATCTGTATTCAAAAGAATGCTTTATGAAGGTTGCAGCCCAGGCCGGTCAGAATGTGACAATTGTGGATCTGCAGCCAGAACTGCTGGAAAAGGCTCAGAAGTCCATCCAGCAGAACCTGACCCGAGTTGCCAAGAAACTCCATAAAGATGACAAGGCAAAGGTGGATGGGTTCGTCCAGGATTCCATCAGCAGAATTAAGGTAAGTTTATGAACTTTGAACTTCTGTGCATTCAGAAAACCGTTCCACCACAAAACATGTCAGAGATATTCAACCTCGTAGACGTGAGTGACTCTGTTCGTTATACTTTAATATGTCTGAGACTAACGGGAGTTTCCAATATATAAGAAAAACATTAATAATAAGTAAACTCATTAGTAGGAATAACTAAGCAAAGTAAGTTAAAATGGCTATAGATGAAACGTTAGTCTAGAATCTTTTCCAAATCTATACAGTCATATTATATTTTATTTATAAAACGTTTTGAAGCCTGCTATTATCGTTTTTCCTTCGTGCTAAATCCGTGGTCGCAGCCTGCGTCTTCTCCAGCCAAACATACCATTACTACAAATATAATTTATTTATACGAAACAATTTATTAAGATAAAACAAACCAAGAACGGACAGCAGATGGACTGTGGTAATAACGGAAGGACGGAAGATACTGGTAATTAATTTGTGATGATGATTGGTGTCATATTATATACATTCTCCAGGTGTCCACGAAGGTTGAGGATGGAGTGAACGCTGATCTGATCATCGAGGCCATTGTCGAAAAGTTGGATGTCAAGCAGGAGCTCTTCAATAAGCTGGACTTGGTAAGACCTAGGATGACTTTTAAATAAGTGTACATATTTTGATATGATGTTTGGTATCATTAATAGAACGATTCACATTCAAATAAGATAGCAGTTTATTTTCTTATTTGTTATAATTTGTCCTGCTCAAAAAACAAAACTTTTGGATACCCTATGATACTACTTTCAATCTTCGTGATGATGTATTTATTTCTGGTCAGTTATTGGTTTTCAATAAAACCTGTTGTTACTTGTTAGGTATTTTTATCATCATACATTAACGACTTCACGACTATTCGTTTGTATGAAATAAAACTCAAATCAATACTATCATAACGAGTGGTACGAAGTTATTAGAAAGAGCGAGATAGGGATACAATTTTGCAGCCTGTGATAGGCTAAAATCACCTGGTGGGCTGTGCGGGATGTGGTATGTACGTGTGACGGCTGCTACAAGACATTGCAAGGGGCCGTTTTATAAAAGCATGCAATAGAAATGGAGAGAAAAAGAAAATACCTTCCGCTTATACCTACAGGCATTTATAAAACGGCGACCAGGACGCAGTTACTTTTAGAGCGAGATGAAATCACATCCTGTTCACTGTAGCCTAAGAATCGTTATCCTGCGGCTAGAGTGAGAAACAATATTGCTATATCATTGAATCAGATTGCTGCGTCTCTCTACAGAACTGCCTTGCAGCACAATGAATGGGCCCTTTACGGCGTAGTCTTATCTAACGCGAAGAACTGGCTTAAAATAATGATTGTATAATGTAGTAAGGCGGCGGCGGGTTTACGAAAGTGTAAAAGGGTGAAAGGGGGGGGTTCTCGTTTGTTCAATTTTTTTTTAACTATATAACTACTCACCGGTTTTCACAGTAGAATGGTGTAGTGTGTCCATGAATGTTGTTCGTTTTAAGGTATCTTTTGGCCGTCGCTATCACTCAAATTTATTAGTTTTGCCAAAAAATAAAATACTTTGCGTAGTACGTATGCTCGTAATTTCTCGTTACTTAATTAATCAATCAGTCCCTCCCTGAGCGACCGAGATCTGCTCAGGTGAAAATAAGTAAATAAATAGAAGGAAGTAGGTAAATAAAAAAACGATATCGATAATTCGCCCCGTTAACCCCTATATTCCAAATTTCATCGAAATCGTTAGAGCTGTTTTCGAGAACGTGATTGCAAATATATATATAACATAGTGTTTCGCTATATATTTTCGTTTTAAGATCTTTGCATGTACCTATGTTATACAAATAAATCCATTCATTCAATCATTCATTCACTTAATTAAGTTCAAGTTGTTTATTGCTTCATGTTGTATACAACGTCTTAATAAATAATTCGTTTCAAGACTTTCAAGCATGAACCCAGATAGGACATTGCAATCTTACTGCTATGTACATATTATATTTACATTTTTACAGTTATATAATTTTACCTATTTACAAGCTGAATTTCTATAACTTATCCATTAGGTACTCTTCAGTAGAATAGTAACATTTTTTAATTAAATAAGACTTTAGCTGGGTTTTAAATTTATGTATGTTACTTTCGTTTTTAAATTGGGTTGGCAAATTATTATAATTTTTTACACACATTGCAAAAGGTCCCGAGTGGATCATTTGTAATTTTGAAGTTGGCTTTTCTAATTTAGTCCGGGGTCTCAAATTTTCTGGTCAGGAGTGTTGTGGAAACAGGTGCATGTTATTTTTAACAAAAATAGAAGCTTCCAGTATGTATACCGACGGCAAAGTAAGGATATTTTGTTCCATAAGATGAGGCTTGCAGCTTTCCCGCGTGTTAATGTTAACTATAATTCTAAGGCATCGTTTTTGCATTCGAAATAAGTGTATGAAGTCGGCACTGTTTCCCCACAAAACAACGCCATATGTCAACCAAGAGTGAGCATAAGCATAGTAAGCGCTAGTGGCGGTTTTAGCATTTGTGCACGTTTTTAGTTTGACAAGGGCATATTTGAACCTGTTTAGTTTCGTCGTTATTTTACTAACATGTTCTTTCCAATTAATTGCAGTGTCTATAGTGATTCCAAGTAAGGGGAACGTTTCCACGTACTCTAGCGGAATGCCTTCAAATGTATAGTCTATTTTAATTGCTTGTCGTTGGTGGGGCCTGAATTGTAGTAATTTTGTTTTACCAAAGTTTACCTGCAGGTTATGATCAGCTAGCCATGTCGTTATATCCTTTAACACAGAGTCCAGTTTTGTTTTTAAGTCTAGTTCGTTTTTACAAGCTATAACGAGGGATATGTCGTCTGCAAAAAGAGTGGCAGGATGACTTAAGGTTTTGGGCAGGTCATTTATATAGATCAGGAAAAGGACACAGCCGAAGACACTGCCTTGAGGGATTGAATGTGCTACATTTATTTCTTGCGATCGTATAGTTTGTACGTTGCCCGTTTTGATATCATAGTGCTCAATTTCCACACACTGGGTGCGGTTTGTGAGGTAAGAGGAGAACCATTCATGGGCAGTTCCCCTGACGCCAATTTCGTATAGTTTTTTTAAGAAGGATATTGTGCATAACCCTATCGTAGGCTTTGCTTAAGTCTAGCAGTACACCGATCGCATGAGTTTTATTGTTTATTATGTTAAGGGCATCATGAACATATTTGAACACAGCTAATGCTGTTGATGGATTTTTCCTAAAGCCGTGTTGGCTATCACTAAAAATTTTGTATTTCTCGCAAAAAGAGTGTTATCTAGAAGACATAACTGATTCGATTATTCATTCATTAATATATTTATATACAAACTAGCTTCCGCCCGCGACTTCGTCTGCGTGGACTCGGGATAAAAACTATCCTATATTTTAATCCAGGCTATAAACTATCTTCGTGCAAAATTTCATTCAAATCGGTTCAGCCGTTTAAGCGTGATTGAGTAACAAACATCCAAACATCTAAGACATTTTTAATATTAGTAGGATTATTGCTCGTTTAGGATCGGATAATAGGATAGAACTTGCAATGTTCTGCAAAGCAGTAATCCGAAGTAAAAAAGTGGGTGGAGTGGGGTTATTCCTTTTCAAAAGAGCTTATATTTCAGTGAAACGTATTGTACTTTACATTGCACATTGGGCCTTATGGGGCTTACAAAATCGTCAATGAATGAATGAATGAATGAATAATTTATTTCAGACGTAACTCCATTTGGGTTAGTATACATTGTGAACTTAAGCTATTATTAGTACATTCAAATGTCACAATTTAATAAAACATAAAATAAAATAAAACATAAAATTCAAATTAGTGAGTCCCACGCTCCCATATCTATTTAGGGCTGGGATCTCGCATGCAATCTGATGCATAGCCTGGTAAGTGGACAGTCTGGCCGGTTTGTCAATGCGTTAAGGACGCCATTCGAACTGCCTCTTGCCCTGCGCACCAGCGAGGCAACGCGCTCACGCACGATGGCGTGAAAGCCATCCGTACGCGCCTCCGCAAACATGGCCGATGCGCTACAGTAACGTGGCAAACCTAATAGCATCCTGAACGCATTGTTGTACTGGACTCGCAGGGCGTTGAGGGTCCGCTGCGAGTAGCTGACCCACAGGCTGCACGTGTAGAAAGATTGACAGAAGGCTTTAAACAAAGTAATCTTCACTTCTGTAGTACACCGTGCAAACCTGCGTGCCAGCATGTTACACCGTACCGCCAACGCCCTACGCTCCCTTTCCACGTCAACGTTATCCGACAACTCTTCCGTAACCCAGTGGCCCAGGTACTTAAACTTTGATACGCGGGTTAAGTTCGTACCACCCAGTGCGACGGGCGGCACTGTATCAAGTTTGCTACCATGCGGGTTGAACACAAGCATTTCGCTCTTTTTTGCGTTGTACCGGAGCCCCTGGGTCTCAGCGTAGTCCTCGCACACACTGACCAGCTTCCTGAGAGCACTGATCGATGGAATCAGCAGCACCATATCGTCAGCGTAACTAATGTTATTGACACTAATTCCGTCAATCGAGCATCCGATTCCGGTACTGCTGAGTTCAACAATCAGCATGTTCATAAAAAGATTGAACAATTTGGGTGATGTCAAGCCGCCCCTGCCTCACCCCGCACTTAAGGCCCCGCACTCAGACATGTATCATGTCTGAGTGCGAGTCCGCCCACCTGACATAATTCAAATCAAATCAAAATCAAATGTTTGGTTATTGTACCAGTATTTAAACATGTTAATAACTTCGCCAGGTAGATCAGTCTCGCACTCCAGCTTGTTCCAGAGTACATCGTAGGCTACCAAATCGAAAGCCTTAGATAAGTCTAGGAAGCACGCATACACTGGCGTCCTCCTTTCAGTGTAGTACTGGACTGTTTGCTTGAGACACAACACCGCAGACTCTGTGGACAAACCGGTTTTGAAGCCAAATTGTGCATCATGCAGATCAAGGTGCTTGTTAAGCAACCTGTCAAGCAAACTGTCCAATACCTTGGCGATTATGGTAGCCAGCGATATGGGCCTATAATTAGAACTGTCCGCTACGTCACCGGTTCTGTTCTTCACGAGTGGCACGACGATCGTTTTCATCAGTTCGTCTGGTAGGTAAGAGTGCCTGATGCAGAACGTGAAGAACATTGCCAGCACTCTTGGCAGGTGGGACCCCGCATGTTGCAGGTGCTCGATGCTCAGGCCATCGTGTCCTGCTGACTTACCCCTAACCATCGTATTTAAGACAATCAATTACACCAAAATTCGACCAACGCTGTAAAGATGGATTATTTATTTATGACGCTGATTGACTAGATACCCTTGATCAAACAAGTAACCACGGATTAACATTATCTTGAGTGTATTTTCTGTTATCGGTTTATCTCAATTGATGTAAAAGCAAAGTAATATTTGTAAAAAACATATGAAGTTATAATTTTATTTAAAAATATCTATTCCTCTTCATATCAACCATTATGATTAATCACCTTTAGAATACCACCTTTATATCCTGACGATTTGGATGAAATTGCGATATAGGGACTTACGAGAAAAAAAAACATTTTTATTCATATGCTACAAGTATCTATCCCTTTTATACATGGATGCTATTCCTTTTGTCATGGATGTTTTTCTATGTATTTAAGTATTTATATCTATTATATATATCGTTGTCTAGTACCCATAACACAAGCCTTACTGAGCTTACTATGGGACTAGGTCGATTTGTGTAAGATTGTCCCCTTATATTTATTTATTTATTTATTTATACAGCATATAAATTTCCCTTTGTGATATGAAATAAGTTCCTGTCAAAAATGAAATTTTTGGTACAAGCTTTTGGTGCCGACTTTACTTTTCTGTATACCGTCATCAACTACTTCTTCTTCTTTCTAACGAGACAAACTCAACGGGGTTACGTCGTCGGTGAAGTACTGAATTCCCATGACCACCTTCTGTATCCATCATCAGATCAGCTCTATGGTACCATAATATTGAATTGTCATGCAAACTATACCTTTACCCAAAATTTTTGCTCAATTGGTTGAAGATATCGGCTTCAAAATTGAATTGCAGGATTCCACCCAAACAAACATACTCGTAGTTACATAGTTAGATACATACATTGCACGTTAATAGAAAGCTTGTAACAATTTGTAATAAAATATGTAGTTACGATTTAAAATCGCTATTTATTGTAAAAAAAGCGGCTAGCGTCCTAGGTACCATGCCTCAAGAGGGTTAACTGGGTCCCCATCTGGGTAGTTACTCGTATTTTTATTTTGTGTTAGTTTTAAGGTATAATGTTTGTAATTTTTTTATTCCTTTATGGCATTTTTTTTGTAAATACACTATAGAACTATTAAAAGTATAAAAAGTACTAGAACTCTATTAAAAGACGAGCAACTTGGTCGTACAGATATTACCTCTCAAGGTGTTTACTCTAATTTCTTTATTTCTCATTTGCGTTACAGTTGGCGCCCGAACATACGATCCTGGCTAGCAACACCTCTTCCATATCCATCAACGCGATCGGTGCGGGTATCAAGAGAAAAGACAGGTAGGATAAACTACCACCAAAAAACCAATGTTGGACCACTAACTAGACCTTTATTAGATACCTTCCTCAAAATGAGAACCTGAAGTTACAAGCGTCCATGGCCTACGGTGACCTTATCATCAAAACAGCGCCACGCTTGTCAGTCAGCTTCGTTTTCAATGAATTTGTGCCTCATTGGCCGTAACTGTATAAATCAAATTTTATTAACCAAATAAAACACATCTGGAATAACAAAAAGTTGGACCCGCCATCTAGTGAATGTTGGGATCCATTGCGTGGATCTTTGAGAGGTGGTGGTGATTGGACCTCTTTCTACTGACATGACGAACATTATTATAGGGATTCAAACATTTATTTATTTTTATTTATTTATGTATTCATACAAAATTTATACAGTTGACAGTAAGAAACCAAAGCACTGTACAATTTATAATTATTAACATGTAAAAACCGAAAAAGAAAAAGAAAAAACCATAATATTTAAACATCCATCGTCTCGCAGTATCTCAGACACATGCAACGAATAGAAAAATACCTTTTTCACCCCTCAGATTCGGCGGCCTTCATTTCTTCAACCCCGTCCCCATCATGCGTCTCCTAGAAGTCATCAAGGGCGACCACATCTCCGAGCAGACTTACCAGACCATGATGGAGTGGGGCAAGTCCGTCGGCAAGACTTGCATCACCTGCAAGGACACCCCCGGGTTCGTCGTGAACCGGCTGCTGGGCCCGTACAGCGCTGAGGCACTGAGGATGTATGAGAGAGGTTCGTTTCACCGTGGTTTTGGGAATTTGAGGAGACTTTTTGTGGAGTGGGGCAAGATGTGTAATCAGGGCAAAGATAACGTAGCTTTGTGGTGCACCTTCTAGTCCGTACAGTAACTAAGAATTTACGCCGTGGTTCTTCACTCAGTAGCTGAGAATTTGAAAGAGGTTTAGATTGTGGGGAAAAAGGGGAGGTTTTTGTCTTTAGAGGACGTAACGTACATCCGGATTCATACTTATCTGGCGTGTCGTGACGTGACCGAACGATATCGGTTTCATAAAATTAAGTAGTACGGATTTATACTCATCTGATGCGTTCTGACGTTCCGACTCCTCATATGACGGGCATCAGAGCGCATCAGTGTGTACCACGTCAGAAGTATGAATCCGGCTCGGGGAGGGCAAGATGGGCATGGCGGGCAAAGATACGCTCGATTTCGTGGTGGTGGAAATTTGAAGCTAACAAAGTCGTCTGATCCCTGTGTCTTACGGTACTATTACCACAAAGGAAGGGATGATGGTATATGTTATCTGCTACTGACACGGTTGATCGGCAATACTCTCTCTTATCATCGTCATATGAGCCGAAAGAAGTCCACTGCTGGACATAGGGCTCCCCCAAATGCAGCCTGCATTGTAGAAATAGAAATATTTATTTGCCATACATACATTATGCGAATACATTTTACTGAATAGCATTATTACATGCAAAGGAAAAAAACAGCACTGACGGTATCCTTTGGTCCCAAACTAGGCACAGCCTGTATCTTGGGCACCAGTGGTACAGATTTAACAGTTAATTTTTACATTAAAAATTATTTAAAAGTTAACAAAGCAAATTGTGGGATCTCATAGCCCAGTAATAGAAATTGAATTGATTATTTTCCATTAAATGGGGTATACAAGTGGAGTTACATGATTAGTTATAGAGCTCGCTATGAACACATTTAGACCTTAAAAAGCCACGCAATTATACTAAAATTAAGATTAATCAACATTAGTATTATGTTATCTTTGTCTGAGAGACGGTGGCTGTTTAGATATTATGGTTTTGCTTTCGATATCGGTTTTTACTTGTTAAGAATTTTAAATTGTACAGTGCTTTGGTTCCTTAATGTCAAACTGTATACATTTTGTATGATTAAATAATAAATAAATAAATAATTTAAAAAATTAACGCATTAATAAAACTTGTTGCATGGTCGTTAATAAATACATTAATGCAATATTGCAACAATTATCAAAGTGACAATGAATTATCTAAATACTCATTCAGAATGTTGTAACACTTTTCAACAAGAAAAAGAAGACTTAAGATGGCATGTTAGCCATAAGCCAGAGGGATCCTTTGCTCTTTTAGTTGAATATTCTAAAATAACATTCGTTCTCTAACCTCGTAATAATACGTCGAGTTGTGGAACACGCTATTGTAGATGTAGATACTAATGTTTGCAGCATGTTTTCTGTGGTGAATTTTGGTGTGCTGGTTTTTCATGTTTGCATGTACTGAGATGTAAGTATCATCTGCTTGTAATTTTACTGTATATATTAATGCCTTTAGTTATAGTGTTATGACAGGACTAAATAAAAGAAATGTACGCCTGCTGAAACGGTTTTTACATTACCACGTCATTATAAATACACTGTCCGCCCGGCCCGGCCCGCGCGGCTTTGTTCGCGTATTGCAATAACGCAAGTAAACCCACGGAATACAATATATCCTATGTTCATCCTAAGGGTCCATTCATTATACTACTGAAAGTTTTCATTAGTTCTGTGAGTAGTTCCGGAGATGATCCTCTACAGACAAACATACAAAGCTACAATCTCAAAGAATTTTCCTTTTTATAATATTAGTGTAGATTTCCAAAGAGAAAATCTGGATGGATTATATACTATCCCGAGGGTTTCCCTGCGTTCTTTGTGCGCTGCGTGGTCAGATAGTAAATTATAATTTCACTAGCAGATATTTCTGAGAGCTCGTTATACGACCGGCCTATGTAACTTGATTTCTATTGTATTATTTTCCAGGTGACGCTACAAAAGAAGACATCGACATCGGCATGAAGTTAGGCGCGGGTTACCCCATGGGTCCCTTCGAACTAGCCGACTACACCGGCCTGGACACCAACAAGTTCGCGCTCCAAACCATGTTCGAACAAACCGGCGACCCCGTCTTCCGCCCGATCCCAATCATGGACAAAATGGTAGCCGAGGGCAAGCTGGGCATTAAGACCGGAGAAGGCTTCTACAAGTATAAGAAATAAGGGGCTGTTTTTAGTCCAAAAGGCATGCTCTAAAATTCGTAATACGTTTATGAATGATAAAAGCTGTTTGTTTACAATCGTTCTATTGATTTGTCAACGATTGTCAATTCGCATTATACAGTAAATACTATTTCGAATATATTTTTATACAAAGAATTAATCGCAGAAGCAAGTGCCTTTAACCTTGAAGGCTGTTCAAAAGCTATTTATTTTTGATATATTATTTTTCTTTATAATAAAGTATTGGGCGTTTTATGTGTTTTTATTTGATTTGCATTGGCAATAAGTCGGATAATAAAAATCTATTATGTATCGAGATGAAAAAATGCGCTTTTAACTGTTAAATATATAATCTGTCCAGCGAGTATTGCCACACCGAACACTTTGAATATTCCCTATCTAGTAACTAGGAATGCCTAGGTACAAACGTGGTAGGTACTTATTACAAGTGATTGCTAATTTGATAGTTGTTGCCATAAAAAAAAATAGAAAATTCTTCTGAAATCACTCAGGTTAACTATTTTCAATGATAATGACAATTACATAATTATTCACTGAACTTAACTGATAGGTTATCACCTATGTTGTGTTGTTATAGTGATAACGAAAACAATGATTATTTATTATAGATACCTGCGGGCGACGCTTTGAAAACGAATGATTATCGTAATAAAGTAATTAGGTGACGTAGTCACAGCAAGATAGTTACTTTATAGTACATTCATATTTATGTATTCAATGAACAATTTGTGGAAAAAGATTGAATAAAGTACTCCACAAAATGTATATACCTATTATTCTCAATTCAATAAATGAAATAGATATCGCTGGAACGACGTCGTCGAATGAGACCTGCGCGACCTTAAGGCCATGAACTGGAAGGAGACGGCGCAGGATCGGGTCAAGTGGCGACAACTCGTGTCGGAGGCCAAGCCCCACTTTGGGTCGGTGAGCCATTGAAGATAGATATATAGATAATTAAATGAAATTGTTGCATTACGACGGACACGAAAATCTCACACCAGTCCGTCATACAATTGGCTACTTTCCTCCTCAAAATGTAACATGGTGTCATAATTACATGGATAGCAAAACTTTAAAAAAGAATATGTTTCTCAAATCGTGAAGTAGTAGATCAAAAATTACCGATAGGATTCTAATATGTAACATGCAATATAAAAATATATGAAAATTATGTCCTACCTACACGCAGTATTTCACGATCAAACAGCAATTTAATTATTTTTCCATACAATGGTTAGTATGAATATAATAGTTGTGAAACTTGTGAAGTCATAATGCTGTGTCAATCAATACTCAATCATTTATTGCACATAATGGTTATACAGGTGGTGTTCAAATAACCTAAGGTTCATGGTCATCATGTACTGTACCATCTTGGGCGCAGCAAATAAGAATGACAATTAGTATGATTAGTTGTTGCGGTAAATTGAAGAAGAAACTTATCTTGACTCCAAATTTGTAGGTGACGCCGCAGCACGGGACATAGACACAGCCATGAAGCTAGGCGCGGGCTACCCGATGGGCCCACTAGAACTGGCCGACTTCACGGGGCTGGACAACAAAAAGGCCATACTCTCCGTCATGCTGGACGCGACGGGAGACCCAGTGTTCCGACCTATACCTGTGCTGGATGGATTGGTCGCTGAGGGGAAGGTGGGCAGGAAGAGCGGGGAGGGGGTTTATGAGTACGAAAATTAGTTATGAAAAGATGGCGGGAGCGTTCGAGAGTCCGAAAGGTATGCCTTGAGTCTAAGTACGAGTATTATTTGTAAATGAATACAATTGTTAGTAAACTGTTATTATATTCTGAATTAAATTCATATACCTAGTCATAATCTCATATTAAAATTGTGCGAGACGTTTTTTTTTTCAATGGAGTATATTTCTAGAAATACGTATTTACTAGACCTCAGAGGATAACTATAAGCATGAAATTGTATAGCTGCTGTTAGTTTAGTTGATTTTAGCTCGACTTTTTATATAAGTAATTTTCCTGCTGTTATTTGTGTTGAATAAATAAAAAAATTAAACGATTTGTCTATGTATTATCATTAACCTAATTGTTTTAATAATTGGTACATTTCCGACTATACGTGAAATTATTAAATGCGGCTAAGCGTCAAAATAATCCATTTGAATAACAATCGTACTGTCTTAGCTAGATGATTCAAATTTGCAATTTGTTACCGCTTTGCTAATGCAATTAATTAAGGATGGTCTCAGTATACCTAAATGTATGTGCACACGCAATCGGGAGTTTCCAAGTTTACTTTGCAGTCCTGTTGGTGACATTACCTACTAAATTATGTAGTGACTTATTTACCCTTTATTAACCGCAAGCAATTCATTGATGATACTTTAACGTGCGTGTTTTGTTATTCACACATTCCATCTGAGACTATGTTTCACAACGTTAATAGTTTTAAAACTCATCTTATTACGAACACTTAAAGCCCAAATTTGAACAGCTAAGCAAATTCGCAATCTATATTCGATTTACGACTATGCTATTTAAATCCGAATGTAAAAACCGTCATATCTAAAGATAAACCCAATCGCGATTCATAACGATTAGATATAATATCGACGCCTTACAATCTCGTATCTTTCTAACGCAATCTTCTCGAATACCAACCTTATTTAGTGGCAAATACGGTTTATTTTGAAATGTATGCATGAAAGAAATAAGAGTTAGTGAAGGCGAGTGAATATATCTTCCTCTTTCGTTTTTGTCTTAGTTTTGTACGGTCAGCTGAGTAGTTAGCTCGCTGAAGTTTCGTCTCATCTGAATTACATGTATGAGTAATATTTAGTTTTCCTTATGGTTTTTCTTTTGACCATTATTGCTTATTGTTACATTTAAAGGTGGTAGTGTTAAGTAAGATTTACATTAAATTTGCCCGTAGAAGTGTCATGTGAAATAAGTCGTTTCGTCTTGGAAATTTCAATAAAAAAGGATCAGTTTTTTTTTAAACTACAGATTTAGGTAGGATTTTCACAAGGCGTATTTTAACTAATAATTTATCGAAGTGTAAGTCGGTTTCACCCAATTTAGTGCTCCATTGACTTAAAATTTGGTAAGCATGTGCTGGTCAGATGAAAATACAATAAAATGGAAAATACAAAAATATTAACGTTTCGGAAAAGACGGTAATATTAACCGGTTTCTAATTCCAATCACGAAAGTGAATCGAATCTTTTTACAGGCTTTTATTTAACTTGCAGTGTATACTAGTATGTATGTTAGTTAGTTGGTTAAGGTGATCTTGCAAGTGAAATTTGACCAACTTTCCGCAGTCCGATCAGGTTTAAATTGTGTGCACTTGTGTAATCCAGGTGACAAATGCATTATTAGGGTACCATGAACCTGGTCTGACGATGGAGACAGAAGGTGGCCATGGCAACTAATAAACAACACAAGAAAACCTGGTGTTTCGGTTCATTGAAATCCCCTCAATGACTGCAAGAAAGTACAGTCGGCAATAAAAGCTTGTAACACAAATTATATTTTTTACAGAAAAATGAATACCTAGCAGTATGACGACCGGTCAGCCTAGTGGGTAGTGACGCTGCCTGCGAAGCTGCAGGTCCTGGGTTCGAATCTCGGTAAGGACAAATATTTGTGTGACGAGCATGAATATTTGTTTTTGAGTCCTGGATGCTTTCTATCCCCCTTGTTCATAAAACTTGAAATGCCTCTGCTAAATAAAATGTGCTTTGTCCCTTTCTTACGAACACAAATGTCAAAGTGACATAAGGATAAACGGATATTAACGCCATTTTAGTTAAAACAGGCTTGTAGGACGTTTATGAATACGGCCCTATGTATTTAAGTATTTATATCTATTAAATATCTTGTCGTTAGTACCCATGACACAAGCCTTCTTTATTGAGCTTACTGTAGGGCTAGTTCGATTTGTGTAAGATGGCTCCTAATATATAAAAAAAAAGAATTAATAGCTACTTGACGTTTTTGAAATTTTACTCCAGTATTAGGTACTCCCGGAAAGTCTCGATCGTCTCCGCCGCCGGACTGATGATGAAAGGAATTTCGTCGCCATGAATCTTTAATTTAAGTACCTAGCCTGCGATTTTTTTAATTATATTATTATATAATTTAAGACTGACCATAACCTGTACGTAAAAATCACCTTCCAGTATAAATAAATATTAGGGGACAATCCTACACTAATCGTACTACAGTCCCATAGTAAGCTCAATAAGGCTCGTGTTATGGGTACTAGACGATATATTGAATAGATATAAGTACTTAAAAAAGTTAAGTTATACATAGAAAACATCAAAGACTCAGAAACAAATAGTCATGCTCATCACACAAATATTTGTCCTTACCGGGATTCGAACCCAGGACCTGCAGCTTCATAGGCAGCGTCACTACCCACTAGGCTAACGGTCGTAGTACCTACTTAGGTAAATAGGAAATAACGTCGAGTTTCCGGAACTTTGAGACAAGAAATACATTTATCACTCAAGTAGTCTAACCATCACGTAGGTAGGTAGGTACCTGGTTAGTCAGTATAGCCGTAGAGGAATTATATTATAGTTAGTATATCATGGTAAGTTATTTGATGTTAAATTATGCATTATTCAGTATTGTGCTGTCATTGATGTACGTTAATGAATTTTAGGAATAATTACGTCATTTGTGCATGCCTTCTTTGTTATTAGCCAACGACTACTAATGTTCTGTTGATGTGTCAGTTTGTATTCAGTTTCGGCTACAACATGCCCTACGCTAGAACATTGAACGGATTGCCTGGTGGTTCAGGCATGCGGCTGTCAAGCGGCGGTCGTGGGTTCGAATCCCGGCTCGTACCAATGAGTTTTTCGAAACTTATGTACGGATTATTTACCGTTAGCTTTTCCGTGAAAATATCGTGAGGAAGCCGGTCCCAAGCAAGGTCTAGTTTTCCCTCCGGGTTGAAAGGTCAGATGGTAGTCGCTTTCGTAAAACTAGTGCCTATGCTAAATCTTGGGATTCCATGTCAAAGCGACCTCGGGCTACTTTACACTATGCTACCAGTATAGTAGTTCCAGATAGTAACCATTACTTACAAAGCCACAATATACCTGGATTTAAATATATGTTGAAGCTGGGTGCAACAAAGTTCATATAAAATTGCAAATTTGATTATGGGATTTCCGAAATTTTATATCATAATGATCACTTTTCATAATTATTTATGGTTAAAAATTACGAAATGAATGATCACAAAGCGGTATTACTAGAAAAAAGCGACCGAGAAAGTGTATATGAGCTAATACCTATGGACCCATTGTGGCTTTGTAAGTAATGGTTAATATCAAAAACTCTTTAACCAGGATACAGAATTGCTTACCTTCAGATTAGGCTATATTTTTTCCCCGAGTCTTCGCCGAGAACCGCGCGAGAACCTGGTAATAAATTTATTAATATCATCATCATCACATCAGCCGAAAGACGTCCACTGCTGGACACAGGCCTCCCCCAAAGAGTGCCGAAGGGACTGGTCCTACGCCCCCCGCATCCAGCGGACTCCCGCGGCCTTTACCAGTCCACCTTGTCGGGGCTCTACCGACACCGCGTATATTATACCTATACTACTTACTTAGGTACTACGCTGGCTCGATGACCCAAAGAGGGTCTTGGCCTCTGACACAAGAGAACGCCACTTTTCCCTATTCTGCGCCACTTGTCGTCCGTGTTGCCCAAGGGCGGTCAGATCTTTGAGGGCTTCGTCACTCCAGCGGTACCTCGGCCAGTGCACCGGGCATTTTCCATTGGGCCGGCCCACATACGCTCTCTTCACTGCACGATCGTCCCCCATTCGGTTGGCCGGTTTCAGTTCGGCATGGCCATCAGTTGTTCCAGCTCCCTATTTTTCCTCCTCTGCCAATTCCAGTCTTTCTTCCTGATTGGTCCCAAAATCTTCCGCCAGATTTTCCTCCTAAACACCTAAACGAAATACGACACATACCTAAACGAAAAATGTATGTGTGAGTATGTAAGGTAGCACACGCGCAGTGTAGGTCTCCGTAGTTGCCCGTCTATCTTCGTCACATTGACCCGCCAACAAACGCCCACTAAACGTTGATGTTGCGTCGCCCGTGAACGTAAACATTTTGTTTATAAATTAAGAAAAAAATTATTGAGGTTGTCATAATTTTGTTTTCCATAATTTGACATGGTTCACAAACGAACGAAAAAATATCGAGCATATTGTTAGAGCGTTAATGAATGGCCACCTTGATACATAACATTAGAACACCCCTGTTCCCTGCAAGAGGTTTACTTTACCTAGTTTAAAGCACAGGACACCGTTCCTCAGCGTATCATATTAATATTATAAATGCGAAAGTTTAGATGTTTGTGACTCAATCACGCTTCAAAGGCTCAACCGATTTGGGTGAAATTTTGCACGACGATAGTTTATAGCCTGGATGAAAATATAGGATAGCTTTTATCCCGGGTCACGGGCGGAATGTAGTCTATCAATAAGTGCACTCGGTATGTACCATATAGTATAGTTACTTATTGTTACAGTATCAAGATAAATGAATAATGCTGAAGTCAAGACCCGCCAACCTTTGCGGCGCGTTCGTTCTATATACCAAGTTCACTACGGGTTGCCCAAGATCGAGAAGGAGACGGCGAGGCCCTTCGTCATGCCGTTCGACTCTGTAGAGATACAGGCTTATGAGAAGCAGGTTGCCGGGCACAGGGAGAGCTCTGATGCACGTTTTCTAGGTGAGTATCCATCTAATCACAATATTTGTTAGAAGGATAATCACCAAGTTTACTACGGGTTGCCCAAGGTCGACAAAGAGACGAGGCCCTTCGTCAAGCCGTTCGAATCTGTAAATATACAGGTTTATGAAAAGCAGGTTTCAGGACATGGAGAGAGTCTGATGCACGTTCCCTAGGTGAGTAACCATCTAATCACAATATTTGTTACAAGAGTAATCACCAAGTGCACTACGGGTTGCGCAAGGTGGAGAATGATACAGGCTTATAAAAAGCAGGTTGCAGGACATAGAGAGAGCTCTGATGCACGTTTTCTAGGTGAGTACCCATCTAATCACAATATTTGTTAGGAGGGTAATCGCCAAGTTAACTACGGGTTGCCCAAGGTCGAGCAAGAAACGGCAGGACCCTTTGTCATGCCTTTCAACTCTGCACAGATACAGGCTTATGAGAAACAGGTTGCGGGACACACGGAGAGCCCTGATGCATGTGTTTTAGATGAGGAACCACCTAATAGCGCCTAATAGGCAGCATTTCGAGGCAGCTTCCGCTACGCAGCAACCAAGTGCTGGAACATCATTCCTCCTCCTCTCCGTGCCTTAAAGTCCCTTCATAGCTTTAAATTGAAACTCCGGATACATCTTTTTAATGTACAAATTGGTCGTTAATTACTTGTTATTTATAAAATAAAATAAAATAAAATAAGAAATGAATCTGTGGGTAGATAGGTACTTACTTTTACTGCTTACACAAGTAGGTACAGTCCGACTGTTGCAGTATGCTGCTTACTCATCTTATTGCTGCATAACACATAGCTATTATTATTATTTTATTTGTATAAGATTATGTTCATTGTAATAGTAGTTTTACGCTTAGTTATTACCACTTTTTTATTTGATGTTTTTTATTACGTACATAGTAAATTACATATTTCAGTGTTGCATGCAAATAAATTCTAATGTTACCCGCTAGTTTTAAGTTCACTTTTGTAATTTTTAGGCATACAGTGCCCAAAAATTATAAAATTGTTTGTTTAGTTTAGTCCTAGTTTTATTTATGTTTGGGGCTCTCACTGAAAACCAGCGTCACGGCCCCGTGACAACATGCTGAGTGAGGCTCCCGTTTAGCACCGTAATATAAGGTTAACTTTTTGATTGCATTTCTTTTTTCCGTGTTTTTTGTGCTAAATAAATAAATTCTTATTCTTATTCTTATAATAATAACATTTGAAACGCTGTGCTTAACAAATACGTGTAATTATATAATTAAAGTGACACTAAAGTCCATAGCACCACTGACACAATACACACACATTTGCCGACAGATTTATATGACGAGGAAGGGCGAGCGGTCTTCGGGTGGAACTTCGTTATTCATCGTCGTGGAACCGAAATAAAATTTGATTTGAACGTATCACACTTTATTGCAATTAATCAACAGTAATCAACTTTCATTAACTTTACGATGAGTCAGATTAAAACGGATTTAATCAGGACGTGGTGCGGTTGGCTACGAGAGGTTAGCAACACGTCCATTCTGTTTGCCAGTTCGAAGCAGAATGTCCAGAATAAAGGCTGCCAGCCATTTTTATGCAACTACAGATTTGACGTCCCGATTTGCGATCTCCGACATATATACTCGTATATGTGGGTACCAAAGTCCTGGCCAGCTTAACTGACTCAATTAAATTTTACATGAAAGTTTTTCGTTGTGACATGAAAAATTAACCATACAATTCTATGGTAAATTGTTGTGTCACAACGGAACTTTATTCACTTCTTCAGTTTGTATGGTTAACTACCGACTAATGAGGCTAACTACTGGCCAAGAATTTGGTCCTCACCCATGTTCCAACTATACACCGAATAATCCGACAGACCAACAGTGTATTCTAGACCATATGCCGAGTGAAATGTCCTAGAAAGTTTGCTCGATTTGGTCTAATTTTAGAGATATTATATTTTTAAAGTTTTGTGTTCGCCTGTTTGTTTCAGGCCTCCTCCAATGCAACAACGGCACCATCCTAAAGCCAATCATCAAAGAATGGCAACGAAGCGAAATCCACTTCTACGAGCGACTTGCCAACTCCTCCCACCCCGACCTGAAGGAGCTGGGTACCCTGGTGCCCGCGTACTACGGGTGCCGGCGGTTCACGTACAACACGCACGAGCAGGAGTACATCATACTGGAGGACGCGGTGCGCAGGATGCTGGAGCCCTGCATCATGGATGTTAAGATAGGTAGGTAGAATGCCATTTGGCATTAAGGGGCTCCCATACGCCAAACCTTCGATCTGAATCCCTTAATTTTCTAATGTTTTTTGTAGCGTATTATATTAACAACAACGACTTTAAGCAACATAGTATCCCATATTTACTTCAAAGTTCATTGTTTTCGAGATTTTTGGCATCAAAGTTGAAAAAATTTAGGCCAAAAAACTGGTTTTCTGGCCTTAAATTTTGTGTTAATTAGTTGAAAACGAAAACCTTAGACCCGTTTTTAGAGACGTGAAAGACGAGCCCAAATATGTAGATTTCTTATATGTTAGATATTTCACGTCAACAGAGATACGAAATAAGTGTTTTTTAGACAATGTTTAAAAAATCATACAAAATTAAATATCCATTTCTTTCAAAATCCGGTAGACAAAAATGGAGATAAAAGATTGAAGAACCGATAGCCGTTTGACTTATAATTCTATCTGTGGTGCAAAAGTTCATAGATGAAAACCTCGGGTAGCCCCGGCCTTAAGTCCGCCATAGGTGCAATAATGTTGAAATAAATATTTAAATCCTACTTAAAAATGTACTTAGGTGTCACAGGACGTGGAGTGCTATTCATGTAAATAAATATAAGAGGACAATCTGACACAAAACGATCTAGCCCTCAGAAAACTCAGGCTCTCAGAAAATGCGCCGCGCGTCGCTGTCTTGGCGTGTTATTGTGTTGTTTATGTTTTGTTTATTGATATGTAAGTTTGTCCGCAAGGTATACTTTAATATAGGCATTTTTTCCTGACGCAACTAATGAAATAAAAATAAACTCAAAACCTTGTCCCCAGGCCGAAGAACCTGGGACCACCTGGCCACAGAGGAGAAGATACAGAAGGAAAAAAGCAAGTACAAGCAGTGTAAAGAGGAATACGGGTTCTGCATACCGGGGTTCCAGGTGTACCGGCTCTCCACCAGCAAGCTGCTGAAGTACAACAAGGATTATGGGAAGAGACTGCATGGGCAGGGGGTTAAGGATGGTGAGATCTGGATTTAAATTGATTATTTAAATTAAAGGGAAAACAGCAAAATTATCGTCCTGAAATTGGAGTAGTGGAATCATCATACATCACCAACGATATAATGTAAAAAAGAGGCAGATAAGTTATACGCGCTCCGAAAGTGGCACACTAAAACTTGGTCAAATGACCAACCCCACCAAGTTCCTATCTCTGTTTTACTCCCAGTGCACTTGTAGTCTGTTTAGCGTCAGCCTCTACCTCCTTTTTATTGCCCATTGATCATCATATCAGCCGAAACAAGTCCACTGCTGCACATAGGCCTCCCCCAAGGTGCCCAATGACCGGTCCTGCGCCACCCGCGTCCAGCGGACTGCCGCGACCTTTGCCAGGTCATCGCAGAAGAATACGGGTACTGCATACCCAGGTTCCAGGCGTACCGGCTGTCCACGGGCAAGTTACTGAAGTATAACAAGGATTATGGGAAGAGGTTGCATGGGCAGGGGGTTAAGGCTGGTTACACTGAATAAATACTAACGATGGGTGATCCGTTTTACGGAGCTGGAAGTTAGAATTTCAGTCTGCTCTGGCAGCACAGGTCAATGCCTTTGCCGGTTTAAACTGTAAAAATGTAGCTTGTATAGCTTTGTGAAATGGGCGAAAGGTCTCTATTTCACCAACTTGACAATTGTTCCCCGACAATGACGTCGTGCATTGTTGGATCAACTGTCAAGATAGTATCTAGTCCCAACAGGCGTCACTTACCGACCGAGAATACGTCGAACCCGAGACCATTTTGCAAGCATCATCATGCAAGTTTCTGATTTTATTTAATACAGTGTTGAATGTCCTTCAATGGAAACTTGTATGCAAGTGTGCGTACGTCCCAGATATATGCCCCATGTGCGACTCCATACATAATGAACCCTATGCTGTGTGCCTTAGAGTTGCCCATATTTAAAAACTTGATAATTTCCAGCAATCCGTAACTTTCTGAACGGAGTGGGCACCACCCTCTGTCGCGCGCTGATCCTGCAGTTCCTCACGACCCTGTGGAAGATCCAGAAGTGGGCGTCGCGGCAGACCTCGCTGAGGATATACTCGTGCTCGCTGCTGCTCGCTTACGACGCGGTCAAGTTGAAGGAGTGCTGTGGGGAGGCCGACATGCTCGCGTGAGTCCAAAGTCGCTAGGATATGCTCTTCATTACAAGTGGTTATCCACGGAGTGGGCACCACCCTCTGGTCGCGCGCTGATCCTGCAGTTCCTCGCCACCCTGTGGGAGATCCAGAAGTGGGCGTCGCGGCAGACCTCGCTGAGGATATACTCGTGCTATTACGACGCGGTCAAGTTGAGGGAGTGCTATGGAGAGGCCGACATGCTCGCGTGAGTCCAGCGTCACACCTGACCATTAAGTAGCAATTACATCCTTAAGTCCCACTTCCTGACCAGCGGGCGTAGCATGGTTGCCATTTTATCACTTATCGTTGTGGATAAAGCATCCGTCACTCTCGCACTCGCATACTTGTCAGAGCGTTATGGGTGTCTTTACCACAACGATAAGTGATAAAATGGCAACCATGCTACGCCCACAGGGGGTGTTATAATTTTGTTCTCACCTTGAAAAGCCTCAGCACGGCTATCAATAGACGGCGCGCGATCTCTCTTATGATAACCGTGCAGATCGCATATTTATCGACCTCACCTTCGGCTCGTGTCACCTCCCATCTCAAACATTGTTTGATTTACCGCCCTAGCCCGCCTACTATGTTATAGGTCCTCCTCCTAACCCAGGCCCCAGAAAATCCCTATTTCCGCCCCAGATTTGCAAGGGTAGGTACCCTTAGTGTATTTATTTTTAGGATTCCGTTGCCAAAATCACAAGCGTGTTGCCGACCCTTTACTGATTTGAGGATTTGTTGTGTTGATTTAATAGCTAGAGACGAACGCGCGTAGCCAAATATATCGTAACACATCCTTACTTAATAAAGACGTGTACCGCTACTTTGGCTGCTGCTAACTATATGATGCTGACTATACCTAAATATAATAAGTTGTGTGTGCACTTTCAGGCCCCGACCGAAATGCCGCTCCGAGCCCGTGGGCCGCCGCAAGTCGATACACTCCATGCACAGCGAAACCGGGTCTAACTTCAGCGGACAGATCTCCGCCAAAGGACCTGTTTACCAGAAGGTACATTTTTCAATCTACGATGTTAATTGACAGTCACAGTTTTCCCCACGCAAAAGGTTGACCTATGGAACTTTTTAGTTAAAAATAAGATTTTCACACATTTACAGCCGATTATTTCGGAGAGGAAAACGCCTACGCGCAGAGCGCCCTACCTAGAAGGTGTCTCTGGTAGTGAAAGTGGTAAGAGAATTTTATTAGGGCGGGGTTCATCGATAACACTTACACTTTACTAACCCGTAATGGAATTTCAGATTGGACGGTGCAGTTGATGCTGAAAAGCATCCTTCCTTCGTATTTTATTAGATACATAGATAAATCATTTATTTGGCATTTTGCAACAAAATAAAAACAAAGAAATACAGAAAAAAAGAGACAGAAAAAATAACAACAATAAAAGAACAAGTAAAACAATCGTGGTACGGAAATAGAATTATAAATTAAAATTCAGGCATACTTGTGCGTTGCAATAATGCCAAAAAGGTACTGGCTCAGTTTTGCTTTGCTCGTGTGAGCTAGCACTGATATTCTGCCAGTACCTCGGGTCACGATGCAGGTGAAATATTACAAGAAAAATAATAATAAATAAATGAAGCTTGCAAATAATATCGAATAAATAAAATAGATCTGTGTGATAGGTGAGTACTAAAAATGACAAAATATAAGGTGTAACTACATGTATAATGTGAGTGAAAAGACGAGACCCTTATTTTTCTGAACAGATAGTCAGGTTTTTGGTATTTAAGAACATCAAACAACAGGCAGGCGAGGTGTAAGTGTCGACGTGATGACATATTTAAAATGGAACTTTTATTAAGGTATGGTGTAATATGACTTCTGTGGGCGTAGCATGGTTGCCATTTTATCACTTATCATTGTGGTAAAGACGCCCATCACGCTCTGACAAGTATGCGAGTGCGAGAGTGACGGATGCCTTATCCACAACGATAAGTGATAAAATGGCAACCGTGCTACGCCCGCTGGGTGGGATACTATAGCAAAAACGACAACATTCGTTTTGTACACGCTGAACGAGACGACGCGTTTTAGCCAGCAAAAGTGGTTCATAGATGATGTCTCCGTAATTTAATCTGGATAGAATCAGAGATTCACACAGAGCTACTCGTACCTGTTCGCTCAAAAGATTTCGGATTTGGTGCAAGACCTTGAGCCGGAAAAAACAAGATTTTACCAGATTTTTTACGTGGCTCTCAAAGCGTAACTGACTGTCCATTGTGATCCCCAGATTCCTAGCTTCCTCTACTCGTTCAATTTGTGTACCACCAATTAATGTTAGTCTTTTGCTGTTAACACGTTGATGGACAGTCGACCTCTATAAGCGTAATTATATTGTCTGGAGTAGTGCCCATCGAGTTAAAGCACACATCTTTCATTTGAGAGACACCCTTCTCGTATGAGCATTAACCATATCAAAACAAATTGAAGAAAAACCTTTCTCTTTTTTTCATATTCCCAACCATATTTTTAACAACCAAACTCAGGCATTCAGGCATGCGGCTGTCAAGCGGCGGTCGTGGGTTCAAATCCAGGGTCGTACCAATTAGTTTTTCGGAACTTATGTACGGAATATTTACCGTTAGTTTTTCGGTGAAGGAAAACGTCGTGAGGAAACCGGTCTAATCCCAATAAGGTCTATTTTTCCCTCTGGGTTGGAAGGTCAGATGGCAGTCGCTTTCGTTAAAATAGTGCCTATGCCAAATCTTGGGATTAGGTATCAAAGCGGACCCCGGGCTCCTTTAAGGCACAACCGGGATTAACGGTAGGAGGATGATGATTTTTAACAACCAAATTACAGGTAAAATACGGTTTTGAAAAACATTAATTCATAATAACGTTTTTTTTTATTTCATTTTAAAATATTATTCCTATTATGTAGATTTAAATGAAGCATGCAATGTATTTTTTGTATGATTTATCTTGAATATTATAGAGCAAATGTAAATGAGCCAAAATAAATATAAAAATATTTTTTAACTTTTTTCTGAGTTTTCAGAAGCTAGTTATTTTTTTTTTGTGTGAAATTTTGTCGGATTCTGTCGCTGGGTAACTATTTAATTGATAATGTTATATCCGTTGCACAGAAAAAATAAGCTAATATAAATTATTTCCAAAATTGAAATTTTTCCCATACTTACAAGTTGTCAGTTCATTGACTAGACTAAATTATCTTCCAGGTGAACTCCGTCCCCATAACGCCCATGCAGCTCGCCCAGAAAAGCTTCTCTCCCCCTCCCACTGTCAACTCCCCCTGGAGCGAAGCTCTCGAGAAAATCAACCTCAACCACTCCTTCGACCACAAGTACGAGGACAAGCTCTCCAAAATCCGCATGAACTACCGAGCCATCTTAGACCAGCTGTCCAGCGACTCTCCGAACCCCTGCCAGTGGGGGACGGTGAAGATAATAGACTTTGCGCACGCGTTCTTCAATGAGGAGGAGGAGATGGCGGTGGATGAGAACTTTAGGGACGGAATAGACAGTTTCGTTGAGATATTCGAGGCGTTTCTGAAGGAGACTGATGATCAAGTGTTTTAGTCGGTTTGCTTTTGTAAGATAATGTGTAATCGGAGACGTTATTAGCCGTCGAACGGCAATCATATAGTTAGTAGCAGCCACAGTAGCCAAATACATCGCAACACATCTTTATTACTACGGGACTAAGGATGCGTTACGATATATTTGGCTGCTACTAACTATATGATGCCGACTGTACCAAGCCGCCTTAGGACATAGGTACAGTATTCCTAAAACATGTGCACGGTCATGTGATAAAAATATGTGAACACGACTTTATTGTTAAGGGCCTAAGGTTGCTCAGATATTTTTGAACCTTTGGAAACTTATATATATTTATGAACTCTACTGTTGTGTGTATTCAGAAATTAGACGTCGGAAAAAGTATTGTCTACATCGGTATATAAGAGGCTTTCACGACGAGGTTGATATATGTATATGTAAAATGATGTCTGTGCTGTGATGACAGTCAGTACATACTTACTTAATACTTACATTTTATGGTGACCGTATTTTGTTACATCACATTTTTTTAAGATATTAGAGTAGAATTTAATAATTCTAGTGTACATAACGAAAATTAGGCATAGTATAATTTATAGGGGTAACTCGTTTACACGTTGTAATTAATTAAATTGCGGACTAATGAAGTCTGTTTCAGTATTGTTTATATCAAGTGTTTTAGATATTAATATGTTTAGGATAAGGTTGTAAATAAATACAGATATTTCGCTTTCGCATTATAAATATTTATTTTCGAAATCAGCCAAAATTATTTACCCAAATAAAAATTATCTATAAACTTAATAATAATCTAGAAAAAAATCAAATTATCGGGCACACCCAAACGGGTCCTAAGTTCACATTCAATAATCTGCTCAATATTATTGATAGTGCACCAACAATATCGATATGCACCTAGAGGCGAACATTTAAATTCTGACATTGCACCCGACTATCATTATAATAATAAAAAGGCCATTAAATAAAGTATTAATATTATTATTACAAAAAATATATTCCTATTTGTGTGGTTCAACGTCAAAATTGAAATGACCGCGTTGGACTCAACGAGCCTTTAGTATACCAAAATGAACCGTATAACATGGACGATACGGTTGATTTTTATACAAACCACGACCCACGCGTTATATACGCGTTATATATGCTATAGCATTACATTTGACAAATTAACATGTATAAGCAATAATCTAGTGTTACACAACATATGTTACATTGAATTACAGAAACCGAGAGATCTAGCACGAAACAGGCACGCAAGCTTCATAATCGTTACAGTAACACCGAATAGAACCGTCTCCACCTCCAGCCATACAAAGGTCTTTCAAAAGTTCCTTCAATGGAATTTATATGATTCTAAATTGGAACAGAGTTGCACTTGTATCGTTGATTTTAAAACAAAACAAAATCGACGCTATTTCCGTAGTCAATTAAAAACCTTGGCGACTTTTCTAAACGCCCTTTAAAAGTATAACATTTGAGTATCAGATTTTACGTCATACCTGACCGTAAAGTGGCAATTTACTCTTCGCGTGCAGAAAATCCTGTCTACGGAAGAGGCATTTGTTTTTGCACTCCCTAATAACAAAAAGCCTCAGATAGCATATTCATCACCCTCGCCGTCGGCTCGGTTGTCAAATACCTGCTATCTGAGCCATTATTTGCTTTACCGTCCTAGATGAGTAATGAACTAAATCACTAAATTCCTATTTTTTATCGATTCGTATAGAAAAACCGTTTTATTAACATATTACCTTCTGGAAGACTACACGTCTGTTTTATAAGAATTAAACAAATATAAACCAATATAGGAAACCCACCAAGCACCTTTCAGAGTATTATAGACAACCCATAAAATATTTGGTGATACCAGCACCTTACTGATAATTTACATATTTTTTTTTGTAACTGGCCTATTATACACGCGTTTATTTCTTTTTTATTTAAGTATTTATAAAATAACTCACCACTTATACCAGTTTTGTTTTTTTATTCAAACAAACTTAGCAGCTTGGTCAGTCATAATTGGGTGTGAAGAAGATATATAACTGTAACGGTTAAAAAGCAAGCAGTGACGTTTTAAGAGAAACATTTTTTTTCGCATTTTTTTCTCAATTATTTAATTAAAAAACAAACACACACGTGGCAGAAGTTTCAACATTTTCTTCTTAATTTAGGTCAGAATATTATATCACAATTCGTTTTGACTCCATTAGTACAAGCACGTACGACTAAAGCTGCGTCCCCACCTGAGCGGCCACTCAAGTGCGTACACAACTTAACAATAACCCTATGACAAGAACATTTAATATGGAACTGGTCATTTTAATCCCGCCCTTGAATAATAAAGATGGCGGCCGTGTCAGTCGAAAACGCGTTTTCTTTTTAGATTGACAGTGTGGTGCGTCATACGACATCCATAGACGTCACATGGCATTCAGAGCCTATCACGAAGCGATGAGTTACAATCTTACAGGTCTAATAGTGGCAACAGACGTGCAAACATGTTCGCATTGAACCGCCACCTTGATGCAGTTCGATCGTGAGAAGCGAGGTTTAAAGTCAAAGTCAATTATCAAGACCGTCAATACATTTTTTTCTAACGAAAGTCTGCTTTTGTGTTACCTGTGGTTTTGGGTTTGGTACTTGTGATTGAAATGTAATACAAAAGTAGATATCGGTTAAAAGAAAAACCTTAAATTTGACAGCCCTACCCTATTATCATAACTTGACTCGCCCGTCTGTTACTATGTATTATACGGCATAAAAGTCAAAGGCCAGTCGTAATTAGTCAATGGCCCCAGTGTTCCCAGTTAGTAAAATTGTAACTTGCCCGTGAAAAAGCCCACAGGATCGCGATGGAAAAACATTATAGGCTGAGCATTGACGCATATACCTCAAAACTAGGGTGGTACACCTTTCGATTCGTCGATGTTATAGTTCGAAAAAAATGAGGAAACATCAAACGATTGTCAGGCGTTGATCGACGAACGACAGTGTGGTCACACCCTTATACTCACCCCTTTACCGAATTAATATCAAAATCCAAGGTCCTTTGCACACCGCGCTTTTTAAACGCGCCGTCGACGCGCGTTTGTGTCGTAACACATGTGATTCTATACAAACGCGCATCGACGGCGCGTTTAAAAAACGCAGTGTGCATAGGCTCTAAAGTGTCCCGTTTTAAAAGCATTCATTTTGAAATTACTAAATTTCGGCCACCTTAAATGATTTTAACCACAGCGATCGCGCTAGCTACTCAGTTATAAATATAATTATAGAGTTATTTAGAATGAATGAAAATTTAAGACTGGACATCGTTAAATTTTGAAATTAATTCAGCAAATCAGTCACGGGGCCGACCGAATTATGGTCAATAAAATTAAATATCCGTCAATCATTATGGGGATTACATTAGTCATTTTACTAACGGACCGTAAGCTAACCTAAAACAATCGTTCCCTGACCATGATCCCGATATAGTGTAAAGAAGGGGTTAGTCATCATAGCTATGTACATTATATATAGATCTCTGGATCATGATCTGGTCTTGATCGATATTAACTTTTAGGATCGTACTTATTATAATCTGAAGCAAATTCACCTATAGGCCTACCCTTTTTAAATAGAAGAGGGGTGACTAGCGAAACGGGAATATATTGAGCTCTAATGTACAAACACCCCTCCCGGACCGCGCACCGTAGGAACAGACTTAGTTAAATGGTATGCCTATGTTGTACAGTTCAGATATGAGTGCTGTATAACACTACATTTTTTAGTTCATTACAGTGCATAAGGTATATTTTGAACTGTCTGTATATCAATTTGCTCCAGTTAATAAGAAATTCGAGTACAATAATAGCCCATTTCCTGAACGCAACGGTAGAATACAATAGCAGCGCAACACAAGGTGACAAAATATGACGAAATTGTCGTCATATTTTGTCACCGTATATCATAAAGAACCCAGTTTATACGTGAAATCGACCGTAACACTTCATATTTTCATGCAATATTGTATGAACGATAAACACTTTTTTACAATAGCACAAAGAAAATCAAGATGTTGGTCATGGCTCAATCTGAATTGGATCTCGTGCTATTATTTTAACGGGGTCATAATTTGGCGAACTGTCGCCTAAACGGCTTGAAATGCTTGAACACAATAGGTGTCGATTAGTTTTGTCTTTGTTGTGGGAATGTCATGATAGAGTAAGAAATGAGTTAAAGTACAATGAAAAGGGAGAGGTAGATTTAGTTTATGAATTGTTATTAAGCCATTTTACACCAAAATCTATTATTTTAATGTTTCTCATTTTTATATCAATCTTGTCAATAGCAATAAGTATAAATTCACATTAAAAATTATATTGGAAATAGAAATTAAAAATTAAATTATAAATTAAGAAATACTAGTTGTATTTTTTTCATTTCAACATTAAATTTCATCCGTTCTTTATGATATTTTGCTTTGTTTCTAGTTTTAGATCAAGACGCGAAATGTCAGGAAATAGGCTTCGGCTGCCACTAACCTAAGGTGACCAATATATCACTAGGCGCGTGTCGACTACTGCAGGCAGTTGCCTGCAGCTATCCATCCGCAACCATCAGCAACTGTGGACGACCATCAACAACCGTCGAAGACCATCAACAACTGTGGACGACCATTAGCAACTGTCGACGACCATCGAACCACTGTCGAGGACCATCAGCAACTGTCAACGACCATCGGCAAATGTCGATGACCATCGAAACACTGTCGAGGACCATCAGCAACTGTCGATGACCATCAGCAACTGTGGACGACCATGAACAACTGTCGACGATCACCAACAACTGTCGACGACCATCAACAGCTGCCGACAATGTGAACGATTACCGTCAATTGGCGACGACCGGCGCCAGCAGCTGCCGACGCCGTCACCGACCGCGCCGGTGGCGGTGGCGGCGGTGGCGGCGGTGGCGGCGGTGGTGGCGGCGGTGGCGGCGCGCGGCTATATCTTGGGCAGCTTGGGCGCGGAGACGAGCGGGTTGGCGCGCTGCAGGTACTGGTGCGCGTTCGCCTTGTAGTCGTACGCGCAGCCGTGCACCTGGAAACAAAGCACGTCTTTAACGGCAGTATTCATAAACGTTCTACACGCCTATTTTAACTGAAGTGCCGTTAAAAGTCGTTTGTCTTTATGTTAAAACAATATTGTTGTAAGTTTGCAATACAAACTACAATCTCACCGACCTTTCCTGTTTATCATATTAAGTACATAAGAACGCGGACAAACCAGCAGGATAATAGACTGTGGCCATCCAGAAAGTCCATTCTATAGATCGGTAAAGGATGTTTGAAATCGGATAAGTGTTCCGGAGATACAGTCGCCATTAGATATATCGGAGCAGCCAAAACGCTCACTATTATCTGAACACGTCTCTAATGCCTCGACAATAGACGTGTTCTGATATTTATGAGCCACTTGGGCGCTCCGATATATCTGATGGCGAATGTACACACAAACTCGTTTTTCTTCGTTTTCACTCCTGACAAAGTGGTCATAGTATTTCAGGTGTTGGTAGCAAGCTTCACAACACGCCGCCATTCCTCTGACCACAGCCTTCTTTATGTTTGAGTGTACTGATGGAACTACTTTATTTTTTATACAACGACGGTGACAAACAAGCGTACGGCCCGCCTTATAGTAAGCGGACACCGCAGCCTATAGACGCATGCAACTCCAAAGGAGTAACATGGGCGTTGCCGACCCTTGATATGTGTATCTACTGCACCTTTTGTCTGGTCTGTCCACATACAAACTTACAAGCTAGGACCTGAGACTTTACCTCTTTACAAGCTTTTATTTAGTTTCAACTGTCCCTATGTTTGTCATCAAATCTTGCAAGTTAAATTTGACCCACTTTCCGGTGACCGATTGAGCTGAAATTTTGGGTATAAGTATTATTTGGATGACAATTCAATATAGTGGTACCATCGAGCTGATTTGATGATGCAGATAAAAGGTGGCCAAGGGAATTCAGGACTTGGAGGAGTTTGGGCTCGTTAGAATCGTCTCAACGAGTTGTTGATGACAGTATAGATACAGAAAAGTACAGTTGGCAATAAAAGCGTGTACCAAAAATAAGTTTATGCCAGAAACTTATTATAATCTATATCTATAAATCTATATATATAAACGTAAAAGTCCTGATTGGCTTAAATCAACGCCCAGCCCAAACCGTTGAACCTATAAAGCGGAATTCTTCCCAATATGTAGTTTATATAACGTTAGTACCTATTAAGGAATTTTTGAAAATTCCACACCCTCAAGGGGGTAAAAAGGGGGTTGACAGTTTGTATCGGGATGGAGTAAAATATTAAGTGAGAGACTTGAAACTTTGTGTATGGACTCCTTATTGCAATACAAGAGCAATTTTAGGGTTTTGGAAAAACTCACCCTTAAGCCGGTTAAATAGGGGTGCAAAGTTTGAATGAACCGATTTAGATGAAATTTGGTATAGAGATAGTTTGAGTCCCGGGGAAGGACATAGGATAGTTTTTATCCCGGGAATCATCCTCTAAAGGGGTGAAATGGGAGGTGAAAGTTTGTACGGCGCCACGATATAAACGCGTGGCGGGCAGAAGCTGGTAGTGGTATCGGAGTGTATGTGTATGTGTGTGTGTATGTGTGACCTCGGCGTATCGGTGCGGCGCGCAGAAGGCGGCGCCGCAGCGGCACGTGTGCTCGGTGGCGATGCTGAGCCGCTTCCGGCACAGTATCGGGTGTATGTGTATGTGTGTGTGTATGTGTGACCTCGGCGTATCGGTGCGGCGCGCAGAAGGCGGCGCCGCAGCGGCACGTGTGCTCGGTGGCGATGCTGAGCCGCTTCCGGCACAGTATCGGGTGTATGTGTATGTGTGTGTGTATGTGTGACCTCGGCGTATCGGTGCGGCGCGCAGAAGGCGGCGCCGCAGCGGCACGTGTGCTCGGTGGCGATGCTGAGCCGCTTCCGGCACAGTATCGGGTGTATGTGTATGTGTGTGTGTATGTGTGACCTCGGCGTATCGGTGCGGCGCGCAGAAGGCGGCGCCGCAGCGGCACGTGTGCTCGGTGGCGATGCTGAGCCGCTTCCGGCACAGTATCGGAGTGTATGTGTATGTGTGTGTGTATGTGTGACCTCGGCGTATCGGTGCGGCGCGCAGAAGGCGGCGCCGCAGCGGCACGTGTGCTCGGTGGCGATGCTGAGCCGCTTCCGGCACAGTATCGGAGTGTATGTGTATGTGTGTGTGTATGTGTGACCTCGGCGTATCGGTGCGGCGCGCAGAAGGCGGCGCCGCAGCGGCACGTGTGCTCGGAGGCGATGCTGAGCCGCTTCCGGCACAGTATCGGAGTGTATGTGTATGTGTGTGTGTATGTGTGACCTCGGCGTATCGGTGCGGCGCGCAGAAGGCGGCGCCGCAGCGGCACGTGTGCTCGGTGGCGATGCTGAGCCGCTTCCGGCACAGTATCGGAGTGTATGTGTATGTGTGTGTGTATGTGTGACCTCGGCGTATCGGTGCGGCGCGCAGAAGGCGGCGCCGCAGCGGCACGTGTGCTCGGTGGCGATGCTGAGCCGCTTCCGGCACAGTATCGGAGTGTATGTGTATGTGTGTGTGTGTATGTGTGACCTCGGCGTATCGGTGCGGCGCGCAGAAGGCGGCGCCGCAGCGGCACGTGTGCTCGGTGGCGATGCTGAGCCGCTTCCGGCACAGTATCGGAGTGTATGTGTATGTGTGTGTGTATGTGTGACCTCGGCGTATCGGTGCGGCGCGCAGAAGGCGGCGCCGCAGCGGCACGTGTGCTCGGTGGCGATGCTGAGCCGCTTCCGGCACAGTATCGGAGTGTATGTGTATGTGTGTGTGTATGTGTGACCTCGGCGTATCGGTGCGGCGCGCAGAAGGCGGCGCCGCAGCGGCACGTGTGCTCGGTGGCGATGCTGAGCCGCTTCCGGCACAATCGGAGTGTATGTGTATGTGTGTGTATGTGTGACCTCGGCGTATCGGTGCGGCGCGCAGAAGGCGGCGCCGCAGCGGCACGTGTGCTCGGTGGCGATGCTGAGCCGCTTCCGGCACAGTATCGGAGTGTATGTGTATGTGTGTGTGTATGTGTGACCTCGGCGTATCGGTGCGGCGCGCAGAAGGCGGCGCCGCAGCGGCACGTGTGCTCGGTGGCGATGCTGAGCCGCTTCCGGCACAGTATCGGAGTGTATGTGTATGTGTGTGTGTATGTGTGACCTCGGCGTATCGGTGCGGCGCGCAGAAGGCGGCGCCGCAGCGGCACGTGTGCTCGGTGGCGATGCTGAGCCGCTTCCGGCACAGTATCGGAGTGTATGTGTATGTGTGTGTGTATGTGTGACCTCGGCGTATCGGTGCGGCGCGCAGAAGGCGGCGCCGCAGCGGCACGTGTGCTCGGTGGCGATGCTGAGCCGCTTCCGGCACAGTATCGGAGTGTATGTGTATGTGTGTGTGTATGTGTGACCTCGGCGTATCGGTGCGGCGCGCAGAAGGCGGCGCCGCAGCGGCACGTGTGCTCGGTGGCGATGCTGAGCCGCTTCCGGCACAGTATCGGGTGTATGTGTATGTGTGTGTGTATGTGTGACCTCGGCGTATCGGTGCGGCGCGCAGAAGGCGGCGCCGCAGCGGCACGTGTGCTCGGTGGCGATGCTGAGCCGCTTCCGGCACAGTATCGGAGTGTATGTGTATGTGTGTGTGTATGTGTGACCTCGGCGTATCGGTGCGGCGCGCAGAAGGCGGCGCCGCAGCGGCACGTGTGCTCGGTGGCGATGCTGAGCCGCTTCCGGCACAGTATCGGGTGTATGTGTATGTGTGTGTGTATGTGTGACCTCGGCGTATCGGTGCGGCGCGCAGAAGGCGGCGCCGCAGCGGCACGTGTGCTCGGTGGCGATGCTGAGCCGCTTCCGGC
This sequence comes from Epinotia bilunana, assembly GCA_947049275.1. Lineage (NCBI taxonomy): Eukaryota > Metazoa > Arthropoda > Insecta > Lepidoptera > Tortricidae > Epinotia > Epinotia bilunana. The sequence goes on from OX346270.1 coordinate 19,738,601, forward strand.
ACAGTATCGGGTGTATGTGTATGTGTGTGTGTATGTGTGACCTCGGCGTATCGGTGCGGCGCGCAGAAGGCGGCGCCGCAGCGGCACGTGTGCTCGGTGGCGATGCTGAGCCGCTTCCGGCACAGTATCGGGTGTATGTGTATGTGTGTGTGTATGTGTGACCTCGGCGTATCGGTGCGGCGCGCAGAAGGCGGCGCCGCAGCGGCACGTGTGCTCGGTGGCGATGCTGAGCCGCTTCCGGCACAGTATCGGGTGTATGTGTATGTGTGTGTGTATGTGTGACCTCGGCGTATCGGTGCGGCGCGCAGAAGGCGGCGCCGCAGCGGCACGTGTGCTCGGTGGCGATGCTGAGCCGCTTCCGGCACAGTATCGGGTGTATGTGTATGTGTGTGTGTATGTGTGACCTCGGCGTATCGGTGCGGCGCGCAGAAGGCGGCGCCGCAGCGGCACGTGTGCTCGGTGGCGATGCTGAGCCGCTTCCGGCACAGTATCGGGTGTATGTGTATGTGTGTGTGTATGTGTGACCTCGGCGTATCGGTGCGGCGCGCAGAAGGCGGCGCCGCAGCGGCACGTGTGCTCGGTGGCGATGCTGAGCCGCTTCCGGCACAGTATCGGGTGTATGTGTATGTGTGTGTGTATGTGTGACCTCGGCGTATCGGTGCGGCGCGCAGAAGGCGGCGCCGCAGCGGCACGTGTGCTCGGTGGCGATGCTGAGCCGCTTCCGGCACAGTATCGGGTGTATGTGTATGTGTGTGTGTATGTGTGACCTCGGCGTATCGGTGCGGCGCGCAGAAGGCGGCGCCGCAGCGGCACGTGTGCTCGGTGGCGATGCTGAGCCGCTTCCGGCACAGTATCGGGTGTATGTGTATGTGTGTGTGTATGTGTGACCTCGGCGTATCGGTGCGGCGCGCAGAAGGCGGCGCCGCAGCGGCACGTGTGCTCGGTGGCGATGCTGAGCCGCTTCCGGCACAGTATCGGGTGTATGTGTATGTGTGTGTGTATGTGTGACCTCGGCGTATCGGTGCGGCGCGCAGAAGGCGGCGCCGCAGCGGCACGTGTGCTCGGTGGCGATGCTGAGCCGCTTCCGGCACAGTATCGGGTGTATGTGTATGTGTGTGTGTATGTGTGACCTCGGCGTATCGGTGCGGCGCGCAGAAGGCGGCGCCGCAGCGGCACGTGTGCTCGGTGGCGATGCTGAGCCGCTTCCGGCACAGTATCGGGTGTATGTGTATGTGTGTGTGTATGTGTGACCTCGGCGTATCGGTGCGGCGCGCAGAAGGCGGCGCCGCAGCGGCACGTGTGCTCGGTGGCGATGCTGAGCCGCTTCCGGCACAGTATCGGGTGTATGTGTATGTGTGTGTGTATGTGTGACCTCGGCGTATCGGTGCGGCGCGCAGAAGGCGGCGCCGCAGCGGCACGTGTGCTCGGTGGCGATGCTGAGCCGCTTCCGGCACAGTATCGGGTGTATGTGTATGTGTGTGTGTATGTGTGACCTCGGCGTATCGGTGCGGCGCGCAGAAGGCGGCGCCGCAGCGGCACGTGTGCTCGGTGGCGATGCTGAGCCGCTTCCGGCACAGTATCGGGTGTATGTGTATGTGTGTGTGTATGTGTGACCTCGGCGTATCGGTGCGGCGCGCAGAAGGCGGCGCCGCAGCGGCACGTGTGCTCGGTGGCGATGCTGAGCCGCTTCCGGCACAGTATCGGGTGTATGTGTATGTGTGTGTGTATGTGTGACCTCGGCGTATCGGTGCGGCGCGCAGAAGGCGGCGCCGCAGCGGCACGTGTGCTCGGTGGCGATGCTGAGCCGCTTCCGGCACAGTATCGGGTGTATGTGTATGTGTGTGTGTATGTGTGACCTCGGCGTATCGGTGCGGCGCGCAGAAGGCGGCGCCGCAGCGGCACGTGTGCTCGGTGGCGATGCTGAGCCGCTTCCGGCACAGTATCGGGTGTATGTGTATGTGTGTGTGTATGTGTGACCTCGGCGTATCGGTGCGGCGCGCAGAAGGCGGCGCCGCAGCGGCACGTGTGCTCGGTGGCGATGCTGAGCCGCTTCCGGCACAGTATCGGGTGTATGTGTATGTGTGTGTGTATGTGTGACCTCGGCGTATCGGTGCGGCGCGCAGAAGGCGGCGCCGCAGCGGCACGTGTGCTCGGTGGCGATGCTGAGCCGCTTCCGGCACAGTATCGGGTGTATGTGTATGTGTGTGTGTATGTGTGACCTCGGCGTATCGGTGCGGCGCGCAGAAGGCGGCGCCGCAGCGGCACGTGTGCTCGGTGGCGATGCTGAGCCGCTTCCGGCACAGTATCGGGTGTATGTGTATGTGTGTGTGTATGTGTGACCTCGGCGTATCGGTGCGGCGCGCAGAAGGCGGCGCCGCAGCGGCACGTGTGCTCGGTGGCGATGCTGAGCCGCTTCCGGCACAGTATCGGGTGTATGTGTATGTGTGTGTGTATGTGTGACCTCGGCGTATCGGTGCGGCGCGCAGAAGGCGGCGCCGCAGCGGCACGTGTGCTCGGTGGCGATGCTGAGCCGCTTCCGGCACAGTATCGGGTGTATGTGTATGTGTGTGTGTATGTGTGACCTCGGCGTATCGGTGCGGCGCGCAGAAGGCGGCGCCGCAGCGGCACGTGTGCTCGGTGGCGATGCTGAGCCGCTTCCGGCACAGTATCGGGTGTATGTGTATGTGTGTGTGTATGTGTGACCTCGGCGTATCGGTGCGGCGCGCAGAAGGCGGCGCCGCAGCGGCACGTGTGCTCGGTGGCGATGCTGAGCCGCTTCCGGCACAGTATCGGGTGTATGTGTATGTGTGTGTGTATGTGTGACCTCGGCGTATCGGTGCGGCGCGCAGAAGGCGGCGCCGCAGCGGCACGTGTGCTCGGTGGCGATGCTGAGCCGCTTCCGGCACAGTATCGGGTGTATGTGTATGTGTGTGTGTATGTGTGACCTCGGCGTATCGGTGCGGCGCGCAGAAGGCGGCGCCGCAGCGGCACGTGTGCTCGGTGGCGATGCTGAGCCGCTTCCGGCACAGTATCGGGTGTATGTGTATGTGTGTGTGTATGTGTGACCTCGGCGTATCGGTGCGGCGCGCAGAAGGCGGCGCCGCAGCGGCACGTGTGCTCGGTGGCGATGCTGAGCCGCTTCCGGCACAGTATCGGGTGTATGTGTATGTGTGTGTGTATGTGTGACCTCGGCGTATCGGTGCGGCGCGCAGAAGGCGGCGCCGCAGCGGCACGTGTGCTCGGTGGCGATGCTGAGCCGCTTCCGGCACAGTATCGGGTGTATGTGTATGTGTGTGTGTATGTGTGACCTCGGCGTATCGGTGCGGCGCGCAGAAGGCGGCGCCGCAGCGGCACGTGTGCTCGGTGGCGATGCTGAGCCGCTTCCGGCACAGTATCGGGTGTATGTGTATGTGTGTGTGTATGTGTGACCTCGGCGTATCGGTGCGGCGCGCAGAAGGCGGCGCCGCAGCGGCACGTGTGCTCGGTGGCGATGCTGAGCCGCTTCCGGCACAGTATCGGGTGTATGTGTATGTGTGTGTGTATGTGTGACCTCGGCGTATCGGTGCGGCGCGCAGAAGGCGGCGCCGCAGCGGCACGTGTGCTCGGTGGCGATGCTGAGCCGCTTCCGGCACAGTATCGGAGTGTATGTGTATGTGTGTGTGTATGTGTGACCTCGGCGTATCGGTGCGGCGCGCAGAAGGCGGCGCCGCAGCGGCACGTGTGCTCGGTGGCGATGCTGAGCCGCTTCCGGCACAGTATCGGAGTGTATGTGTATGTGTGTGTGTATGTGTGACCTCGGCGTATCGGTGCGGCGCGCAGAAGGCGGCGCCGCAGCGGCACGTGTGCTCGGTGGCGATGCTGAGCCGCTTCCGGCACAGTATCGGAGTGTATGTGTATGTGTGTGTGTATGTGTGACCTCGGCGTATCGGTGCGGCGCGCAGAAGGCGGCGCCGCAGCGGCACGTGTGCTCGGTGGCGATGCTGAGCCGCTTCCGGCACAGTATCGGAGTGTATGTGTATGTGTGTGTGTATGTGTGACCTCGGCGTATCGGTGCGGCGCGCAGAAGGCGGCGCCGCAGCGGCACGTGTGCTCGGTGGCGATGCTGAGCCGCTTCCGGCACAGTATCGGAGTGTATGTGTATGTGTGTGTGTATGTGTGACCTCGGCGTATCGGTGCGGCGCGCAGAAGGCGGCGCCGCAGCGGCACGTGTGCTCGGTGGCGATGCTGAGCCGCTTCCGGCACAGTATCGGGTGTATGTGTATGTGTGTGTGTATGTGTGACCTCGGCGTATCGGTGCGGCGCGCAGAAGGCGGCGCCGCAGCGGCACGTGTGCTCGGTGGCGATGCTGAGCCGCTTCCGGCACAGTATCGGGTGTATGTGTATGTGTGTGTGTATGTGTGACCTCGGCGTATCGGTGCGGCGCGCAGAAGGCGGCGCCGCAGCGGCACGTGTGCTCGGTGGCGATGCTGAGCCGCTTCCGGCACAGTATCGGGTGTATGTGTATGTGTGTGTGTATGTGTGACCTCGGCGTATCGGTGCGGCGCGCAGAAGGCGGCGCCGCAGCGGCACGTGTGCTCGGTGGCGATGCTGAGCCGCTTCCGGCACAGTATCGGGTGTATGTGTATGTGTGTGTGTATGTGTGACCTCGGCGTATCGGTGCGGCGCGCAGAAGGCGGCGCCGCAGCGGCACGTGTGCTCGGTGGCGATGCTGAGCCGCTTCCGGCACAGTATCGGGTGTATGTGTATGTGTGTGTGTATGTGTGACCTCGGCGTATCGGTGCGGCGCGCAGAAGGCGGCGCCGCAGCGGCACGTGTGCTCGGTGGCGATGCTGAGCCGCTTCCGGCACAGTATCGGGTGTATGTGTATGTGTGTGTGTATGTGTGACCTCGGCGTATCGGTGCGGCGCGCAGAAGGCGGCGCCGCAGCGGCACGTGTGCTCGGTGGCGATGCTGAGCCGCTTCCGGCACAGTATCGGGTGTATGTGTATGTGTGTGTGTATGTGTGACCTCGGCGTATCGGTGCGGCGCGCAGAAGGCGGCGCCGCAGCGGCACGTGTGCTCGGTGGCGATGCTGAGCCGCTTCCGGCACAGTATCGGGTGTATGTGTATGTGTGTGTGTATGTGTGACCTCGGCGTATCGGTGCGGCGCGCAGAAGGCGGCGCCGCAGCGGCACGTGTGCTCGGTGGCGATGCTGAGCCGCTTCCGGCACAGTATCGGGTGTATGTGTATGTGTGTGTGTATGTGTGACCTCGGCGTATCGGTGCGGCGCGCAGAAGGCGGCGCCGCAGCGGCACGTGTGCTCGGTGGCGATGCTGAGCCGCTTCCGGCACAGTATCGGGTGTATGTGTATGTGTGTGTGTATGTGTGACCTCGGCGTATCGGTGCGGCGCGCAGAAGGCGGCGCCGCAGCGGCACGTGTGCTCGGTGGCGATGCTGAGCCGCTTCCGGCACAGTATCGGAGTGTATGTGTATGTGTGTGTGTATGTGTGACCTCGGCGTATCGGTGCGGCGCGCAGAAGGCGGCGCCGCAGCGGCACGTGTGCTCGGTGGCGATGCTGAGCCGCTTCCGGCACAGTATCGGAGTGTATGTGTATGTGTGTGTGTATGTGTGACCTCGGCGTATCGGTGCGGCGCGCAGAAGGCGGCGCCGCAGCGGCACGTGTGCTCGGTGGCGATGCTGAGCCGCTTCCGGCACAGTATCGGAGTGTATGTGTATGTGTGTGTGTATGTGTGACCTCGGCGTATCGGTGCGGCGCGCAGAAGGCGGCGCCGCAGCGGCACGTGTGCTCGGTGGCGATGCTGAGCCGCTTCCGGCACAGTATCGGAGTGTATGTGTATGTGTGTGTGTATGTGTGACCTCGGCGTATCGGTGCGGCGCGCAGAAGGCGGCGCCGCAGCGGCACGTGTGCTCGGTGGCGATGCTGAGCCGCTTCCGGCACAGTATCGGAGTGTATGTGTATGTGTGTGTGTATGTGTGACCTCGGCGTATCGGTGCGGCGCGCAGAAGGCGGCGCCGCAGCGGCACGTGTGCTCGGTGGCGATGCTGAGCCGCTTCCGGCACAGCGCGCACCGCACCCGCCCCATCTTCTTCATCTCCTTCTTCTCTGGCTCCTGCAAACACATTTTTATTTAAAGTTACGGTTACGCTAAAGTATAGAAGGTTCTATCCTTTAGCGTAACCCCAGCGTTTTCACTCAAAGTTGTGGCCGAGCCAAGGGGATGCCTTGATTCGAGTCGACCACGCCCCCTTGACAGAGATACGCTTATGCCTTCCGCGCACGAGAAAAAGAGATGCAACACTTCGGGAATGGCTTTTTTGGACAAATTTCGATAAATACTTAATTTAGTGAAGTTTTATTTATATTTCACTAGCTTCCGCCCGCGACTTCGTCCGCGTGGACCCGGGATAAAAACTATCCTATATTTTAATCCAGGCTATAAACTATCTTCGTGCAAAATTTCATTCAAATCGGTTCAGCCGTTTAAGCGTGATTGAGTAACAAACATCTAAAGTTTCGCATTTATAATATTAGTAGGATTAAGTGAGATTTTAGATGAGATAAAATACTATAGTATTAACTTGATTGTGTCGTAAAATAATGTATTGTTTGAGTAGGCTGAGTAAAAGACCCAACTTTTTTTTTTTTTTATCGAGGAAACTAGGCTGTAGCCTAGTTGGTAATGACCCTGCCTACGAAGCCGGAGGTCCCGAGATCGAATCCCGGTAAGGGCATTTATTTGTGTGATGATGAGCACGAATATTATTCCTGAGTCATGGATGTTTTCTATTTTATTTATTTATTAAAACATGTAAACATGACATTACAGTATAACCAATGCGTCATGAAACGACATATACAAAAGACAAAAAATCCAACTAATATTATAAATGCGAAAGTTTGGATGTTTAGATGTTTGTTACTCAATCACGCTTAAACGGCTCAGCCGATTTGGATGAAATTTTGCAGGAAGATAGTTTATAGTCTAGATTAAAATATAGGGTAGTTTTATCCAGGCTCCACGCAGACGAAGTCGCGGGCGGAAGCTAGTAAACACATATAATTACACTGGTACAGTTGATTGCCTGTCATCCATCTCCTCACAGAAGCTCAGACATTCACCGCACACGTATGTGTGCGGTGAATGTCTGGCCTGAGCTGAGCATAGTACAAGCTTTGCTTAGTTTGAGACTAGGTCGATTTGTGTAAGATTGTCCCCAAATATTTATTTATTTATTTATATAGTCAAGAATCATATATCTGAAAATCAACCTTATTGTTTCTTAATCTAGTCAGAACGGCGTTTCAAAGCACGCGATAATTTCCAATGCACCGCACCGCCTTAAGGGGATGCCTTGATTCGAGTCGAACACGCCCCCTAGACAAAGACACGCTTATGCCTTCCGCGCACGAGAAAAAGAGATGGAACACTCTTCGGGAATGGCTTTTTGAACAAATTTCGATAAATACCTAACTTAGAGAAGTTTTAATTAAATTTCATCAAGTGAGATTTTAGATGAGATAAAATACTATAGTTTTAACTTGATTGTGTCGTAAAATAATGTATCGTTTGAGTAGGCTGAATAAAAAAGGAAAATACAGACCCAACTTTGGATTTTTTTTCTATCGAGGAAATTTTAAGCAATCATGTATCGGTAAAATCAGAAAAACAATCATATAGTCAAGAATCATACATCTGAAAATCAGACCTTATTGTTTCTTAATCTAGTCAGAACGGTGTTTCAAAGCACGCGATAATTTCCAATGCACAGCCTTAATTATCATGGTGCCCCAGTACACCGCGCGCCGCTGTAGCTTTAGCTTTAGCAGCGAAGATGCAATATTTTCAATTTGGCTTTCATTTGAAAGAATCGCATGTAGAAAAAACCACGAAAGTATTAGAAAATCAAAATACTATAATTTATAGTCAAAAATTCCTGTTACAAACTGACAATTTACACTTTCGCGCCTAAACGGATCTACAGTTCCGATTAATGGTGGCTAATAAAAGGAATCGATTGGTTACTGTGTAATAATTAATTTTAGGAAATCAAATAGAGAGCCTATACACAGCCGTCTGCTAACAAGTGTCCTGTAAAGGCGTTACGAATGCAAATACCTCTAGATTCTTTAGAATGTGTTTGGATCTATATGCAAAATTAATTTGATATACTTATTCCTAAAATATGTCGGTTTCGATCGATTTGTGGATCGATGTGATTTTATTTCGTATTATCGGACAGTAATGAAATAATACATTGTTATTTTCCTATTCACAATTATTTGATTCATACCGATTTATTTTTAAATTGACAGACTCCCATCGATTGAAGCAGTGTAACACTAAATTTAAAAAAAATGTCGTAGGGCGTAATTGTTCGCATACTGAGTTTTTAATGCTAATAATTTAAACACACAAGCCGTAAAAAATATTAAGTACAATCATTTTATAAGTCCTAAAAAGAGCGTGCATGGAGATTGAACTTTGTTTCGTAACTCGTAAGCTATTGAAACTTTTTATTATTATTTCGATGAGCAGTGCCAATTTACGTTATATGAGTGTCGCGATGTGTCAAAAAACCAGTCCCAAATCTCGTAGACTATATGCAAGGCTATTCGAACATATTCCATTTACCTTCTCGACCTCAGTAGTGACGTCCTCGAACGAGTCTCCAAACCGGAAGAGCCTCGAGTTCTCCAGCTCCGCGATCTTCTTTATCCTCCTCTGGCGGCGCTCGCTGCCCACTTCCAGGTTGCGGGGCCGGTGCGACACGTCGAGGCCCTCGTCACTCAGGTGTAGGTGCTCCCGGTTTCTGTTACACGTGCAAACGGTTAGTGAATCGGTTAAGGGTTAACTAGAATTGGTTATCTACTCAACATCGTACTAATATTGTTAATGCCTTTTCACACTTGAGTTCCTACTCCTTAGCACGCTCGATTTTAGTAGGATACGTTTCTACTAAATTAATTTTGTATTAAGCAACAAGCACGCTGCTAACAAAATTATAAATTTGATATTAAAGGAAAAATAAGGAACTGATTGAAAGATTTAGTGTCTGAGACAGATTGTTCCGATAGCTCAGTTGGTTAGTAGCGACGGGCCACGAATGCCAGGTCGCCGGTTCTAATCCGCCTCGGAGAATTACATTTTTAAATTTTTCCTTTAACCATTTAATTCGCAAAAAATAGCTAAGGTTCATAGTTCTGGTGTCGCTAAATAGCCCAAATGATACTAGACAGGAAAAAAATAAAAAAAGACGGTCAACGGGTATGTCTAGCCGGCTGGACAATGCGAATTAAAGGGTTTATAATAAATTTGAGTTTCCCCTAGTTCAATTTTTTTTTAAGCAACAGAAGCTAGTTTCTGACCTAGATATGATGGATCCCATCGTATATACATATAGTTTCATGTTATTCTAGCACGTCGTTTTCGGCACACGGCATTGTCCTGCACGTTTTTTTGCAGTATACATCTTGACATACAAAATGTTGTTTATACGTTTAAACGAATACTCACCGGACTTGTCACGCAAACCGAATACGTGCAGGACAATGCCGTGTGAACCCAGCCTTAGAGAGTAAATAAAACGATGCTAAAACATGCAGAATTTCTACCCTTATTAGTACCCTGTTTTCCTCTTTATTGGTCGAAAATGTCGAAATAGTAAAGTCAGTGACTGGTTTCAATTGAGTAAGGCCGGCTTAAAACTACAACCAAACCTTGTCTGTAGAGGATTTTGAAACCGCCGAATCGGTTTAGATAAAATTCGGTGTGGAGATAATTTAAGACCTTGGGAGATAAAAGAAGACTCGGAGAGTGCATATACTAGTAGTTAAGTAGATTTAAGTGTTATCATACAATTTACTGTTGACATTGTAAATTGGTTTCCCAAATAAATATATTTCCAGGATAGTTTCTCCTGGAAATCTTAAAGGGGTAAAAATGCTAACGGAATAATCGATGCCGCGAAGTCTAGTAGCATACCTCGGGCTGCTCTCGCGAACAATGTCCGTGAACCCTTTCACGCCGAATACTATCTTTGGTCACCTGTGCCTGCTCAGCGGCAGCATCCGGTTCCTCTTGAGCGTCTCCAGGTCGCTGGTGGAGGAGCTGAAGAGCGCGTCGGAGAGCGGCGGGTGCGGGGGAGGCGGCGCGCGGAGCTGCAGCGAGGAGGCGGAGTGCGCCGCGGCTCCCAGAGGAGCCAGGGGCGCCAGGGGCGCCAGCGGAGGCGGCGCTAGCTGGCCGTGCGAGCCGAAGGGCCGCGCGCGCCAGCCGCCGCCCACTAGGGGGCCTGGGGGAATCATGTCACGTCACAAATTACAAGTGTTAGGTACAACATGATATAGAAAATCCTAGCAGGGCACTCAATGACACCACTGCTGTATTTTATTTGCTATTTGCTATTATTTATTTGCTTTCAAAATGGTGGTATACAAGAGGCGGCGTGTTATAGTTTAGTTGCAAATATGTGTTTAACCATATGTGGCATGCGTAAACTTTTGAACAGATTATAAATTCATTACATATACATTAATTAGGAAGTAAATGTCAAGAGAAAAAAAATATACAAGTCAAAAGCAATACATCAATACCATTGAACTTAAATTCCGAAATAAATGATTATTTAAATTAAATAATGTACTATACATATGCGTATGGCCATTGCAAAGCAATTTCTCTGACATAGTTCTGTTTTTACCCTTGGACAGTACAATCTGTTTGCGTACCTAGTGTTAAAACACCTTCTTTTGTACAAAAGTTATCCCAATGAGATTTGAGAAATATACCTATTTCGAAGATATATAAAGACGGTGGATGAGGTCAAAGAATTTACATTACAGACACCTATGAATATTTTTGACCTATGAATACCCTGTTTATATTTCAAGTTACCCCACAGTAATATTCCGTATCTCAAAATAGATCCAACATAACCATGATATGCCTTAAGTGCAGTCTGTTGGTTTGTTATTTTAGTTAGCTTCCAAAGTGCATATGCAAATCTATTTATACCCCCGCATATATATTGCATATATATTCCAGGAGCATTTGCTGTTGATTATTATATCTAAGAATTTTACTTCGTCAGATTCGGCTATGATATTATTTTACTTATTTTCATATGTGACTGTCAGATTTTTCCTTCTTTCCATACCTGCTGAGAAATTTAATGTATGTGGTTTTACTCAGGTTAATGGGTAGATTGTTAACTTTTAATCAATGTACAATGTCGTGAATGGTCTGGTTAATGCTATAATTATATTCTTCTTATCTGTGCACTTAATCACAACTGAGGTAGCCAAGAGTGCAAGGATATTGTGTTACTAATGGGAGATCATTAATATATATTAAAAACCGGGCCCATGATACTTCCCTGCAGGACACCCGCTTTATTAGGTTTTGAGCTAGAAAGGCAGATCGATTATTTGCCACTGGAATCTATACTCAATACTCATTAACTCTACCTTTGATGTCTATTACTGAGATAACTTTTGCTCAATTTTTTTTTACGCCCCGTAGACCGTATTTCTAGCATTTTTGTAATTTATGAGACACGAAATCGAAGGCTTTGCTTAGGTCAAATAATAACGCCGTAGTTGGAATTTTGTTATCTACGTTTAAAGTCACTTCTTTAATTAGGTTAATTGGATTGTAAGTCACTTTATTCACGATTATTACTGTACTATATAGATGCTAGATCGACTACTAACGTGCGCGGCCGTGATTTCCGCTATCACGTACCTACAGTAACTTATTAAATATAATTATAACATAACTAGCTTCTGCCCGCGACTACGTCCGCGTGGAACTCGTTTATATCGTAGCGCGATACAAACTTTCATCCCCTATTTCACCCCCTCAGTGGATGATTTCCGGGATTCAAACTATCTCCATACAAAATTTCATCTCAATCGGTTCAGCGGTTTAAGCGGGAAGAGGTAACAGACAGACAGACACACTTTCGCATTTATAATATTAGTATGGATGCACTTTTGGGCACGCAGCTAGCGTGCTTAAGCCCGTACAATAGAAAATCCTAGCAAGGAACTGAATGAAACCACTGCCTATGGGATTGGATTGTAAGTCACTTTATTCACAATTTTTACTGTACTATACATGTAGCTCTTCACAAAACCATCTCGCTCCACCGCCTTTATCCACCAAGTTTTATAACAACTCATTCACCTTTCAGGCTGTCCCGGCTGTGGAATGCTTTGCCGTTGCATATAACATGTGCAAAATCTCTTCAAATTTTCAAAAATCAGCTGAAACAATATTACTTGTCGCTGCCTTAAGTTGCCTCTCCGTATAAACTTTGAACCATTTCAAAAAAGTTGAAATTGGTGTTCTAGTTTTAAGCAAACCGTAGTTCGAAGTTAGAAATAGTTTACTCTAAAAATGCCTTGCAGAAGAACTTCGAACCCCCTTTTAACACTTAGGCGATGAATGAAAAAAAAAAACACGCTGAAATCTGTTTTGTAGTCTTTTAACAAACAGTCTAAGACCAAAGTTAAAAATCTCTTACTTTAAAATTTACTTTTCTCTCGATACTAACTTTGAACCCCCTTTAACACTTTAGTTTTTCAAAAAACTCTGAAATCGGTTTTGTAGTCTCTTTCTCTTCATAAATAATTTGAATGTACCCACTACTAACATTAATTAATTTAAGTCTGTACCTACTAACAACTATATGGGCCACGGCCTGAAATAAACGTTTATTTAATTTAATTTAATTTTAATTAACATACAGGCTAAGACCGAAGTCACAAATCTCTTACGATAACATTTTCTTGCTCTCCATATAAACATTGAATCCCGTTTTAACCCTCTTAGGGGTGAATTTTTTTCAAAACGCAGGAAGAACTTTTTTTACATTATAATAAGTAATCTTTCTACAACTTTTCAAATCTCTAGCTCAAAAAAAGTGTTTCTAATCTAAACCTTACACCCCTGTTCAACCCCCTTTTAGGGATGGAATTTTCTAAAACCTCAAAGTATTTTTTTTTGTATTGTAATAAGTAATCTTTTTACAACGTTTCAACTCTATAGCACAAAAAAGGGTTTTTCATACAAACCTAGCATCCTTTTTCAACCACCTTAGAGATGAAATTTTTCAAAACACAAAGTATTTTTTTTGTATTTCAATAAGTAATCTTTCTACAAAATTCTAAGTCTAGCTAAAAAAACAAAAGTTTCCCCCATACAAACCTTGCACCCCTTTATGACCCCCTTAGGGGTAGAATTTTCCAAAACGCTAAAGTACTTTACTTGTATTTTAATAAGTTATCTTAATAAGTGTCAAGTCTCTAGCTATTGCACTCTATTTAACCCCCTTAAGAATGGAATTTCCAAAAATCCCGTCTTATCCCTTGCCTACGTCATAAAAGGGAGTTCAGTGGGCGTAGCATGGTTGCCATTTTATCACTTATCGTTGTGGTAAAGACGCCGATCACGCTCTGACAAGTATGCGAGTGCAAGAGTGACGGATGCCTTATCCACAACGATAAGTGATAAAATGGCAACCGTGCTACGTCCGCTGGTGTACATTTCAAGTTTCTAGTTCCAGTAGTTTCGGCGGTGCGTTGATGATCTGTCAGGAAGTCTTCTTTTATATATCTGATTAAGTAAGATCTTTGAAATTGCCGTGCCCCTCCAGGGTCCATGATTATCTATATCGTATGTAAAACCTATATTTGTACCATGGCTGCAATAAATCTGGCTAACACAGACTAGTATTAGTTGACTCACCATACTCGGCAGCGGGTATAGGCGCCAGGTCTCCCGCCGCCAGCTGCGGCGAGTCGCGCCGCAAGCTCCCGACCGCGCCCTCGAGGCACTCCTCCAAGATGGCCGCCTCCTCGTCTCGCTCGCGTCGTTTCACGAGTATGGAGCCGGCTAGGGCGTCTGACATTATTCGCTCGCTGTCTACTTCTTGGATTCGGTCCACGGATTGGTCGGAGTCTGTTCTGCTGCCTGTGAAACAAGTGAAATATTCAATTAGTAATGGTATTTCTATAAATGAAAAAAAAAACCAGTCGGCTAAGTCCATTCAAAACCACGTGTGTCCACTAGGAAAATTAAGCTGATACTTTGGAGTAGGACAAAACAGCTTTTAGTCATGGCTGACATAATCTCTTCGTGGTGATAATCCCAAGACCTAAACCACTACACAAGGACTATCCGGGGTCGTTTCCTACTAAAAATAATAATAATATTCTTTGGCGATACTACGATTTCCGCAAATCTAGAGTGAAGTATCTTAATGCAAGTTAGTCAAAATTACTTCATTTCGACCACCTGAAACGCTTGGAGGTGTTTGAACCCTTACTATTCGTCCGTTAGTAACTTTTAACTAGTCCGGTAGCATTGGAAGGGTGTTGTACGGTACCTATGGGCGGCAGCAGAGTGTAGCGGTCGAAGGCACAGTCGAGCTCGTATCTGGTGTAGCGGCCGTCGCGAGGGAAGTCGTCGTACGGGTTGCACTCGTCCAGTAGAGAGGGGACGGAGAGGGTTTCCTCTGAACGGGTCTTCTGGATTTCCGCTTTGGTGTCTGGAAGAGAATATTGAAGGATTATCTGCAGTCTCTCTCTCTCCCTCTCTAAGTTACATTTACTATTATTAAATAGGATTAAGGTTTATTTATGTAAATACTAGCTGATGCCCGCGGCTTCGCCCGCGTGGTTATAGGAAAATGTAACATATTGAATTTTCCCGTGGGAATTAGATGTTTTCCCGCTAGAAAAAGTAGCCTATGTCACTCTCCACCTTCTAAACTATCTCCATACAAAAAAATCCCATCAATACGACGCTCCCTTGCGACTTGAAAAACAAACAAACACACAATGTATCTACAATGTACACTGTACCTATGTATAAAATTTGATGTTAAAAAAGTTCTTCTATTTCTATGATCATTGATTGAATAAGGCGTTACTTCGCGGAACTCCATGATAAGTTTATAGAACAATATTCTTATGCTGTTCCGTTAAAGATCGCGTGCAGGTCTATTGGCGATGATGGTAGATGAGGTGTGTACCTGCGCGTCGCCGCTGCACGGACAGCGTCTCCATGCGCCGGCGCAGCTCCAGCATCTTGTTCATGGTGACCGCGTTGTCGCGCGCGCCGCCCGCGTCTCGCGGCGCGCCCCCGCGCGGCGAGCTGCAGTGCGAGAGGGACGACGAGTCTGGGGACAACATGCGACTGTATAGTGCGGTTTCTTAACCAACAACACCATCGTAAGTTATACAGGGTGTATAAACCAAATGGGAATGACCCGTGATTGGATGAACATTAAAGAACGGTAAGCAGTTTCGGATTAATGTTATTTTTGCTCGTTTCTGGAAGCGCGTCTATACTTGAAACCATAATAAGATTCCAAAAAAATAACCTTAAAAATGCTAGCTCACAACTAGCTACGTCCATCATTTGGAAGAGTGTAAGTTTGCCAGTGTCGGTTTTTTTTTCATTTTACCTAGTTTTTAGCTACGTCCATCATTTGGAAGAGTGCAAGTTTGACAGTGTCGGTTTTTTTTTCTTCATTTTAATAGCAATTTAAAGGTTATTTTTTTGGAATCTCGTCCTGGTGAAGTTGCACGTCAGTGGTGCATGAGAGCAGAGTTTAGCCGAAGCGACCACCAGCTGTGAGTGTGACTGTGCAGGATACGTACAGTCGGCGTGCTCGATGGGCTGCAGCGAGCCGTCCCGGTTCTCGCGCACGCGCAGCATGTTGACGCGCTCGCCGTCGCGGAACACCAGCACCGTCACCTTGCAGCCGCCCGCGCCGCTGCTGGACCAGCTTTCATCTCTGCAACAATATCAAACTACATCACCAACCATCACAAAACGCTAAAGTCTCTTATCTCCTGGACAGAGACACCATCGTATCTGTACTTAACCCATTCGTTGCTACAGAAAAAAAATGCGAGGTGGCACCCCCAAGCCTACGCAGTCTCAAGTCTAATGTTTTTGGACTTCGTATGAAGTCGGTGGCAGTTGGGTGCCAACGGTGGCCAACTTGAATTCAAGTCACGGCAAATGGGTTAAATAACATAACATAAGAGAAAGCTGAAATAGAACACCCACCAATCGAAGAGGTATACGCAGTTGCAACTCCAATTGTAGACTTAACCCATTTTTAGCTAAGCAATGCGACGTGTGCTACAGTGTAGCAAGAAGCAGCAGTTTTTTGCTTCTGACTGGTCCCTCTGGCTTTGGCAGGTTAGATGATAGTCACTGCTACAAAAACTAGTACCCGCGCGGGTTAGGTGAGTAGTATATTTATTACTAGCTCTGTAGTATGTGTTGTGTTCCTGATAGTGAGATAAGTCGACAGAGCTACCGAGGAAGGAGCGCATTCGTCTCTATCAACACAATGAATCTTCAAATCAATAGAGTCTATCAGACAGACCATGTCCTCGCTTGCCACAGTAATAGTATAAAAAAATGCAAACGGGACAACGCTAAGATATGGAAGAATTCAGTAGAGCTTCAAATGTCGATGATCAACGAAATATGAAACTGTAGTAAGGTCATTCCCGGAGCGTTTCAACCGCCAACACAACCATGCCCGAATTTTTGACGAACACCCAGTATGCACCTAGTAAGGTACCTATGCCTACCTGTTTGAGTCCAACAGACGTTCTATATCCCTCCAGGGTTCGGCTGGGGGCGGGGGCAGTCGGCGCGTGGAGATAGGCCCGCCCCGCATGCCCAGCACGAGCCGAAGGCGAGCGCCGTCCGATATGCCCAGCGCGCGGAGCGAGGAGGCGTCTTCCAGCTCCTTCAGGTTGTAGACTAGATGCTGTTGGGAGACTGGGATGCCTGGAATAGAGGGGGACTGTTTAGTTATCAAGCAAAAATAAATAGTTAAACAAATGTGAATTGTTATATTAAAATTCACTTTATTTATTTTTATTACCCGACTGCCGAAGGCGTGAATCTATGTATAATATCGCCCTGCAGCCTAACCGTTTGACAGATTTCATCATTATGATGTCGTTGGATTCCTCTTAATCGTAGGAGTGACATAGGCTATATATTTGTTAAAAACCAGTTGGGCTTTTCAAAAAAGCTTTTTTAAAATTAAACATTTGTACGAAAACCAGCTACGATCTGTGATAAATTGAAACTACCTTAAGAGGGCTCCTAACTCTCAATGACCTTCGATCTGTAACTGTCCGTTTTTCCTGTTTTTGTATGGCTTATCGTTAATACGCACACAACAGAACAACGGGGTTTACCAAAATAGTATCGCATATTTAGTTCAAAACTTACAGTTTTCGTGATATATGGCAGTTTGGTGCATAGGCTAATTAATTTTAGGCCAAAAATTCAGTTTTTTGCATAAGTGCATAAACAACATACTTATATCGAAAACAGAGCCTGTTTGGACCATGTTTTCAGAAATCATAAAATAATAAATGTCTTTTTTTTTTCAAATACTTAAACTCGTGAAAATGTAAGCATTTGTGCCATAAATATATCTATAGTTTTGACGAAGGAATATCAACTCAAAACTCGTCAAAACTCCAAGCGCCATGGTCGACTGAAGTTGACTTCCCATACACGCCGTATTAAAATGAGAACCAAAATACGTTGGTATGGAGAGTCAAGCGTCTTGGCCACCCTTAATAATTAATTAATTCATACAAAACACTTGAGCAAATGACCTAGGCTGCGCAGAAGCAAATTTTTCATGGGCTTCCAGGCTCAGCATCTCAGGAGTTCTAGGTGGAAACACGTATAGCTATCATAGAACTAGACAGTTCCGGCAGCTGGAAATCAAACTGACAGAGTTCTAGAAGGAAACTTAGCTTCATGTGAGAAAAGTCGATTTTGTACAAATATCACTGAAACACTATGTTTTAATGGGCTTCCAGGCCCAGCATCTCAAGAGTTCTGTGTGGAAACACGTAAAGCTATCATAGAACTAGACAGTTCCGGCAGCTGGAAGCAAAACGGAAAGAGTTCTCGAAGGAAACTCTGTTTTATGTGAGAAAAATCGATTTTGTAGGATTACTACTGACATGCGATGTTTTTGTGAGCTTCCAGGCCAAGCATCTCAGGCGTTCTGGGTGGAAACACCTATAAATATTATAGAACTAGACAGTTCTGGCAGCTGAAAGCCAATCTAAAAAAGTTCTCGAAGGAAACTTAGCATAATGTGAGAAAAATCGATTTTGTACGATTACTACTGACATACTACGTTTTCATGGGCTTCCAGGCTCAGCATCTCAGGAGTTCTAGGTGGAAACACGTATAGCTATCATAGAACTAGACAGTTCCGGCAGCTGGAAATCAAACTGTCAGAGTTCTAGAAGGAAACTTAGCTTCATGTGAGAAAAGTCGATTTTGTACAAATATCACTGAAACACTATGTTTTAATGGGCTTCCAGGCCCAGCATCTCAAGAGTTCTGTGTGGAAACACCTAAAAATATTATAGAACTAGACAGTTCTGGCAGCTGGAAGCTAAACGGAAAGAGTTCTCAAAGGAAACTTAGCTTTATGTGAGAAAAATCGATTTTGTTGGATTACTACTGACATGCGATGTTTTTTTGGGCTTCCAGGCCCAGCATCTCAGGCGTTCTGGGTGGTAACACCTATAAATATTATGGAACTAGACAGTTCTGGCTGCTGGAAGCCAAACGGAAAGAGTTCTCGAAGGAACCTTAGCATAATTTGAGAAAAATCAATTTTGTAGGATTACTACCGAAATGCGATGTTTTTGTGGACTTCCGGGGCCAGCATCTCAGGCGTTCTGGGTGGAAACACCTATAAATATTACAGAACTAGACAGTTCTGGCAGCTGAAAGCCAATCTAAAAAAATTCTCGAAGGAAACTTAGCATAATGTGAGAAAAATCGATTTTGTACGATTACTACTGACATACTATGTTTTCATGGGCTTCCAGGCTCAGCATCTCAGGAGTTCTAGGTGGAAACACGTATAGCTATCATAGAACTAGACAGTTCCGGCAGCTGGAAGTCAAACTGACAGAGTTCTAGAAGGAAACTTAGCTTCATGTGAGAAAAGTCGATTTTGTACAAATATCACTGAAACACTATGTTTTGTGGGCTTCCAGGCCCAGTATCTCAGGAGTTCTGTATGGAAATACGTAAAGCTATCATAGAAATAGACAGTTCTGGCAGCTGGGAGCCAATCTAAAAAAGTTCTTGAAGGAAACTTAGCATAATGTGAGAAAAATCGATTTTGTACGATTACTACTGGACATACTAAGTTTTTATGGGCTTCCAGGCTCAGCATCTCAGGAGTTCTAGGTGGAAACACGTATAGCTATCATAGAACTAGACAGTTCCGGCAGCTGGAAATCAAACTGACAGAGTTCTAGAAGGAAACTTAGCTTCATGTGAGAAAAGTCGATTTTGTACAAATATCACTGAAACGCTATGTTTTAATGGGCTTCCAGGCCCAGCATCTCAAGAGTTCTGTATGGAAACACGTAAAGCTATCATAGAACTAGACAGTTCCGGCAGCTGGAAGCAAAACGGAAAGAGTTTTCGAAGGAAACTGTTTTATGTGAGAAAAATCGATTTTGTAGGATTACTACTGACATGCGATGTTTTTTTGGGCTTCCAGGCCCAGCATCTCAGGAGTTCTGGATGGAAATACGTAAAACTATCATAGAACTAGACAGTTCTGTCAGCTAGGAACCAATCTAGAAAAGTTCTCGAAGGAAACTTAGTATAATGTGAGAAAAATTGATTTTGTACGATTACTACTGACATACTATGTTTTTATGAGCTTCCAGGCCCAGCATCTCAGGCGTTCTGGGTGGCAAGACGTAAAGCTATCATAGAACTAGACAGTATTGGCAGCTGGAAGTCAAACTGAAAGAGTTCTAGAAGGAAACTTAGTATAATGTGAGAAAAATCGATTTTGTACGATTACTACTGATATACTATGTTTTTATGGGCTTCCAGGCCCAGCATCTCACGAGTTCTGGATAAAAACACGTAAAGCTATCATAGAACTATACAGATCCGGCAGCTGGAAGCCAAACGAAAAGAGTTCTCGAAGGAATCTCAGTTTTAAGTAAGAAAAATCGATTTTGTAGGATTACTACTGACATGCGATGTTTTTGTGTGCTTTCGGGCCCAGCATCTCACGAGTTCTGGATTAAAACACGTAAAGCTATCATAGAACTAGACAGTTCCAGCACCTGGATGCCAAACGGAAAGAGTTCTCGAAGGGAACTTAGCTTCATGTGAGAAATAACGATTTTGTACGAATATCACTGAAACGTTATGTTTTTGTGGGCTTCCGGGCCCAGTATCTCAGGCGTTCTGGGTGGAAACACCTATAAATATTATAGAGTTTGACAGTTCTGGCAGCTGGGAGCCAATATAAAAAAGTTCTCGAAGGAAACTTAGCATAAAGTGAGAAAAATCGATTATGTACGATTACTACTGACATACTATGCTTTTATGGGCTTCCAGGCCCAGCATCTCAGGCGTTCTGGGTGGATACTCTTATAGCTATCATAGAACTAGACAGTTCCGGCAGCTGGAAACCAAACGAAAGACTTCTTGAAGGAAACTTATCTTTGTGAGAAAAATCGATTTTGTTGGATTACTACTGACGTGCGATGTTATTGTGTACAAAATCGTTTTTTCTCACATTATGCTATACTTAGCATATAGGATACTTCCTTAGAGAACATTTTTAGATTGGCTCCCAGCTGCCGGAACTGTCTAGTTCTATGATAGCTTTACGTATTTCCATACAGAACTCTTGAGATGCTGGGCCTGGAAGCCCACAAAAACATAACGTATCAGTGATATTCGTACAAAATCGTTATTTCTCACATGAAGCTAAGTTCCCTTCGAGAACTCTTTCCGTTTGGCATCCAGGTGCTGGAACTGTCTAGTTCTATGATAGCTTTACGTGTTTTAATCCAGAACTCCTGAGATGCCGGGCCTGGAAGCCCACAAAATCATAGTATATCAGTAGTAATCGTACAAAATCGATTTTTGACACATTATGCTGTTTCCTTCGAGAACTATTTTAGATTGGCTCCCAGCTGCCAGAACTGTCTAACTCTGTAATATTTATAGGTGTTTCCACCCAGAACGCCTGAGATGCTGGGCCTGGAAGCCCATTAAAATATACCGTTTCAGTGATATTTGTACAAAATCGAGTTTTCTCACATGAAGCTAAGTTTCCTTCTAGAACTCTGTCCGTTTGACTTACAGCTGCCGGAACTGTCTAGTTCTATGATAGCTATAAGAGTTTCCACCCAGAACGCCTGAGATGCTGGGCCTGGAAGCCCATAAAAACATAGTATGTCAGTAGTAATCGTAGTACATCGATTTTTCTGACATAATGCTAAGTTCCCTTTAAGAACTCTTTCAGTTTGACTTTCAGCTGCCGGAACTGTCTAGTTCTATGATAGCTCTACGTGTTACCAGCCAGAACGCCTGAGATGCTGGACCTAAAAGCCCACGAAAACATAGCATATCAGTTGTAATTAGTAATCAAGCAAAATCGATTTTTCTCCCTTATTGTTACGTTTTAGTCTAAAATTATATTCAGTTTAGATTATATGCATTGTAATGTAATGTTGAGATATATGTTTGTTTAATGCGTAAGGATTGATAACACATAAGATGCTGCATGTAAAACTTCTCTGAAACGTGATATGCATGCTGGTAGACTGACAGTTTATTTTCTTATTTGTAGTCATGTATGTAAAAAAAAACTTGTTTTTTTTGGCCAGAACTATTGATATACTGTCTAGAAACAGTAGAACTTTGCATCCCAATCCATATTTTACGTCTAGGAATCGAGAACGGGTTGCTGAGAGTTCATTTGCGAAGTTAACATCTCATTTTTAAATTTTCATTTTTTTTACTGAAATTGGCTGAACTACTGAAAAAAACTATCTAGAACTGTAGAACTATTTGGGATGCTACAAGAACTATCATCATTTGTTGAGATGCTGGAACTTGATATGCTAGGTTCACACACACAAGCAAATTTTAGGTGTCCGCCCGTGTGATAGTAGTCCAGTCAATGAACTGACAACTTGTATGGAAAAAATGTCAATTTTGGAAATAATTTATAATAGCTTATTTTTGACGTGTAACGGATATATTATCAATTAAATAGTTACCCAGCGACAAAATCCGACAAAATTTCAGACATCAAAAAAATGATAAATTAACTAGCTTCTAAAAAGCCAGAAAAAATATTAATAAACATGTTTGTCTTTATTTTGGTTCATTTACATTTGCTCTATAATATTCAATATAAATCGTACAAAAAAAGACAATGCATGCTTCATTTAAATCTACATAATTACTTCCGGGTGGAAAGTTTGCCGGATTCTTGAATAAATCATCTTAAAATTAAAATTTAAAATTAAATCAACAAAAAAAACGCTATTATAAATTAATGTTTTTCAAAACCGTATTTTGCCTGGAGTATAGTAAGCGGTCAGTTTGCTGTAATAATGATTCATTTACTTTCTTAAACTGACACATACACATAAAACACACACAAAATGTTATTATATAAAAGCGGGGTCCTTTTCTTGATCGTAAGTGTAGGATGCGCCAACTTTCCCCCCTGACGTCAAGAAGTTTGCCGGCTACTGTACTAATCCTCCTCCTCAAATATGAAAATCAGTATTTTGGACATTTGTTGTTACTCATAAATTATTTCTGTTCTGAATTAAAACTTAGTTGGCTCGCATATCTAATAACGAATGTTTTGCTTGCGCTCAGACGTAAGTCAAGGCATAAAAACTATCTGTAGGTATATAAAAAAGGTTCCACCCTCGGGTTTTGAATGCTATTTCAACAGTTTAGATCAGATAAAGACACGCTTTTTAATCTATGTGCAAATTTGAACACGCTAACTTTTATTTAGTCAGTAATTACTAATTAACACTAACAAGTCCATCACTCCAACAATTAGTCGCATGAGCAACTCAGCGGACAGTATGATACACTACAACAACAGGGTTTCTAAACAGTGCGCAGTTGATGACTTCTCCTGCGCGATCCTAAAATGGAAAGTTAAAAAATGGCTTCTTTCAAAGACATATGAACAAACAGAGGACATCACTAAAACACAAACGCACCTAACCTAGACATACACACACAAACACAAACGCACGCACACACTCCTACTCGCACTCGTACTCGCACATACACACACATCACATACACAAACAAACACAATCAATCTCACATAATATATACATATGAAAATACACTTCATAGTTGTTAAGATATTTACCTACATTGTCTCTTTGCTAACTCTTAAGTTATTGTTTAAATGTAAAAAAATACTGTTAAATCTGTACCACTGGTGCCCAAGATACAGGCTGTGCCTAGTTTGGGACCAACGGATACCGTCAGTGCTGTTGTTTTCCTTTACATATAATAATACCATTAAGTTAAATATATTCGCATAATGTATGTATGGTAATAAATATTTCTATATTCTATATTCTATACTATAAAATTACCAATACGCAATACACGATAAAATGCTCGCTAAAAATACCGAATCAAGTTCCAGCTAGTGATTGCACAAGCATGCCTAGTCTAATCTGATCGTTTTAACTTTAGGCAGTGTGCATTTTATAAATGCGAAAGTTTAACTTAAGCGGCTCAACCAATTTGGATGAAATTTTGCACGAAGATAGTTTATAGCCTGGATTAAACTATAGGATAGTTTTTATCCCGTGTCCACCGCCACCGCCACCTTCCCTAAAATATGGTTGAGGGAGGCGATGGCTGAGATATGCGTCATAATAATTCGTGATCGGGTGTGTGTGGAGTCCGGACTGTTCATGCTTGCAAGGGCATAGTACATAGTTAACTAATTACATACTAGTGTTATTATTATATTATCGTATTGACGAGAGACATCCTTCCGATCTTGACGCGTTTTATTGACCCTGTACATCTCTGACAATATTACATCAATGTTCCTTTTTTGTTTTGACGCTTAGAGACCGTATACATCTCTTAGAATATTAGAATAATTATTAATTGCATTTGGACGCTCAGAGACCTTATACATCTCTGGAATACTGAATTAATATCATTAACTTCTTGTTAATGCTGATACAGATCTTATATCGAATGTAATGGTCATATTTTGCAATTTTGTTTTGTTTACATTAACTTAGTGACATTTAGTTTGTTAACCTTTTATATATAATTTTAAATTATTATTGTGTAAGATTATGATTATTATTATTTTATTGTAAATTACCGTTTGACTTGTAAAAGTGCCCTTGTGGCCTATTTGCAGAATAAATAATTGATTTTGATTTTGATTTTTGATTTTTCCACGCAGAAGAAGTCGCGGGCGGAAGCTAGTGTTGATAATAATGGTAACCTTTCACGAATCGAGCTAAATCTAAACTACATTTCACAGGTTACCTCTTAATCATTAGTATAGATTAAACCCATGGATTATCATTATTATCAAAGAAAAGTGGTGTCTCCAAATTAGCAGTTAATTGAGAATATATCTACACTAATATTATAAAGAGGAAAGATTTGATTGTTTGTTTGTTTGTACTGAATAGGCTCCGAAACGACTGGACCGATTTGAAAAATTCTTTTGCCATTACAAGCCGACATTATCCCTGATGAACATAGGCTACTTTTTACCGCGGGGAAATGCTTCATTCCTAAGCACTGTGCGAAGCCGGGTCGGGCAGCTAGTATATAATATAATAGATAATATGGAAGATAGCTACCCGATCAGATCATGCATGACCAAATTACCTTACACGCTCTACTAACACCTTTTGATAACTTATGCACCGGTTGTGGACTTGGCTTGATACAAAGCTGCATAATTTACACCAGGTAGCAAAGTCGTTTTTATTTTTATTTTTTTATACCACATCGGTGGCAAACAAGCTTACGGCCCACCTGATGGTAAGTGGTTACCGCAGCCTACGGACGCTTGCAACTCCAGGGGTGTTACATGCGCGTTGCCGACCCTTTAAGAATTTATACACTCCTTTTTTGAAGAACCCCATACTGTAGTCCCTCGGGAAAACCGCGGCAGGGAGCTCGTTCCACAACCGGAGCGTCCGAGGGATCGAAATACACTCGCGGACAAGGAATACGGGTCGGTAACTTACCGTCATATTTCCTAAAATAGTGAAAGGTTGTATTGTTTTTTTTATCCTGTCATCTCTTCTCTTCCCTTTTCTTTATTTATTATAACATCAAAATTGCAAAAATAACAGTAAAAAAAGTGGTTACCAGGTTTAAATCGGACTCGTGAAAAATCATGAAAAAAAACAACGTTAACGGAGCCAGATATCGCAAAAGTCGTCACTTTTGGATTTGGGTATTATAAAGAACAGTACTTATATATATTATTTATATAACAAGTGTAAAATATAAAAAAACCTATTGTAGTTATTTAGTTTAGGGCGACCTGATTTTTAGGGTTCCGCACCCAAAGGGTAAAAACGGGACCCTATTACTAAGACTTCGCTGTCTGTCCGTCTATCTGTCACCAGGCTGTACCTCTGAACCGCGATAGCTAGACAGTTGAAATTTTCACAGATGATGTATTTCTGTTGCCGCTGTAACAACAAATACTAAAAACAAAATAAAATAAATATTTAAGGGGGACTCCCATACAACAAACGTGTTTTTTTGCCGTTTTGCTTGTCGCCAGGCTGTATCTCAAGAGCCGCGATAGCTAGACAGTTGAAATTTTCACAGATTATGTATTTTTGTTCGGCTAGAACAATAAACAATAATATAAAAAAATATATATTTAAGGGGGGCTCCCATACAACAAACGTTTTTTTTTCAGGCTGTATATCAAGAACCGCGATCAGTTGAAATTTTCACAAATTATGTATTTCTGTTGCCGCTATAAGAACAAATACTAAAAACAAAAATATATATATATATATATTTAAGGGGCCTCCCATACAACAAACTTTTTTTTTCTGTTTTTATAGATAAGGAACGGAACCCTTCGTGCGCGAGTCCGACTCGCACTTGGCCGGTTCTTTTTTTACGAGTATATTTGAACACACCTTTACTTTTAAGGAGATACATAAACATAAGTTTACTCCGATATATATGAGCCTGGGAACGTACATATATGTATGAACTCGACTGTTCATAAAAGGAAGGTATTCTATATACATGCAATTGCGCATGATCAATACATATGCAGTAGTTACGATGTAAATTAGGTGTGCGTACATTTATTATCAAAGGTACAAAGCAAGGTATTTCTTGTAGTGTGGAAATACGGGCGATATGTTAATCGTTTGATCAGTCTATGAATAAACACACTTGGCACAAGGCAAAAGGTCTCTCTCTTTTTCTAACACATATCCCTGTCCTGACCCCATGACCGCGATAAATGACAAGATAGAGCGTCCGTCTCGTTCTATTGAACGGTGTCAGCCAGTGACGGACGCTCTGTCGCTCTATCTTGTCACTCATCGTGTGATAAGGCCGTCCATGCTACGGGGTCTGGACAGCCTTCCACCAGCACTTCTATCACAAGACGGCGCGCGAGCTCTATCGTTTTTTCTCGCTCTATCCGTCTCTCTCTTATTAGAAAACTTAGAAAGAGGTATAGTGCGAGAAAAATCGAGAGAGCAAGCGTGCCGTCTTGTGATTAGCTGTGCTGTCTTGCCCAAAGACGTCAAGTTCGCCTCGTCATCTCCGACGAGGTCCAGCGAGACCGAGGGCAGTGGTGGGACCCACTTGGTGGTCATTCAAACCACAGTAAATATATTCGAAAACGCAGTAGGATCTCAACTAGTACCTGAAGACCCAATCACTCCTGCCCTGCGCTCTATTTCAAACAAGTTTAACACACCGATGTCGTTTGTTAAATGGATTTTCGAAATTTCCGAATGCTTATTTTTCCAGTAATTTATTTTACCATGCGGATAATTTCGTATGCGTACATTTGAAGTGTTGCAAAATTTCTCATACACCTTTTGTCATAATACTGATAAATAAGTAGATTATATTCTCAATAGACATTATGACATCTCAATTTTCGGGTTAGTATCATCTCGTCTAAAACGCAACTGGTCTAAGCAAGTTCCTTACACCTAGATAATAAGCAAAATAGGGGTCGGTGTAGGTACGACGACGAGCGAAGCGAGGAGTGTTAGGTGTACTGCGACCCTACAGCGACCACCGAGCCAGAACCGACTTTACGGATTTTTTTTTTTCGAATAAAGTTGCTCTCCTTCCCGTTCTATTAGACTATACTTATATGTAATTTGAATAACATGCATGGAAATATTGCGTATAGGAAAATTAGAGATCGGAAAATAAGTATATTCAAAAAATTTCTTCCGTTAAAAATAACAAACCGGTAATTATGCGAATGAGAAGTTTTGCGACAGGTAAATTGTGAATCTATGAAATTAGTAGTATGGTAAAATAAATTAATGGAAAAATAAGCGTTCGGAATTTTTTATACAAAATAAAAATATCGGGAAATCCATCTAACAAACCACCGATGTACATAGGTAGGTACATAGGCCACACTGAAAGTTTTGCACTCCTGGCTATTCGCACTCATTCCAATTTCGAATTGATTTTTTTTTTTAAATATAGACCTTTGTTTATGGAATGTACTAAATATTGGCGGGAAATCGATAGTCATTTGTTTTTTTTGTCAGTTCGAAATAAACCGATTGCATTCAAAATGGATTTGACGCGTAAAGATTTTAGACCAATGATTTTTTATGATTTTAAAAGTTCTCTTTCTCCGCATGAGTGTAGTACTCGCCTTCAAAATGCATTTGGTGTTGAAGCACCACATCTGAGCACCGTGAGACGTTGGTACGCTGAATTTAATAGGGGCCGTGTTAGTCTCGATGACGAGTTTCGTGAAGGTCGACCGTCAACCGCGGTCACTGAAGAAAACGTTGCTGCTGTGAGACGACTGATAGAAGAAAACCGACGAATCACTTACGACGAAATTCGAGAACAATTAGGGATTGGTATGAGTCAAATACAAAAGATTTTACACGAAAATTTAAAAGTCAGGAAACTTTGTTGTCGGTGGATTCCTCATGAACTAACTTCAGGCCAAAAACGGGCACGTGTCGACTGGTGCCAAGAAATGCTGCGGAAATATAAGAACGGATGTTCAAATGGTGTATATAACATCGTAACAGGAGATGAAACATGGATTTATTGTTACGATCCAGAAAAGAAACAACAGTCTAGTGAATGGGTCTTTGAAGGTGACAGTAGGCCAACAAAAATTCAACAAGCCAAAAGCGTTGCCAAACAAATGATCGCTTGTTTTTTTTCAAAAAGTGGCCATGTCTGCACAGTCCTTCTAAATAATAAAAGAACTGTAAATGCCGAGTGGTACACCACAACTTGTTTGCCCACAGTCTTTGAAAAAGTTCGCGAGACACGACCACGAAGCCGCATACTCCTGCATCATGATAATGCGTCCCCCCACACTGCAAAAAAAACAAAAGCGTTTTTGAGTTCCGAAAATGTGGAGACCGTGGCACATCCGCCTTATAGTCCAGATCTTGCACCCAGTGACTTTTACCTTTTCCCGAAAATCAAGGATTTGATGAGAGGTTTAACATTTAAGACGCCCGAAGATGCAGTGGCGACATTTAACCAACACGTCGAAAACATGCAGTCAAGCGACTGGGTATCATGCTTTGAAAAATGGTTCGAGCGGATGAATAAATGTATAAAATGCAAGGGAGAATATTTTGAGAAGCAGTAAATGTATTAGTTTTGTTTCAAAATTGTTTTATTTAAAAGTTACGCAAAACTTTTAGTGTGGCCCTCGTATACCGCCGCCTACCCCGACTTGCACTGTTGCGTTGCGACTTTTACGTTCATTATTGCCACGTGTTTGTTTTGCTGTTTTAACACTTTTTGCTACTGTGTAAAAGGAGTTTTAATAATAATAAAACCACTTCAAATTGTATTTCAGATTAAACGCACCTAATCCATACTATGCATATTATAAATGCGAAACTGTGCCTGTCTGTCTGTTATCTCTTCACGCTTAAACCACTAAACCGATTTAGATGAAATTTGGTATAGAGATAGTTTGTGTCCCGTGGAAGGACATAGGACAGTTTTTATCCCGGCAATCATCTCCTACGCACTCCCTTAAAGGGGGGTGAAAGTTTGTACGTAGCTACGATATAAACGAGTTTCACGCGGAAGGAGTCGCGGGCAGAAGCTAGTAATTATCTATAAAATAACACTTATGCAGAGTATATTCATAAATCTATTATGCATGTACCGTCTCTAATGTTGTTTTTTTATTTCTGATGGTGAGAGAGCTTCTGTATATACGCTATTTTGACTACAAGGGCTCTGCAGGCAACCCTCCTAAAAGGGTCACGTTTCTCAGCACCTGACTGTACCTAATCCCTTTACAGAGCTGCATAAAGATTATGCGGGTTGTGCGCATGTTTATGTTACCACAAAAAAAAAACTATTTAAAGAATTATCTTTGTAATTTGAACTGCCGAGGGCATCTATATGACGATAAAAGCGTCGTTAGGGACTGTTGACCACTATAAGAGTAATTGTTCAAAAGATTAAAAAGCGGCAATTATGTCCATATTAACTAGAATGAATATAAAACTAGAAGTTGTCAGTCAAGGCGATGAATCACGCGTGGCGTGGCGCCAAGACAACTTCTTCGTCCAGTTGTTTTAGACACACAACAACATGTTATATGTTTAGATGCCCTATCGACTTTGACAATGTCTTGTTTGCTTTGGTGCTGCAAACTGTGACAATATGCAGATTATAAAATACTAGCTTCTGCCCGCGCCTACGTCTGCGTTGACCCGGGATAAGTACTATCCTATATTTTAATCCAGGCTTTAAATTATATTCGTGCTAAATTTCATCCAAATCGGTTGAGCCGTTTAAGCATTATTGAACACTAGCTTCTGCCCGCGACTCCGTCCGCGTGGAACTCGTTTATATCGTAGCACCATACAAACTTTCATCCCCAATTTCACCCCCTCCGGGAATGGTTTCCGGGATAAAAACGATGCTTTGAACCAAATAATATTAGCTTAGTTAGATTTCTAACAATCAACATTGGGAATTTGATATTTACAAGCCAATACGCAAATTAACTGGCCGTGCAGCTTCTTTTATTATCTAAACTAATAAATATATTTTATTGCATATCACCTTACAAAGATTGGGTGGAATTAACACATAAGTAGGTATACATGTGACACCTTGCGAGGGCACAGCAATATCAGAGCAGAGGGCTAACTAATTATTATAAGTAATTATACAAAGCTAATAAAATATTATATTATTAACACAAAACACACGTTAACATTTTTCACTTGCCGACATTATTAAAGTATTCCTAAAACTATAAAAAGATTTGTTTATTAGAAACAATTTCAATTGGTTGTTAAACAGTTTTGGATTTTCTAGATTTGTGATTATAAATTTTAATAGTCATATGATGGGGGCTACTGGTGACGAGTTTTAATTTCGAAAATGGCCGTATTAGTTGGTTGAGGTTGCGATTATTTCTTTTAATTTGAGTTGTTGCTTGCGGTGAATATAAATTTAAGTGTTTCCTAACAAATTTACTAGATTCGCAAATATACATGGAAGTAACAGTTAGTATTTTATGTTTGATAAAGTAAGGTTTGCATTTGGTCTATATTAACTAAAATTCTGATGCACTTCTTTTGCAAAATAAATATTTTATCATTGTCACTGCTAATATCTAGTGATCGATTTGAACAATACCGTAGATAATTTTCCTGAATCTTTTTTCCGCAAATACAAGGTTACCTTAGTTCCAGGTAATACAGAAACCCGTGCATAAACCACCTATATATTAGCATTTATGCTAATAGTGTTTGCACATTATTAGACGGCCAGTACAGTAAAGGAAAAAACGAGTGAATTTAATGACTAGTCCAGTTTACAGCTAGAAAGAATGTCTTTCCAGTGGTACGAATATTACTAACATGCCTATGTACAAAGACAAAGTATAAAATAAGTGCATCAACTGAAAATTTTAAACAGGCACACATTAAAATAGCTAAGCACTCGACAGACAAGACTTTGGAAGAAATAACCACACTGATATCGGTTCCTCCGACGCTATGATGCGACGCTGGGCACTTTACATTAAAATCAACTTTTAACCCATGTATATGTCATATTTTCTCGAAAAAGTATTAAAAATGTGGTCAAACGGAGAAAAAATCAACGCAATAGGTTAAATAATCACGAAGTTATAAGTGTCCAAAGTTTTAAGAAGAGCTATGTTCCTTTTTCGCAAAACGCAACTTCATATGAAACGATGACGCTTCTAGATTGTGACGTCACTAATACACGGCATCGTGCCGTGCCCCATCGTGTTCGGCGCCGCCGTCGACGCGGCCTGCCGCGCACGCTACGCGCTCGATGGCAGCCTCGCGTATTGTGACGTCACACACTGTTTGCGTTTTCTCTCTCTAACAAGCAATACTAAAACGGTTGTAGCCTCTTTGAGATATCTGAATGGGATTTTCGTCACTAGGTTTTTGCCTTCTTTCTTTTGGAGTAATAATAATTTTCGAGTCTACACCCCTATTCAGTACTTCGCCTTATTTGAAGAGTACCCTCGATTTTCCCAAACTTTCAAACAAAAAAAGATTTTTCCAATTCGGTGCAGGTGTCTTCGAATAATCAGGGAACATACAGTCGAGTTCATAAAGATATGTACGTTCCCAAAGGTTCAATAATATTTGAGCCACCTTATGCCCTTGAAATCACAAATTGTGTTCACATATATTGGATCACTTTGTCCGTGCACATATTTTAGAACTCGACTGTACATAAAAAATTAAAGATTCCGACGAATTGAGATCCTTTTTTGGAGTCGGTTAATAACAGACTAATACGCAATGGATTGGACGATCTAAATACTAAGTTTGCGCTGAGGGTCAATGCTGGAGGAAAACTCAGTCCAAATATATTATAATCGGTAAAGCCGATAAGACCAGGAAGTAACTTCAAGTCTATTCTAGCCGCGATTCGCGGAAGAGTTACATAATTTAGTGTTACAGTAGGCGATACATGCACGTTTAGAAGGTCGTAAAACCTTCGCACAATTCCAATCAAATGAGCTTAACCTAGCGCGTCACACGTGCAGTGAGCGTCATAGGTAACCACGGCCAGTGTAGGATTTATATAACGGCCATATAAACGTCTGAAACGTTGCTTATATATATGACGTCAAAATTTTCTATGATCCAACAACGTCGGCAATTTTACCGTTATGTATTTAACCCTTTGATGGTTAGGGACGCTATCAAAAATTATGAAGTGACAGCAAGTAGTAGGTAGTATAACTAATATGAATTATGTATATACCTACTTTGTCAAACTCGACATGAAGTATCAAATGTGACGAGTATTTCAAGTAGTCAAAGTAGTAAATTTTGGTTAGAATATGAAACATTTTTAACTTTTAATCGGAGACGTCACTAATCTGCACCTTCTTCTCGTGAAAATGCCCTGATACCATAATATGCATCTAAAAGTTATGTCACTAAGTCTTATACAAATAGTAAAAGTATCTGTCAAAAATGTCATTTTTGGTACAAGCTTTTATTGCCGACTGTACTTTTCTATATACCATCATCAACCACTCATTGAGACGATTCTTACGAGCCCAAACTCAACGGGGTTACGTCGGTTAAGTACCGAATTCCCATGGCCACCTTCTGTCTCCATCATCAGATCAGCTCGATGGTATCATAATATTGAATTGTCATCCGAACTATACTTATACACAAAATTTCAGCTCAATCGGTCACCGGGAAGTGGGTCAAATTTAACTTGCAAGATTTGATGACAAACAGGTGAAACTAAATAAAAGCTTGTAATATTAGTTGAAGCTTGCTTATCGGTGTTTTATCGGATACATTTTAGAGAGTGTGCGCAGGAACTGCACAACTCAATTCCGCCTTCCCCGTTCCATCACCGAACGACCAGGACTGTTTTCGCTACGTGCTAATGCGGCTCACCCCGCCGGTCACCCGTCACGAACCTATAGACCTCTGCCTACGCTTAGTTACTACGCATCGCGGTGTCAAGATCAAGATATATTTGTGGTTTGTGGGTGAGCGTTGAGCCGAGCTTAAAACAAGTTACAGAATAGGGGGGCAGGGGCGGGGAGCGAATGCATCCTTATGTTGTCCACGTACCATTTATTCGCACGAAGCAATTTGCCTCGTCTATCCTAATGCGAACTGCTAAGGAATGGAATTCGCTCCCATCATCTGTATTTCCTGAGAACCAAAATCTAGGTGCCTTCAAAACAAGAGTGAATAGACTCTTACTGGACCAGTGGTGAGCTCCATATTAGGCTCTGTCGTCGCTTACTATCAGACTAGGGACAATCACTGGACAGTCTTTTATAACAACTTAGAAAAGTTGAAAAACCCCCGACATTTTCGTTTCAAAGTACAATATCACAAAAACGGCTGAACAGATTTTCATTAAACATGGCTAAGAACACTCGGGATAAAATTATCTATGACACAAAAAAACCGCATTCAAATCGGTCCATCCGTTTGGGAGCTACGATACCACAGACAGATACACAGACACGTTAAACTTATAACACCCCTCTCTACGCGTCAGGGGTTAAAAAATAAATAAGTGATGTTTTAGCTGTGTTGTCTTCCTGCACGTATATCATGAGACGGCCGCGACATACTCTCGATTTTTCTCGCACTATACCTCTTGTTCTAAGTATTCTAATAAGAGAGAGACGGATAGCGCGAGAAAAATCGAGAGAGCTCGCGCGCCGTCTTGTGACATCCGTGCTGGTGGTGACTATGGTTGCTAGAGCTCTCGAAGATGAGTCGAAAGCGTTCAAATGCTACGGTGGCTGCCTTACCACCAGGCAGGCCGTACGCTTGTTTACCTAAGGTATAAAAAAAAACGGTCAGGCTTGTGATCGAATGCAAAAAAGTTACATTTCTGTAAAAACTAGTCGTCTCTAAATCTTAATTTTCGAGTAATCCTCGCCCTCTTTCCGTGCGACCTCGTCACACGTGGCCAGCTGACCTTAGATCACCCTAGAGCTATCCACACGGCAGTGATCGAAAAAAGGCGCCAACTCTATAACATACCATTTTCATACGCTTGCTCGCTGCTCACGGGGATATAACATTAAGGCTAGGCCGCACTGGTAGAGCGATTAGCGACACGACGGTGATCTTCATACATCAATGTTTAACAAAGGCCCTTACGCTATGTCTATAAAAATCTATAACAATATTCCACAATATATTCGGAATGAAACTTAAGGCTTATCTTTTAACGGAATGCCTATATTCTGTACAAGAGTTCATGGGTTATTAGTTTATTAGGCATACGAGTATATGTGTCGATGTAACTATTAAAATAGATATTTGTTGCTTAAAAAATATCTTATATATATCTTATGTGCAGATGTTTTGTATTTTATTTTATTTTTTACGCTTAGATTTAGTTTCAACATGTTGCTACCATGTCCTTGTTGGTACTGATTAGATTTTAAGAACACCATTGTAAATGCCATGGTTGCAACGAATACATGATTATGATCAAGTCGCCCAAGTTGTACTGAAATCGAAGTCGCGTCGAATCGCCCCAACAGTGCGGCCCCAGCCTTAGGCTGCAGTCTGGACGCCAGCGGGCGGCGGGGCGACGACGAGTTCATAGATTTGATAGAGTTCATGTACCGCTACCCGCTAGCGTCCAGACGGGACACCTTTGTTGCGCTCTTTGTAGCCCGAAAGGCCGAAACGCACTCACAGCGGTGGCGGAGCGGCGCGGAGGCGGTACCGGTTGTAATGTTCCAACTAAGACGAAAGGGTCCGCACAGAATACCGCGCCGCGCCGCTCTGTGCGGATTCTTTCATATTAGCTGGAATATTACAACCGGTACCGCCTCCGCGCCGCGCCGCACCGCTCCGCCACCGCTGCTGTCAGTGCGTTTCGGCCTTTACCGTCTCAGAGACACCCCAACTAGCAAAGTAGTGATAAAAGAAAATCTATTAACACTAAAGAGTGTTATAAAAGTTATAAATAAGCAACACGGCGACTGCTTCTTGTATAGTGGTGTCTCGTATCATCATTAAATACACTATACAAAGAGCGCAACAGAGTTGGATACCTCTGCTCTCCTTCGCACATTTTATGGCCCCGCGTTTGGCTAAGACGCTAAATCAGCTTAGTGTGACCCAAGGAACAATCGTGCCAAGCGACGTCCCCTGAGACAAAAGTGCATAGGTACTCGCTGTCATTAATTCCCCTACTACTTAGAAGGAAGACCCCGACAAACGATCTCGGAAAAGAATTGAAGCAAAAGATGTAATATGTCAAAGTCAAGATCGCAGCAATTGTATATCCGTGATCTCTGCCCACCCTTCTGAGAAACAGGTGTGATGATACGAGCCTGTCTGTCATACGGTTGTTATAAAACAGCTGACTTTATAAATAGGGAGCAGCTTTTTTTTCCCGGTCGGGTCAATGAGATTTACAATAAATAAACTTTGAAGTTTTGCCAACGAATCATCGCGAACACACTAGGTATTGTCGAGATTAATGGTTCTGCCATTTTTTTTTCAGTAGTTATGGTTTTAGCAGCGAGCGGCAATGGCGCAATTTAACAGCCATGGGCCACATAGTAACTAACGAAATTGACGCGGGCCGCACTTGTTAGTAATCTGTGACTATATCAGGCAAAACGTGTAAGTATAAAACAGCCAGGGAGGCTCACAAGCAGCCTGTTGCCAACCGCTAGCTTATGGAATACACAAGAGATGAACATAGTATCATAAGAGATGGCCATAGGGTTACTGGCGGGAGTTGGTAGGGGCGGGAGAGGCAAACGATTATTTGGCGTAATTCTTTGTGGCAAACATTGTTTGGAGTGAAAATTTGCCACAAAAGCTTCGGTAATACTATAATACATTAGTAACCGGGATCTAGGCCATGTTTATGCCTGGCAGATAGGAGGTTATTGGTGATCCTCCAACTTCACCCGTTTTCTTTGGACAGTCGAGTTCAACATGTGTTCGACTCTGATACGCGGGCGGAGTCGCGGAGCCTGTAGATAATACATAGGTATTTCTGTAGTCTTCCCTAAACCGGAATCATTCTTTCGATAACCAAAATTACTCCTAATGAAGGATAATGATGAAAAAGTTCCTAAACAAGGTTACAGCACCGGCAAAAATAGAGCATAAATTCGGACTCAAACGGCCCTGAACCCACCAACTAAAAGTAGATTTAGTCCGCGATCTCAATAACGAGAACTGTAGATATTAGTGGAATGGGAGCGATCAATATATTCGGTGTAACGACCGACTTATGTATAAACAATGTGGTAGGTCTATATTTTTTTAAGCAATGACATGTTTGTTTCAGTTCTAAATGTAAACCTAAATAATCATTCGATAAACGTAGCGCTCCGGGTTGGTATAGCCACCAAGTGGATGTCCCAAGGGCGACTCAGAAGGGGCAGGCCTTGACGGAGATGGCCGTCTGTGAATGAGACCCCTTGCCTAGAAATTGGCCGGAAGAAACGCAGATATGAGAGTTGCGCTCTTCCACCGCCATTTGCCCTTGTCAGGCTGTCAAGCCCGTCACAGTCTCAGCTATAATATACCGAAATATATAGAATTGCTGAGCGGGTGGAATCTGTCAACTGTAGTACAGTCAAGGATTTTAATTGTTGACCCATTTAGAGCTCACTTTATACTGGATACTTCAAAAGCTACTATTAAAAACCAAAATTAGTTGACACCTAAATGGCCACACAATTAAAGACCTTGACCGTACACAAAATCCTATACTATCCTATCCTATATTATACTATCAAACGAGCAATATTTGTATATATAGTTGCAATCACGTTCTCGGAAACGGCTAACGAATTCGCTGAAATTTGGAATAATGGGGTAGCTAGGAACACGCACACACACTCATACAAATACGCACACACTCACACTCACACAAACTGAGACATTTCGTTACCGACAAACAGCGAGCAATGTAAAATGGATTAACATAGTTACCAGGGTCTGCCTGAAAACCAGCCTTACTACTGTAACATTATGCTGAGGCAAGCCCCTTTTTAACATCACATAATGATAAGGATAACTGTAGGATTAATTTAAAATTGTATATGTTAAGTCTACTTTTAAGGTTCCCATGTAACTAGAATTGTCATGTGATGTTGAATAAAGTTTTTCTATTCTATTCTAGGTCTCATGTCCGGGAAAGTTAGTTTTTTTCGTATTTTCTCTATTTTCACCCAGTCGCCCAGGGACTATATCGTAATATACCGTGAGATTAGCTATAAATGTATATTTCGGTATCTTACGGTATATTATAGCATAGTCTGTGACGGGCTTCACTGGCAAGCTCCTCTCAGTTACGGTCTTGGATGTTGAACGCGTGCATGTCCCGCTTGGCACAGCCTTTGGCGGATATAGGTACTAACAAAAACCAAAGATTTTATTTAAAAACATTCTAAAATGCCGAATTAATGACTCGACTCCACACATACTTACACCTAGATCTCTATCGGATTCAACAAATAGGTTAGGAAAATCGATTACGGAATAAATGGGTTGGTAACACGATCGCGTCTAGACGGTGTCGCGATGAACTTAAATGACTTTCGATTGCTAAAACCGCAGTGTCACATCATACAGAGTGTACCAAAAATCGGGTGTGAACCGATCAACGGCATAACAAGTATCGTGTTCTGATAAGAAAAAACTTTTCTTTGACGCGATTTTTTTTACACTTGTATGGAGCAGATCGCCCCAGTCGAGAAGCTGGTTAAGTTATAATTTTTTTGATGTCTGAAATTTTGTTGGATTTTGTCTCAGTTAATTGACTGTACTTTTTGATGGATCTGTATGGTTCTGGTTGTGGACTGAATTGTTTTGGAATGGTGAATGATTTGAAGTTATGACAATTTTGAAGGTAATCAGAATGGATAAGGACATAATTCCAAGTAAATAAATAAGATGATTTTAATGAAGGTCTCATGTTTCCCTGTATTCCACCCATAATACCCACATGGTATTATAAAGGTGGTTTTCCACCTGCGAGGCGAGGCGGGGCGTGGATGGGTGAGAATTGAAATTCGTATGGGACTTGCGTATTTGCACTGAGCGCGCGCGCGCGCGGTGGAAATAGGTAGTAAGACCCATACTAATTTCAATTCTCGCCCATCCACGCCCCGCCTCGCCTCGCCGGTGGAAAACCACCTTAACATTAGCTAGGATTGTACCGTACTATGTCTATGTCTCACTGACCAACATATGAGTAATTAATTTATAATAATAATAATTTAACATTAAAGTCTGCTATTTAATGAACAAGGAATATGTGAGCTATCAATGAATGGGCTCATTCATACTTACTTAGTTACTTATTGCCAATAAGTCATCACTACATAGTATAAAACAAAGTCGCTTCCCGCTGTCTGTCCCTATGTATGCTTAGATCTTTAAAACTACGCAACGGATTTTGATGCGGTTTTTAGGGTTCCGTACCTCAAAAGGAAAAAACGAAACCCTTATAGGATCACTTTGTTGTCCGTCCGTTCGTCCGTCTGTCAAGACCCTTTTTCTCAGGAACGCGTGGAGGTATCAAGCTAAAATTTATATCAAACTAGCTTCCGCCCGCGACTTCGTCTGCGTGGGCTCGGGACAAAAACTATCCTATATTTTAATCCAGGCTATAAACTATCTTCGTGCAAAATTTCATTCGAATCGGTTCATCCGTTTAAGCGTGATTGAGTAACAAACATCCAAACATCTAAACTTTCGCATTTATAATATTAGTAGGATACTCAGGTCTACAGTAGACCTTTAGAGCTGTTAAAAAAATCAAATGTTTAAGCCAACTCTATCAAAAGATACAGCCGTTTATGCCGCAAATTTCCGCAAAATTTTCGAAACTCGCAAGGGAATCAAAATCTACAGGGTACTTCCCGTGAACTCAGAATTTTGAAATTTGGTGCGAAGCAACGTCTTATACCACAGATAAAGGAAAAATTGCGAAAACGGTAAATTTTACGGAACCCTCGGTGCGCGAGTCCGACTCGCACTTGGCCGGTTTTTTTTAAATAGATAGTGATTCAAGAGGAAGGTTTATATGTATAATATAGTACCCGTGCGAAGCCGGGGCGGGTCGCTAGTTATATTATATAAAGACAAATTCATTACGCATGTATTGTGGCAATATTATCAACATACATTGACATTAGAAGACAACAAAAGTTAACCTTGCGACTGATACAGGAAAAAATGCATTTTAGGTGTAACCTCACAATTAACCTTGAGTTAAAATGTTGATGTACTCACAAAAGATAGTATTCAAGGTCTTCTATAATAAGAACCACACATAACATAGCAACTCATTACTAAATTATTTTTACTTGTTTTAATGAAGTCTAGACATATCTGTGCCATTGGTTGCCAAATCTTGAGTCAAATTGGAGAGTTACCAGTCTGGTAATGTGTAAAAATAACATCAAGTACATATAATAAACTAGCTTCTGCCCGCGACTCCGTCTGCGTGGAACTCGCTTATATCGTAGTAGTCCAGTAAATGAACTGACAACTCGTATGGAAAAAATGACAATTTTGGAAATAATTTATAATAGCTTACTTTTTATGTGTAACGGATATATTATCAATTAAATAGTTACCCAGCGACAAAATCCGACAAAATTTCAGACATCAAAAAAATGATAAATTAACTAACTTCTGAAAAGTCAGAAAAAATATGAATGAATATTTTTGTCCTTATTTTGGTTTATTTACATTTGCTCTATAATATTCAAGATAAATCGTATAAAAAAAGACAATGCATGCTTCATTGAAATGTACATAATTACTTCCGGGTGGAAAGTTTGTCGGATTCTTGAATATATCATCTTAGAATAACATTTTCAAATGAAATCAACACAAAAAACGCTATTATAAATTAATGTTTTTCAAAACCGTATTTTGCCTGGAGTATAGCTCGATACCAAATTTCATCCCCCATTTCACCCCCTCAGGGGGTGATTTCCGGGATAAAAACTATCCTATGTCCTTCCCCGGGATTCAAACTATCTCCATACCAAATTTCATCTCAATCGGTTCAGCGGTTTAAGCGTGAAGAGGTAATAGACAGACAGACAGACACACTTTCGCATTTATAATATTAGTATGGATCAGCATATATACGTCCCACTGCTGGACACAGGCCTCTCATGGATGAGAGGGAACAAACAAATAAATAAACCTTTTTACAGCTTATTCAAAACTAGTAAGAACCTATCCAGACATCTTTTTTTTCACCATTTTAGTAAAATTTCAATACTTAGTGTGGCAATGACCCTGACACCTTCGGCTTAAACACACCGCGTTCTTCAAACGCGCCGTTTACGTTTGTGTCGATACACACTTGATTCGACACAAACGCGCGTCGACGGCGCGTTTAATAAACGCAATGTGCATAGGCCCTTAGATCTCCATTGGGTGTTATTTCCCAAAAACTTCACTGAGTCCTGGTCAGATTCAGATTTAGACATTTAAAATATTCCTGTGTAGCATAAAAAATGTGGCAGCAATCAATTTTATGTTAATTATTTTAGCTTTATTATAATCCATACTAATATTATAAATGCGAAAGTGTGTCTGTCTGTTACCTCTTAAACCGCTTAAACCGCTGAACCAATTTGGATGAAATTTGGTATAGAGGTAATTTGAGTCTTGGGGAAGGACATAGGACAGTTTTTATCCCGGAAATCATCCCTCAAGGGGATGAAGTGGGGGTGAAAGTTTGTATGGAACTACGATATAAACGAGTTCCACGCGGACGGAGTCGCGGGCAGAACCTAGTAATACATATGTGTAATGTGCAACTCTATATTTAGATGTGATAGTATTTGACCTTGTATTGACTTGTACCATATTTAGACAGTACTGTACTGTCATCTTTTCTTTCTATGTTTTTACCATGACCCAGATTTAGTGGTATAGGACAAGCTTAGTGGTCATATTTTAAACAGTGGCATACTTAAAAAAAAAATATCTATATTTTAATTTATAATTACTTACTATACTTACACTTTGATTTATACTTTGATAAATAGTTCCCTGCGCGGCTTTGCCCACGTATGCAAAGATAGCAGACAAACCCGCAGGATATAAAATCCATACTAATTATTATAAATGTGAAAGTGTGTCTGTCTGTCTGTCTGTTACCTCTACACACTTAAAGTGCTGAACCGATTGAGATGAAATTTGGTATGAAGATAGTTTGGATCACAGGGAAGGATATAGGATAGTTTTTATCCCAGAAACCATCCCCGGAGGGGGTGAAATTGGGGATGAAAGTTTGTATGGTGCTACAATATAAAGGAGTTCCACGCGGACGGAGTCACGGGCAGAAGCTAATAACCTATAATGATCCTGACGTCACCTGAATATAGTCCATACTATATTCAGGTGACAGAACTTATGAAAACAGATGAGTAGTTCCGGAGATGACCCATTACATACAAAACTTACCAAGCTTCAATTTCACAGACTTATCCTCTTTATAATATTAGTATAGAGTAGTCTCCGGTTTGGTCTTAGTCTGATGTGTAAATTAATTTGCTATGTTGATAAAAGGTTTCATCTAAATCTGTAGAGAAGTTAAGTGTGAAAGAAAATGAAACATCCAAACATCTATAGGAAAGTGATTATTTGCAGATATTATTTAAAGACAGAAATTACCTAATATACCTGGGCTAATCCCATTAGTGCCTAAATACATGCAATGTGAATGTTTTTCAAAACAACTACAACCATAATAGTTGTATGTGTTTGTTTTTTGTTTGTTTATATAAAGCTCGAGAATTATTAAATTTAGGTCAGCCCTTCGATAATTCTGTTTTATTTCCTCTTCTTACTTTACAGGTAAATAATACATATTGTGATTTTTTGTCTGTGACGTTATCTCAGCAAAGAAATGTCAATAACATTTGCACAAAACAAACAATCTACATACACTAGCTATTAATAGAATAGAAGGAACCAGTTGAGAAAAACAATTCTGCATTTGTTTGCTTTAGTTTTATATTGCATTCCTTGATTGTTTATGCATATAAACTGAGTTAGTGTGTCAAATGCCCACTCTAGCCAGTGATACAATGTTTCAATCCAATGATAACCTGATAATTATTGTTTGGATGTTCGTGTTGCCACTTATGCTTTTGTTTTGCTAGCCACTTGGACTCTGCTTTATTACTGAGGTTTAAGTATTCAGGGCACAGTCCAGTTCTCTCTGGCAATATTTGATCAACTGGCGAGCGAATTTGTTGAATAACTGCGCAAAAAGGCCTTCTTTGTTGATCGGGAATGACGCATAACCAAATACGAAATGTGTAATGGTATTGTGTAACTCACCCTCCACCCTGAAGATCTTCGACTTGATCGCGAAGATAGTGTCGGAGGGCGACACGGTCATTTCGAACGCGGTGCCCGTCAGGGTCTCCACCAGCACCTCCATCGTGGCCTGTCCCGCCGTCTCTTCCTGGAAACCCTTTGATCTATTCGACAGTCTCTCTGGGCATCCATGTTGGGACATTTCACACGCGTACCACTTTATTATTCACTACCTAAACCACATCGCGGAACACGGGGGACCGTGAAATATATCACCGATTGCCAGTCTGGGACGATCGCGCTGCGACGAAGTAAACTATGTGGCCGATTACAAACACACATCGAACATGTTTATCGTTATTATATAACCAGCACAGTTAATAAAAAGCTAAACAATGAAAACTTTATTAAGAATCTATTATTTGAAAGCAACAAAAATAATATAACACATTGACTAAAATTAAATAAATACAATTTCGTGACAGAACAGAAGTAGATTTTTTTCAATGATGGTGAATGAAATGGAAATGAATGATTCACGAACAACGGATGTGGTTTACTTTATGAAAAATAAATAAAAAAAAGAATGCATCAATAAAAATATTTAAAGATATATTTTAAAAGACCATTA
Source organism: Epinotia bilunana (assembly GCA_947049275.1). Lineage (NCBI taxonomy): Eukaryota > Metazoa > Arthropoda > Insecta > Lepidoptera > Tortricidae > Epinotia > Epinotia bilunana. The sequence goes on from OX346270.1 coordinate 19,781,697, forward strand.
AAAATACCAAAGTCGTTGGATTTATTGAATTATATTCATTTAAGTAAATTCATTCGTGATTAGTTGTGTGGGAACGCAAAATCCAGTCAAGTCCGCTATTATCACATAGCAACATTACAACATTTCAATTCAATTACAATTCTTGTCAATGGTCGGATGTGGTTCTTGTCTATAACCTCTTTCTTTTCCGTCGTTCTTCGTTTACCGAAACAGAGGTTATAATCATGGTGCGTAAAAATTTATCACAAAAATGACCTTCATACTAGTGCAATTAACTTAATTCTGTAGCAATTTCAAAGAGAGTGCTCGATAAAAACATTATAAAAGTTATTTCAAGGATTTCAGTGCGAAATGTCATACACGCGTCACATATCGCATCGATGGAACATGTGGCTTCAACTTGGTTTTTCTGGTTATATTTTTGCAGACTCGCAAACGCCGTAATGGGGGACGAGCCAAGCACGGCCGCGGCCACGTGAAGGCTGTCCGATGCACAAACTGCGCGCGGTGCGTGCCCAAGGATAAGGCCATCAAGAAGTTCGTGATCAGAAATATCGTCGAGGCGGCTGCCGTGAGAGATATCAATGAAGCCTCAGTATACAACTGTAAGTTTAGATGATTTTATGATACCTATCATATTTAAATCCTTGAGCTAAATATACGGCTAGTAATTGGTGGCGGCAACCTAATACAGAATATTTTTTTAAGGTATCATACAGCATCACAGCATGGCTGGATAAGGCCTTGTTTTCTAATGAGTTGCTTTATGGTGCTTCTAAACGGGCCACGTTTTCCTGCAATTTCTGGCCGGCAACTATTGCTGTCTTGTGCTGACTTTGTACGCTAGAGTAAGATGCACATACTTGTCGTTCACACATTGCCGTAAAAATGTTGCCCATTTAGAAGCCTCATTATGTGATTATGAGTCCTGTTATTCTAATCATTTATAAACAGACTGCAAGCAACTACATCTCACTGGGAATAATCTCAATCAGATTAGATAATCGAAATAAGGTTCACAGCTTGGTGTGTAGTTGGTAGTGAACCTGCCTATGAAGCTAGTCATCCCGGGTTTGAATTCTGGTAATGGAAATACTATACTGTCCCATTTTAATGTATGATGAGATATGCTGGGCCCAAAAAAAGTTAGTTTCTGCATCACCCCACTCATTGTTGACTAATTAGCCCTTTCAAACTGGAAAAAACATGATCATGGCCCTGCTCATGCAAAATGAAGGCTATTGACAGATGTTTTAAGTTGTCAATTAAATGGAATCCACCCATACAATTGCATTGGCCTGGACTGAGTTTGGAAGTTTCTGAAGAGGTCTATTGAGAAATATAGTTTGAACACCAAACAATTCCATAATACAGAAGCTCTAAACATATGCCATTCTATATAGTATATGTATTTGGACAAGGGAATTCTATTCACATGCTACAGTCCAAACAAGCTTCATGGTTTTTGACATATGAGGTGTCGTTGGATTCCTCAGAATCGCGTGAGTGACATAGGCTATAATATAATAATTTAAAACAAGCAGTAGGGTTTTTTGAAAAAAAATTGATTGCATTTGTTGCTGTTGGATAAAGGTGACCCTAGTATACCTTCTTGACTCGGCTTTGTTACATGGTTTACAGATTACACAGCAATGTAGCAGTCATTCTAGCAATCAATAGATTATTTACTTTATGGTTGACCATTCAATTGGACAATGATAAATATGAGAACTTAGGCATCATTCACACAAGCTCTTTAACACACTTTTATAATATGCACCACATGTTAGCCTCAAATAGCCTCCCGTTCACTAGTCAAACCCCTGACACCTGAGGGCCTACCGCGAAACGAAAACGAAGTTCGTTCGTTTAACTCCCTCTTGCTCATTTGAGGGACAGGTGAGAGATACACGAAGGAGCTTCGTTTTTGTTTCGCGTTAGGGCCGCTGTGCGGACGATACTATAGTCCGACAACTTCACTCAGTCCCTGCCTGCTTGCACGCGGACGAGCGGGAGAAGCCAGACGCCTGCACGCCGCGCGGCGTGAGCTTTCCGGTTACACCCCTCGCGGTCGGACTATAATAGTAGCTAACATCATAGATACAGAATAATCTTTTCAATTCCATACTAACGGAACGTTTTTGACGTTTCATAAAAAGAAGCTGATTTGACTTTAACCCCCGACGCAAAGAAAGGGGTGTTATTATAAGTTTAACGTGTATTTCTGTGTATTTGTCTGTGGTATCGTGGCTCCCAAACGGCTGGACCGATTTGAATGCGGTTTTTTTTATTCGAAAACTGATGTGATCGAGATGGTTCTTAACTACGTTTCAGCAAAATCGGTTCAGCCGTTTTTGAAATATTGATCTTTGAAATGAAAATGTTGGGGGTTTTTCAACTTTTCTAAGTTGTAGTTATGTCAAATACCGTATTATGTGGCACATACTGTGACGTGACCAGTAGGTCGATCACGGAACGCATTTTACGCGCGTCAGGTAGATCTAAATATCAGTTGTATGGGAAAATGTTGTGATAGTTGAGTTGTCCTAACGTGCGTTCGGAAAATTACGTGTTTAGCCCACTGGTATTTGCTAGAATGAGAGCGTAAACTTACTCTAACAAACGGCTGCATTAAAAAAATCCGCTATAAACTTTTTACTAAAAATACCCTTCTTTTCCAGCATTCCAGCTGCCCAAGCTGTACGCGAAGCTCCACTACTGCGTGTCCTGCGCAATCCACAGCAAAGTGGTGCGCAACAGGTCTAAGAAGGACCGCCGCATCCGCACGCCGCCCAAGAGCAACTTCCCGCGCGACATGTCCCGCCCGCAGAATGCGCAGCGGAAGTAGGGAGTTATTTTAATTATAAAAATTAAAAACTGAATGTTTTTTTTATTGTTGGCTACATTTTCCTGAGACTTCTTTTTTTAAAGGCTATTTACACCGCAAGTTGTCACGACTGTATATGGTATAGTTGGAAAGAGACTGCAAACCATTCAATAGTTTCAGTGCCGGAATATGGTTGCCAACCATACTATATTATATACTATTTTACTGTATTTTGGCTCTTTGATAGTAGATACTGTTCTAGACATATATATTATACAAAATTAATATATTATTAGGATCCTTACGAAGTGCTTCAAAATGCCCAGGGGCCGTAGACAAGGTTACAATCGACAAGCGCTAACGCCAATAGAAAATAATAAAATGTAGGGGAATGACAGATGCCAACGAAACACTTTTCGTTAACATCTGTCATTCCCATACATTTTATTAGTTTTCTATTGGCGTTAGCGCTTGTCGATTGTAACCTTGTATAGGATCCCAGGTTTCAATAAAATTATACTAAATTGCAACTTTGCCCAGCCAAGTACTAAATGTTTGTCGGTTTTTTATGAAAAATACTATGGTCTCCCCTAAAAAAAGATTGGGAACCCTGGCCAGGAACCCGGCACTCGATGTGTTAATGGCCTTTTAAAATCCTTTTGAGCAAATGACCGCGCCGTTCGGAAATTAGCTCAGCCACGGGGGCCGCCATTAGAGCGATTGGCGACACGACGGCAATCTTCATTCCGCCCAAGTTATACTGAAATCGCTGTCGCGTCGCCATTCGCCAATCGTCCCACCAGTGCGGCCCTGGCCCAAGTCATGTCTATGGATAAGCAGGGCGTTCGAAGGCGCGAGACGCGGGCTGTCGAGCGAGTATGCAAAGTGACGAGATGGCGGTGGCAAACAAACATGCGGACTGCACACCAGAAGAACCACAGCGCGCTGCCGACCCTTTATTGATCTGAGGAGACAGTAGAGACAAATGCGATCTGCATCCCATTCTCTCAACACAGCGTATCCTCGGGAGCTCTGGCCACCTTACTCCACTCAACCAAGTAGTGATGTTATTATGGCTGCAGTCTTCAGGAATGTGGAGGTGGTAAAATAACACTCGGGCAACGCTATGTGTTATACGTTACATTAGCTTTTGCCCGCGACTTCGTCTGCGGGGACGCCAGATAAAAATAAAAACTATCCTATATTTAACCCAGGCTATAAATTATCTTCTTGCAAAATTTTATCCAAATCGGTTGTGCCGTTTAAAGCGTGATTGAGTAACAAACATCTAAGCATTGAAACTTTCGCATTTATAATATTAGTAGTACCCTTATTAAATAGATTGAGAGGTACATAACTATAAGCCAGGCGAACGCAACCGAAAGATGTTGATTTGTGTATAACTTTTGAGTACATCGATTTGGTATAAGTTTGAGTAAAACGGGTTGATCATGAGTCAGAATGCCATTATTATATTTAATGGCCTTGATGATGACCATTGGGGGGAACAGCAACAGGGTTGAACAAGCTATCAGTAAATTTTGTAGTCTGCGAGGAATGTTTTAATTTTCTTAATGTTTGTCTCGATTCTAACTCTTAGGTGGTCAATTATATTGTGCAATAATATTGAAAAGCTATTTGACGGTGTTAATGCTACTGCGTGAAAGATAGTAGGAATAATAACAGGACATAACACCCTGAACAGACACCTGTACAACATGGGTATCACAGACAGCCCCATGTGCAGAGCCTGTATGGAGGCGGAGGAAACGACCAAACATATTCTACTGGACTGCAAGCAGGTAAAAGCTCCAGACACACTACGGAACGCATTCAGGAACACAAAGGCACTCACCAACTTTCTAGAGGAGCTGGGGTGGTTAGAGTAGCGTTGCATTTCACGCAAAATAGGCACACTGATGGATGTCGGCTTGCGAAAAAAAAGCCCAGTACAACTACTTAACTAACTAACAGTAGTTTGTTTCTTATTATGCTTGTCTTGGGTATAGTTTCAACATTTTAAATTGCTGCTTTTATCGCACGTGTGCAATCCCCGGCTCGTAACTAGAACCAAGATAGCGGCATTCACGCAGGTTGTTGTGCGCATGCGCAGGGCACCGCGCCGCCCCGTCGCTATGGATACACGCGGCCCGCCCCGCCTTTCCCCAGGCAGGACTTGGTTCCTCTATATTCCAGTTTTTAACCCCCGACGATAACAAGGTAGGATCCGAGCCCCCTAAAGCAGAAACTACACCTACAAAATTGGTGGACGGCCAAGCAAGGTCACAGAAAATCTAGTACGGAGTAACCTTGATTTGGCCGGCCGCCGTGCTTCCGGCACGCGTGCACACGGGCAGAAATCACGCAGCGGCCTGCATGCAGTCCGCCGATTTCGTAGGTGTAGCGTCTCCTTAACGGCTGAACCGATTCGATTGCAGTTTTTCTTTGGGTTTGTTGAGATAGTTCTTTGCTATGTTTGTCGAGTGGGAGGTATTTTTTTTGTAACTGTATGAGCTTTGTATCTTGTCTTGTTCGTGTGGTGTATCAAATAAATAAATGAATACAGCCTAAAATTGATAATTGCGCAGGTTCTAGGTGCTGGGTATAACAATAAAATCCGTGGGAAATAACAAGACAAGAAAATGAGCAATAAAATTATATTCAAAGTCCATTTTAGATACAATCGTTGAACACTTACGAATTAAGAAGCTAAGTGCCTATTATAATCCAATAAAATTGTAAAATATATCCAGGGCCCATTTCACAGCAAAAAGTGTCCATTTTATAAGTTCGGCAAGGGCAACACTATGGCTGACCAATAACGACTGGCTACCAGTGCAGTGTTGCCTGTTTTTAAACATTATATTCGTCGACATCAGGCACTATAATTTATACTTTCAAAAACAATTGACGAAACATGATCACTCTTTATTGCATTTCTACATAGCTTAGGACTAGAGGGGTCAGCCTGTATCGTAAAAATCATGAAATTGAAACATATCTTAAGCTAATAAGTCAGCCCATTCTAAGAAGAACTAAACGAAGAAGACTAACTGCAGTTGAATTCAAACTGTAGCACAGACGAAATACTAGTTCCTTACAGTAACAGATACTGCACGTGCCTAGGGCGGGGAAATTCACACTAATATCACTGCTAATGACGCTGCATTTAAGTGTTCTCATCGAAAAGAGACCGTAGTGCAGTTTACACTAAGGTCCTTTTTGAGTATAGCCCTGAGAACGACACTACGCTGTGGCAGAGTCTCCTAATGTCGTTCCGTAGAAGAGTCGGTCGGTTACAGCGTCGTGCCTTTAATTTGCATATTAGTGCTAATCATGAGCGATAAATGGGCGAGTCTTAAAATACCTACCACTACTATTGACTGATCACCAGTGATCGTAACTTTTGGAGCATTTTTGGTGCAGCTTAGTGTTGTCAACGGAATTGGTATAGACAATATCAATCAAAATTGTTAATTAAGGTTAATATTATCGTTATTAACGCTAATTAAGTTTAGGATTGAAATTCTTAATAGCAATTCCGTTAACAACACTACGCTGCACCAAAAATGCTACAAAAGTTACGATTACTGCTGATCAGACTATACGACATGTTGGCTTATCAAGCACTATCGGTACCTATAGTAGAAGAAACTGTCAAGATAACTAAATTCTATAATCAGCGCATTTGTATAGTCCTTAGCTTGCATTTATTTGACAGATTTATTTGTAGTTTCGTTTCTATAAGCAAGATCCTATCCAGAAACCAAATATTACACATTTAACCTAATGAAAACACAACCAAATCTGTATCTCATTTTACGTAGCTGTTTACGTTACACTATATAGTTTATATAAAGGCCACTTGGCATCTGTACAGTCAGCTAAAAATGGTCTACCAATTTTCAACTCTATTCTATTTGCGTGTTAAGGTTCAAAGGTAGACTATTTTATTGGCATACTGTATACTAATATTTAATCTAAAACCTAAAACGGGGAGTGACATCCAGGTGTTATAGAAATGTTTATATTTAAAACTCGTCTCCTAATCAAACACTTAATCTTCTGCACCATTAATTTAGTAACAGAAAATATAATTGTCAAATCAAACATTAACATCATTTTTTTATAGTTACTGTTGAGCTAAGTTAAAAACTTTTATACATAGAATGTATCAATCCCAATAAAAGTTCATGCACACATTCTTTGAAGGGACCTAGTAACTTGTGAAGTTGTTACATAGGTTTGATAGATAGATAATTATAAATAACAGAGTACATACATGTGAATCATAATGATTTTGAAAGAGAATACCTTATATAGACTTATACTTCCATAGACTTTACAGTAACAATTTACAATATGTTAAAATGAAAACTAGAAAATGAATAACATTTGACAGTTTTGTGATGATTAGACCATGTGATAGGCTGAATAAACCACACCATAATTCTCAGGAATATCTATAAAACCATTAAAAAATCTTATTGATTAAGTATTTCACGATTTTAAAAATTTCACAAATTATCTATACGAAACGGGATTTGATTGCGTATTATTTCCGACGAAAATTCTCTGAACAATCATTGCAAGGAATCATGGATGTCACAGTTAGGAGATGGCCCATAAAAATGGTATTCAAAAACCTATATTTGGTGAACTCTATTAATTCAATTACAAATTACGTGAGACCACCACGGCACTAGCTACAAAAAGTTAATTACCCATTTGAAATCATGAAACATCTCAGGTCCCTGATTTAATACAACATTCATAAAATGAAAAATGGACCCACACAAGTCTACCCAATAGCCAATCATTATAATTCACAATACCATAATTAAACTAAAATTCCTCATGTAGGTTTAATCTTGTAGATGGTCTGAGGGAACTTGGGCATGATAGGCTTGTCATTGGTCTCTAGGGCATGCTTCAGGTTCTTTTCAAACACTTTCTTGGCGTCGCAGAAGCCCTGCTTCGTTTTGCCGAAGGAGTTGGGGCCTGCTGATGTTGGAGTTTCTCTGAAAAAAAAATTAAAACGATTTTTTACAACCTAGAATAGGTGTATTTCTAACTGTAATATAAGTTATGTATGTTTGTGTACTCTGAAATCAATTAATTGATTTAAAACTAGCTTGTGTTCACCCCCTACATAAAAACTTACAATGCTCCAATCTCAGTGATTTATCCTCTTTTTATTAGATTAAATTTTATTTAATGTTTTTTTTATTGACTGAATTTTATTTATACTTAATCTACAATTATTTGTAGATTAAGTAAAGTATTAAATGAAAACTGCTGGGCTTTTTTGATTTTCTTCATACTTTCAGCGTCCTAAACATGTTTTTACTAAGTTTTTTCAGTGTTGGGACTACTTTTGACCTAGAGCTTGAAAATCATTTTTTTTTCACAGCATGAACTTCATACTTACAGTTTTTTTGATGCTCCATAAATGCCATAATTGCAAATCAAATAATATTGGAGTTTATAAAATAAGATCAAGGTTTCGCATACACACTTTAATGTACACTATTCCAGACACAAAAGAAATAACAATAGAACCCAATTTGTTTTCATTTCCCCATTCTTTCTAAGTTCTTACTAGAAACAGGGTTCGAAAATATCCGATATTTATGAAAAGTTTGATATATATCCATTTTGTATGAAAGCCATATTATTATTTTATTGTATTATTTATGTATACTATTTGTATATGTGTTACATAAACATAATAAATTATTAAAAAAAAAACAAAAATGATTTTAACGTTTTATTTATTTAGGTACATAAAAATCTTACAATCCGAGAAATTAAACCAAAACATAAAATCTTACATACATTCATACGTATATACATTCACGCCTTTATTCCCAAAAGGGGTTGGCAGAGCACATGAAACTTATATTCCAGCGCCACTTTTAGCATAAATGTGGGTATAAAAGATCGACAAAGATATTGCAGTGATAGGTTGCTAGCCCATCGCCCACAACACACTTCAACCCTGGTCCCTTAGTCGACTTTTATGACACCCACGGGAAGAAAGGGGGTGTGTGTGAAATTCTAACCCGACACCACATGAGGAAAAATCTTACATAAAATCTTATATATCAAAAAATCAACTCAGACATAAAACTTTTTTATTAATTCTAATCTGTCAATGGTTCCAACTTACACTTATTTCTGCATTGACGTATATCATAAAAAATCATTTGATATATATCCTCGAACCCTGACTAGAAAATGAAACTTTTAATGAAAACTCACCTCCCAATATTCCTCATTCTCATCCGGGCCTCCGCAGGCATTTCCTCCGGCTCGTCATCATCATCATCAGCATTGAATACAGATGCAATTGTAGGCTTTGGAGCCGGTGCGTTAGGCTTAGGCTTAGAGCCCAAGTTCATTTTAATGGGCGCTTTAGGTTTCGAAAAGTCAATGCTGATCTTGCTAATGCGGGGCGGAGGGGGTGGCGCAGGGACCTCCTCGTCACTGGAGTCATCCCATTCGGTATGCTTTGGAAGTTTCTTTTCTAGAAATATTAAATAAGAGAGCCATTGAATAAAGAAGATCGAGCTTTGTTAATAAATAAATCAAATAAAAATACCTTTATTTCTGTGAACTAAATGATTATTCTACCTCAGAACCTTCTACAAGGAAAATGATGTGATGAGCTTCCTTATTGTTGCATGTAAAAGATCTCTAAACATCTAGGTACGACATTTACATACCAATCTACAAATTAATACATTGACCATGGGAATTCTTTACATCTCCATTATTTGTTTTGACGCTGGAGAAATACATCTCTTTATTATAGGATAAGTTTATTGCCAAGTATTCAATTAATCAAATTTGAAATTGATCAAGATGTTAAGGACATCATAAAGGATAATTGACAATAGCTTTAGATTTAGCTTGTCTGATAAAAAAAAAAAAACATTTATCAGTAACGAAGCGGTGTGAACTTACTTTCATAACTACTGTCCTCCCGAGACCGTTCCTTGGAATAGCGGCTGCTAGTGCTGCTAGTGGTGGGAGAGCGGCGATGCCTCGGAGACCGCGAACGCGACCTGTCGCGCTCCCGTCCATGCCGCTCCTGCCTAGAATCATCACGCGCGGATCGAGACGACCCTGCCAATGCGAAACACTGGCCAAGATAAATAAAAGTACTTATATGACCCTATTTCTAAAAATGGAGCGTCGATAATCTCTTAAAATGCCATGCCATTCGAATACCTTTGCCGTAGTCGTAACGACCGCTCATTGTTGATTTCACCTTGATAAGCTCGTAGTCGTAGTAAGAATTTCTTGATTTCCTTGTTATCAATCAAAAATTTAAGTTCTTTTGACAGATCGTATTTCAGCCATTTTATAATTTCATAGAGTATATCATAACTAGATTAACTAGAGATAAACTAGCCACAATTAATATGATACTATAATCATGTTAGCCAACACCTAAATGAAAACTATGCACGCTCATGTCGGAACGTGTATAGACCACAGAAAGTGTATTTTTCTTCCCAAAGCATACGGTATGCTATTTCTCGTCCGGATTGTACTAGAGAAGTAACATTTTCCCGAGTACTACTTTTTAATTGCATTACCTCAATGTACTAGAAAGTGTACAATAATAACGGTTTGGACTGCTTATCCTTATTCCGAGGTTTGGACAAATGAAATTTGACATGAAAGGAAATTCTGACATTTATGACACACATATCAATTGTCAATAAACCAATTGAGCAAAATTCTAGGTTACGTGATTTAATATTTAGTTTATTTTTATTTTTAAGGGAAGATAGTATTTAGAAATCATAAATTAAGTCATCAAAATGTCTTTATTGCGCCGTACTCAGCGCTTGCTGAGCTTAACGACTAAATATAAGTCCAGAAACTGCCGGTGTTTGTCGGATGCTACCAAAGTAGATTCAAGGCGAGATAAAATAAAACAGGGACCAGGTTTAAAGGAATTTATCATTGGTGACCCTGAACCGGTTCTCCTAGACCGTCCTCACATACCTTATTTGCCGGAAAATATGAAATTTGCGTCAAAAAGGAAAGTTTATTTCGATGTGTATGGATGTCAAATGAATTTGAATGATACTGAGATTGTTTGGTCTATTTTGAAAAAAGAAGGGTTTGAGAAAACTGAAGTGGAAGAGGATGCTGATATATTCCTGGTAATGACGTGTGCCATCAGAGAAGGGGCAGAGAGTAAGATTTGGCACCGCTTGGATCACTTGAGAGGGTTCAAACGGAGACGGGCGCAGAAGAATAAAGAAAGACCGGTTAAAATTGGTTTACTCGGCTGTATGGCAGAGCGGCTCAAGACCAAGTTGATTGAGAAAGAAAAAGCAGTTGATGTTGGTAATTAACTATAGATGTAATTATTATATTTCTGATTATTTATAGAAAATGAAATAATTCATTTCGAAAGGCCCCTTTCCTTCTTCAGTGAAGAAGGAGGGTGGAGGGTGGTATTAAAACTCCATGGGTTACCAGCCCTTGGTTTCATTATGGGTGCGGAAATAAAGGGTTATGTTTTTGGCCATAATATTTGTAAGTTCAATTATTTTTTTCTTCCAGTGGCCGGGCCTGACAGCTATCGTGACTTACCCCGCCTGCTGGCCCTGACAGAAAGTGGCCAGACAGCTGTGAATGTGCTCCTGTCATTGGACGAGACTTACGCGGATGTGGTGCCTGTGAGGCTGAACCAAGACAGTGTTTCTGCTTTCATGTGAGTTCCTTATGTTAACATATTGTAATATCTGAATCATATATCACTACTGGGTACAGGCCTTCTCTGGGCAAAGCCCCCCCCCCCCCTCCGCGTGCATACACACATCAACAAAATCTCTTATTCTCACAGATACCTCTTATTATTATTATTATTTGTATGTTTTTTCCATATCTCGGGACCATGGGGTCCCGGACTTATGGGAGACATGCATGGGGCCAAAGCCAACAGCGCAGAGGCGCTTTAAAACAGATATAATATAAAGCAAGGGATACACATGGCGGATACCATCTCCGAGCGCACAACATGATACACCCAGTGTTGGTCGTTGCCAGGTGCAAAGACTATTGCAGTGCAACACTGGGCTGCGATGGAAACTAAGGTCATGGGGTATTGGGTTGAATGGTGGGTGTTCTGGAAAATGGGTTATGGGAGGAGACTAGCTGACACCTGCCGTGATAATTAGAGCCGCTTCAGACCGGAATGGCAGCGGCCGGCAGCGGCGCGGTGAGCACTTTCAGTGTTAAATAATTTTAAACTTTATCTACATACTAAAAAGTCCAGTACCGCTTGAAAAGCTCGAAAAGGTCGCACGGTGACGCGAGCAGCCTCGCGGCCGCGCGCGTCTTGGCGTACTGGACTTTTTTAGTATGTAGATAAAATTTAAAATTATTTGACACTGAAAGTCCCACAAACAGTCGCACGCACAGTGCGACAATGGAGCAACACGTCTGAGCGGCTGTGAGGTTGTCGAGAGGAGAGTCTGCGGTGCGCCAGATCCCGGTAATCCGTTCAAGGGCCGCTGGCGTTATGACATTTTACACTTCCAACCTGGAGGATAGGTTCCGCTCTTGCGACTCCACTCTGGCCGGCCGGCTAAGGCAAGCACAGAGGCGAGAGCCCGATCACTCGGGCCCTCTGGAGATTAGGGGTCCGCGGTGTCGCCACTCACCGTCAGCTCGCCAAAACCTGTCCCCACGGGTTTTTTATTATTATTAAGCCTTTTTATAATTTTTTATTCCATATTTCATTTGAAGTTTATATTAAATTTTTATAGTTTATTTATTTCTGTTGAATATGGACCCCTCTTTGGGTGCAGGCCTCCTCCAATCTCTTCCAGTCTTCTCTTTGTCTTCCTATCTCTGTCCAATGTTTGCCAGTTGTGTGGATGATGTCGTCAACCCATTGCTTGTACGGTCTGCCAACATTTCTTTTACCATCTGGCCCTTGCCACATGGTGGTTTCTTGAGTCCATCTTCCATCTGAACTTCGTGTGATATGGCCGGCCCACTGCCACTTTTGTTTGAGGGCGTAAGTGAGAGCGTCAGTAATTTTCGTTCTTTCTCTGATTTTTGTATGCCTTATTTTGCTTATTTTCCGTAGCCTCATCATGCTTCTCTCCACTAACACTCATTAAATTATCGCTTGTGTGATTAAGGTTTTATTTATTTATTATTCCATACAGTTCAATAATGCGCGGTTGCGACAACATGTGCACTTACTGCATAGTGCCGTTCACGCGCGGCCGCGAGCGCTCCCGCCGCGCGCGCACCATCGTAGACGAGGCGAGACTGCTCGCTGACCGAGGCGTCAAAGAGATCACCTTGCTGGGACAGAATGTGAACAGCTATAGGGACGCTAGTGAGGATACTGAGAAGAGCCCTACACATTTAGCTAAAGGTAAGGGAGCTTTGACAGTGAAATGACTTGTAGTGCGCACTGAATGTCGGCCTGTCTTCCATCGTAGACGAGGCAAGACTGCTCACTGACCGAGGCGTCGAATAGACCACGCTGCTGGGACAGAATGTAAACACCTACAGGGACACTTGTGAGGATACTGAGAAGTGCCCAACGCAGTTGGCTAAAGGTAAGGAAGGTTTTTTTCAATCATTCTAGAATGCGCGACAGCCATTCTACAAAGTACCTACCTCAATCGTACTATTTATATCCACTCGGATAGCCAGGCGGCTCTCTTGGCCCTGACCTCTAACGTCACAACGTCGAGACTGGTCGAGAACTGCCGGGATCTACTGAATGACCTGCGCGCTAAAAACAAGGTAATATTATGTTGGGTCCCAGGGCATGCAGGTATCGAGGGAAACGAGAAGGCCGATGAGCTTGCACGAGCGGGGGCGAAGGGGACACACTGTGGACCAGAGCCGTTCTGTGGCATCCCCAAAAGTCTGACCAAGCTCACTCTAAAGACCTATTGTTTTTACAAGAGCATTCAAGCCTGGAGAGCTATACCAGGACTGAAACATTCCAAGGCACTTATAAGACATCAACCAATTAATGGTAAGGGGACACTGTACAGCGTAGTTTAATTAGAGTCTAGATTTAAAATATGTAATTTGTGTACCTACTAATAATAGACATATAAGGATGTAATACTAACAACTTGGATCTCAGTTATCTGAATAAAGAATTGATATTATTATTATTATTATTATAAGAGCCTTTAGCAAAAAGGCGTCTTCTGATGCCTTGGCGCTAAGCAGGAACCGTCTACGCATGTTGGTAAGGGTGCTTACAGGGCATTGTTGCCTAAACAAGCACATGCAAAGGTTGACTATGTGACACAAGGCAGTGCAGATTCTGCCTTGATGCGGAGGAGACGCCTACACACATCCTAACTGATTGCCCCTGCCTCACGCGCAGCCGTAACTCCTTTCTGGGAAAACACATCATGTGCCCGAAGGAGATTAAATTTCTTGAGATCAACAGTATCCTGCAATTCTTCGAGTTTGTAGGACTTGACCAAGAATTGTAGTAAGAGGCGATCACAATAGATCAGCGATGGTCGCAGTGATATAAGGGCTCTCACAGTCAGGAAGCCACTACCAGAATAATAATAATAATAAGGAAGGTTTAAGACTGAAATGACTAATTAGTAATTCTACTACTTACTACTACCTACTACTACTTTTACTACTAAATGGTAAGAGACGTTTATCATGTTTAAGTGGCTTTGGGACCATAGCTCAGTCCTACCACTGCAGCACTGACTTAAAGGCACCCATTACCTGAAGTGTGCACTTGATGTCAGCTTATATGTTCTGTGATTGACGGGACATACACACTTAAAACAACGCCTATACTCCAAAAGGGGGAGGCAGAGCACATATTTTCACTATAGATGAGAACCATGTAATAGAAACTGTAATAATAATTTTAAAAAAAATTGACTAAGGTCCATACGGTTAGTAAAGAATAAAATCTTATAACTAGTCTTAGTATGTCATAAAGACTTAACTAAACAATGACGGCATGCTATTACAAACTGTCCCAGGTTTCAAAACGGTGTACAAGCCGAAGCAAGGCGGGCTGCGGTTCGCGGACCTGCTGGAGCAGGTGTCGGCCGCCGCGCCCGAGACGCGGGTGCGGTTCACCGCCGCGCACCCCAAGGACTTCCCCGACGAGGTGAGCCCTGTTCAACGCGCACAGTTTGGTCTATGAGACGCCATCAGCATCACATTAGCCGAATGACGTCAACTGCTGGACATACGAAAAGGGTGTCACAATTAGTACCGATTTAGTTAAAAATCAGGGATAAATTATTTCTGGTCAGCTTTCTAATCCTATGCGCGCATGGCTCGTGCGGCGCGAAAAGTATCCTTCTAATCCTAATATTAACCTTAATATTAAGTATAAATGTGAAGGAGTTCTCATGGACAAAGTCGAAGGCAAAATGTCTATAATAATAATAAACTATTTATTTCAGGCTTTTAAGGCCCATAACAACAAATAACTTAAAGCCTAAACATACATTCAAAACATAATTATTGAGGCGACTCTGTTGCGTCTACCAGTCCGGTGTAGAAATCGGTAGGTTGCCCCGGAACCGCCGAAACACGACACCCTAGTACTATATAAACTTATATACTTAGTAATTGGTGTGTCTGTTATAATCTTATAACGCCGTTGACCCCATCCCACTTCTTACGGCACGATGATGTAACTTCCAGGTGTTACACGTAATCAACAGCCGCCCCAACATCTGCAAGCTGCTGCACCTGCCGGCGCAGTCGGGCTCCAGCGCCGTGCTCGAGCGCATGCGCCGCGGCTACTCCCGCGAGGCCTACCTGCAGCTAGTCCGGCACGTGACGAGGACCATACCGGGAGGTAGGCTCCAGGTGTTACACGTAATCAACGGCCGCCCCAACATCTGCAAGCTGCTGCAGCTAGTCCGGCACGTGATGAGGACCATACCGGGAGGTAGGCTCTCGGTGTTACACGTAATCAACGGCCGCCCCAACATCTGCAAGTTGCTGCAGTTAGTCCGGCACGTGACGAGGACCATACCGGGAGGTAGGCTCCAGGTGTTGAACGTAAAACTATAAACTTTAATCAGGCTCGGGCTAGAGCAGAATTAACGCGTCCTATACCAGGTGGAGGAGAGGAGTAAGCAGTGCCTCAGAGAGGTACTTGTCCAAGGTTTAACAAGGCGATATTCCAATAACATCCATGTGGAATCTATATGCGGTGGTGCCGTATTTATCCCAATAATCAAATTCATCATCATCATATCAGCCGAAAGACTGCTGGACATAGGTCTCCCCCAAAGAGTGCCCAAGTGACCGGTCCTGCGCCACCCGCACCAGCAGTCATGCATCTAGAGTAACTGTTTCTACCCCTTCAAATTGGTCATCATAAGAGAGCTATAGCACAGTGGAACGTTATCCCGTGCATATTTGGATCGTGCGATCATAACAGGTATCGTGTTCTGATAAGAAAAAAGAAAGAGAATTGTTTTGGACGCGTTTTTTTTTTACTGTTGTATGGAGCAGGTCGCCCCAGTCGGCCAACGTTCCATACAAATGTAAAAAAAACGTAATTTTTTTCCTCTTAGTTTTTTTTTTATCAGGGGCCCTAGACAAGATTACAATCGAGAAGCGCTAACGCCAATAGAAAACTAATAAAATGTATGGGAATGACAGATGTTAACGAAAAGTGTTTCGTCGGCATCTGTCATTCCCCTACATTTTATTATTTTCTATTGGCGTTAGCGCTTGTCGATTGTAACATTGTCTACGGCCCCTGAACACGATACCTGTGTTGCCCTTAAACGGTTTTGCGTTATTTTTGTAACACCCTGTCTGTGGTGCTGTGTTCCTGTTGGTGAGTAAGTTCGTCAGAGCTCGCGAGGAGGTGCTGTGGTAAGAGTCGCATTTGTCCCTAGGTGAAAACAACGAATGCTCAAATCAATAATTTGATGACCTCCGTAGCCTAGTTGGTGGTGACCCTGCCTACGAAGCTGGAGGTCCCGGTAAGGGCATTTATTTGTGTGATGAGCACGAATACTTGTTCCTGAGTCAAGGATGTTTTCTATGTATTTAAGTATCTATTTATCTATATAAGTATGTATACCGTCGTCTAGTTCCCATAGTACAAGCTTTGCGTAGTTTGGGACAAGGTTGATTTGTGTAAGATTGTCCCCAAAATATTTATTTTATTTATTTATTTATTTATAAAGAGCCGACTCTTTGCGCGTATGATTCTTTTGGGTAACAACAAGTTACTCTAGATTCTAGAGTCAGCAACAAACTGATTCTTTTGGTGTTGGTCTAGAGTCAGCAACAAACTGATTCTGTTGGTGTTAGTCTAGAGTGAGCAACAAACTGATTCTTTTGGTGTTAGTCTAGAGTGAGCAACAAACTGATTCTTTTGGTGTTAGTCTAGAGTCAGCAACAGACTGATTCTGTTGGTGTTAGTCTAGAGTGAGCAACAAACTGATTCTGTTGGTTTTAGTCTAGAGTGAGCAACAAACTGATTCTGTTGGTGTTAGTCTAGAGTGAGCAACAAACTGATTCTGTTGGTGTTAGTCTAGAGTGAGCAACAAACTGATTCTTTTGGTGTTAGTCTAGAGTCAGCAACAAACTGATTCTGTTGGTGTTAGTCTAGAGTGAGCAACAAACTGATTCTGTTGGTGTTAGTCTAGAGTGAGCAACAAACTGATTCTTTTGGTGTTAGTCTAGAGTCAGCAACAGACTGATTCTGTTGGTGTTAGTCTAGAGTGAGCAACAAACTGATTCTGTTGGTGTTAGTCTAGAGTGAGCAACAAACTGATTCTTTTGGTGTTACTCTAGAGTCAGCAACAGGCTGATTCTTTTGGTGTTAGTCTAGAGTGAACAACAAACTCGTGAGTCTACTGTATTCGCAAACGTCTATACGTGTCTGCTTGCTTGCCATCGTCAAAAAATGTCTAACATATTTGTGTGACATTCCAGTGGGACTGTCCACCGACATGATCTGCGGTTTCTGCGGGGAGACCGAAGCAGACTTCGAAGAAACGATGACGTTGATGCAGCAGGTGGACTACAACATCGCCTTCCTGTTCCCGTACAGCATGCGAGAGGTACGTAATACGGGTGAAAAACTTAAAGAAATCCCCTCTGGCACTTATTATCAAACCGGGCTTTGAATACGGTCGGAGGCGACAGGTTTGCTCGTAGATAGAGGATGAATAGATGGAATCCTAGCGAATGCCCAAAAGTGATAGAGGTAAATTAACCTGACTCAATTGAGAAGGATCAGAGGACTAATTCAGTCAAGGCCACCAATATGTATACACAAAGTCTCAAAAATATGTATGCACACCTTATTTGAATAACCCTTATAAAAATTAATATATATAAATGTATATAAGATAAGATAAAATACATTTATTGTCAAAACTGTGTACATTGTGATAACATGTTATAAAACATACACAGGGTGGAAATAGATTTTGGGTCAGTGACGGCAGCTACCAGATCCCGTGTTGCTAGGCGAAAATGGTCTTAGGAGACCTTCCTTCGATATTAAATTAATGAACATTGGCGTTTACAGATTTTGGAAAAAACATACAGGGTGCGAGAAAATGGTCATTTTAGACAAACTTTTTTTTTTATACCTATCGATCCCATTCCTGTCCAGAATCAAAAGCTTGTATGGGACCAAAAAGAAATTTCCGGCTAGAAAAGCCATAAATCGAGAAAAACTTTACCCATACAATTTGTATGAAAATGAAAAAAGTTTTTTTTACATGTATTTTTGATGTCAATCGATTCCATTTCTATCCAGTATCAATAGTTTCCTTGGAGTCAACTTTCGGTAATCTACAAAAAAGCCAGAAATTAAAAAAAAACTGTTCATACATTTGCTATGTGAACAGATAGACTGAGTTACCTTCGCATTTATAATACTAGAATGGATTGTATTGTATAATATTAGTTTGTTTTTTTCCAGAAAACCGCCGCCCACCGTCGCTACAAAGACGACGTTCCCGACGCTATAAAGAAACACCGCCACCACCGCATGATAGAGCTGTACCGAGCCAAGAGCCAAGCTCTCAACGAGGCAGAGATCGGAAACACACACCTAGTGCTCATAGAGGGCGCTGTAGCTAAAACAGGACAGTTGCTTGGCAGAAACGAGTTTTACATGAAAGTTGTGTTCGATCAGAGTGAGATTTTGACACAAGATAATGGGAATTCAGTGATGAAGCCTGGTGATTTCGTGGCGGTGAGAATAACTGCGGCTAAGTCGTCTGTGTTGAGTGGGGTAGCGATGTATCACACGAGTATAAGTGAGTTTTATAGAGATGTCGGTTGGGGTGACAGACATATGCTTAGAGCGTAGTTTTGTTAATAAATGTAGTTTTAAAAATTATGTACTTTAATTTTTTTTTCATATTACTTAGTGTGCGGTAAATGTTATAATACGCCCTTTACGATAAAGGTGAGTTCACATATTTTCCTAGCGATTTCTACGTAGATTATCTTGACTATAGTAGAATCAGCCTAGTTGTTTTGATTAGCGATCCTGCCTGCGAAATTGACGGTCGCGTGGTCCTGAGTTCAAATCCCTGTAAGGGTAAATATTTCTGTGATGAGTATGGATATTTGTTTCAGTCTTGGAAGATTTATATATGTATATAAGTATTCATATCCATTAAAGATGTCGTCATCGTAACACAATACTTATTTATTATAGGACCACCAACGGATAATACATTTAATTATTACATACATACATATATACATTCACGCCTTTATCCCTAAAAGGGATAGGCAGAGCACATAGAAACTTGTGTTCCAGTACCACTTTTAGCATAAATGTGGGTATAAAAGATCGACAAAATGTGATATCGCAGTGACAGGTTGCTAGCCTATCGCCTACCACACACTTCAACCCTGTTCCCTTACTTACATATGGCTTAAATCAAAAATCTAAGTAAGATGCTTAGACACTTAGGTTGGCAGTTAGATTTGTGTTGGTAGACGGACAGTCCTCAATATTTATTTATAGAACTAAGAGTTCATGTCTGTGTTTTTCTGGGAATTTGGGCTTGCAAGTATTTTTTGCAATATACTTACACTGTCCAGAAGTTTATGTCAGAAATTTCATTTTTGGTACAAGCTTTTATTGCCGACTGTACTTTTCTGTATACCATCATCAACTACTCATTGAGACGATTCTAACGAACCCAAACTCAACGGGGTTACGTCGGTTAAGTACTGAATTCCCATGACCACCATCTGTCTTCATCATCATATCAGCTCGATGGTACCATAATATAGAATTGTCATCCAAACTTTATATCCAAAATTTCAGCTCAATCGGTCACCAATTAAGACTTATCCAGGAATTTGATATTTACTCATTTAATACCTACATTTTGTCCGTTATACTATTCTGCCTGTAGGGTAATTGCGTTACTTTTTCATCAAACGTCAGGAGTTAACGGACGGGAAGCAAGAAAAACTGTTTGTTACAATTCGTACCGGTATGTTCGTCTGGTAGATAACAGGAACATACATGTTCCAATATACCTTTAATATCAAGAAATAAAAATAACATACTAGTTGTGACGCTTCAAAAGTGCATTTTATTAGAATCAATCAGTACAAAATTACAAAATAAATATGTCAATTTACATGAAAACAAACTCACCTTAATCTATGTTACGTATTTACTTCAAAATCGGCTATTTACATACCATTTGCAAGAAAAACATCACTACATACATTCTCTCATACATGGCATCAAAGTTGTAATTCTATTTGTACTTAGTCTTAATCTTTTCTCCGTGTCCATATGAT
The DNA here is from genome assembly GCA_947049275.1 of Epinotia bilunana. NCBI lineage: Eukaryota > Metazoa > Arthropoda > Insecta > Lepidoptera > Tortricidae > Epinotia > Epinotia bilunana. Next base: position 19,802,347 of record OX346270.1, read on the forward strand.
GACAGAATGACGGACAGTCACTATATATAATAGACATGTCATGTGTATCCTCGGCCGCCCAGCAGACAAAAATGTTAACATTTAAATTTGAACCATACATTTTATTAAACGAAAGAAATGCCACTCTAAGTGTGTCATGTAAGGTCTATATTCCATTAAAAATTATTGTACATTCTGTTGGACACTGGGCGGCAAGAGGGTATGACAGTAAAAATAAAATATATTGGTTTCATACAATTTTAATGTGTTTCACTGAATTTAAATTAAATGACTGTTGTATTTCACAACTTTCGACATGGTTGTATGTTATTTTTTATTCATTATTTTATTACAAAAATAGGTGTCGTTGTGATTTACAGTTACATATTATATATATTTATTGACCGTGCTTAATCTAACGTCTAATTATCTACGTGGCAATACAATATTTGTACTCGAATATTCTACAGGCAATTACTTATCAAGTATTTTCTTGTTCAAACTATCACAATATCTGTGCACCGTGTGACGTTATATAGGCGCTCTGGGTGAGGTGGGAAGCGCACTGCGTGCGTGGGTAGGTAAATGAGGAAGCGGGGCGGGTTGCATTGTGGGGAGATGCACCGATATTGTGACCGGGGGTAGGAAGGAGTATGGCTTAGATTTCCATTTAGTGATTACTTTATTCAGTCTATTGTCATGTTTGTTGTATTAACTTATGTCAATGATTTGGCCAAAGTTTTAGTCAGTGTCTAAAGTCATAGTGAAAACGTTATAATGATAAAACCATTCCTAATTATAATTGCGGCTCTAAAGCCAGTGTGAACCAAATCAGAGGGAAACACGACACACACGGGTACTTGGGTAAACTGTATCCAATGAAAATCGATCAATCAACTATTTCTTCTTGTTATTCAACCTCGATAGCGACGAGATAACTTGGCAGACTTTCTTAGAAAAAAAAATAGAGCAAGGATTCTAACATTCTTAGGAGATGGGCCGTAAAATGGGGTTAGCGATGTCAATAAACCTCTACATTTGGGTGATATAAAACCATAAACATCGCAGTTAAAAAAGTGACCCAGTAGATGTAACTATGTCAACAGGCGATAGAAAAAAGTTGATTGGCTAAAGTACATGTAATAACTAATAACAAGTGTCCGGAATACCATCGTTTAACGGTAAACTGAAGTGCAACCAAATAAGTATGATAGCCAGACAATTCTCCCCTACCTAATCACTATTGTTAAAGCAATCTTAACCCAATATCCATTTCAATAAGGTTCACACCAAGCTAGAAGCCCCGATCGGTATAACAGGTTTCCCATTAGGCACGATGTTGACCCGCTGTCCAGAAAGGTTATCTGATCCGTCGACATGGCCTGACAGACTCGGCGATGGTCCTTGAGAGCTACCGTACACTTTAGTACTGTAACCTGAGTCGTTATGGGACTCCCTGTCTGCTTGGCTCTGAGTTTCTGTCAAATGTGTGTTAATAGCCAGGGATTGAAGCCTGCTGTGTAACAAATTGTGGTCTGGGACAGGCTTTCTAGCCACATATGGATATGCTGGCCGGTTGTCGTAGTAACCGAATTCGTTCTGATTCGCGATTTCCACTTCAGTATTCGGATCCAAATGCTCGCTATAGCAGTGAGGTATTCTCTCCATCTCTCTCATTATGTGGTCCTGCATCATAGCGTCGAACACCCCGGTTTGATGGTGATATAGAGGATTTCTGTTCCTAGGCTGCACTTGGGTTTGAGGTAGACCAGTTTGGTTGTAGTCGTAGTTGTTATACTGAGGAGGCAGGCCATTTTCGACCTCTTTGTATGGGACTTGGTGGTTGGGGCGGTTGGGGATCTCGTGGAAGTAGGCGTCTTTCGGTACTATAGGCCTTAAGTCTGGTGGGTAAGCTTTGTTTTGGTTTACTTGCGGGGCGGGGGATTGTGACTTGGTGGACATGGTCTCGTAGTTGGGTAAAGGGAGAGTTTGAAGCAAGTTGGTGTTCTGCATAGGCCCAGGTTGATTGCTGGTTCTAATTGGATTGTCGTCTTCATCGCTGCTCTCGGAGTTGTTCCCGTTGTCTTTCGGTGGGGTTTGGAAGGTCTTTCTTGTTGGAAAAGGGATGAGGTTATGTAAGCTGAAGCGTTTAGTTTTAGGCGGTTTTTCTTTCAACACAGGTGCTGGTCTGAGTGGTTGCTGAGGCATCTTTAGTATGCCGGGATTTGGGGACACTGGGGGTAGAGGTTCTTCGGTGGGTTTTCTGGTCTGATCAGGGGACTGACACCTCTGTTGTTCCACTTGGGCGACTAACTCTTGAACTGATTTCCTCGGTTCTCTTTCTACGCTACTCTCTTCTCGGACTTGGTAGTTGCTTGGTTGCTTGTGTAGCTTGACGTACCCGTCCTGAGATATGTCTAAAGATTTCGCGTTGTTTCTCATCACCACATGCGACATTTCCTTCTCGAGCATGACTCGCTTTCTTATATCGTCCGCCGTTCTTTGCAAGACTTGGCTCTTCCACGCTGGGGCACCGGGAGACTGATCTCTTTTCCTCTGATCCTCAGAATCACTGGCTTTATACTCTCTGCTGCTGCTAGGTGACTTAGAGATGGACTGACGACTAGGTGAGACGAATCTCTCGTTATACCCTTGGACCTCCATGGAGACTGGTGATTGGGAGACTGATATTTTGTTCGCCTTTACATGTATTTCAGCGGTGACATTGTGTAAGCGGCCCTGATCAGGACTCGGGCCCGACACAGTAGTGTGAGGCGACCTCGACATGCGACTAGGGCCAGCGTCTAATTGATCACTGCTCATGGAGTTCTTTAGGATATACTTCCTTCTAGGAGTCGGAGGCGATCTGGTGTCCAACACTTCAGTGCTTTTTGAAGTCGCCTTATCAGGACGCTCTTTGGGATGACTGTCAAAATGTTCACCGGTTGTATTAAAGCTTTTTATCAATTTATTGACCTTATGCCATTCCTCTGAATGGTCTAAGATTTCTAGACTCCTCGTCCGTTTCATGGGAGGTATGTCCAAGGAGCCTCTAGGACTGTAGTCTAGTCTTCTAACTCTTTCCGATGCTCGGAACATCTGGCCTCTTGTTAGCCAGTGTTCCAGATGTTGATGGCGTTCCTTGCAGAGCGCTCGCTCCGCAGCCACAAACCTCGTCAGCTCCGAAAGCTGTCCTTGCGTCTTCATCTCCAAATCTGTTACCTTTTGATCGATTCTGTCATGGGCCCTGTCTATATGCCGTTTCAAATCCTTCTTATCCTCATTCATCTTCTCTTCCATATGCTTGAAGAACGGCGCGCAATAGCAAGTGTATCCAGCCCCTATTGGACCTTTCTTGATATTCCCCGCTAAATCCAGGAAGTACTGCTCGCCTTTTCTAAGCGGTTCGGTGGGAAGGGAGCTTAGCTTCGGTTTGGGGAAGTATTTCGGGTCCGGATAGTAATGGCATCCGTACGGCGACCATTGCACCTGTCCTGTCTGGGCTGCGGGGGTTTCGAAGTGAACATTCTTCTTCTTCTTTCCGTCTTTAGGTTTCTTTGGAGTATCAGGTTCATCAACAGTTCTCTCTTTGCTTTTGTCTCTGTTATCTTTCTTTTTCTGCTTTGCGACAGGCGTGTTTAAGATGCTAATGATCTCGTTCAAGCCTTTTCTCGTGGCGATGTCGCGTGCGGTTTCCCCCTGGTGGTTCTTCAGCGTCTTATCGCAGCCGGCCTCTAGCAGGATGCGCGTGAGTTTGCGGCGCGCCATGGCGGCGGCGATGTGGAGCGCGGTGTCGCCGTTCTTGTTCTGCGCGGCGACGCGGCAGGACGCGGACAGCAGGATGCGCGCGGCGCCCGCGTGCCCGTAGCGCGCCGCCGTGTGGAGCGCTGTGTCGCCGTACTGGAAATTAAACGACAGTTTGTTAGTTCTGGCCCGTCTTACGAAGCTAGAAGCTAGAAGTTAATACGTATTTTACAAGTCTAAACAAAAGATTCTGCCTACTCTGTCAAAGTGTTGTTTTGTTATAAAAGCCGTTGGTTCTCCATATAAATAAATAATCAGGTCACACAGGTAAAATTACGTCCACCAATAGAAAAATCTAAAAGGCAGTTCTGTCCGGGCTCTATATTTTACGTGTCTTTTTTCTGACTATTCTATTTGACCGAATATGCGAGGGGAATATGCCTATGGTAAGTGTGCCATTGGTGGGCGGTGTTGTGGCCTGCGGGTAACCGTATGTTAAGGCGCCTAGGGTACGTACTCCCGATAACAATGGACCGAGGAGTCTAGAGACAAATGATTCAAATTGTTCTGTAAGTCGGGCGGAACGCCAGCAAGTAACAGCTCCCTGGTTGTATCCGTTCTGCACGGCCAGGACTATTATCACCACGAAAATCGTTCGAGTATTTCCGTCTCTATCGCACTTACGCCACGCGAGTGACAGGGATGCAGATATAGGAACGTTGCGCATGCGCAGCGCGAGTGCACTAGCATCCGTCTATGCTGTGCAATTTTATGGTAAGCATGCTTACTGTTCTATTTGTATACGGTGTCTATTAAGACACACTTGACGACCGGTTTAGCCTAGTTGGTAGTGACCCCGCCTACGAAGTTAGAGGTCCTGGGTTCTAATCCCGGTAAGGGCATTTATTTGAGTGATGAGCACAAATATTTGTTCCTGAGTCTTGGATGTATGGACTAACTGTATGGAAAAAGTTTTCTTTGATTTCTGGGCGTTCTAGTCGTCAAACCTTGGTCGGTCCCAAAAAATATTTTGATCCTTAATAGGAATGGGATCGAATGGCATTAAAAAAAATTCGTCAAAATTGATGATTTTCTCGCTGACTGTACCTTTTTTCAAAAATCTGTGAATGTAGATTGTCATCACTTAAAAAGTTAGGAATGAAATCCCAGTGACATTTTTGCGTGGCGGCAAGGGATCTAGTAGCTGCCCTTACTGCCCCGTTTTAACTTTCCACTCTCTATACGTATATTTATCGTCGTCTTGTACCCATAGTACAAGTTTTGCTTAGTTGGGAGGGTTAAAAAGTGTGGTGTTTAGCGTGCATGATATTGATAACTGAGACATCTCACATTATTCTGTAGATCCGGCGGCGCGCCCGCCAACAGCAGCTCCCTGCTGGACTGGTTGTGGCCGTTCTGCGCGGCCAGGTGCAGCGGCGCGAAGCCGCCGGCGTTGCGCGCGCGCAGCTCGGCGCGCGCCGCGAGCTGCGCCACGCAGCGCGCGTAGCCCTTCCAGGCGGCTTCGTGGATCGCTGTGTTGCCGTGCTGGAAAATAATTCAAAAACGATCCGTAAAAGGGTGTACAATCCGGAATTGGTTCGGCAAATATCACGTAGGGTAAATCGCCAATAACTAGCCACCGTTCAATAACTGGCCACATCATACTAGAAGGAGGCCAGAAAATTTCTAAAAACGCTTCACGTAATTTTGGACGCCCCCAAGTACCAAAAATGTAAATTTTGACCGAAACTTATATTAAACGGTATGATGCAGATACTAATAATAAGTTTCGGTAATGTTCGGGTGGATGTAAGCGGGTACCGTACCCTATAGATGCTCGCGACTCTGACTTACCACGAGGTCCTGCTTGTTGGGGTCGGCGCCGTGTTGCAGCAACAGTTGCACCACCTCCACGTGGCCGTCGGCCGCCGCACGCTGCAACGCGCTGCACCCATTCTGTAACGATACAACAACTCTTACAATCGATGCTTTTTTTATACAAAGACGGTGGCAAACAAGCGTTCGGCCCGCCATAAACGCATGCAACTACAAAGGAGTAACATGGGCGTTGCCGACCCTTGATATGTTTGAGGATTCGCCGTGTTGACAGCTGAAGGAACAAATTCCCTCGCTCTCAACACAACGCATCCTCGAGAGCTCTGGCGACCTTGCTCACCTCCAGGAACACAATACTACAGAGCAAGTAGTATTGTTATTATGGCTGTGGTCTTCTGCAAGGCGGAGGTACTTCCCCAGTTGGGCTGCTCCACATTCGAGCGGGATGATATTTCGCTGTGCCCTACCTCAGCACCTAAAGTTATAAATGGGCTTATGCTGGGCTAACTTATAAATGGGCTGATGATGATATGAGCGTTTCTCAAAAATAATGCCACTACATTTTTTCGGAGATTTTCTGCAACTTTTATGTTAATTCTATTCAAAATCACGATGTCTTTCCATCCTAGAGAAAAAAAATGTCGCAAAATGTCCATACATTTTGAACTTTCCTATTGTGTTACCACCCTACTAGGTATAAGGTAAATGGTAACACAATAGGAAAAATATCTTTGGGACAATTTTTTGTCCTACCAGGGTCGAAAGAGCTCCTGATTCTGAGTGGAAATAGTTAACAAAAAATTCTAGAAGTACAATGAATAATAGTGGCATTTTTTAAAAAAATGCTCATATAAGTTACGCCAATAAAGAATAGAATCACAAACCGCGGCATGTACCGTCGCCATCAGATATATCGGAGCGGTCAAAGTTCTCACAAATATCTGAACACGTCTCTATATTGTCGAGGCATTAGATACGTGCTCAGATATTTGTGAGCACTTTGGCCGCTCCGATATATATCAGATGGCGACTGTACAGTCGAGTTCGAAAATATATGCACGGACAAAGTGATCAAAAATATGTGAACGTCTTTATTGTTACAGGCATAAGATTGCTCAGATAATTTTGAACTTCTAGAAACGTACATATTATATTTATGAACTCGACTGTAATATGAATGACACACACTACACACTATGACTATGAGTACAGTAGCACTATTTTAAAGCAGCACTATGGTGTGAGCGAAAAGGCGCGACTGTGGGGGCCATTTACTTAATATTGTATTCCCTATTGCCTCCACTTTATAAATACTCTTTAGATACTTACTACAGACTTTAATAAAATAAATCAATCTCCCGAATAGGGTACCGGTAAAACAGTTGGTTAAAATGTTACGACTGACCGCGTAGGGAAAAACCCGGATAGATGCTCCACTTTTTGAAATTACTTTATATTTCTTTGTAGTGTACAAAAAGCAAATTTCTTTATTTGTAAAACGGGTAGGTACTTTGGTTTATTATCTTCAAATTTACGAAAGGAATAAACATTATCTTTAATATTATCCAGAGTATTGGCGATTTTTGCGGACATCTAAATTTTGGGACAACTATCCCATATAGGGGATAGTAGCCTAATCCATGTAAATTACGTTTACGATAGATGCCCCGTCGAGAAAGAGGACATTGATCCCGCAAACACTTTGATCGCACCATTTGCATCCTAGTTATAGTTGCCGAGTCTCTCGATAGATAAATAAAATAATATGTTTCATTCGTGAAACTACAGTTATTGCAATCGAGGCAACTATACCCCTGGGGCAACTATCTGGGTTTTACCCTATGCCAGAAGGTCGCTGGATCGAATCCAGCTCGAATAAATATTAAAAAAATACACTTTCATTTGAAATTTATAATTGCCGTCAGCAGACGTTACCTACTGCATACAAAACTAAATAGTGTAATCACTTTTAGGAACTTTCGATACATTTGAACATCTCATTATTGCTAAGGGCCGGTTCTTTCAAACCGTCGGTAACCGTAAGTTACATCATCCTTCAATCAGTAAAAAAAAAACAATCCTCCTAGAGTTATGACTTCCCGGTTGGGCTCTTCGGTAAGGAGCCAGCCCCCCTATTCTGTAACTTGTTTTAAGCTCACCTCAACGCTCACCCACAAATATATCTTGACACCGCGATGCGTAGTAACCAAGCGTAGGTAGAGGTCTAGTTTCGTGACGGGTGCCCGGCGGGGTGAGCCGCATTAACGCTTAGCGAATAACAGCCCTGGGGTCCGCTTTGGCAATAGTAATCGTAAGTAACGTACGGAAAAAATCGTTTGTTGTATGGGAGGTTTGAGACTAGCAATGATTAAATGATTATGATAATGATTATGACTATGGGATGAGAGCTCCCGCCGCCATATTTAACGTTTGCAACAACTAAGAACTCCTAAATTCCAGGCTGTAGTACCTAACAACAGGAATAAAGAAAAATCCTTTAGGTTGGTATTAGGTTTTTCAGAGATGGTTTTCGGAATTATGAAATTTGGAAAAAAATGTTTTTGGCCAATTTTTTTCTGAATTAGGTATGTAGTCTACCCCCTAAGTACGCGTACAATTTTATACAGTAAAAATGGCATAGCATAAACTTAGAATATCCATGTTTCCCTGCTTCATTAAGTTTATTGCCGAGTCTAACAGCTATTTATAAACGTAATACTGGGAACTTCTCAACTTACAACAAGCGATGAACTAGAAAACTAGTTATTAAAGTTATTACATGTGCGTTCACGTTGATGATAATTGAGTCTTAGTAAAAAGTTAACGGCAACTGGTCGTTCGTTTCATGTATTATATATGAACATGGCTGACAAAGTAAATTAAAAAACTAATTACCGTAATATGCGCTCAGGTAAAAAGTTATTGAGGATTTTTCAGTTAAGGGCAATTAACAACAAGGCGTAACTTTTGAAGCGGACTTTCGTTCTCTCTCGTTCACGACTGGTGGCTAGTTGGATTGGGGATTGGGACCTTCTCACGGTAAAATCAAATAAAGGTTCTTTAGGAGTAGGAATTACTACAGTGATTAAGTAGTTATCACATTCGGACTAACATGAAACAAATTGGTACGCGAAGTGGTTTTCCACCGGCGAGGCGAGGCGGGGCGTGGATGGGCGAGAATTGAAATACGTATGGGACTTACTACCTATTTGCACTGACCGCGCGCGCGCGGTGGAAATAGGTAGTAAGTCCCATACTAATTTCAATTCTCGCCCATCCACGCCCCGCCTCGCCTCGCCGGTGGAAAACCACCTTCGGCGGGTTGCAATGGCAATATTTGACGGACCGATTAACCTTTAAAATGGCGATGGCAGTCATTCCATACAGACCTGTCAAACTTCCCATATTTATTACCTTAATGGACTTGCATCAAACCGTCTGTAAACTTAACCGGTGTTCGTTAAAATCTGAATCTATGGAAAGTTTGTCAAATTTCTATGGGATGACAGCTGCCGGCGCCACTTAATGTTGATCGGTCCGTAATTGTAAGTTGGCACAACCCGCCCTTAAACGGGCGTAACCTACGATTACTAACGATTTCCTCCTCCACCATGCAGACATGTCGTGACAGGGCTTTCCCTGGCAAGCTTCTCCAAAAATATCTGGACGTATTCAACCAGCACTAACATTGAATCAAGAAAACTGTCAATATTTATACCTACCAAATCGAGTTCTTCCAAGTTAAAAAGCCTGCTGTACCTGATATTATGGTGACACTATAATTATGTAGTATCTATAGATAGAACCGAGGTGTTCAGATATTTATGAGAACCTGCTTCTCTACTAAGTCTTCTACAAAAAGGAGGTCCCCATTTTTTACCTAATATTATTCGTTGTACTCGATTATACGTCTTTGCCTCATACTTTTTATTTTATTTACAAAACACCCTCCTTATAAAGTGTCTTATTAGTTTAATCAATATACTTAGACATCCCGCTCTCAAAGTAAAATGCCGTCTTCCCATTAAAATATACTGGCTTTCATTTAGAAGATTTGCAGTCGCAATAATTGGCTATTAAATCGGTCAATTCTACATCCAACTTGCGTATACCGAATATATCAATGACTTCATTTGAAATTAATACGATTTTAGAAGATCTTGGCCTTTATTAACACGTAATTAGGTTTAGAATACGTTGACAAGTTTGCTGGTAGCAGTAAAGTACGTCGATTCTTAGCTCCTGAGCATTATTTAGTGCTATAGTTGCGTTTGCGCATGTCATGTCGTATATGGTTGGATTAAGTCCGCTCATTCAGAGTAATGGTGCGATAAATATAGTTCTTATCTATGGCATCGTTGTCTATGCGTCTGTCTGCGTCCGCCATGGTATGGTTCAGAATAATGTAGCCGACTTTTTATGAAGCTTGTCTATGAAATCGGAACCTTCTAGCTTGGACGTTAGAGTTGCTTTTTGAACTACCTACTTTGATGCAATTTAACCAACTCAAATAACGTCAAGTATAACTAAGTACGTCGTTTTAATATGGCGACGGAGAACATGGGAACGTATGGGGACATGGGACAAGCGTATTGCATACGTCCCGGGAAAGGATAGGAATATAATACTTATTGCCCGCATTCGCCAAGGCTGTGAAATTTTGTATAGCAAAGTGATTAACGGGTTCTAAGCGCGATTCATTCAAAATTCGAAGTTCATTGTCCAGGCCAATATCAAACATGTAGTTACAAATATAGTTTGTAATCAACTCTATAGATAATTACTCAATATACCTGTTCTCAACATACAATATACCTATACAATATACAATATACCTATACCTATATACTCAATATACCTGTTCTCAACATACAATATACCTATACAATATACAATATACCTATACCTATATACTCAATATACCTGTTCTCAACATACAATATACCTATACAATATACCTATACCTATATACTCAATATACCTGTTCTCAACATACAATATCGCTTTATTTATTTATCATGTGGCAAAACAGATTATTATATCGCATTACAACATTTTTACATGAAAAAATATTAATAGGACTGGAAAAACAGTGCTCAAATGGCCGCAGTCAGTGCCGCATCAGTGCCGCATAAACAGTACCCTGGCAAAACCGTCATTTAATTTTATATCTTATCTTAGAAGCAGGCGGAGTCACGGGACAGATTATGTTTATACGTTTCTACTCGTAGTATAAAAAGTATCGTTATTTCCACTTTCGCGACTACTTAGTGGAGTAGTCAATTCCATAAATATTAGGTACACATTTTATTAACAATACTAGCTGTTGCCCGCGACTTCGTCCGCGGAGAACTTGTTACCGTCTTAGAAAAATGATTGCTATTAAATGATTATAGGCGGAATCTTAATTATCGCTGCCCTTGAAAAGTTCTACCATCTTAAGGGATAATTTCCGAGATAAAAACTATCCTATATCCTCAAATTAGGGTCTCAAATTATCTGTACGGAAAATTTCATCTAAATCCGTTCAGGGATTAAGCGTAAAAGGTAACAGTGCGATGAGTTCATTAGTTTAAATTGAAAACTCTGTTTTTACACATATAAATATCTTAAAAATCATCAACAGACGTTTCAGCTTAAATTGTATATTTTTCATAATGTGTTAAAGAAACCTACATGACTGAAAATAGTTTTGAAAGCAAACGTAATCTAATGCTAAAAGACGTAGAACTTTCCATCTCCATCCGCCGTCCCCATTTAACTGTGTTAGAGAATAATATTATTCCGATTAGCAAAAAAAATATTAAATTAACTAAATAATCCGCACCTACTTACTACTACTACTTACCTACCTTTCGGTTCTGGGAGCATCCCAGTTCTAACCTACCCTAGCCTACATTTCTGGTAGCTGTTCGGTTCTGTAAGTGTCGTGGTTCTAACTTAACCTAACCTACTTTTCTGCTAGCAGTCGGATTATGTATGACCATACTTCCAACCCTTTAAACCTCCGTAGAGATACATTTTAAGAAACGCTGTAATTCGTTTCCTAGTTTTTAACCGAAGTTACAGATCCCTTACTTTAAAATTGTCTTGTTCCTCTTACAAACATCCCACTTCCCCGTACAAAAATCCCCCCATTTAGGGGATGAATGTGTCCCCCTTATGGAATCAATTTAAAACAGTCTAAAGCAGAAGTTACAAATCCCTTACTTTAAAAATTTTTTGCTCTCCATAAAAACTTTGAACCCCCTTTAACCCCATAGGGAATGAATTTCAAAAAACTCTGAAATCAGTTTTGTAGTCTTTTAACATACAGACCGAAGTTAAAAATCTCTTACTATAACATTTTCTTAGTTTCCATATAACCCCCATTTAACCCCCTTAGGGGTGGAATTTCCTAAAACGCTGAACTTTATTTGTATTCTAATAAGTAATCTGTACAAAGTTTCAAGTCTTTAGCTAAAAATCCAGTGTTCCCCGTACAAAAACTTCAACCTTTTTTAACCCCGTAGGGATAGAATTTTCTTAAGCGCTGAAATTACTTTTTTGTATTTTAATAAGTAATCTTTCTACAAAGTTTCAAGTCTTTAGCTCAAAAAATAAAGATCCCTCCATACAAACATTGCACCCCTATTTAACCCCCTTAGGGGTGGAATTTTCTAAAACGCTGAAAGTACTTTTTGTGTTTTTTAATAAGTAATCTTTCTACAAAGTTTCAAATCTCTAGCTAAAAAAAAAAGTTTCCCCCATCCAAACTTTGCACCCCTATTTAACCCCCTTAGGGGTGGAATTTCCAAAAATCCCGTCTTATCCCTTGCATACGTCATAAAAGTAGTCTCTGGACCAAATTTGAAGTCTCTAGTTCCAGTAGTTTCGGCTGTGCGTTGATGGTAGATCAGGACTTCTTCTTTTATATATTTAGATTAACATCAATTTAAAAGTATTGCCTGTATACATATTTATAGCCACCACAGCACGCCACTTTTAAAACCTGACGCATTATGCAGCAATGCAGTAGTTGTTACAAGTGAAAAACTGTGCACGGTAGCTATTGAATTAATATTAATTTTATTCGAACGCTCGCACCAGGGAAAGTGATATCAAATATCAGTTAAAAATATTCTTTTCCACTTATAACAAGCTCGTTTTTCTCGTGTGGAAGTAAAGCGGATAATAAACCTAAAACCTAAACTAATGGCTCTGTGTGTAGCATTCCTGTCCTATAAGGAAAAAAACGAAAAAGTGACTCCACAAAAAACTATTTAATTAACGAATCTGCTCACAAAATTTCACGAGGATCGATTAAGTAATGCGACCTGTAAATGCGGACACTGGATGCCGGATAGACAAACGATTTCGCCTCAAACTTGCTCGCTTCGCTCGTTCGTTCGATTAGTTAGTTCAATCGGGCCTTTTTCGAAAGACGACATCCAACGGTAGCATGTATGTATGCATGTAAATATGTACTTTATTGTGCACAAGACACAGGTAAAGAATACAGACAAAAAAAACTTAAATCGGTACAAAGGCGAACTTATCTCTGTAAGGGATCTCTTCCAGTACCAAAGAGGTAGAGGGAGGTGAGGTAGGAGGTAGGAGGTAGGGGAGTGGTAGTTTAGCCTATTCTAACGAAGTTCCTCCATGAGGTTTATCAATGCCTTGACATTCCGTACTACTTCGTGCAGGGCGTTTTCCAGTTTATTTTTACCTGCTTACAATAGTTACAATCCAGTAAGTATAATATGTTTTGTCTCTATGCATGCTGTCTGATGAGAGCGACGGAAGATCATAGAATTTAGTCAATCACAATGTGGTAAAGTAATCGTGTTAGGGCTTTTAATAGTCGGCAATAAAAGCTTGACAGAAACTCATTAGTCTGTTAATCGCATCGGAGGATAAAGTGTTACCTTTTGTTTGGAGTCGGTTTGTTGGGTTAGGTTAGGTTACTAACACCCGGTCTTATTAAGATTCGTCGGTAAGTAATGTGAAAAAATGTACTGGGTTACTAAAAGGTCTAACGCTTTAAAATTCCGGCAGGTCGATCACGTAACGAACAGTAAGCGCGTTAAGATAGATCTAAATGTCACTGGGAAAATGACGTTCGAAGTTACGTGATCACCCCTCAGGCCTTACTGAAAAATTCCATTCTTTGGAACTGGTGAATCAAATAAAACAATATGCCTATTTTTAAGATACTAATTAAAGTATGTATGCCACTAAGAATCTCGTTATAATTTTGTTACATATTTATAAGACCGCTTCGGTCTTCCACCACGGGCACGACGGTTATTCAAATTTAATAACTTTTTATTCCCCAGTTACAATTTAAGTTAATTGGCGCCCGCTACTGGGCTACTTTTATAATTGAATCTGTCATAAAAAAGACTGTAAAAATGTCAACGGATCAGTATTTCATGTTAAACTACGCGGTAGTTAAATTGTATGGAGATTAATTAGCTTTAGACGAATAGTGACTATATGGTTCAAATAAAAACGAAAGGTAAATCGGTATTTAACAACTATTTAAAAACTTAGTACAACGTAAAAAAATAGCTATTACATTTAACAATGAAAGTCAATGCTTTGTCTTCTTGTTGTGCCTTCTACATAGAAAAACCGGCCAAGTGCGTGTTGGGCCACGCGCAGTGTAGGGTTCCGTAGTTGCCTGTCTGTCTTAGTTACATCGACGTGCGATGCGGTTGCGTCGGCCGAATTTGTACGAAAATTGGCCTTTTCAATTACACATTAAGTTGGTCGACTATTACTCGGTAAATACTTATGCCTACTTGTTCGTGATAGTTTTCCTTTTAAATTCATTATATGTACTACAACCACGAATTTTTTTACATCCCCAGTAGTAGCCATTTAGCCGGCGGGGGGGGGGGGGGCATGACTCGAACTAAAATTAGGGCTTTAAAGCCCAATATCTCGCAAACGAATTATTGATTTGAAAAATGGTTTCAGAAAACCCACCCATGAGCTATCCAACGATACCCCACACCATGGGTTTGACGAGCAAAAAAAATACATCCCCGCTTTAGGTGTAGGGGAGGTAGGTACCCTAAAAAAAAAAACAAATTGTATTGTACCAACTGTTTTGTTGGCGTGTTTGATTCATATCCCCATGCCGAATCACAGTTTTCTAGTAGTAATGGTTACTGAGCTAAGCCGAAGACGGACATACAGACAGACAGACGGACATGGCGAAACTATAAGGGTTCCTTGTTGACTACGGAACCCTAAAAAGGGAATTCATTCTAGAAAAGCGATTCGTGCATTTATAAGAATAATACATTTTAACCAATACTTACTTGGAAATATATTTTTTATTCATCGGTTAAAACTATCTTAACGGCCAGTTAGCCTAGTGGGTAGTGACGCTGCCTACGAAGCTGAAGGTCCTGGGTTCGAATCCCGGTAAGGACAAATATTTGTGCGATGAGCATGAATATTTGTTTCTGAGTGTCGGATGTTTTTTATGTATTTAGTTATTTATATCTATAAAATATTATATTATTCATATCGTTGCCTAGTAATAAATAACACAAGCCTATTGAGCTTACTATGGGACTAGGTCGATTTGTCTAAGATTGTCCCCTAATATTTATTTATTTATCCATAGGCCATAAAACAATAAAAAATATTCAGTCATTGACCCTAACAACATTGCAAGTTTTATTTATAAACTAAAATATGCTTAGCGCGGCGCCGTTAAAGGGTGACATTTGAGTCACTTCAACTTTTTGCCGCCCTACTTAATTAACACCAATGCGAGAATCCACACGGAAAAAAATGGCGCGAAACCACAGCCATCTTGAATGGTCTGCAAACTTAGCTTTACCAGTAGTTGAGGACTGGTGGCGCCACCGGTCCACTAAATTACTTTGTAGCTGTTTTAGTTTCGCATTCCAGTGATGGCATGTGTAACTTTGTATTTATTGTGTGTTGAATATTATGACATGACAGCTAGTTTTTAGAAAAAAGTTAAAAAGCGAGGGCTGGCTGGTAAAAATCCTTAATCGTAAAGGTACCGTTGACTATTCTATATATATAAACTGCAATTTGACTGTTAAACTAAATCATGTTTGAGAATTTTTAATGAATGGACTCGTCGGTCGATTATTGCCTATATTTGGTAGAAAACTGGGTCGAGGTGTAGCAAAGGGTAATCAGGTAATTCATAGTAATTGTAAACATATTTTTGGAATGTTGGTGTTGCGCGCATACATATTTCAGAAATATTATTAAAAAAAAGACCGGGTTGCACTCCGAGAGTGCCGGCAGAAGTGAAAACAATGACATTGTAACAGTTTTTCCGATCAGCTCACGTGTCCGTCTTTCGAATTTTCAATCTGTCGAATCTTACGGTCACGTGACATTTTACGGTCACGTGGCATCTGACGGTCACGTGACCTGACGCGAGTTTAACATTTTTTCCCCATCACAAAAGCGCACAGCGCCGCTAAAGAAGTTTTCACTTCAAAAACTGGCTGTAGGGTCGCAGTTTATCCTAACACTCCTCCTGGCTTCGCCCGTCGTCGTACCTACACCGACCTGCCTTAGTGATTAGAGTTCTCTACCAGTCAACCTTTGAGCAATTTTTGGAGTGCAATATCTCCTGGTTAGTATTTGCTACACTACACCCCTTCTCTGCAAGATTTCTTTAATGTAAATAGATACCATTAATATTGATGGAATTATTCTAGATTGGGTTAGCACTATGATTTTGTAATGTGTAGGTTACTTATACATAAGAACATCTACATAATTTGAAATACCCAGGGTATGTTGGTTGTACTTGTACCTTAAACTGTTACATATACTTAAGACCTGCTGTGTAGTGTTTAGGTCATTATTAGTAACTTTTTTGGTACAAATATTTATATTATTACGTCGACGGCACCTGCAACCCCAGTTTTATTTAACTACTTAGAAACGTTTAGAAAATCTACATCTCAAAGTTCAAGTTAGCATTAATAAAAAAAAACCGGTCCACTGCGAGTCTGACTCGCGCACCGAGGGTTCCTTTTTTACCCTTTTTTGGTACGGAACCCTAAAAATTATTAACTAACGCGAAACTAAGCTGAATTGCCTAGAAAATGTATTATACCTATTTCTTCTTCTAAGTAAAATATCACTTAGTTTTATCAAGTTTAAACCAACATTAAGTCGTAAAATAAATTAACGTTGTACAACTTTATGCGTTTCTCTAGAACGAGATAATTATAATCTAAATCTACTTAGCATTACAATGAATACCAAACTCAGGGGGTCAGTTTGACTAAACAAATTGGTTTGATATCAAATTAGTGTTACAGAAGTAGCGAACGAATGTTCGTGTAGGCTAGCACGGATTGTTGCTATGTCGCGTCGTATAACACTCATGTCGCGACCTGATGCGAGAAAATCTTCCCTCCTCTTTCTAATTCATACAGCGCGAAAGAAACAGTGGTCGGTGAGAAGCGCGCGACGCGACTAAAAAGCACGTTGTGTACCTTTGCACCGCCATTACAGGACGGCTCGCGTCGAGATAGAGACTATTCGTCTCTTTCTAATTAGAACGCTCAGAAAGAGATGGCTAGTCTATGTCAGCGCGACACAGTTCGCGGGCCGTACGTACTGCTAGTAATAACATTATCCTGAATTTATCATCCTAAATGAGTTAGGAAGCGAAGCTGATTTATGTCATGCTACCGCTGCGCTGCTTTCCGAGGAAGTTTCCGCTATGCAGCCACAAAGTGCTGGAACAATCTGCCTCCGCTAGTTATTTAGGTCCCTAGAGAACATTCAAAGCTTTAGAATTAAAGTTAAAATGCTCATGCACGACCACCAGCTTAGGCAGGAAAATCTGTGCCGTGACACTAGTTTTATATAACCTCTTTTTCACCTGTTTGATATGTTATATTTGCATTGCCATGTACGTTGCCACTAATATGTTAAGCTGTAGTTTATACATTTTATTATTCAGCTATAGTTTATTCTAGTTACTATTCGCATGGTTCAGCTCAGCTCAAGCTCGTTTTCTTTTGTTGTTTATGTTTTGCTTCTAGTTCCCCATTATGGCCACTGCTGGAACTAGCAGCAAAATATTGTGAGTTGCCTTCCGTTCCTTCACCAAATGGACTCGGCGGAAGACCAGTCCGCAGTAAGCTCGATTCTCCATACAAACGTAGTTACGCTCTCATTTTAAAACTACGTGTCGGATTGTAACGAAACTTTGCATGTACAATGACATGCGTAACACGTAGTTTAATGAGAGCGTAACTACGTATGTATGTATGGGAAGGCGAAATTCGGCTTAGGCCGTATATATTTATTTTGCTTTTGCATATGTATTAATTAGTGGGTGGTTTTAGCTGTCACGAATAAATTCAACTTGAATTTCTAATTCAGGAAGGTGTAATCGCATTTAGATTTAGGATCCTTACTACCTAAATGCTATGACACTTTCCTGAATCAGCTTCCCAACTCATCAAGATGCTCAATTCAGGACAGTGTAATACCCGCTTAAGTGAGGGCATATTAACGGACACAAATTTGATTTAAAAACAAACGTTCAGCGACATAGATCCCAAGAGTCATTGTATGGTAAACCTGTTCTCGCGACAGTGCCATTAAACCAAATCAAAGTACACTATGAATGAGATGTATGAATGAAATCCCATGATTTACGATATGTTGAAATGAAAACATAATTATAATTTATGGTCACGCTTACTCTAAACGCCATTTTTTTCTCTCACAATTTCTTACTGATATCACGGAAATAATAAAGTTGCTTTATTCTCCCTCAGGAATATTATAAATTCAAAACTTCGTTGTTAGTGTGTTCTCATATTCCCAGCTAGTTTTATTTTATTATGCAATATGCACTTCTGACCAGACCCCCTAGCATGATTATTTCCACTATATATCTGACATAAATCATTTGCCTCTTTCTACTAAGTGGGTGCAAGAGAGACGTATGCATAAAGTCGATGATGAAGGCGCCGTGCTAGAGCGAATATTTTGCAATAAGAATGTATTCCACTCCATTGTTTGATTTATTCAAATCGTTTTAGTATAAAACAGAATATGCGTGATATTTCCACGGGCATAATGGCCGGTGCCGACCGTTGAAATATGGAAACTACTCGCAATAGTAATAAATCGATAGTTTATCGATATTTCCCTATCACTAAGGACGCGGTAAATTGCGGGTTATGTCCCAAGGTGACATTATGATAGGCACACTATTGCATAAGATCATTTTTGACTATAGGTACTAAATGTACCATCAATTGATGCACCATTGCATACTTTTACATAAAAGGTCTAACATTACCAAGGTACCTTATAAAATAAGATTTTCTGCCAGGGATACTTCCCACTATTTGTTAGAAAAATTACAGTTTTTTGTGTAGAAGAGGTTCTTAGGCTTCATAAACAGTGTTGCAGCATTCTACGATACCTATAATCCATAATATTCACACATAAATAATGATTTTAATATTAAATTATAATTTCATAGTAAACGTACGTAACTATTCTTCTAAAACGTATTCTCTTTTTGGGACTGTTACAAGAAAGAGAACCGGATTTTATGTGAAGTAAGTTTTCAAAATTCAACATAAAAAAATATTTTATTTTGTTCAACATAAGTTACAATGTTGCAAGTATTGTTGGTATACAAAATATAAGACCTCTATGTTTTACCCACAAAGTAAGTGTACAAAATACTCCTTCAACCAGCAACTTGTTAATATTCAAACTGAGAATGTAATGATCAATCAAATTACGGTTAATTTCGCATGATCATGACAAGTGATCGTAACTTTTGTAGCATTTTTGGTGCAGCGTAGTGTTGTTACGCACTACGCTGCACCAACGCTACGCTAAGATGACTAATCATGACACGCCAATGGTTTTTTTCTTTAAATAATCGTGAGAAAGCGTTGACACTGTATTTTATTTTGTACTTTATTTACTGCCCTTACAATTGCAGAGATTGCCATATACACGTTGAAAGATATAAACAAAATAATCAATATTTGGGGACAATCTCACAAATATCGACCTAGTCCCATACGAAGAAAGTACTATGGGTACTAGGCGCCGATATACATACTTATGTAGGGACAGTTTGGCAACGTCAGCTCATATTCAAGTGCAAGCGTACCTAAGTATGAGCTGACTAAGCAGGAATGAATGCACGAGGCAACGGGCCACGGAACGCCAGTCCCATTGTAACCGCGTTCAGATCTAGTACCTATTGTAAAAGTGTTATCCGTGTAATATATTGAAACCTTGAAATATACTTGTGATTGACATTGACTCTTATTATTTATCTCATAGGTCACCATCCTAAACTTATATAGATAAATAAATACATAAATACATAGAAAACACCCATGACTCAGGAACAAAAAGCTCGCAAGGCTCCCACATTAATGCCCTTACTGGGATTCGAACCCAGGACCTCTAGCTTAGTAGGCAGGGTCACTACCAACTAGGCCAAATTAACCGTTAATATAATGTAGCTCCGGTCATTGTGGCACTCTTTGGGGGAGGCCTATGTCCAGCAGTGGACGTCTTTCGGCTGATATGATGATGATGATGATGATAATGTATCTCCCGGCGTTACCGCAACACATTCTCAGGAGCTCTCTACTCGCCACGAGACATACGACACTAGGTTGATAAGGTCCAACATATAGTCTGTTCTTTTAGGTATTTAAAAGAATGTAAACAAACAAAACCACGTGACTTGGTCATTCAGCCAATAAGATAATACCATAGATAGAAAATGTTGCTATTCACAGCAATCTTATCTAATCTTATTGGCTGAATGACCAAGTCACGTGGTTTTGTTTGTTTATATTCTTTTAAATACCTAAACGAACAGACGATAGTATGGTAGGGTCATTTCGCCGGTTAGCGGCCACCTAATTTTATGTGCCGGTTGGCGACCACTTAGCTGAGTTGGTGAACTGAAAGGATATTTCCTCGGTTTTTTAGTAGATTTCTATTCTAAAACAACAACAAAAATGCATGTACAACTAATTGTCTCAATAGGGTCTGTAGAATTGATGTGATTCAATAGAAAAAACCTTCTCCTTCAGGTGGTCGCTAACCGAAAGTGGTCGCGTAACCAGCGTAATGACCCTACGACTACACAATACTATTTCTTACTAGTCTTGCTGCTTCACAACGACTATCGCTTACATGCGATGCGTTTTCTATACAACGACATTAATGCTTTAGTGAATATTATATTCTACATTTAAGTATCTCTTCTTAATAGAGATTCTCAATTAGTTTAATGCAATAAATCTAATTAAATTCAAGTTTATCTAAACATTAATGCCAAACACCGTGTAGCGTTAAAAAAACACTTACGATTTCAACAAATAACTGGCCGATAGGAAAACGCCATAAAATACTAATTAGAAGTGACAAAATAAACCATGAAGATTTGTAGGTATACCTACATCCCAATTTCTTATTGCTGTTCATAACGTTCAATTGATTTCTTATCACGCTAGTAATAAGGCTTTTAATCGGAGGTTTTTAACTGTTCGGTAAGCAAATTAGTGCAGTCGTACAAAGCTAACTATGCGCTTATTTATTGTGGCATGGGTTCTAATGTTGATAGCAGTTAGGGTCGGATTTGAATGATTGATAGTAGTAGGTATGATGTTTTTTATACATAAAAGTTTTTAAATGAAAGATGCGCTCATTGCATCATGCATAAGTAAAACGTTTTTAACCGACTTCAAAAAGGGAGGTGGTTCTCAATTAATCGGAATCTTTTTATGTATGTATGTTCCCCGATTACTCGAAGACGCCTGGGCCGATTTGGAAAATTCTTTTTTTGATTGAAAGGGTATCCTTCCCAGGTGGTCCCGTGGGCATCGGGTCAGGAATCACGATCGGGTCCTGGACATATCGATGGATCTCTTCAAATAAGGCAAAGTACTGAATTGAAGTCGGTTAAAACTTTGTTTTTAAAGTAAATTATTGAAAACAGGGTAATATTACAATGACAGACTGAGGTGGTAGATTTATTTTACATTTCATGTATCTCAGGTAAAATGCGATGCCAAACTGCCCCTTAAATTAACAATAATCGTGTTGGATGGCCCACTGTTATTTAAATACTGTCAAGGTATCAAAACTATCAAATCCCATCGATCAATCGCACCTGCCTTAGACAAGTCTTGAATACATTAAAGGCTTACTCGAATACTTAAAGCCGTCGGATCAGCTAGCGGAGCTGTCATTCTCTTTTTTGACACGGTTGCTGTCTATTTTGTTGTGCTTAGAATAATACATTCCTATCAGAATAAAGGAGAATGCCCAAATAATGCCTGGAATGTGCAGATGTCCAATATTAAAAAAAGTCATAATTGAATATGACTAAACATATTAAATAGAAGTCTGGGAAACTCCAAAGTAAGAAACACGAATTTAATTTACTTAATGTCAGTTATCATCTTGTGTATACTATTAACACGAATTAATTAGTATATTACTAAAGTAACGAACATCTCACATTTTTTTATATAGAAGACAGCGTCATCTCACATTAGAACATTTAACATTGACATAGATCTTAGCGCCATCTTGTAGTTTTTATGTCAACATAACCTCTTTCATAGTAAACAATTTTTGAACGAGTTTTCGAAACCTGAAATAAACAAATTAAACATATTTTAATGTATGGCTGGGTCTTGCAAAAATCATGGGCATAACCGGTCTAATCTCAACAATAGGGTTGGAGGGTCAGATGGCAGTCGCTTTTTTATCTTGGTTGCATCCTGCGGGCCCAAGATGTTTGCCATTTTACCACTTATCGTTGTGGATAAGACATCCTTCACTCTCGCACTCGCATTTGTCGGAACGGGACGGATGTCTTATCCACAGCGATAAGTAATGATGGCAACTATGCTACGTCCGCTGAAGATTACAGTTGGCTAACTAATGTCAACAATTGATATGCACGTTTTTGCTGAAGTTTTCAACCCCCCATCGGCCTCTATAGCTCAGCTTAACCATTCTCCCTCCCTTTTGGAGACTCATGTTCAATATTATTATTTTTTTAATTTCCGTTGCACACTAATGTTTGACCATGTTTAAAAGACGTCCAACCAATAAACAACTTTGTAACAAAGCCATAAGAATCACGAACGTCATTTTCGTAGCCTGATTACCATACGAATGCATGGAATATGCAAGGCGTGGCGATTTAGCATTACCATACAATATACGAGCACTGTAATTCAGCCCACGAATGTTAGTTGCACTTAATTTCATTGCCATACAACGCCACAATGTAAGTTTACGGAGAGATATAATAGAACAATCGTTATATAAGGTATGCTTTTTCAGTCGAGTACCACGTTTAGGCCACGAAGCTTGCTGAGTGGCCTAATTAAGGTACGAGACTTAAAAAGCTAATTATATATGTATACAATACTTTTTCTACGAGTCAACTGAACTAATTAAACATACTTGGTATCTATTGAAAAATCTGTTGAAATGAAGTGCAAGAAGTGCCGGCAAACATATGCGTTGATGTTTAATTCATTTTAGTTTAGTAAAGGCGCCACGTGATTGGTCAATTTCATTTTAGTTGTCTCAACAGTTATGAAATGTTGAGTTGGGAGCTCCATAGTAAAAAGTATGTGGACCATGAACAATAAATAATACATAATAAAATAAAGCAATTAAAAAAAAAAAAAAAGCTTTTATTTAATCGCTCAAAAAAGAAGAAAATAAAATTTTCCTTTTAAATTTTAACTATGAACTTACAACCTCATTACTGTTAAAACATTAAGGTCGACGAGTACATAAAAACAATTAGGTACTCTACTTTTCCACTTAAGGGTGAAAAAAAACGCTCTTTCAAAACAACTAGACAATTTAAGATGATGGATTGAGCCTACAGATTACAGCATCTTCGGACAAGCTAGTTACTGGCCGCTAAATCATTGCAACAATCTTGATGAAAAAAAAACTCGTTTGTCATTTTACGCGGCGATAATTAATTTTTATAATCCTGATGCGGCACTGCGATAACTCGATCGGGTTTTGCGTGACTTTCAAAGATTAGTTTGCACTTTTGTACCTTCTTCCCTTGTAATAAGGCGTATTGTATAAATGTATATCGACTTATATTTTCTTAACGGCGACTGTACGTTTTTAGAGATTTACAGTCGATATAAAGACTTTCCTAAAAAAATATTACTATGTGGTAAAGTGGATACCTATTTCACTTGTTTAAAACCTAAAAGTTAAGACGATGAGCTGCTAGCTATGATTGACATATACGCGTTGAAAGATATACTTAAATAAAATAAAACATTTGAGGACAATCTCACATATATCGACATAGTCCCAAACGAAGAAAGCTTGTACTATGGGTACTAGGCATACATACTTATATAGTCAAATTAATACTAATACCGATATAGAAAACATCCATGACCCAGGAAAAAAAATACCGGGCGATTAAATTGGCTGACTGGCTGCACTTGTTATGACGAATGACGAAGTTATAAAGCTTTGTCAGTGATTAGAAGACGACGATAGCCTTTATCGTTATGATTAGAGTAGAAAATGGCTATCCATCGAACCTTGAACTGATCTCCATATAAATATGTTCCAACTTAACATAATTGAGAAGTCTTGCAAGATAAAACGTAAATTGTCATTTTACACGACCACAAAGTAGCAAAATTATTCGATATGGAAGGATACAACTTGATAAGACATGTCGTCGTCCTATTAACGTGTTAACTTCTGAATATAATTATGGTTCCCGCTCTTCTCATGCCCGGTGTTTTTTTTTGGAATAATGAGCCTTTTTAGGGTTCCGTACCTCGAAAGGAAAAAAACGGAACCCTTCAAGGATCACTTCGTTGTCCGTCTGTCTGTCCGTCTGTCAAGACCTGTTATCTCGAGAACACGTAGAGCCCTTCGAGTTTAAATGAAAACAATACACTCAAGTCTACAGTCCCTTGAAGCTGTAAAAAAAATCAAACTTCTAGGTTAACTTTGAAAAAAGATACGGTCGTTTATGCCGCAAATAACGTATATTTCGAGTATTTCGACACTACAAGTACAGGGAAACATCTGAGAATAATAAATTTGAGATAAATTTGTAATTAAACCATTAAAAATGTAGTCTTTATTTAAAGTACCTACGTAATCAATCAGTGACTTGTTTTATGAAAAATGAATATTTAAACTATAACCAGTAATTGCGTAAAGCGTAGTTGCTTAAGATTATTTGAATTATTTTTTTTTTAATTTTTTTTCAAGAAGGTACATGAACACATATTCAATTTCAAATTTACTCGCCAAACTGACGGAACAGTTTATTGGCGAGACCGCGCTCATTTTTTACAGGTATATAACCATATGTATATGCACCTAAGTTAATTACTACTTAAACACAAATATAAATCTGACCAAACATAGGTATTACAAATTGCAACAATAAAATTAAGGTAATTTTTCTAAGAAGGTCTGTTTTAGCTTGCTTTTCACTACATTTAAACTATTTTTTGGCTCTTCTCTTAACCAGTTTAATTCATTATAATTGGCGGAATTGCATCAAAATTCTAATTCTAATGACAGTTTTATAAAAAGTTGGCCACATTAAATAGTACGGCCATAAAAGCTTGCTCTAGAATATACGTTGTAGGTTTAGCTATAGCAGAACAAATAGAGCACTAAATTTGTACCATACTTGCCCTTGTTTTTTTTAAAAAAAAAATATTAGGTTACGATTTTGCATGCCATATTGTGGCGGAACATGCATTTATGTAAAATTGTGTATGTCACTAACATGTAGGTACCTATTCTTAACACCTGTGTATGTTCTCGCAAAATAAATAATTTCATTGCGGAGTCGGGTCTTAACTTAACATAACTGAAGTATTGGATAATTCAGAACAGTTCTTACAAAATCACTTAAACGATAAATAACCTAAAAAGAGAAATTTGAGTTTAATTAAATTAAATTTAAAATTGAAACTACTATGTATTAGAAGGAATTTTTAAATTGGTTTCATGATACACTTCATTTAATTAGTTGAATACTAAAGCTATGTTTTTAGATCGAGCTGCGATCTGCTCCATATCCATTTAACATGAACGCGATAACATCTACGCAAACCCAACTAGACACAACTAAAAAAAACATTAATATTTATTATAAACTCTACGACTGACACATTACAGTTCATTTTAAAGTAATGCGTGCTCTGAAATGTGAATTAGATTCAGGTTTTAGCGACCAATGTGTGAGTTTTTCTATCGTAGTAACCCGCATGGATTATTTATGATTATACCGCTGATGTTATTAGAATTAGCACCTTATCTAGTAACAATTAAAGTTTAAAATCGATTGCCGTACATTAATAATGCCAGCATGTGAAGTAAGTCGGATTGGAAGCATTCCGTCGAGATGGGATATTCTTATTTTTTTAATGTTTGCCTTGTTGATTGCCAGTACGCTTTTATGTTTTTTTTTATATCGGTTTTTACGGTTCATTGTTCCTATTACGGAAGCTGTTGATTGTTAACGATTTACTTTAAACAAGCAATTTATCTACGCTTGGATGTAATTTACGAGCTTATGATTAGCAAGGAATTTGTGATACAATTGATTAAGATTTGCCACGGCCAATGTCAAAAGAAAGATGGCCGTTTCCTTTGGAGCGTGTTTTGTAATTACAAAGAGGAATGTTTCTTTACAGGACTGAGTAATTTATGATAAATGGTGGTAGAAAATGTAGATTAATTATTTTTTAGATTAACATAAAGGAAACGGCCATCTTTCTTTTGACATTGGCCGTGGCAAATCTTAATCAATTGTATCACAAATTCCTTGCTAATCATAAAGCTCGTAAATTACATCCAAGCGTAGATAAATTGCTTGTTTAAAGTACTACGCGCGCAACCGATAACATGCAGCATTTCCGTAGGGAAATGGTGCATGTTATCGGTTGCGCGCGTAGTACTTGGCAGTGAATGGGTTGGTGTGTGTAATTTAAGTGATTGCTCAAAAAAATTATACATCTGTAGCTAAAACACAAGGTTGGGTGCTTAGGTTTTTTTTTACTTCAGCTTACACGAAAATTACTTTGTTATTCGACACAAACAAGTTTAAATGACATTAGTACCTCATTTAAAATATAATTTAAAGAAGTTTGAAAAAACTTCGCAAAGTTGCGTATTTATCAAAATTTTAAATATAAGTACCTTGAAATTGTTAGATATCCTACTAATATTATAAATGCGAAAGTTTAGATGTTTGAATGTTTGTTACTCAATCACGCTTAAACGGCTGAACCGATTTGAATGAAATTTTGCACGAAGATAGTTTATAGCCTGGATTCAAATATAGGATAGTTTTTATCCCGGGTCCACGCGGACGAAGTCGCGGGCGGAAGCTAGTGATCAATAAAAATGTTACTATTCAATTATTATTTTTTATCAATAAAAATATAAGTAGGTAGACGTTAATTGCAAATAATTTTGACTTTGATAGAGCCGTACCATCGCCAACACAGTTAACCAACTATCCGTGCCCTTTATGTGCATTGTAATAAGGTTCAATATAAATACAGGATGGTCAGTTAACCGTGTTGGCATTTGTAGAATACAACCTTACACATTACAATAAAAAAAATAGGCTCTGCCACTTCCTTCTTAGGGTTCCGTACCCAAAGGGTAAAAACGGGACCCTATTTAAGGCTTCGCTGTATCTCATGAACAGTGATAGTTAGACAGTTGAATTTTCACAGATGATGTATTTCTGTTGCCGTTATAACAACAAATACTGAAAAACAGAATAAAATAAATATTTAAGGCATACAACAAACGTGTTTTTTTTTTGCCGTTTATATGGACAATGGTACGGAACCCTTCGTTCGCGAGTCCGACTCGCACTTGGCCGGTTTTTAATTTTTTATTCGTGTAGAAACTTGTAAGCTCCTGGAATAAAAAAAAATACAAAAACAAGCCTTGGGCTCGAATTTTTTTTGTACGCCGGCATAGATAGAAAATTGAACCAACTTACCTGCTGTTTTAAGAGTCCGCAGTAAGCTCGATTCTCCATACAAACGTAGTTACGCTCTCATTTTAAAACTACGTGTTGGATTGTAACGAAACTTTGTATGTACAATGACATGAGGTATATCTCGGTCTGTAATTAGTTTATGTAGCTTCAGATACCATAGTAAAAAAATACAGCGAATTAAAGTTTTTCATACAGAACTTATTTTTGCTGTATTTCGTTTGTTTTATAAACTAGAACCATATAAACTAATTACAGACATAGATATACCTACCTCATGTCATTGTATATGCAGTTTCGTCACAATCCAACACGTAGTTTTAAAATGAGAGCGTAACTACGTTAGTATGGGAAGGTGAAATTCGGCCGAGCTTACTGCGGACTCTTAATTTGGCAAAAGATGGACCAAATAGCCTGCATATTGTGGCTTTGGGCATGGGATATTTTTAATGTTACGCGAGTTTAACTTAAATTAGTATAAAATAAACCAAACTAGGTTCCACGTTTCCATGAAAGTTCTAAATTATGACAGAACACAATTTATTAACTCCGCAGACACCACAATGGCCGGTGCGGACCGGTTCGGACCGGTTCGGACCGGTTCCTAACCGTCCAGGTGACAGCCGATAACGATTCGATACTGAATAAATTAATCGGGGAATATCGAGCTGGTGAATGGGACGCTTAAAATAAATAGTATTTATGACATCCATACTATTTAGAATATAAAAGCGATAGGTATATATCTGTTAACTATTGCAAACCACGCACCCGTGTAAGAGATACGTTTGTCTTCGGCACACGAGATAACGAACTTGTTTTTGAAACAACTATTAAATCAAGTCAAGAAACAAATATTCGGTTTCCTAATTCAGTCTGAATCATCATCCTCCTCGTTATTCCCGGTTGTGCCCTTTTATTGGCGTAGGCACTACTAGGCGTCACGGAATGTGTCCTCTGGCTCGCTCCGTGACATTAAGCTGAGTGCAAGCCCTTTGGTGCAAATTAGGTTTCTATTAGTAATGGTTACTGAGCTAAGCCGAGGACGGACGGACGGACCGACAGATGCACATGGTGAAACTATAAGGGTTCCTTGCTGCCTACGGAACCCTAAAAATACCTTTTTTTTTCACTTTATGTTTGCCTTCATATAGTCTACTAGATAGGATAGAATAGGTTAGGTAAGGGCAAAAACCTGGAAACTGCGTGTCCTGAAAGATGCCAAACCTATATCGATTTAAGAGCAGCAAAACCCCTTGGTTTTGAAAAACATAGGTATGAATAAACCATCTGGTTTACACCATCAACGCCAAAGACATTTCAAATCTCAAGAACCTAATTAATTTACTCAGATTGATGACGGTAAACATATCAATCATTAGTCCATCCGCCATTTTGTGAACCAACAAAATAAAATGGCGACGTAACTGCTACTGGATTTGACGGCATCATTCAGTCATATCTCAAATCGTACCTTGTCCAAATATGTTAAAAAAAACAACCGTTTTACAACTACGTAAAGTTTGAATTGAATAGCAGCGGAGTAGTTTGATTTGATAGGTTTTGGAAGTTATAATGATCGTGTTATTATCTTCAAGATCTTGAATAATGGGCCGATTCTCGGATTTAGTTTACGTAAAGTTAACGACCAAGTTGAGACATTGATTGGGTAAGAATCTGCAATTTTAGAGTTCCGTTAACTTCACAGGTAAAAATCTCCACGGATCCCAACGACTGGCTTATTTATCCCCATATAATAAGGGTCAGGTCAAGAGTAAGGTACCCTGAACCGACGAGCATGTATGAAGTGTCATGAAAGTGAATGAAGCAAAAAATGATTGTCAAGATGATCGTAGCAAGTGGCAATCCTTGATCTCTGCCTATCCCTCTGGGAAATAGGCGTGATTATATGTATATATATGTATGTAAAACTGTAGTGTGTACGTAGAGGTTCCTAAGAACATTTTATAATCTGTGGTCGAGGCATTATGGGCCATATCGTGGGACACTATCACGAGCGAACTAAGCCAGGCTACTATCGCTTATGGAGCTTAAGGGCTCCAACTTTACGGTATAATTAAGTACCTAAGTATAAAGTTCATTTAGATTGGCATAGAGATAGAATGAGTCAAGTGGTTTACACAGGATAGTTATTATCCCGGAAATCATCCCCTAAGGATGTATGGAGCTACGTTATAGGGCGAGGCCAGAAGAGCGTGATTTGCGCACTGCGTTCCGCCCGTAGATGGGCAAACCGAAATGCCGGACCGAAATTACGCGACTCACAGCTCGCAAATTATGCTCATCTGGCCTCACCATTAAACGTGTTTCACGCGGACGGAGTCGCGGGCAGATGCTAGTATTTTATACTAGTACGTAACTGTCAACTATTATATCAATTCTGAACTCGCGAAGACGCTACACGCTACAGCTAGCAACAAAATAAACCCATAAAAAAACCTCAAACCTTTGGATGTGTCCTGTCACTTGACCTAAAGTGTGGACATGAAAAAATCTGGTCGGTTTGAATGCGACCTCTTGGTATTCATTTGTTTTTAAAAATAATAATCTTATGTCACACCATGTTGTCAAAATTCTCTTTTATCACGACGTAACGTTTTTTTGACGATATCCGCAAAAGAAATCAAAATGCCGCCCAGCTTCAGATAAGAAAAAACATTGCGAACATCTTTCAAGAAAATCCAGGTTTTTGCACAAAACGACATTGCTAGGTGCCTTAAAATTTATAAATCGACAGTTCAATCTGTACTTTATAAATTCAAAAAGGACCTGACTGTAGAACGGAAGCAAGGAAGTGGTAGAAAAGTGGACCTGTGGACAAAAAAAGGCTGAAAAGGTAGTTGACTGGTTTACAAGAAATCCGAGCCTTCTATCAGAGATGTTGCATAAACAGTGAAAGTTTCTAAATCATACGTACAAAAAATTAAAAGTTATGCAGGCTTACAGACATAAAAAGCTGTAGTCAGACCTAACAGATCAGAAAAAACAGAAAACTTCAGTCAAATCAAGTTGTAGAAAACTGTACGACCAGTTCCTGACCTGACAAAATATGACTGCCTGGTCATGGATGACTAAACGTACGTCAAAGCCAATTTTAACCAGTTACCTGGAAGAAGAGTATTCCGGATAAATATAAAAAATAAAACTATCGAAATTTCCAAAATGTCACATGGTTTGGCAAGCAATATGCTACTGCGGTAAGAGGAGCAAAGCTTTCGTCGCTTCGGTGAGGACAATCAATGGAGAAGTATACAAGAAGGAGTGTTTGCATGCGATTGCTGCCTTTCATCCGACAGCATACGGGTGGCTCAATTTGGCCACGTGCCATTACCGAGCCACAGTTATGGAGTGGTACAAAAAAAATAAGGTCACTGTAGTGCCAAAACTGGCAAATCCTAACTCCCCAGAACTGAGACCCATTGAGAAATATTGGGCCTTGGTGAAAAAAAAAAACAAAAAATATAACAGATTGTAAAGCGTAAAAACTTTTAATACGAAGTGGCAAAAAGCTAGTAAAGAAGTATTTGATTATGTTGTTCAGCGAATGATGAAAAAGGTGAAGTCTAAAGTATGGAATGTCATACATACGTAAAAACTAATAACGTTTCTATTGTATTATCAACGGCTTTATATGATTATTATTAAAGCCAATAATAATCGCTTGAAAATATGTTTATTAGAAAAATAATGAAACATTAATTGTAAGATTTTTTCATGTCCACACTTTACTTACCTTTGCCCTAATGTTTCATTAGAATTCATTATTCACTAGACCGAATGCATTTTTCTTCGAAACAGTGAACTTTTCGGGTCTTCTTTGAATATCATCAAATAATAATGTTAACGCCCAGCGTATGTGTGCTATGCAAGCACAGGCACACACACACTCACATGCGTCAGCAACCAGCCAGCGCGGACGGGACCGCGCCCCCACTCTCATTTATACAACTACCGAACGCACACGTTTTTTTTCATGTAACATTAACTCAGTAAAAGGGAGTCAAAATTCAAGAACTTCTTCATTATTTCTCACCTCCGTCCACCGCCTGAACTACTACTCGCTCCTGTTTCAACATATGGTCCCACGAGCCGAATAAAGAAAAACCACAGCCATACATCGTGCACAAGGGAACAAAGGATCGCGAACAGTTAACGGGCCGTTACGTGGACATTTCGAGAAAAGGAGTTCACAATCAACCTAAAAGCATTAATAAGGAGCAGAAGATTCACCTGTACTGAGAGAATTGTCATTAATCGGAAGAGCAAATCACGCCTACTGTGGAGAAAGTGAAAGTGAGAACCTGGGAGAGTAGCGTTACCGTGAGTTCGTTCCGATCTTTTCTCTGCTAGACGAATCCCTCTTTAAGTGTTTACGTAGTGTTCTTTTATTCGCACCTTAAAAGCGAATTTCTTATTACATAGCTAATTGCATTGCATACCTAACGGTACCTATACCTGCTTACCTACTTAAATTCGCACTTTAAAAGCGAATCAACCAAAATAGTGCCTTTAATCATTTATAGTACACAGTTACTGTTCATTACTTATAATTATAGTAATTCATTACTACAATTTCATCCCATTTCACACTTTCGTACTTTAAACGCGAATAATCCTAAATTGTGATACCTAAATAATTAACAATTGTTAAAACTAACACATTCTTTGCAAAATTATCTTAATAATTAGTTACAAACATACCTCCTCTTGTACGTTAAGACCAAGATTAGCCGAACATAGCTACTCGTAGTGTTAATTGCAGTGTTTTTTGCATATTCCAGCTGTTGCTTAGTGCACGGGCGGGCCTTGACCTTGGATCGCTCAGCGCCCGGTAACTGCAACCTGGCTTAAATATCAGCTTGCTGCGTAGCTGTTTACGAACTTCGCATATCTCACTGCACCATCATTACGCTTCATAAAAACAACATTATAAGTATCCCAATCATTTATTCGTTTGTTGTAAACTGTGTTCTTGCCTAACTTTCTTGCTTACAGTATCACACTTGGTCATATTACTTATCGTAAGTACATTAAACTAAGTCAGTGCATAAAACAAATGGATAAAATGGATATAAGAGTATTAGTTAAACAACGAGCTACATTCAAAACGAAAGTTACTCAATTTGAGAACTATTTAAAATCTCTAGACAGTTGTCCGCAATTAAGCAGATTGCAGGTTAGCGAACTAAACATTCGTTTGACGAAAATTGAAGAGATTTATTCCGATTATGATTCTGTGCAATCTGACATAGAAAACATATCTGAAATTCCAGACGAGCAATACTCGGACCGTGAGACGTTTGAATCGAGGTACTTCGGTGCAGTCGCGCTCGCTCGAGAGGTGTTGGAGAGAAGTGGGAGCTCTGCGGGCCTCGCGCAGGAGTCCAGGTCAGTCTCAGGTTCTTGTGGGCATCACGGAAGGCCAAACATTAAGTTGCCAACCATTCATTTGCCTAACTTTTCGGGACAATATCAGGACTGGTTGGAATTTCACGATACGTTCAGCTCACTTATTCACTTAGATGAATCGATACCTAAAATAAACAAATTTCACTACTTACGCGCTGCATTAAAAGATAGTGCTGCTCTGATTGTACGATCGCTTGACTTCTCGGCTGAAAATTACGATGTAGCTTGGGATCTGCTTTGTGACAGATTTAACAATAAGCGACTTCTCGTTAATAATCACTTGCAAGCTATATTCGGCATTGAAACATTAGCTAAAGAGAATTCCAAAGCGTTACGTAACATCATTGACACGGTCAATAGGAATTTACGTGCATTAAAAACCCTTAAATTGCCTACTGAACATTGGGACATACTCATAATATACACAATTTCACAAAAGTTTGACACTACTACTACACGGGAATGGGAAGAACACCGTAGTACTTTAGCGGACTTACCCACTCTTGCAATGTTTTTGAAATTTATTAAAGGTCGTGCCGACCTCTTAGAAACAATGGAGGATGCTCATTATAAGCGCCGATACAGTGAAAATACACATTACCGCCACAAAGCATTAGTAGTCAGCCCTCAATCTCTTCCTTCTGAGAGACAGTATATGTGTCCATTATGTAAGAACAACCACGCACTATATCGGTGTCTTAAATTTAAATCGTTCTCATTAGACGCGAGAATGCAAAAGGCAAAATCATTAAAATTATGCTTAAACTGCTTACGTCAAGGGCACAGCGCAAACGCGTGCAGAATTGGTCCATGTCGTTTGTGCAATAAACCCCTTAACAGCCTACTGCATTCTCACGATGCGGCTCCGGCAGCTGCATCCTCGTCGCACAGCAGCGTCGCCCTCTGCGCCGCGCCGCCTGCGCCGCTGGATGCACAGTCTCCTGAACCTGAAACAGATGAATATTACACAGAAAAAGAAAGTGACGATTCGCAAAACAATATTACTTTATCAGCTGTTCAAAGCAACTGCGTGCTTTTGTCCACAGCTTTAATTCATGTTACCGATCATAATGGACAAAAACACACAGTTCGCGCCCTATTGGACAACGGGAGCACTTCGAGTTTTATAACTCAAAAATTATGTACAAAATTAAACTTACCAACCGCTTCGACCTCGTCGTTAGTTGAAGGGTTGAACGCACAAACTTCCCGTTTGACACAACAATGTGGTATCACTTTAACGTCACTTATAGAACCATACACGGCAAACATAAATTGTTTTGTTGTTCCACGCATCACACAACAATTACCTACAGTGCGCATAAGCAATACACTGTTCAATATTCCTCCAAATATTACACTAGCTGATCCGACATTCAATATACCATCTGAAGTAGATATGCTTCTTGGAGCGGATATTTTCTGGAGCGTGTTATACTCGCATAATATTTCATTAGGTACAAACATGCCGACGTTAAGTAAAACCAAGTTCGGATGGTTAATTTCCGGTCTCATACAAACAAATAAACAATCAAATACAGTCCATTGCAACCATGCCATAATTACACACGAGGATCATCTACAGGATCAATTAACACAGTTTTTTGAACATGAAAATGTGCCTCAACGTAAACAAATATCAATGGAAGAGCAACAATGCGAGCAACATTTTTTAGATAATTTTCGCCGTGATTCTGATGGAAGATTCATTGTTGCTATTCCATTAAAGGACTCTCCTGACAAGTTGGGTGATTCTTATAACCGAGCATTAGCTAGGTTTCAATCACTAGAGCGGAGGCTTACTAAAGATCCATCCTTGAAAAAACAATACTGCGACTTTATGCAGGAATACATAGATTTAGAGCATATGGAAGTGAACAAAAGTCCTGAGAAGGACACACACATCTTCATTTTGCCGCATCATTGCGTTGTCCGCGATACAAGCCTTTCAACACGTCTTCGTGTTGTCTTTGATGGCTCTGCTGTCACGACGTCGGGATTGTCATTTAACAACATTCAAATGGTTGGCCCGACAATTCAGGATGATCTCATAAGCATTTTGATTAGACTACGACAGCATCAGTTCATAGCAACTGCAGATGTCGCTAAAATGTATAGGATGGTCAATGTTAGTCCAGACCAACAACAACTGCAACAAATCCTGTGGCGTTTTGAGCCACAAGAAAGCCTTAAGCTTTACAAACTTAAAACAATTACGTACGGCACTTCAAGTGCCCCGTATTTGGCCACGAGGTGCCTCAAACAGTTGGGTATAGAATGCCCAGATAAAACAATATCTGAAATCATTCAACACGATTTTTACGTTGATGACCTCATAACCGGAGCATCAACCGCTGATGAATTGATTCATATTTGCCAAGGTGTTATAAAGCAACTCGAACAGGGTCAGTTTTATTTACGTAAGTGGTACTCAAATCATCCACATATAATCAATAACATTATTAATGATGATAGTAGTGACGGTTTATTCAACCTCAGTCACAATGAATATTCGAAAACCTTAGGGTTACTATGGGCCTGCAAAGAAGACAAATTGTTGTACTCAGTTGCTATCAAAAACACTAATCACATTAGTAAAAGAGTCATACTATCACTAATTTCACAAGTTTTTGATCCGTTGGGATTAATTAATCCATGTATACTTACCGCTAAAGTTATACTTCAGAAACTGTGGTCCTCAAAGATTACGTGGGACGAAGCAGTTCCCTTAGATATTCAAGACGCTTGGAGGAAATTTGTTAATTCACTTAATGCTATAAATAACATTCGCATCCCAAGATGCGTGCTTAGCGAATACCCAACCTTAATAGAAATACACGCATTTGGAGACGCGTCTATCCAAGCTTATTCGGCTTGCGTCTATCTCAAGTCCGTCTCAAGAAACGGCGAGGTGTCCGTTCATCTGGTGATGGCAAAAACTCGCGTGGCGCCGCTCAAGCCTATTACCATTCCAAAAATGGAGCTGAATGGTGCACTTCTAGCTGCTCGGCTGGTAGAAAAAGTTAAATCATCACTCAGGTTGACCATTCATCGTTGTATTTACTGGTGCGATTCAACAATCGTGTTGGGTTGGATAAAGTCAAATAAAAATCACTTACTTAAACCTTATGTCTATAACAGGATTCAAGAAATTTTGGACAGGTCTGAACCATCGGTATGGTTATACGTACCAACCAATTTGAACCCTGCTGACATTGGATCACGTGGTTCAAACCCTGCATTCTTAGAGTCTTGCTCCTTATGGTGGACCGGACCAACATTTTTGTCAGAAAGGGATTCATCATGGCCTGCCCAACCTACATACGCAAAGGAAACCGATTTGCCAGAATTTAAAATCCAGTGTACCTTAAGTACAAGTAGTACAACACAAAATGATTTTAGGACCCATATATCAGATTTTATAAAGAGGTTTTCAAATTGGAACACATTGCAACGCATTATCGCGTATGTACAGCGTTTCATGCATAATTTTTTGCATCCGACTAATAAACGTACTGGGTACTTAAAATTAGACGAACTTCACTCCTCATTCAACGCCTTATGTAGGTTTTCCCAACGCGAAACCTTTCCTGAGGAATACAGAATTTTAAAATTGAATAACACTTTGCCTGTGAAAAATCAACTTAATAAATTAAATCCCTTTTATAATACTTCAGATGCTCTGCTGAGAGTAGGAGGTCGATTATCAAATTCATTTTACCATTTTGACACGAAACATCCAATACTGCTACACTCAACACATCACATCACAGTCCTTTTTTTTAGGTATTACCATATTGTACTCATGCATGGTGGACCGCAACTTCTTATAGCAACTTCTCGCCATAAAATTTGGGTCATTGGCGGTAGAAATTTAGCTAGGAAAACTGTACATAAGTGTGTCAAATGTTGTCGTTTTTCGGGTAGAATTAGGCAGCCAATAATGGGTGATCTCCCTGAACCACGGCTTCATGCTGAGTATACCTTTTTCAATACAGCTGTCGATTACGCCGGTCCGGTAATGATATTGAACCGAAAGGGCAGGGGTGGCAATTTAATTAAAGCTTATTTATGCATCTTTGTCTGCTTGGCCGTAAAGGCTGTTCACATTGAGCTTGTGACTGATCTGAGCAGTGAAACCTTTTTGGCTGCACTACACCGATTCACAGCCCGCAGAGGAAAGCCTGCTAACATATATTCAGACAATGGCAGATGCTTTGTCGGAGCGTGCACGGAATTATCTCGATTCCTAAAACAAAATTCAAACAACATTAGTTCTGAAGCGTCCAAAACATCAATAAAGTTTCATTTTTCCCCAGCGTATAGTCCGCATTTTAATGGTTTGGCTGAGAGTGCAGTGAGATCGGTGAAATATCACTTAAAGCGAATTGTTTCCTCAACTAACTTAACTTACGAGGAGCTAAACACGGTCTTGGCACAGGTTGAGGCAATTTTAAATTCCAGACCTCTTACGCCCTTATCGTCAGATCCGTCGGATCTTTCAGCCCTAACCCCGTCTCATTTTTTAATCGGACGAACGAACACTTTGCTTCCATCTCCTCAGGGTACAGAAACTGCTGCTATCCACTCGTTGTCGCGTTATATGCGAACCCAGCGACTTAAAGCTCACTTTTGGACCCGATTTTACAACGAATACGTTTCAGAACTCCAAAAACGCCAGAAATGGACCAAAGATGGTGGACAACTTACTTTAGGAGAAATGGTGCTCGTTAAGGACGACCGGCTGCCTCCAAATCAATGGTTACTAGGACGAGTAACACAACTTTACCCCGGCCATGACGGTGTAACCCGTGTGGCTGACGTACTCACCGCGTCTGGAACTCTCCGGCGCGCCTTCAATCGCCTATGCCCACTGCCAGTGGAGGACCAGAACGTTGTTCCTGGGGGGGCAACATGTTAACGCCCAGCGTATGTGTGCTATGCAAGCACAGGCACACACACACTCACATGCGTCAGCAACCAGCCAGCGCGGACGGGACCGCGCCCCCACTCTCATTTATACAACTACCGAACGCACACGTTTTTTTTCATGTAAAATTAACTCAGTAAAAGGGAGTCAAAATTCAAGAACTTCTTCATTATTTCTCACCTCCGTCCACCGCCTGAACTACTACTCGCTCCTGTTTCAACAGAAGTCGTTAGGTTAGGTTTGTTTTGCAATCCTATTTTTTTTTTGGATGTTTGGATGTTATTGACTCAATCACGCTTAAACGGCTTAACCGATTTCGATGAAATTTTGCACAAAAATAGTTTATAGCCTTGATTAAAATATAGGATAGTTTTTTATCCCGGGTCAACGCAGACGAAGTCGCGGGCGGAAGCTAGTAATCCTATAAAGTTTAGTATTTAAGAAAAAATGCATTAGGTCTAATGAAACATTAGGTCAATTGAAGCATTTAGGGTTAAAGGGAGAACCCATAAAAATACAAAACATTACACAGGATGGTGTAAAGTCCCAAGCTAATGCCACGCAATCAATTTCAGCCGTTAGATGGTTAAAAATCTAGTATCCACGGTAGTTATTTGCAAAATCATTAGCATACAACAAAAATCGATTAACTAAAATGGTCACATTAAGTACCCAATATAAAATCGAAATCGATTCGACAGCAAAACATGAGATATTGGTGCATTAATTACTATTATTTATCGAAGGATCCTATAAAGACTGCTTGTTTCGCATAAATT
The DNA here is from genome assembly GCA_947049275.1 of Epinotia bilunana. Taxonomy (NCBI): domain Eukaryota; kingdom Metazoa; phylum Arthropoda; class Insecta; order Lepidoptera; family Tortricidae; genus Epinotia; species Epinotia bilunana. The sequence continues at coordinate 19,841,114 of OX346270.1, forward strand.
ATGCACTTGTACCTCTATCTTAAAGTCATAATGGTCAGAATGGCTTGGCAGCGCAGAATCAATTTTGCAAGGCATCAATTTGCTCACGATGGGGTGCCGACATACTTATAAGAGACTACTGGAATGTTGCAGCTGCCTAAACCTTGGTGTGATGTACGCGAGAACATTTGTTTGAAGAGGCTATTTATCAAGGTTGTTAGCAGAGAACATGGGGGGCAGTATAAACTGTTCCTTAACCCAGATATAATATCGAAGATATAAAATTCAGCAGGGTTTCAAGATCTCAATTTCTATCAACTTGGGTGTTGGGATCTCTCTCCAATCGAAAATCCGATTAGCGATGGGCGAGTCGAGTTGTCTGATTGGAATAACTCGAATCAGTGTAAACGAGACGACGAGACGCAACTCTTCCCTGCCGGTTTGACTCGCGTACGTAACTCTAGAATTGATACGGATCGGAAATGCGGATAACGAATGAGAGTGCATGCGAGTCGCCAACTCGTCGAATCAAGAATACGAATACGCGGAACTCGACTCGACTCGCAGATTCGGCTGCTGCCGCGAAGCGGTTCCCTTCCAACCGGAAGTATTCGCTAACTAATCAACCGATGTGAGCCGAGTTAGCGGTTAGCGGTCGAATCAACTCATCCGAAATGGAAAAAAAATACTCGTAAAATCGCTAAATCCGATAGCCAATTACTTATTGTCCGGTACTAATGTTTTTGAAACTACGACGGTGGCAAATGAGTATACGGCTTGTACACAGTTTATCCCAAGTGCCTAAGGATTCACGGTGAAACATCGTTAGTGCGATTCAACAATCAACTCGCTTAGTATAGTGACATCTAGCAGCCAATTGTGCCAACCCACCTCGTCAACAGCATCGCAATGGGCGGGCTGCGCGCGCAGGAGGCTCGCCAGCCGCGCCGCGTCGCCGCGCGCAGCCGCCTCGAGCACCGCCGACACCATGCGCTCACACCATCACTGAAAAAAAAGAATAGGTTAGTCTATGGATTCTTAAAGCCAGCCAGTCACTTAGCGGACAGTGCTCAATCGGTTATGTGTGTAAAAGAGAAAAACGCATGTGGACCTGTGGATATCGGAAGGGGAGGCCTATAGCCATTTTTAGGGTTCCTGAAATATATCACGAACTACTTAAGCTATCAATTTGAAATTTGGAATGGTTTTAAATGAGAGTTATCCACGTGCATGGAAAATGAGAAATTTAAATAAACATTTTAATTTTCTATGAAAAATTACGAATATTGAGGGGGGGGGGGCAAAAGTGGGGTATCATATAAAAGGGCTTGAGTTGTATTTTTTGAAACAGTTTTTCTTTTTTTTTCTACATTGGTAAAATTTTGATTTATGAAGGAAAATGTAAAAAAAATACCATTCCCCCCCGCTCCCCCGTATCTCCAAAGTTATACAAACGAAAAATTTGAAATAATTACTTGTGATTAAGATAAACATAAATATTACTGGAAAAGTATAACTTTTTCTATGTCTAGCGTATTTTTTGTTTTATTTTCAAAAACCATTTCCTAGTTAAGTTTGCAATTTAATCTACTTTATAAGTATTTTTTTCTTTTGCAATTGCTATAAGACTATAAAAAGTACTCTCTTTCAAATAAAATAATAATCGAGATTGGTTGACGTGATAAACAATAATCGCTAAAACACCAACATACATACTAAGCTGATTGCCCTTGCACGTTAGTACCAAATGGGGCCGATAGATGGCGCTGACCCCATTCCTACATCGCGCTGTTAAGATTTTTCTAGAATGAATGGGGTTGGCACCAGGTCAAAAAGAATTCGAGATACAATTGTCTTGGTAGTTCGATTGTCTTGGTGTAAAAGTTATTCGTTGTTTGAAATTGAATTCTGTTGTGTTGGGTTAAAATAAGTAATTTAACAGGCGAAATTTACTTCGGTCTATTTGTCGTCGTATTCGTTGGGCTTTGGCTTTGAAAATAATTACATCGAAGATGACTGCGTGGATAAATTTCATGCAATTCTTGCTCATCACTAGCTACAGAATGAAGGTGTCAAATATAGGGACATTTTCTTAACCTTGAGTTAATTGATAGTTTGTACGGAACCCTCGGTGCGCGAGTCAGACTCGCACTTGACCGGTTTTTTTATTTTGTTGTTTCTTTGTTGTGTCTTGTTTTGAATTGTACCTGGATGGCTGATGAAAAAAATTTACATATTTATTTCGTGTATAATTTAATTTTACATAATAATATCAAGGTTAGGCTTGTAGCCGTGATCTGTCACACCGCGTTTTGATTTGTTTTGATTTCATGTGTTTGAATTTGAATTTAATTTTATCATTTTATTAATATGTAACTAACATAGATATAACTTCCTACTGTAACTAACCCGATATTTATCTGAAATAAAGTAATTGAATTGAATTGAATAATCCTTATAATATTGTTTACCTAATTTTCCCTATTGTAGTACACTATCGCCATTGTACGATTAATTATTTAAATAAACGTTTTTACTTGTATGAAAATGATACGTCTGATGATCAAGCCGTATAAAATAAATGTACTTATTAGGATTCAATTAAATTAATTAAGCGCGGACGCGACATATTTTCATTAGGTATTTTCCAGTCACGAACTAATTAAAACGTACATAACACCACGGTATCCAAGTTACTATGTACAACTTTCCATATACCCTGGAATGTTGCTCGGTTGACGTACGAAATATCTATATTTGTAGAAACGTCTCTGTTACTTAAGTTCTTAAGCTTCTAAGCCTCAAACGCAGGGCAATGTAAAGTGTGGAGTAAAAACAAAATAGTGTGAATTTTTCCGCGTAGACGCCCCCTAATGACGGTACAACTAGTAACATAATTAACTGACCTTTCAAAGACCTTATGTCTTTGCAATAAGGTTCACGAATAGTTAACCCTGTTGGTAATGTAAGAAAGATAACTTAGGACTGGCGCGTGCTACAAGACAAGTTGAATAACTAAGTAAATTACTTTTAAGTATATTAAGATTCTTGTGAACAAGTGACCTATTAAATTAACATCAGTAATTTAGTTCTGATAAATTAACGAGCGCTGTTGATATGAACCTGAGTCATGGACTGGGGCAGGTTGAAACCGGGGCGAGTGGAACCCGGGGTAATTTGAAACAGGTTCGATATATCAAGTCTTTACCCTAAGTTGTTACTAGTTGTTTTTAGAATATAAATTTTGGGTCGAAGACCTTGTTATAGAAAAAATATGGGCACATTATATTATTATGTCGATATAACCTTTATATTATCCTTTTTAGTATCCTAGCTCAGTCAAGTGTTTTCTGCCTCTAATAGTAAGCTCCTAGTCTATAGTAAAACTGATGTACATTATGTCTTATAAATAAATTATTTTTTATTTATTTCTTATTATAGGATCTACTACAGCCACTTTAAAACCCTCATAAATTGACGTATTGTTTACCCCTTAATTCAACAGAGCGCTGCATGTATGGACTTAGAGTGTTATGTATTTCTACGTTTCGTGAGGTCATTGAGATATCCCAAAAAGGGATGTTGGTCGTTATGTCGCTAGGTGCCGTTATAACCAGTCGAATTGTAACCTAGTGCGTTACGTGGTTACACTGACTGGTGAATGCACACTTTTTATGCTCAACACCATTTTATATGTGTTTTTAACGGTTAGGCCCGTTGACAGACGTGTTTTAGTAGAAAAAATAAGTGTAACTAACGTATGTAGTGGCTTGTTTAGGAAGGAATGCTTAAACGAGATCATTACGACCATGTTAAGTACTGATAAGTGTCTGATAAGATTTACTTGTCAATGTACAAAAAAATGTTGAGTAATTTATTTTGCAGAAATAGTGAAGTTATGAAAAAAGGTCGCATGTGCGTAAATGCAAGTTTTTTAATTGGACCTACCAATTTGTTGCTCCGGGTGACATAGCCATGCCATCTGTATGAAAAAAAAAACATTTTTTTCAGTTACTTTTGGTAGTCGGGTTAAATTTTTTGAGCGGTTTCTGCTTGTTAATGATTTATATTTGAAATTGGTACATATGGCTTACGTAAATCAATTGAACTAGTTGCGTAAGTATGTAGAATGTAGAACTAAATTAATCCGTCAATATACAAGTGATATTAAATAACCAACTGCATTCCTCCTTGTCCGCAGACCGCAAAGTTCAAACACTGAGCTCTCACGCACTCGCACTCAACTTGAATACCTCATCACACTTCATTCAAAACAAAAGAGAATACAACCATCACACATATTAATCTATTCTCAATCCAATATCATCGAGTTATGGTTGAATTTAGATTGCATTTCACATTGACTTAATGCGTTCTAAATTTGAAGACGCGTCACATTTGTGTTACAAAAGGAATCAACTGAAAACAAATGACAGTTTCATTTTGAATCTAAGGACATTTGCGTTATAATCGAATCTCGAATGCAATCGTTTTAGAATTATTTTCTTTGTGAATTTGACAAAATGCCAGTGTGTTTTGGTACACCTACATGTTATGACTTTTAAATTATAGGTTATGACGCGCGAATACTCGACGGGTAATAGGGGAGGTTATGTGAATTACTGTCATAACTCATAATGTAAATTGTTGTGTTATTGCAAATTATTGCCTATAGTTTCAAAACGCAGTGTAACTGTAATATTTGATGTAAGGGTATTATGTTACTTTGTATCTTGTACTTATCTTAATTACTAACGTTTAAAAAATGGTGTATTGTATTTCGAAACAACGTTAATACGGGTGTAGACTAAAATTTATTATTACTCCAAAAGAAAGAAGGCAATAAAATACGCCTATTGGCGAAAATCCCATTCAGAATATTCAGATACTTATCTCAAAGAATTCCGAAGCTTTAATATTGCTTGTTAGAGAGAAAACGGTCGCAATTAGTGAAGTCACAATCTGCGAGCGTCATAGTAGGTAAATGACAATCGTATCATATGAAGGCGCGTTTTGCGGAAAAGGGACCGAACGTACCCCCTCTTAAAACTTTGGACACTTATAAATAGAGCTTGTAGCAATAGTATTTACTTTAGCGAAATAACAATATATAAAAATCGGAATGCTGATACGTACCTATTCTGATTAATTTTAGAAAAACGACACAATTTGTAAGAAACAACATGTGGTAGAGCGGTGTTCTCTAAATCTTAACACAAATATCTAGTATACTTAAAAAGAGGCACCAGCACTGTTTCAATGTAACTAAACTAATACCTATTAATACCTATTAGGTTTTGTTTTCATTTTCTCTGTGTTTTTGTACACGGTATAAGTTTGCCTATCTCGGTCTACCTACCTTCCTCTCAATTGCTCAAAGGTTAGCTGAAAGAGATCCCTTATAGGGATAAGTTCGCCTTTGTACTTTGATCTATTGTGTGACATGTATATTCTTTAACCTGTTATTGTGTACAATAAAGTGCTTACATACATACATACATAAACTGATACCGAATAAATAATTAAAAAAAAACCAAAAAAACAAAATTACTATTAGGCTCTATTATTAACAGTAAAACTAGCGAGTCGGTATGCAACATATTTTTTTGAAACTTTCCACTGACTGCATTGACAAAAAAAAACATAATTATCAAGCCTGAGGGATAATCACGTAACGTTCTGAACGGGCGTTAGGTAGATCCAACTGTCATTTTCCCATATAAAAAGTGACATTTAGAAACTGACGCGCGCACAATGCGTTACGTGCTCACAAAATTTCACGAGAATCGGTTGAGCAATGCGACATGTAGAGGAGAACATTCGGACAGTCCGGATGTTACGTTCGATTGTCCATCCGGACAGATACCTATCTCTATCTACGAGAGAACTTTTGCCCAAGCTGAAAGAAGAACATCGTTGGCTTTGCTCGGTCGTTCAATAAGCGAACCTAAAGTAGGGGGGCAGTTTCATGTGATAATGTGGACACGCTGAAAAAAATCACCAATTTTTTTGGATTCTCACAGGAACGAACTCCTCCGTCAGTCATTTTTAATTTTATGGCGTTCATTTTGAATTATATAGGTATTTATTATTAATATCTCGAGTTCTAAATTACTTAAAATCACAAAATTGGTGTCTAAATATACATATTAGGGGTCAAGAAATGCAATTTTAGGGCCGAGTTCACAATGGATACCAAACGGAACCCTGTTACTAAGCGTCCTGTGAATGACCCAGAAGCCAATTTGGTTAGACACTTCGAACTGTTAATATAATTCGAATGAGTTATGTGCGCACCATTGCTCTCGAGATGGTATCTAGTATAATCTCATTAAATACATATAACCGTATTGACGTCATTGAAGCATAACCTATATACAGCGTGGAACGGAACGATGGACTTTCCCGCCAGAGGGGGATTATTGAGCGCTAGTACGTCACATTTTCCAGATAAACTATTTTTTTTGACGCGATTTTTTTTTAACATTTGTATGGAGCTCGTCGCTCCAGTCGGCCAACGCTCCATACAAAGGTAACAAAAAAAATCGCGTCAAAAAAAATAGTTTATCTGGAAAATGTGACGTACTAGCGCTCAATAATCCCCCTCTTGCGGGAAAGTCCATCGTTCCGTTCCACGCAGTATATTATATCTACATATCTTATTATTTATTATTATTTTTTACGACATTATTCATTTTTTTATTTTATTTTAAATGTTATTTTATTGCAATTAATAGTACCTGTATCTAGGTATGACCGTATTGTTATTTTTTATTATTATTTATTTACTCATAAATTGACATGTTTTCCATTGTGTATAATCAAATAGTAAATTGCTTAATTCTGTAAACGATCGCTCTATGAAGAGTAATATAAGATAACCTGTACTTATGTGAAACTTATATAATGAGATTTAATAAACTAAACTAAACTAAACTAAACTAAACTATTGAAATGATTAATTAACTATCGCCATTGAAACTATCCCTACTTTCACCAATGAAAGCGATACAGTATTCAATTAGGTACAAGTATGAAGGCAAAAAAAAACTATAAAAACCAAAGCTCATCGGAGTCTCACAAAGAAATAAAACAGAAGGTGTGAGTGCTAATGTATTCAATAACTGTAGTTAATACGCGACCCAAGAGCACATTTGGTATGTAATGTCTTGTTTCATGTAATACTATATAAGCAGTTATTCCTGCATCATACCTGATTATCCAGGAATATTATACTCGTTATAGTTTGACACAAACTTTCAGGAGCTCAGGCGCCCCAATATTTTGAAACTACAGTTCATAGCTAATCAATATATGGACTCTTTAACACATTCACTGCTAGGAATCGCTACTGTGCTCGTACCCAATGTTTTTCTGTTTTAATAGATTAGATTCTTTTAGTTTTCTTTCATAACAATCGCAAAAGTTAAGATTTCCACTATTGTTCAGGCACAAACACTTTAATCATTGTCCATTCAAATCGAATTGGCATATTACTAGCGCCAAAGCCGCGCGCGACTGCAGCGCTCAAGAGGATGGTGGCAAAAGGAGGAACGAGGAGGTTAGAAAGATGGCCGGGCACGGGGATGAGCGCGCTCACGTATAAAATGTAGGAAAAGTGTTGATTCATGTGAATTGTATTGAGATTGTGCTATCAAGGACACTAGTGGAAAAGAGAAGTGAAAAGAGATAATCGTGGGCTGCAGGCCAAGCCCACGCGACGGCGGTCTTCAGACGGACGGAGCCAGGCAAAGGTATGTTGCTGATTCCTTTTGTTTAGCAGTGATTATCGTTGTGCCTGAATAGGGGGGTTTTAACTAATTTACCCGTGATTACGTGTACAACTATAATTATGCGAAAACAATATTATGTGGAAAAAAGTTACTTAAATAAAATTGTATTCACCAGTTGGAACATAGTGGAAAGTATGAATACGAATCGTGGTAAAGCAACAAAACCAAAAGCTCACTGAAGCCTCGCAAACAAATAAAACAAAAAGGTGTGAACCGATGTATTCAATAACTATAGAAATTAATAATGAATGCGACCGCACGTTTTTTCCTACTTTATGAACTGTGGATAATTGGGAGTAATGGGAAACGCACGATTGGCTCCTTCGAGCCAGTTTTTACGCACGGGGACCAAATATGTATGCTTTATGGCAGTTCAACTTGAAATGATAGTTGGTAATGAATGAATGGCTGTCAATTCAAAATTAACAACCATTTTAAACGTAATGTTGGTAAAAAAGAAGATATAACTTAAATAATTATGTTTTAATAGGTTCTGAATCTGATTCTATATCTACACTTTTTGGTGGATGTAGGTTTTAAGTGGATTTACGAAAAACTTTCATATGAATAGCTTTTTTACAATTTCTACTTCAGATTCTGGATGCTAATATAATTACTAAGATTCTAAAAATAGTTTAAATTAGCCCTAAATTAAATAAAACGTTCAAATTATAACATTTAAATGCGATAAGAAACTTGTTCTCGCTCTTGTCGCGAAAAGCCAGTCTGAATATGGATACATTTTACATTAATCTTGCCATATTTCTAACTTGGCATGCGGTAGTTCAGATTTTTTTAACATAAATATTTTGTAAATATGCCCAGTATGATATTATGGGCTCTAAAGCTAATAAATAGTAGTAGGTTAATAGATCGAATATCTGGTATTTAATCGATAATGTAATTTATGGGACAAGAAATCGGCAGCAACGTATCGATTGATAATTTGTGTGCAAAAGTTACCAAAGAAGAATCGCATTCTCAAATGGAAGATTCTTAAGTCTAACCTAGACGTGTTTACCGAGGTTTTTTCTTTGAGTTTTCGAACCTCAATTTTCGTCCGGTTTATTTTCCTGATTATTTAGATCTGATGATGGACACAGAAGGTGGTCATGGGAATTCAGTACTTACTTAACCGACGTGACTCCGTTGAGTTTGAGCTCGTTAGAATTGTCTCAATGAGTAGTTGATGACGGTATACAGAAAAAATCTGTTGGCAAGAAAAGCTTGTACCAAAAATGTAATTATATCAGTATATTCTTCATACAAGATTCAAAGTTTCCTAAATAAATAAAAATTGGGAGAGGTTCCTGAAAATTCTGAGATTATTTGTCACCCATAAACATAGTACATGGATTAGAGACTTTGTATGACAAACGTTCCATTTGCCCTATTTTAATTTGTAGCAATAAAAACTAGTTTCTAGCCTAGATAAGGCGGATCCTATTGTGTATACAAATAACAAAGTCACATGTTATTCTAGCATGTTTTAAAATGAGAACCAAACTACGTTTGTATGGAGAGTTGAGCGTCCTGGCGACTAAGATTTTAAGTTATCACCGGTGGCCTGAAGTACAATGAACAGTAAAATACAAATGGCTACTTCGGCCATTTAATATACAAAAGATTACTTCAACTTGTAACCTAATACTTTGAACTGGAAGTTGGAAGTTGAATGAATGACTAAATATGGTAATATGTTTTAAAAAACGTGGCTGCTGTAATCGTATGTAAATGGCATCGTTATACATTAGCTATTCAAACAAGCTCATAAAAGCTTCTGGACTGAACGCATTTGTACGGATTTGTATAATTTACGTAATTGGCAATACTTATGTTTTTGATTACCAATATATTTTACGCATAATGACCAATAGGGTTTGCGTTAAACATTTTCCCCATAATATCCCATGCGCACTTTAACCAATAGGCGTAGTAATAAGTAGGTAGCCGTTTTATAAAAGGAAAAAAGGTCCAGGGTTCTTTTTTTTTTTTTTTGAACCTGATTGTTGCTATAATAGGACGGACCCAATATAGCGGTCGAATTGCGTGGTTGGAGGGTAGCCTGGGGAAAATCTAGGGGGAGCCTCCGGCACGACCACGCGGGAAAGTTTGTACACTGGAATACTCTACGAGTTTGCGCTCCAGTGAGATTGGTTGAACGGTATCAACCGAATCTGGGGTGTGAGTGGTGTCGAACTACTGGGAGTTTTATCGCTGGTTCGCTAAAACCTAGCCTAGCTGAGAAGAGTCCAGCAAGAAACTCAGCTGGCCCGACTTGGGTCGGACTGACTCTACCCGGTATGCGGCGGTACCGGGACGAATAGGGACTGTATGTGTCTGTGTTGTCGCGATCTCGCGGTGGACGTCCCCGCCGGCGGGAACGCCGGAGTGTACGCGATGTGTTGGACGCCGAAAGCGCAGCGTTCCATCTTTCGATGGACGCTGTGATTTCGTCGTCCGGGTCCGTGAGTGTGTGCCTAGGATGCCAGACCGTGCGGCCCCTAATCAGTGAGCGCCGAGTAACGACAGAGGGGGGAGGGATGGGAACGTAATCAGCAGCCTTCCTAACTAACGGATTCCTATGGTGAGGAGCGTTGTCAAAATAACGTCTGGCAGCCTGCTTAAAGAAACCATACATGGTGCTAATCCCCATGTCGTGGTGCAGGCTGAGGTTCGATTGGTACCACGGGGCACCAGGCGGTCCAGGGTTCGATTCTCGGTACTCAACATGTTTAAATTAGTAATATCTTTGAAAATAAGTTTAAGTAGATTATAATGTAAACCTTTTTATGTTTGACTTGTTAAATAGGTTTTAATAGTTGACACCTATTGTTAATTTCTGTTGTTTTGTCCCAGCCCAGTCCCAGCCTTTCACTGCCAGGGGCCGCGTAGCAGGCGCCTACGCCGTTGTCGTTGGCGGTGGAAAACCCCGGGATAAGCTACAAGCGTGGCGATTCTTGACACTGAATGTGTTTAATAAAATAAAAGTGTCAACCATTGGAACGTTTAATTATTCAAACTTATTACAAATTATTACAAACGGAGGCCGAAACATTTTTCGGGCAACTTCTGTTTATATGATCACAATCTACACGATCCATCGTTTGTTAAACACAATTACGTTACCTTATCGCAACAGGTTCCCACACTAACAATTGCCAAATCACATCACCTTCACAAATTGTTGAACCGACTGAGCTGACCGAACTGGCCGAATATAATCGTATTGTAGTCGCACGCGCACACCGGTTGAACCGAAACTGATCTTGGCTGCTGTAGCTTCACCTATGTCAATCACGTAGGCAGATTGTTTATGGTGTAGAAGCGATAGCGATAGTGATTTGTCAAGGTCTGTGGCAACTTTTTAGGTTTGGGATATTTTAGAACTATTGTCATCATCAACATCATCATCATCATATCAGCCGAAAGACGTCCACTGCTGGACATAGGCCTACCTCAAAGAGTGACCTTAACCACGTCATCAGTGCACCTTGTGGGGGGCCTACCCACGCCGCGCCTTCTCCGCTACGTGGTCGCCACTCGAGAAGCTTTCCGTCCCAACGGCGATTGGTTCTACGTGCAATGTGCCCCGCTCACTGCCCCTTAAGTTTAGCGATCCGGAGGGCTATTGAGATATGTTGAGATTGCGGAGGGATGTAGTTGTAGGTTCTAAGTAAAACCAGACATAGTTTCACCGAAGATGTTGTATTCTCGGTAGATTAAGTATAAAGAACAAGGTATACATTAGCTTATAGTACTTATAGATAGTTATTGCTTACTTGCTATATTACTCAATTACGTGCGTCATATGTTGCAGGGCGTAACGATAAGTTACCGTTAATGTGTTAATTAGGCGCATAGTACACCTTCCCCGGAAAGTTACTCTTCACCCCCGCAAACAAGAGAAAAAAAATGTGACAGACGTAATTTCGTATAACATTTTTTTTTTTTTGTATTGTATGAATACAATGAATGCCTTAAGACTAATTAGTAATTATATATTTTCAACGTACAATTTAGTATTATTCTTATGAGTTATGTATATCTGATTACTTTTTAAAATTTTTACATTTGGTGACATATCTTCTACCACCTCATATGGTCCAGTATAAATCGGATCTAGTTTATTTCCTACTTGGTTTTTTAAAAGTACAAAGTCACCTGGTTTGTATTTTACACTATTAATTTTCTTATCATATATATATTTTCTACTAGTTTTACTTAAAATTAAATTATTTTTAGCTTCTAACTGCGCTCTTTGTAACCTATACTTAAATTCTTTAGGATAACTTTCATAGTTATAGAGAGGGTCGACAGAAGAAATTAGATTATTAGGCAATCTACATATTTTGCCGAAAACTAGCTCATAAGGCGTATATTGTGTTTCTGTATGTACGGTTGTATTGAATGAAAAACACCAATAGCTTAACCAACTGCTCCAGTCCGTGCTATTATTGCTACATTGAATCCGGAGGTACGCTCCTAGATTCTTGTGCGTGTTTTCTAGCGCGCCTATAGTTTCATGATGATATGCTGTCGAATGTAACTTATTTACTCCTAATAACCTACAGATTTCTGTAAATACACTAGACATAAATTCGGTACCTTGATCCGTAATAATATCTTTTGGTAGTCCATATCTTAAAATAAAATTATTTACAAACGCTCGACTTACAGATTCAGTGTCTTTTCTTTCTAAAGGGTATGCTTCGACGAACTTTGTCAATTCGCACTGAATTGTTAATACGTACTTGTAGTTATAATTATCTACATCTAACGGTCCTACTACATCTAAAGATATCCTTTCGAACGATGTATCTGGGGTCGTAGTTATCGTCATTGGTTCTTTAATATATTTGTTAGTATGTTTGTTGTACTGACAATGTGTACATTTTTTTACATATTCGATTACATCACGGCTCATTCTTGGCCAGTAATAGTATCGTTTAATATTATTAAGCATCCTGTTTACCCCCGCGTGGCCACTGGTGGGTAAAAGGTGAAAGTCATTTAAAATTACTCTGATTTCGTGTCTATCATATACTTTCGTGACACTTCTCGTTACTAGGATCCTAGGAATATCACATTTATAATGAGCTAAGAATGCATTTACTTCCTTTTTATTGTGTTTATTTTTTATAATAATAATTTCATTTATATTTAGCTTCTTGCAAAATACTTCTAATTCCCTCGCTAACACGCCTACGGTAGATAACGATCGGGTTATTAGATAGATGCATGATTCACTTGGTACGTACATTAAATTTCCTTCCTTACTTATAATTCCGTTTTCACTTGTCTGAGTTAACTTGTAATTTGCGCTTAATACAAGTTCTACACAATCCTTAGGCGCTTTGATGATATCCACAATTCTAGGTTGATCAAGCCTATTGGTTGAGGATGCATCGGGCACTACGTCATTGCTATCGCAGATTTGCTTTGCGTGCAACTTCCGTGATTGCGCTCTCGTCATGACTGATACAACGTGTGTTCTGTAATTTTTTAAATCTTCACTATTCCTCGGTAAGCGACTCAATGCGTCTGCAGCTACATTGTTTCGTCCCGGGATATATTCAATGTCAAAAGTATATTCTTCTAAAGACAACCTGAATTTGGTTAGTCTGCTCGATGGATCAGTCATTCCGAAGAGATAAATCAATGGTTTATGGTCAGTTACGATTTTAAACCTTCTACCATATAAATAAGGTCTAAAATGCTTTGTGGCCCACACGACGGCCAACAATTCTAATTCAATAATTGGGTACCTAGTTTCCGCTGGCTTCAGATTGCGGCTGGCATACGCAATTACTTTTCCATTACTATTTGACAGTATACCACCTAGACCTGTTTTTGAAGCATCCGTGTGTAAGGTAAAAACATTATTACTAGAAAAATCTGGGTAATCTAAAACTTGTGGACTTGCAAGTACCTTTTTTAACTTTAAAAATGCCGTTTCACATTCTGGCGTCCATTTAAAAATAATGTTTTTCTTTGACAGTTGGTTCAATGGATAAGCGATGTTCGCGAAGTTAGAAATAAAACGTCTGTAATAATTAGCAAAAGCAACGAATCGTTTTGCTTCGTCTGTATTGGTTGGTCTTGGGTATTTATCTAACACCTCTACTTTTGCTGGATCGGGTTCTACACCTTTTGATGTAATTTTGTGGCCTAAATACATAATTTCCTTACGTAAAAATTCACACTTTGAGGGGTTAAGCTTAAGGTTAGTGTTCCGTAATCTTTCTAGAACTTTAATAAGGTTCTTGTTATGTGATGTCATAGAATTTCCTATTACAATGCAATCATCTAAGTAAATGAAACACTGTTTATAATTTAAACCTGACATGGCTATGGTCATCAGCCTGGAGAAGACACTTGGGCTAGTCCTGAGACCCATGGGGGTTCTCTTCATCTGATACATCTTATCGGTCGTAAAAGCTGTGTATTTCCGAGAGTTTTTGTCTAACGCAAGTTGATAATAACCTTGAGAAAGGTCAAGCTTTGAAAAGTATATGCTACCTGCGAGAGAATCTAAAATTTCAGTGATATTAGGCAAAGGGAACTTGTCGTCTTGAATTTTATTATTTAATTGCCTATAATCAACGACTAATCTCCATTTCTTTTCTCCTGATTTATCACTTTTTTTTGGAACAAGCAAAACGGGGCTGGACCACTCGGAAGTAGCCTCTTCAATTATGTCGTTATCAAGCATATTTTGTATCTGAGAATTGAGTTCTTTACGTAATGCATGTGGTATCCTGTAAGGCTTAACGTACACAGGGCTTATGTTATCTTTTAACTTAATCGTATGCTCTAGCAAGTTAGTAGTGCTGAGCTTGTCACCGGGCAGATGAAAGACATCCGCATACTTAGCACAAATTTGTTCTATACTCAACTGTTCTTCTTCATTTAAATAAGCTTTCAAATTTAGTAGAGTTAGCAAAGTGGTTACTCTGTTGACACTAATTCTCCCCGAGTCAAAGTTGCAAATATCATAACTACCTAAACTGTGCACCTCTAAACTTGATAAGTCTAGATTAACTGTCTCATCAGTCGTATTTAATATTCGTACTGGTATTCGACCTTTTTCTGGTTTCGAAATTACACCTGCGACGTAAACACCAGTCTTTATTTCTTCCGCTAATACTACGCAGTCTTCTCGCTGGTGTGCGGGTACGCGCGTGATAATTTCACAACGCGGAGGAACGCTATGCACATAATTACACGAATTTCCTTCAATCGGTACTAAAATGGACTGTTCGCAGTTCTCCAAGGTCAGAATATCATCCTTATAGCTTATATTTGCATTATAACGCTTTAAAAATGTTTGCCCTAAAATACCATCGGCAAAACATGTTAAATTCTTAAAAATATAAAACTTTTCTTGGCAAATAAATTCGTCAAAGTTAAGTGGTAAATAAATAAATCCCTCAGAGACTAAATCTCCACATATTCCTTTGATTGTAATTCTATCTTTCTGTATTTGCCTAAGAAGGTTAAGCCTATTTTGTAAACATTCATACTTCAAAACGTTCAAACTTGCACCACTGTCAATAAGTAGACTTAATTTATCCATACTACCTATTCTACAACTAACTGTAGCAAAATTATTATAACTAAATATACCGTGTGTCATATTATTCACGAAAAAACTGCATGTTGTCATTCTCATTCGTATTTACCGACGTAGAAGGCGCAGTGTCATCATGTATGTGTTGGGCACGTGCTGGCGCGGGGCGCGGGGACCCTCGTGGTCCAAGTCCTCTATGTGCTGATGGCGCAAAATATTGCCGAGTACGTTGCCACGGATCGGATTGCGAAACATATGGTCTATTATTAGAATTGGAATAATATTGTGTTCCGTATGTATTATTCCTACCTCTATTAGACCTAAAATTCCCTCTGTAATGGGAATAACGCCCATTATTGTTTCTGTAATTATGACGAGGCTGCTGATTATGTTCATAATATGAAATCTGATCGTCTTTTGGTGATGAGATCTGCTCATCAATGGCTGTCCTAATGGCTTCAGGTAGAGACGTAAACTGCCTAGAAGATATTATGGTACTCAATTTGGGATCTGCGAGTCCATCAGCGAAACGCTTGATAGCCGACTTTTCATTCATCGGACGTAGAATGTCATACCTACTGTCGTTGCCATCTGCTTGAGATATGGTCAAATTGACAAAAAGTTCCTCTATCTCTGCTCCGAATGATTCTACAGATCGCCGTCCTTGCCTAGCTCTATACAACTGTGCCTGGATTGATTCTGCTGATTTTTTGGTCAATAAAAACTTACGCATATCTAAAACTAAGGCTTCTACGCTAATGTATGACGTTTTTAGCCTAAGTTTAGCACTTGACGAAGCTCTTGTTTTTAAGATAAAATCAATTAGTGTTTTGTGTGAGTCGTCATTGATTAGGGTACTGTACATTAAAATACCATCTATTAATTGTTTCGTTACGTCTTCTTGCCCCGTCATGACTGGTAACAGGGCGATTGCCGTTTTAATATCGAACCCTGGTTTAGCCATTTTATTTTCTGTTTGTGATTCCGTATCGAAAAATGACAATAATGTCTTAATCTTAATGTAAGTTTCGTTAATTTCCTCTATCAATAAATTACTCAACTGTATATCCGAAGAACTGAACTCTATCTTTTGTTCTTTTAATTGAGACACAATATCCGCAGCTTGGCTAATAATTTCATTCGATTCCTCTAATTTCTTTTTACCGATTTCTTTCTGTCGCCTCTCTGGACCCAACTTTACAATATGTTCCCTTAGTTTATCCAATTGGTCACGTAATTTCTTTAATTCTTGTAACATACTACATGTGTATACTGCGAAATGGCTAAAATATTAGATATCGTGTCTAAATAACTCAATTATATTACAAAATAATCTACATAAAACTTACATTAGAAGCGTGAACACGGTATGTAGGTCATGCTGACGCCGCACGACGTCGCGTGGTTATGGCCGGGCACGTGGCGGTGCGCGGGCGGGCTCGTGGAACTTGATGTGGCTGCATGTGGCTCGATGTGCTGCAGCTCTGGGCCGGGCTAACCCTGGACTCCCCGGAACATGGGCCGGGATAACCCTGGACTCCTCTTGATGTGCGAGCCGGGAAACCCTGGACAACGCTCTTCTTTGTTATAACGTTTTTTCTTTATAATGTTTCTTGTTTCTTGTTACCAAATTCTTCAAAACTGTTCGTCATTATTTTATTTGTCTCGTAACAACTTCAATCTTCTAGTCTTCGAGATATTTCTTGCTTCAATTTGCTTCACCGAATTCTTCATTTGCCTTGGTTCTCTGGTAAGGTCGCCATGAGATATGTTGAGATTGCGGAGGGATGTAGTTGTAGGTTCTAAGTAAAACCAGACATAGTTTCACCGAAGATGTTGTATTCTCGGTAGATTAAGTATAAAGAACAAGGTATACATTAGCTTATAGTACTTATAGATAGTTATTGCTTACTTGCTATATTACTCAATTACGTGCGTCATATGTTGCAGGGCGTAACGATAAGTTACCGTTAATGTGTTAATTAGGCGCATAGTACACTATATTACCTTGGTTCTGCTGCGGATAGCCTCATTTCTGATGCGATCACTCAGAGAAACTCCCAACATAGTCCTCTTAATTGCCGTTTGGGTGACTTTGACCTTTCTTATGAGGCCCATAGTAAGCGACCACGTTTCAGTGTCATATGTCATCACTGTCAAAGACTTTCGTCTTGAGACACTGCTTGAGAACTCTTGTGCCCATATAATATGCCTTCAAACATAACTGCCCTAGAACCTACCTATATAATTAAGAGCCGTCACACAAGGCAACTTTTGCAATAATACCAACACACGTTTCATGAATGCGTGTCTGTTTCACGACACTAGCCATAAATCGCTTGCATCAATAGGTACCGTATTGCATTTGTACTGCAGCAAAATCCACCGTGTGTAACTTATACATACTTGTGGATAAAACTATTTGAACTATTGGCTCCCTAGGGAGCCGTGGGGAATCGAAAGGTTTAATCGCTCGCTCGTATGGTCCCGCTCTCCGCTCCGCTCATACACACGTGCTGAGTTTAAAGCAATAATTCTTAACAATAAGGAATTATCCCGCTCCAGTGCACACGCCCTGCCCTTCCGATACTAGTCTACTTTACATACGTTACATGAGTGTACAGTCAACATGAATTACAACATATTCACATTTGAATTTGATATAAAAATAAATGAAAAGTTGATTGTATAAGGGCAACATTACAACATAAATCACGACCCCTGAAACCTTCCTCTGAGAACTTTCCTGAGCTAGGAAACCCTGTGTTACAGGACCCAGTTTCGGTGTTCCAAATACTTAACAAATGTATCTATACAAATGTATAAAAAGAGCAAAATACAACTTAAAACTAAATATGCCGTTTTAGATGGCAAATCATACCGATATTTAGGTTTCTGTGTTGGCTGTGGCCATTTACAACGTTAGGCCGCCAAATTTTTGTGTGGACTCAAAATTTACATAGACTGACTCTCCCCTTATATGCTTAGAATTAGAATTCCAAGAGGCGTCATCGATGACCGCACTTGGTGGCCAGCCGACGGATTAACCACCACGTAGCTATTCATTGAAAATTCTGCGTGTTTGGGAGCGTATAGCTGATCAACCCAACAACGGTGCCGGGCGGCTTCACCCATGGTGCAAGAGTTGCGTTGCATCCGGGCGCACGCTCCTAGGGGGCGCCGAGCGCCACTCACAGGGCGCTAACTCTGCGCTAGAGAGCGCTACGATTGGACACGGGCGCTGCATGGGGCTAGAGACGCCTCTCTGTCTCAACTGACGACCACAGGGTGACATGATACAACTTTCTGAGGCATCTTAGAAGTTATCGCTTGGGAAAAAAATACAATTCTTTTTCCTGGCTCGGGAACTAAATTTCGTTCGGCGACAGATGGATGCATCCAATTCGTCTGGCGCGTTATGTTACTACGTTGAATTTTGATGTTCATGACCTTTCCATTCAGCACGGCTAGCACAAGACGTCGCATCAGCTCTCTTGAGCTCTCTCGCAGTATCCATCTCATTCTAAGTTTCCTAATAAGAGAGAGACGGATACTACGAGAGAGGTCGAGAGAGCTCGCGCGCCATCTTGTGCTAAAACTAGCATACTACGACCGACTGTACCAGTTACATGTTCGATAACTAATGTATTTCGCAAGCCGGTTCCGGCCCGGTAACTCACGTCGTACGGTGACTGACTGGTACGATTGGCGGAAGTCTTCCTTTCGTAACACACTGTAGTAACGGCGGTGACTATTGTTTGATACATGAATGAGATGACATGCCCTCAGATAATACAGGGTGTACCAAAAAAAAATCGCGTGGATTTTTTTTTTTTTTCTGTTTTTTCTTATCAGAACACGATACCTGTTAAGCCCACCCCATTTTTGTTACACTTTGTATAATCCATACTAATATTATAAATGCGAGTGTGTCTGTCTGCATCTCCTTCCGTTACCTCTTCACGCATAAACTGCTGAACCGATTTAGATGAAATTTGGTATAGAGATAGTTTGAGGCCCCACCTTCCCCAGAGAGATAAAAACTGTCCTATGTCCTATTGTACATAGGATAGTTTTACTCCCGGAAATCGTCCCCTACGGGGGTGAAAGTTTGTAAACAGCTACTATATTAACGAGTTCCACGCGGACGGAGTCGCGGGCAGAAAATATAGATATAGTATAGTATTTGTGATGAGGTAGGGCACAGCGAAATGTCATGCCGCTCGAATTTGGAGCAGCCCAACTGGGGAAGTTCCTCCACCTTGCAGAAGACCACAGCCATAATAACACTACTAGGTACTTACTCTTATCTGTAGTAGTGTTGTGTTTCTGGAGGTGTGCAAGGTCGCCAGAGCTCCCGAGGATGCGTTGTGTTGAGAGCGAGGCAATTTGTTCCTTCAGCTGTCAACCCGGCGAATCCTCAAACATATCAAGGGTCGGCAACGCCCATGTTACACCTTTGGAGTTGCATGCATCTATAGGCTGCGGTGTCGGCTTACCATCAGACGGGCCATACTCTTGTTTGCCACCGTCGTTGTATAATATATATATATATATATATATATATATATATACAATATATACTCTCCTGACCGATTTCGGCCACGGCGACAGCTTCAACTCCGACGTTAATGTCGTTCATGTGCTCTGGTCAGCTCTTATTTACAAAGACCCGAGCAAACAACAGGCACGTGAGCACACCATTCACAAAATTATAGCCTGATGAAAATGATCACCGGTTCCAGCTCGTCCCGTCTAACATCAAGTTCTCTCCCTCAGAAGTAATGATGAAAACTTTTCATGAAAAATACTACGCAATATAATCAGAATATTATTTTCTATTAAATTTTATTTTTATTTTTTATTTATAATTATATTAATCCTAGTTTCTAAGTTAGTGTTTAGTTTTTTAATATAAGGTATAGGTATTATGTTTTTCTGGTTTCTATCAGGTTAAATAGTTTTAGGATTTATTAAGTAACACTTACTCGCGGAAACGGATGTATCTTTGATAGTCAAGTCGAAACTAGCTGTGATTACGATAGATTTAAAACTTGTCGTAAAATGTAAAAGATTAGGAGTAAATAATGTTTCCCATAATGTAAATATGTTGTCAGTCATATTTTTTAAAGGAATTGTTATTCATATCATGATAACAAGCACGCACGCATAGCACGTAGAACCGATGGCCGTTGGGGCGGAAAGGTTCTCGAGTGGCGACCACGTACCGGAAAGCGCGGCGTGAGGCCCCCAAGGTGGACTGATGACCTGGTAAAGGTTGCTGGAGTCCGCTGGATGCGGGTGGCGCAGGACCGGTCACTTTGGCACTCTTTTCGGGGGAGGCCTATGTCCAGCAGTGGACGTCTTTCGGCTGATATGATGATGATGATGATGATGATGATTTGTTGCAACCATTTTTTTCAATGGGTCAATCATATCTTCCAGGTTGAATATCTCTCGACATGTTTTGAACCAATACGTGAACGTATAATTTAACAAGTCTGAGACGCACGGGTGTTTTCTACATAAAGTTCTATAAAGATTCTATCACATGGTCATATTTATCGGCCCATATACAAGAATTTACGTACGGTAGTCGTAACCGGTCCAGCATCAGAATTAGATACGTTGGTTGCGTGCGAACAGCTAACTTCAAGATACGCTGATTAAAATAATATGTGGCGTATCGTGCATAATGTATCGTACAGTTTCTAAATATTTAGTACATACCTACATTATGTTTTGTGTGTATGTTTATATCATTGTCATGTTTAGTATGTACTATAAGCTTGTCATTTAATTCGTTTTTTTGGCAAATACTAGTTAAATATTTGCTACAATTTCTCCGCTACCCAAAGGTTACGGAAGAGATTGCTCTTTAATAAGACCGCCTGTTGTTAACCTTTACTTGTAAGTTATTGTTTTCATAAATTGAGGTATAAAATAAAGAGTTTTATACAGTCGAGACCCGCGGTCCGTAGGGTCCCAGTCCGCAAAAGTTTTTTGCGGAAGCCGCGAAACGTCTGGTTGACGTAACTGCAGGTGACCGAAAAGCTGGCGGCTTTCTCGCGCAACGCATCAGTATTGAAATTCAGCGAGGAAATGCCGCCAGCATCCTCGGTACAATGCATAGAGGGCCTTTTTTAGATTTAACTTATATAGTTTTAATTTAATTTAGTTAATGTTAGTCATCATCTTGTATATACAATTATTTTAATCGAATAAAATTACCTATATGTTAATATAGTATCCAACGTAAAATGGTTATCAATAAATGTAATTTAGGTAGGTATCGTTAAAAAAAACGTTACTTTTTTATATTTTTCTGAAATAATAGTTTAAATCTCTCATATCGAAGGTTTCGAACGACAACAAGAAAGCGGAGATACAACCCCGCTCAAATAGAGATATGTATTGCAAGTTCCACTCCATTTGCAATTAACACTACAGGATGTGGAACGGGTACAAATACTCGTAATGGAACGAGTACAAATACTTAGTATCGGTCAATTAGCGACTTGATCAGCAGATAACGTGTTGATAAAGCCGAGTAAAAACGATCCCGTGTTTTAAGGTAATGGTAGTGGTAGGTAGAGCTTGCGTCCGTGAGACTATGTTGATTGACTGAGAGATAGGATCCAACACCATTTTTTGCATGAGTGTTGAGTGTTTAAAATCCACTCAGTTGATTTCGGATTTTAAAAAAGGTAGCCTATATTGCTTTCAATTTTTGTTTATCAAAGAAGTCCACACTTCACTTGGCAACAATGGCAACCACAGTTGCCACCATCAGTTTAGGGGTGCTCGAAATTGGCAACTGGGGTTGCCACAAGCAAGTGAGTGGTTATCTGTGTGTGAATTAAAGGAAGTCAAGCGTTCAAGAGATAATATATATCCTGAGATCTTTTTATAATTGAACATCAAATGAAATAGTTACTTAATTTGGTTGTCTGAATTAAATTACAAAGGTTTCCTACTAAGTAGTGTTTATTATTTGTCTATAACATAGGATGTCAATAAGAAACGTGTACACTTGAATGCCTTTGTAGATATTTTATTTTGTTCAGCACTCATTTATTTTTGTAGGCCCAGAAACGGTATACTATTCTTGCGATTGATGATTTCTCTGAAAGCGCGCTATGCAGTTCGCCATACGCTGATAGTATTAATTAATTCCATGCTTAGCTATAGTCTCTCTCTGCTAGTCACTACAAAGTAACTTAAATAATCATCCTATCTCTTTTTTTCTCCAGCACTACACCCTAAAGAAAGGGATGAGTGTATGTTTCTTTGCTGCTGATAAGTTTGATTGACTGACTACATAAAAAGTTTACGTCAACCGATAATCAGGAGATCAATCTGACTCAACCTGTTCCAATGTGATATCAAAATGCAGCGCTCCGTCACTTCTACTACTTCCACGCACTCTGAGTTATACTGCATGTCAGGAATCTTGGCAATAGCGTTTATATATATTTACTTATAAGTCATAGTTCGTTAACCAAAACTCATATAATAACAATTCCATAGTGAACGAAGTAAAACATTGGATTACAGTACCTACCTCTCTAAAAGCAGAGAAAGAGTTTGTGCGAATAGAGACTCGTCATAGGATTTGAGAGCGTATCAGTCCTAATTTAACGGTTTTTGCTATGTTGAGAACACTGTCTGTCACATTATTACGTCTATAGTTCGATTGTGGTGCATTTAACAGATTTTTAACCGAAAAACACTGAATATTATTTACCTTGTGGTCCACAGTAGGTAAACCCCATTCAACATGATTTTAAATGCAATGTCAGCTTGCTTGAAATCATAATAAAATTATCGTGTTGGTTAGTACCTTTTTGTGGCACGACGGTTCTCTTACTGCACAGACTCTATCGGCAACGATTACAACGTAGGGATGAAACTTGCGATTACTGTTCGTTATTTTCCATTATTCTTGGCACGTAGCATAATGTGTAAGTAAGAACAAGTGCGCTTAACGCATTGATACCATATTGGAATGCGAAATGTCTAGTTAGATTGTACTCCTGGTAGCCAATACGTCGGAGACAATGTGTGAACGATAAAAAACTTCATTAAAATGGCGGCGCTGGCACGCGGAAGGCTGTTCTATAAAGTATCTGGAATGGCGGCAAAAACAAAATGGAGATTGGCTGACGCTGTGACAGTTTTTTGCAAGTGGAGCTATTTAAATGGTGATTTTGAATATAAATATATTACAGAAACTACTTTAAATAGTAGCAGAAAGCATGCATATTTATAAGCTTTTAAGATAAGAATGGAATTAAGAATGATATGGGAAGTTATGGGAAGTATATTTAGTAAAGATGTGCAGCTATTAGATTTTAAAAGGTTCATACAATTCGGCAACTTCTGATCTTAGGGCGTTTTCCCGGTATAATATTCTTAATTCTCATCTACTGCTAAGCTATACCCAAATTGGCGTAAGCACTAGTTTTTCAGAGGCATAATCCAACTGACATAATTCCAACACAGATGGAATAAGTACTAAACCTTAAAGGGATTTGGTATTTTCAATTGACAATTTGACAGTAAGGCTAGATGATTAGCCTAGTGGGTTCCGTGAATCCCGGTAAGGGCAAAAAATTGTGTAATGAGCATTAATACTTGTTTCTTAATCATGGACGTTTTATATGTAGCACTCGGGTAATTCCGAAAATTACTAATATCTACTAAACGCGGCTACATTATTTGTTCTGGCAACACTCCTTATTTCCACACATTCAAGTTGAACGTCATAAGGTGTTGCCAGAGCAAATAATATAGCCGCGTTTAGTAGATATTAGACATTTTCGGAATTACCCGAGTGCACTTATTTAATTATTTATATCTAATGTCATCAAACCACCATACGGCCATACGCTTAACGACTGATGTCATAGACAAGAACAGGGATCAACAGCTAAGCGTCAGTCTGTCTAACACCGCGATTTTACTACAGATACGTTTAAACTTCTGATTTACTTATTTATGGACTGCGCTTTGTGTCTCTCAACTCAACTCCAGGGTCCTTAACAATTCTGAAGTTAAACTTTAGAACTAAAATCCGTGTAGTGTTTGACGGCATTTTAAAGTTTCCCAGAAGGCTTTTAACAAAGCGACGCGCCAGAACCGCCATAATGCGAACACGTTTGACAGCTGCGCGCGCAGCGGGCGCCATTGTGCGACGCGGACCGGAAACATAACGTAAACTAAGGGATCTACGCGACTAAACGTATTGAATTCGCATTAGCATCGTATTTGTCCCATAAATTCGCCACGGGCACAACAATTTGAACTGTTCTGAACACATACAAACGTGATTTTATCGGTAACTTTATACTAGGTAGTTTATTTACTAAGAAATTGCCTCTAACCGTCGTATACCACTAAATAACAAAGTACGCAAAGCTAAAGGCCATTAAATTCCTTACAATTTATCATAATGCAACTTGAATGTTTGCAGTCTCATTTCAGCTATAGCTGCTTCTTTCCCAGTTGTTGTGACACATGGCTTCGTTTGTAGTTTAATTAAGGTATCAGACCGAATGTACAGGTCATTGAAAGCGATCCCAAATCAATTACGTTTAGTCAAATAGACCCCAATGCTAATCTCATGCGTAACGCAATTGTTTTAAATTTAAATGACAAGCCAAATGGGGTCATTGGTTTTATTGTGGATGTAACCTATGGTTATCGTTGCTAGTTAGGATTAAGATGGATTTTTTCAGAGGCAAGGTTTTGACATTAAGTCAAACCAATCCATGTCAAAATACATATAGCATTTGCTCTTAACCAAAACTAAGATTTTTACGACGGCATTCGAACCAGTTTTTGGAGAGGTACAAATTTAATGTTGGTTTGAGAGCAACTACAATTAAAGAACATATATACTCAACTATGTAGTAGTAAGGATTAACTGTCGAGCTAAGCCACAGACGAACACATTGCGAAACTATAAGGCATCCTTGTTGACTAAGGAACCCTAAACATTAGAGTCAAAGACGGACCTCGCTGGCGAAGCCGAAAATCAAGTACCTAAATTGCTGTTTCGGTCGCGCTTAGGTCTATAGTTGTCATACAATTTTGTTTCTAGAAAAGCGTAAGTATTGGTAGCTTTAAACTTACTCTTGGACGATAAAAATGCATATTTTTCTTACCTTTCCAGGTCCATATCTTTTTATGATTTTAATTATATTTTGTCATTTATTATTATTATTACAATAATCTAATGATTTACTATCACTCTTAACATAAGGAAACTACTTACTACATAACACTTAATAGTCTTAACACACATTCTATAATTGCTTGTTTCCCATCTCTATTCCACGTAATACTATAAAGTAGTACTTGGAATAAGAAGGAAATAATTCCTTAAACACTGATTGTCTATTGACCACGCAATTCCTATAAACGGTATAAAACCTCATCGCGAATGCAACTGGCGAGTAACTGGCAAAGCACAGCGAGTTACGAGTAGAAGGTACGCAGTAACTTGTCGTTGTAGCTGCAGTTGCAACTCAGGTTGTCTTTACCACAAAGGAAGATTCATAGTACAGTAACGGTCATAGATATGTTTACACTTTTGCACCATTGTATTACGGCGAAAAATGTATAAATATTTATGACGTCAACTGTACACCTTTCTGTGCACGGGTCAACGCCGGAACACATAACCCGACTAAATAAAGTGTTCGTCACAGTCTCGTGTTTAGCTCATTAATTATTGTCATTTCTACGGAATTTTGACGGGATCACCGTTTGCCAAGCGAATACAATGGTGAATTATTCAAACAGGGCATAGTGACGTAAAATCCGAAACTACAAGAGACAGGAAAAGCTCTCAGGAGTCACGAGACCAGTTTTCGAAAAATAATAAACTACATTTCAATATAATGTTCCTTACGTCTACAGTAATTCGTAATACGCAAAACACGAACTCTGATTTTTAGACAGATTTGACTGGGTTCGATTCCCGGCCGTGCATGAGGGTTTTTGAAAACCATTGAATTCAGTTTTTTTTAACCCTTGAATTCAGTTTTATTTTTATACTCGGTACTGGTACGGAATAGTGGACTGTGTAATTGTGTATCATCCATACTTGAAAGACGCAATCGTCTGCAAGTCGCAAGTATCCCTTGAAAAACACATCGCTTCCACTCATACATGAGAAGCGCGAGGAAAAAGACTCAAGAATGTAGCTGAATGATCTAGACTGACAATTTGGCATTAATCCAATTAAAACTTATTGGCCACTCCACACAATGGGTCATCCTGACCCATCATACAGGACGCAACTATGCGTTAAAGGGAGTAAGACATCTTTATGTCTCGTTTTAACCATTCTCCTAAACTGTTCTACCCATCAATCATCATAAAATGTGCACATTACAAACGTCACTGATGTCGCTGGATCAATGATCGTCAAATCACTATAACGTGACGTTTATTTTCTGAGAGCTATTTACACATGTGTCAAACACAGTTTGACAGGTGAAGATGAACTTGTTTGTGTTAAAGTTATCTAAGAATGACAGAATAGATGAACAGTCCAACGGTGTCTGCCACATCACAGGGTGCCGCGCGCGCAGGCATTCGTCTCGCCGTTGAATACGGAATGGATTTGATGCGCTGTGATTCAGTGTCTGCGTGTTATAGTTTTCTGTAGGGTCCATATTCTCTCTCACTAAAAGAACGGTTGCCATAAAAGCTATTTATTTTTGCTTCATCTTTATCTGTCATTATATTACTTATTTACCAAGAGAAAATTGAACGAGCGAGCAAAGCGAACAACCTTCTCCACTTCAGATTGCTGTTCTCCTGACAAGTCGCATTTCTTAACCGATTCTCCTAAAATATTATAAGCAAAAAATAAATTGGAAATTAAAAAAAAGACAGGATCGTGCAGTCTACAGCTCAAAGAACCGCTATAGTATAATATTTGATGTCCGATAGTAACTCGCCTGTTTGTTAGCTTTTTACAAATTATGCTTAAACCACTAAACCGATTTAGATGAAACAATGAAGATAGTTTCTTAAGGACATACTTAATCCTGGAAATCAGCATATTCTGAGAACTCGCAGAAGCTTTTCGTAGTCGGGTTGGTTGAAAACAATTACAGTTGGTACTTTATTAAGTCAAGCAACTTGCAAGGCAACTGGCAAGTGCGATGGTCACTTGAAAGGCCTCGGCAACCTCCGGAGAGCCGTTACACAAACAAAACTTGCGTTAGGAAGGCCTTGGCTTGCATACTCATATCAATCCCTAATTTAAGAAGACAGTAAGTCGCCGTAAGACTTGTTTATGCCCACACCTTTTTTAAAAGCTGTTTTACCGTCTATTTCTCATGGAAGAAGGTAATATGTCTCTGTAAAAAAACGTATGTTCGGACGGCGTTTTTTAAATCTTTTTGTTATTAGTATTAGCAGGCTTCGGTTACTTCCGCTTTGCTGAGACTTTATTTGACCTCATTACTGGAGTATGTAAACAGATGCTCACAATATTTACGTAACGTTACTACACACACTGGCCCATTCCTGTATCTTAATGCTTCGTAGTTACACTGCACCGTGTTTTGACTTATGCCTTCAGCCCTCCCATTCATTCCTTCTTTTTATCTTACTTCGAGCTCCATATGACTTATTGGTTTCTAAAATAGCTATCAATTACCCGATTGAAAAATTGAAAACATGAATTTGATTGTTTATTAGTCACTATATGCTCGTACGCTTCCTTTCCTTTTCTATACTTTAATAAACTATTATTTATCGCATGCCTAATTATGTTTCTCTACTTCAAAGATTTAGACCTCTCAAGGTTGCTACCGCATCTTTGGTTGAAATTGTAGGTAGGTTAAGTTGTATTCCTCTTGCCCGTTGTATTTGGTTAAAAGACAGTAAAATACCTCCGTAAACTTGTATATCTACTAGACAACAATGTTTCTATAAACATCTTAGATTCTACATAAGTGTTGTAACGTTTTGCACACCGTTATAACTCCACCATGCAGTTAACCACAATATCAGCGTGCGCGAGCGCAACTTTTTGTTGCCCGCATCCAACCACATAATGCGGAAGACTTTTGTTTGACCGTATCCTGTTTATATTTGAATATAACTACGATTATTCTATAAGTACATAACACTGTTGTCATTGACCTTGGTACGTTTAATAACGGTTATCTTGGTACATTTCTTAATCCTTCAAAAATGTAGGTTCACGTTCGAGATTTCCTGTGAACATTGCCAAAGTTAAGGGTTTAAAGCTTAATTTTTGCTTCGACTGTCAATCTACCTAAATGTCGTCTCCGATTACATAATTTTAAACCATACAAACATTTTACATGCATGTCTATCACATTTTGTCGATCTTTTATACCCACAGTTATGCTAAAAGTGGCGCTGGAACATAAGTTTCATGTGCTCTGCCAACCCCTTTTGGGAATAAAGGCGTGAGTGTATGTATAGTCCTTAACTATTTACCACCGCGATGGCAATTTTTGTGTTTTTCTTTTTACATTACGTGCCAATTTATATCTACATGTACTAGTACCTAAACATAACTGTCGCATTTTGCCACATAACACACATAACATTATGCATCACTACGTAAGTTTAATTGACTTAAGGTTGTAAAGTCGAGTAAATAAATCACGTCCGGCAAAGCAATTCCATTCTTATTGAAGCCCAATAAATTCGAAATTCATGTCGACTAGACGAAGTCCGGATTCAGTTTGTTTTGGAGAGAGCTTGCGCACGGGCATGTGCTTCTACTGGATAGTAGTAAAATATTGTATTCGCCCACAGACCATATATTTACTGGTCTGTGCATACGCCATTGAGATTTTAATGTTTGTTTAATTCTTTCTTGTGGTAGACGAATGTTTGTTCGTTAATTAAGATGTAGGTTTAACAAATGAGCCTTTAGTTCTATGTACCTAATGGTTTTTTATAATTCACACAATGAAATGCAAGAATTAAAATTACTACCTAGATACTTTAATGCAAATGAAACTGAAAACGTATTTAAGTTCCGATAATACATGTGTACAATTTAGTGGTAGGTAGAAATGGATTTTGGGCACTCTTTGCGGGAGGCCTATGTCCAGCAGTGGACGTCTTTCGGCTGATATGATGATGATGATGATGATGATGAGAAATGGATCATACAAAAATTAAGGATCGGCGATCGTAGCCGAAGTTAGTCCTATAACACCACATTTTTGCGTCTCTTATATGCATGTGTGATGCACACACACATGCACATAAGACGCTGCTACGGTAGCCTAGTGGTTCAGGCATGCGGCTGTCAAGCGGCGGTCGTGGGTTCGAATCCCGGCTCGTACCAATGAGTTTTTCGGAACTTATTGTACGGAATATTTAACGTTAGCTTTTCGGTGAAGGAAAACGTCGAGAGCAAACCAGTCTAATTCCAATAAGGTCTAGTTTTCCTTCTGGGTTAAAACTAGTGCCTATGCAAAATCTTGGGATTAGGTGTCAAAGCGCAACCTGGGCTCCTTTAGGGCATAACCGGGAATGACGTTATAAGATGATGATATGCATGTTTGATGAAATCATAACTTACACACACAAAAGTTGTTAACTTTTGACCATATGAAAGCCGATTGTTGTTTTTTCTGTGTTACCCATATAATTGATTTATACCTATTTATGCAGTTCTCATTTTGCTATTATTTGGAGACTGCACCACCACTTCAGCTCTTACCTGCAACAAAAAATATTTACAAGTCAATATCAAAAGAATATATACATTCTACGAAATAATTTTTGCGAGAGCATGAATGTAGGTTAGTATATCGTGCCTCTTAAAATTGCGTGCTTCCGAGGCTCTAATATAAGTTTTCCCGAAACAAAACGTTACGACCGCGTTCGAGTTTAGCTGTCAAATCCCATACAAATTGAGGGTAAAACGCAAACGCGACCGTAAAATTTTGTTTCGGTAAAACTTATACTATAGGTAGAGCCTCTGAGGTTAGATAATAATGGTAAAACCAAACATCGATAGTACTTGAAACTTTCAATATTCATTAATATCAATAGAGGTGAACAGTAGGTGTCAACTCTTGGTATTTATTAGGAATTAAGGAGTCACAGTAAATTGAGACGTAACCTCATTTGTTTATCAACTCACTTTTATACCACGACATAGACAGTGAGTGGCAAACAAGCATGACATGAAGAGTAGCCTATGGACGTTTACAATTCCAGAGGAGTAACAAGCTCGTTTTCGACCAATATTGAGTTAAGGTGGACTGACCTGGTAAAGGTTGTCCGCTGGATACCGGTCACTTTGGCACTCTTTGGGGGAGGCCTATGTCCAGCAGTGGCCGTCTTTCCGCTGATGATTGATTTAAGGATTGGTTGTCTCTACAGCTAGAGACAAATATAGCTCCTGCTCCGACTTCGGCTCTTGACGACCTCTGCAGCCTAGTTGGTAGTGACCCTGCCTACGAAGCCGGAGGTCCCGGGTTCGAATCCCGGTAAGGGCATTCATTTGTGTGATCAGCACGAAAATTTGTTCCTGAGTCATGGATGTTTTCTAAGTATTTATTTATCTATGTAAATATGTCGATATATCGTCGTCTAGTACCCATAGTACAAGCTTTGCTTAGTTTGGGACTAGGTCGATTTGTGTAAGATTCTCCCCAAATATTTATTTAAATATTTTATATATATATTTACTCTCAACACCACGCACCCTCGGGAGTTCTATTCTGGCGACCTTACTCAACACCAAAGCTGTTATTCTTTACGCGTTCATGCGCGTCACTCCACCCGACACGCGTATCGAAAGTAGACCTATACCTAAGCTTAGTCACTACGACTCGCGGCGTCAAGATATATTTGTGGGTGAGCGTTGAGGTAGGCTTAGAACATGTTACAGAATAGCGGGACAGGAACACGACACCACGTAATACGTAAAGTATACCAACACATACGCGAACAGTGGTGTATTATACCTACTCCAAAAGAACGCGTCACCTGCTGATTTAATCTAAATCTAAATGTCATACAATGATACCATGAATGAATGTTGTGTTGTCCTCGTATGGCATTGAAGGTAAACATATTTGTCATGTACCCAAATTGACGAAGCTATTTTTTAAATACTTAAAAAAAGTGTACCGCCCGCCTGATGGTAAGCAGACACTGCAGTAGCTTATGCTTGGAACTCCAGACCCCGTATCATGGTCGGCCTTATCACACGATAAGTGACACGATAGAGCGTCCGTCACTGGCTGACACCGTTTGACAGAACGAGACGGACGCTCTATCGTGTCACTTATCGTGTATTAAGGCCGACCATGATATGGGGTCTGGTGTCACATGCGTTGCCGACCCTTTCAAAATGTACACAGTCTTCCGCTCTTAAAGAACCTCATTAAGTTGTACCTCACGAAAACCACGGCACGGAACTCATCGGGGACGGGAAGAGAAAGAGTAAGAATCCTTTTTTATGCTATATACTTTTTATATATTTTTTATTTACTTATTTAAGTCTGGCAACAAGGCCCATATTAACAAATATCTTACAGACTAACATACATAACAATGTACAAAACTTATAACATAACACAAAAACACGTTAAGACGGCGACGCTCGGCGCAAGTTCTGGTCAAATTAGCCGGCCTCGAAATCGCCGCAAAACTACACACTTCGGCCAGATCTCTTCCTTTATGAAGGTCGATATATACTAAATGTTGAAAATTTAGGTTATCCTTACATTCCTTACCAACGCAGAATCGAAAACCCTATTCATCCTTATAGAAATAGCGTCCCATATTTTTCATAGGCATGTGTAAAGAAGTGACCGAATGGAGATACTTAATAAATATCAGGCCCCTTTGTCCCTTTCTATGCTGAACCCTATTCAGCATTTTTTAATTCTTCGAAGGGATGGCCAAATACATGTATATATTCAAATAGTGAAAGAAAACTAGTGTACAACTTGTTATAAAATGTTCCACCTTCGTTTATTGGACTATAGTAATATTGTAAATAAATTCTTTCAACCAGCACCGGATATCGTTTGAAACGCCAGTAAGTCGTAAAATTCGGTTCAATTTATAAGTGTTAAATAACCATATAACAGTTATCCTGCAAAATGAGTTTGAGACGGTGTTGTGAACAGTAACTATTATAATATGTGACAAATATATCAAAATATGATAAATGTGTCATTATGGAGTTATCAGAGAGTTTTTTAATAGTAACAGTGCTGAGCATTCAAAGTAAGTACCTACCTACATTAGACACCAAAGTAATGTATTTTTACTTTATTACAATGCTTTGCTTTTTCCCCTGAGGGGTAAACACGTAACCATTCTAATGAGAGTAAAGACATTCAAGAGACAAGACAGACAGCATTCTCCCATAGAAAAATATACATTGAGATCAACCTGACGCATGTACAATGCGTTACGCAATCGACCAGCTGGATTTCTTATCTTTTTTGGTATAAATGTCTCCTGATAAAGGTCGCGGAAGTCCGCTGGAGGCCTATATCCAGCAGTGGATGTTTTTCGCCTAATATGATAATGTCTATGATAACTGATGAGTGTCTTAAGACAGATGATGATATCAAAATATCAAGTCACATAGCTCTCCTTGACTACTCCTATTTTCTTCCTAAACCCATGGCTTGGGCCGGAGAGAAAGCATTGACTACCTTAGAACTACTACTACTGCCTCCGTCACTTTGTGTTTGGTTGCAGGTTGCACTGGGATCAAATGGGACAAGATTCGCTGCTCGTTCGACCGCGAGCCCGTACAAGAAGGGCTGCTGCCTAAGGGACAATTGGGGCGGTTCCCTTGGATGGGCGTTATCCAGTATGACTTTTGTAAGTATCAGAAAGGTTTTTCCGAACGTACCAAAAGTATTGTTCAGCTTTGTTTTGGTCTTCTTTTTTCTAAATCGTAGTTCCTGAGTTGTGTTAAAAGCCATTTAACTTCCTACTTAACTTATGATTCGATGTTTTAAAATTAATAACACATGTTTACGCACAAGCAAACGAAATATATAGACAGTCCATAAGCCACCTGCCAGGTCGACGGATTATTTAAGAATAAATGCATACAGACAGACACAGAGAGAGGCTGTTAAGAAGATATAAAGGTCTGTTGGCCATGAGGCGAGTCCGCGTATGTAAAGTTCTGGACTGCTAACCTTACGATGTTTTAACTTTATTGTTATTTAAGGTCTATGACAAGTTCCCAACCCTCAGTAGACCAGTGTGGTAACTACCGCTCATTCCCACTCATCCATGAAAACGCCTGTGCCTCTAATGATGATAGTGTTGATGACGGTGATGTTGATGATAACAAAGATAACGAACGACGAGGACTATGATGAAAGCGATTGTGATTACAGTGTTCGCCGGGAGGATGCGGTACGCTATCACGGGCGCGGTGCGGATTCACCCGTGGTATGCGCTCGCGTCGGCCGAAGACGTCGTCAAGATCGACCGCAAAACTGTAATGTCAGTATTTTATTCATCATCTATAACATCTCAACTTCACATATTATATTTACTGCATTTATAATTAGCAAGATAGCTAAACAATAATTTTACATTTAGATAAGGCGATAAATTATAAATATCTTGTAAAGAAATCCTGCAGCAAGAACAAAACTATGACTCGGGGTTAAGGAAGAATGTCTATCGAAATTTGAGGACTCTATTAGGTACTTATTCCAATGCTGCTTTATATTTCGCCAGGAACAGCACACACTACGTAGTATGGCACAGCGCCGAGGTCAAATACTACATGGGAGTACTGGACTACATACTCCACAGCGAGTATACGACGGGCCTGACGCACGCTACTATTGCGCTGATGGTCCTCATCCCGGATAAACCCAACCGGCTGGGGCATGCAGGTAACTTAAATACCTAACGTTAATAGTAGAAATCTTAATCGTGATTGTTTCAAAAGAGCCAGAATAAATGGCCACCACTTATTCCGTCGCGCGTCGAAGCTGTTAGCTGTCTAATTATAATTAGATTTCCTGGATTTGAATTACTCTTTTAGTTAGGACTTAGCCACGAGTACGCGCGACGGCGGCAGCGGGAGCGTTATGCTATGCGAGGGAGCGGGACGCCGCGCTCCGATCTCTCGCTCTCACGTATGGCGCGCGGCTGCCACCAACGGGAAAGCCCCATTTATATTTTGGCTATATTCGTTGTTTTCTATTTGTTTAAATTATTACTTTTGTCACTTTATTTCTGAATACAATTGATTAACAATTTTTTTATCATATATGTCGGTCCCAAATTCCTTTTGTTACTAACAATAAATAAATTATAATTCACGCCTACCCCTCACCTAACTTAGGTAGCTTCATTGACCCAGGCACACTCCGAATTGCAGTTGCTCTCCGCGTCGGAGTTGATGTGTGCGTGGACCACAACTGCATCTCCTGTGGAGCCGCGGTAGATCGCTTCGGTCACCATGGACTCGCCTGCTCCTCGGGCGCCGGCCGCTTGTCCCGTCACGCTGCGCTCAATGACATCCTGAGAAGGGCGCTTGCCAGCGCCTGCGTCCCCTGCGCTCTTGAGCCTCGCATTGTACGAGATGATGGCAAGCGTCCGGACGGGATGTCTTTAATCCCCTGGCGGATGGGCCGTGCACTGGTGTGGGACGCTACCTGTGCTGATACGCTGGCAGCGTCCTACTTGCCGGGCACGTCCAAGCAAGCCGGGGCAGCGGCGGATGCCCGAGAGAGATCCAAGGTCGGGAAGTATAGCTGTCTCGGCGCCCAATACGATTTTGTCGCATTTGGCGTCGAGACACTCGGCCCTTGGGGAAGAAACGCGCGTAAGCTCCACAAGGAGATCAGTAAGCGGTTAAGGGAGGCTACGGGTGACCCTCGGGCAGGCAGCTTTCTCGCCCAAAGAATAGCGATTGCTATTCAGCGCGGGAATGCTGCCTGTGTGATGGGCACCCTGCCTAAAGGGCAAAATTTTGATACATTTTTCTAATTGTAATTTATTATAATTAGTTTAATATCATTTTGTATATGTATACTTTAGTAAATAAAGTTTTATAATAATTATAATTAATATTAGGGGACATTCTTACGCAAATCGAACAAGCCCCGTGGTGAGCTCAATAAGGTTTGTGTTATGGGTACTACGAGTACGATATATTTAAAATACAAATACATAGAAAATATCCAAGACTCGGAAAAAAATACACTGACCGGCAGAAAACTTGGTCCAAAAACTTTTCGTGATTTCAAACTATAAATTGAATAGATTAAATAATGTTTTAAATAATTAAATGAATTTTTCTAATTTTGGGCAAATTGTTACTAAACTACTTGTATAAACGTTTTTTTTTAAGTCACCTAAGTATGTTGTTCTAATTCTAGGTCCCGCTCTGCCCATCTGCCTGCCAGCCAGAGGAACTGGCGTCTTCCAAAGCCTTTACGTCGTGAGAATGTCTGATGGTAAATGTACATTTAGCCGGATTCTGTTTCTTTATATACTCGATGTGGATGTTGTATGTACACTGATGACACAGGAATCGATATTTGGCACTTGTTTAGAGCATAACGGTGGAAGATCAAAATCAGTACCGTATGACAAACAAATAATGTCCCGATCATAAGTCGCAAACAATTGATATCTGAATGATTCCGACAAAACAAAAACTTAAAACTTTTGTCGTGTTTACATGAAAGACTGAACAAACGCTTACTAAGTAAAGTCGCCGTCAATAGAATTTGCTAACTATGTAAACAAACCGCCATATTAAAATTGTCTTTCGCTATGGCGGTTTGTTTACATATTAGTTAGCAAATTCTATTGACGGCGACTTTAAATAATGTTTCGTCCAAAAATTAAGCCATTATTTATACGTTTGGGGTGGTTGCATTTATAACAGGTACAGTCAAGGGTATTAATATACGTTATTAAAAATAAGGACATACAAATCTGTGTAAGTATATTAATACCCTTGACTGTACCTAATCATAAATGTCAACATTTTAGTTCATTATGTATTACAGAGACCGGCGAGTTGAGGAAAGAAGTGACACGAGTACGCCACGTCCATAGGGAAGACTGTGAAGAATTTTATATAAAAGCTGAGGTACGTATGAGTAAATAGATTTGCTACTAAATTATGGACCGAGATCTTATTTTTAAGTTAAATTCTTTATTAAACATGAACTACAATATAAATTATTTTTTCATTTAAATAGATTATTTACATTTACTAAAGAAATTAGAACTACGCACATTCATTGCCCAGAATCGCTACGCGCTACGCTCGTAGCCGATCCCGTGGTTTTCCTCGTATGTAGCGGAAAGCGACTACGGCGGTCTGACGCGTATGTGCCGTCATGGGCCCTGAATGGGTCAAATCTAAACAACGAGCGCCATGTTTCGATTTTTAACGTAGTTTTAATTGCTAGGCACTATACCGAGGATGCTGGCGACATTCAATTGCAATGCTGATATGTAGCGGGAAAACGCTTTTCGGTCTCTTGTTACATCAATTGTTACGGTATAAGTTTGCGTATCTCGTTCTACCTACCTTCCTCTCAATTGCTCCAAGGTTAGTTGGAAGAGATCCCTTATTGGGATAAGTTCGCCTTTGTACTTTGATCTATTGTGTGACATGTATATTCTTTTCTTACATACATACATACATCAACCATTTAAGTTAAATCATTAATCTTGAATCTCGCAGGCTACCGTTAAAGACTCCGGCTCCGATTCCGAGTCTGTCTTTTGCTCAAGTAAATCACATGGTTATACCTGGATAAATTGTTTTCAACCGTAGCGGCAGATTAGGGATACTGCTGTGCTCCAGGGTCAAAATGATATAAACTAATACGTACATATATGTTCCCAGCTAGACTACAAGATGATGGCACCGACGCACTTGCTTTGCGCAGTGGCAACCGCGCAGGCGTGCGTGTGGGACGCCGGAGCGGTACTGGTGTCACGGGAATCCGACATCTACTGGACCCTGGTAACTATGCTTATGCATGTGTCGCTCTGTTATATTCATCATCATCGGCTCACTGCAGTCCACTGCTGAAAATAGGCCTCTCCCAAGTCCTCTGCTTCCAGTCGCTTCACGCCGTCCTACATATGTCGTTTCGCCGGGACGCGATCTCCACTCCACTCCAGAACACGCTTACACTAATGATTGTCAGTTTTTCTATGAGGCCAACCTACTAAAAGGTCTGCATAATGCGCTGTGCGCACCTAGCAACGTTTCAGATGTCATTTACTATCTATGTATCTATTTACTTCAGTTTTATGTCCAAAATGATAGGCCACCTGAGAGCGCACCAGAGTACAGAACAACACTCTAATAAATAAATAAATATAAGGGGACAATCTTACACAAATCGACCTAGTCCCAAACTAAGAGAAGCTTGTACTATGGGTACTAGACGACGATAAACATACTTATATAGATATATAAATACTTAAATACATAGAAAACATCCCATGACTCGGGAACAAATATTCGTGCTCATCACTCATCACACAAATAAATGCCCTTACCCTGATTCGAACCCAGGACCTCTTGGTTTGTAGGCAGGGTCACTACCAAATAGGCTAAAGCGGTCGTCGGCTAATAGTAATAATTGTTAATACCAAAGCCAGAATACGCAGTCGCTGTGGCCGAAATCGGTCAGGACCACTTCAGCATGATCCAAAAATGTGTTGAGTTCCTAGACCTCTTTTGCCCTCTGTCTGCACTGTAAAGTGCGACAAAGTACATTGTCCAATGAAACTAAACTGAATTTATCTTCGCAGTTGGTGTTTCCATGTGTCTGTAGTGTTAGGCACTGGTCCCACAGCCGGCGACGAGCGATAAATGAGTAGAACTAGAAACTAGAAACGAGCGGGCGAGCGGCGAGAAGCGAGTGTGTAGTTTTGATAGTTTTGTTACTCAGCTATAAGCGAGTGTTCGAGTGCGACGGGCGATTACTCGCACCACTCGCTCAGTTGTACGGTAGAATGATCGCTCTGATCGCCAAGCGTTCATCGCCGAGTGAGTTTTATCGTTGATAGCTTTTATCGCTGCGATCAACTAGTGAAGAGAGAGTCCTCGCCGGCAGTGTGAACAGGCATCGATGAACTATAAATATATCCCTCTCTTTTATTTACACGGGAGCGATTATCTTTTGTTCGTTTCTTGGGCGAGAAAATCGCCGATAGCTCATCGCTTACTCGCCGGCGGTGGGACCAGTTGCCTTCAGTGCGACGAAGGAATTTAATCCAATGAAATTAAATTGAATGTTTGTTTACAGTTGGGTTTCAGCTCCCGCGGCCCCGGCTGTGGCGCCCCGGCTCGCTTCGTGGACGTGAGCAGCAACATGCCGTGGATCGACGCGCAGATCGCCGCCGCCTCCTACTACCAGTGCGAGGACTGCCTGCAACAGTGCTGCAACGCAGTGTACGCTGAGAAGCCTCGCGATAATAAAACATTGCCTTTTGTTTAACATGCCTTTTGATTAGTGGACAAGCAATGCACGAACGATATGTGCCTAGACCATGGCCTCAATTGTAGCCATTTTAACTTGAGTTTCGTGGGCGTTAGCAGTCACACGCTGTCCATGGCGTGTCCAGTGCGAGGACTGTCTGCGACAGTGCTGTAACGCCATGCACGCTGAGAAGGCTCACGATAATAAAGCTTTGCCTTCTATTTAACAATGCCTTTTTAACTGAATTGTGAACCAGTGTATCGTGCTGTCAGTGACAATAAGGGCGATGTAGCTCACTAGTTCAATGGTGCCAATGCCTTTTTTAAATGGTTTCGTGGACATCTGCGGGCGTAGCACGGTTGCCATTTAATCACTTATCGTTGTGGATAAGGCATCCGTCACTCTCGCACTCGCATACTTGTCAGAGCGTGATGGGCGTCTTTACCACAACGATAAGTGATAAACTGGCAACCATGCTACGCCCACTGCAGTCACATGCCGTGGATAGACGGGTAGGTCACTATCTACCGCTTCCTAGTACCAGTGCGAGGACTGCCTGCAACAGTCCTGTCAGTATCCGCCGAGAAGGCTCACGATGGTAAGGGACGATCAGAAAGAAGTGGTTTATTGGTAGCTTTTTTAATTGGGCTTCGTGGTCATGAGCCACATGGCATGGATAAGCAGGTCGCCACTACCAGTGCGAGGGCTGCCTGCAACAGTGCTGTAACGAGTGTGCGCTGAGATGGCTCGTGATCATTGTTATTATTATTATTTTTATTTATTCCAGTGAGTCCTGCTGAATGACAACGAAGGACATGTAAATCACTGGTTCAATGGTAGCATTTTTAATTGTGTTTCGTGGACGGGAGCAGCCACATGGAATGGATCGCACCAGTGCTGCAACACTGTGTACGCTGATAAGGCTCTTGGCTCGTGATAATAAACTTTTATCGAAAAAGTATTTATAAGTATGTATGTATGTACGCCTTGGATCTGATGGTGTGGCTCAGATGGGACGGGGCAAATGTGCTTATACATGTAGCGTCCCATAAGAGGCACCGCCCCTTCCGCCACGGAACCAAT
Organism: Epinotia bilunana; assembly: GCA_947049275.1. Taxonomy (NCBI): domain Eukaryota; kingdom Metazoa; phylum Arthropoda; class Insecta; order Lepidoptera; family Tortricidae; genus Epinotia; species Epinotia bilunana. Next base: position 19,881,031 of record OX346270.1, read on the forward strand.
GTTAGACCATCCGGCCTTTTCCCATCCGTACGGCACAACCCCGGAGGCTCCAGGATACAAGGCACATTGGCCGAAACTAAAGCCCGACGAACCAAATCATTTATGGCGTGGCGCCTCGGAAAACGCCCCGCACACCTCTGGCAGCTCAAACCATGGTGCCAGTTTTCCTCAACAACCACCCCACAAATGCAACGGTGCGTCTCACAGACCTTACACCCCAACCGCTACGCAACCGCGATTCTAAGGGAATCGTCATCCAACAGCGTGCCTATCTGGGGGGAGGGTAGCGCGTGCAACCATGCTCCCGCCTCGAGGGTAGATGCAGCCTTGAGGCGCGCTATATTAACCCCTACTGCCCCCCCCTAATCAGTTGTTGAACTTTCACTGTAACCATCGCTATCGTCATTATCAACGTGGATGTAGATGGACGTGAATTGAAATCCATTATCTTCAGACTCAGATCTATATATCCGATTCAAATCCTCCGAACTGAATTCCTCTCCTCGCCTCCTGAACTAAATTGGCAGTTGGCACTTGACGTTTGACGTTGACACTTACAGTAAAGTTTTGCCACAGTGCCCTAAGCCCCTAACTATATTAAAAAACGGTCCATTACACGGGTATACAATTAAATAAAATGTATTTTAGTGCAAATGTATTTTAAAAAGTAAAGTATTTGAAATACAAAATACATGTGAGTGCGGTATTTCAAATATCAATTACAAATTACATCGCCAATTAGTATTTGAAATACAAATACAAAATACGTATTTGTATTTCAAATACATGTAATTGAAATACTGCCCAACCCTGCCCACGGGTGCAATGGGCGTCCGAGTAGGTTCCAGTACGAGTACTTATATTGCAAGAATATAGGCAAACGGCGAAAATTTAATGCAGCAACCATTCCTTTACGAGGGCCTGGTAATAGGTGACTAAAAAGTGCGACGGAACAACTGCGATAGCAATAGTCACCTCAAATTAATTCAACTTGTAACTGTATTAGTTAGTCAAGTGACATGAGGTTAGTGTTATGACAAGGAAACCGGACGCAGGTTGTTTATCGCGGACTTCCTGACATTTAGTATACTAAACAATTTTAGTTTCTTCCGCACAAAATTCAGTTTTGTAAACCATTCGCTAACAGGTTTTAATCAGACGTAGTGGTGTCATATTTTCTTTAATAGTCGAGTTAAGTGGCCGGTTTCACGACAATTTTACAAGTAAAAACGCGCGCAGTTTTAATTTCCTGTCGTTTCTTGTAAAATTGTAAATTGTAATTTCATGAAACAGGTCACTGGTGTTGGTCATAACTGTCATAAGACTTATAAGTCTATAATTAGACAATAATAAGTATAAACTAACATATTCTGTCCGTAACTAGAGCTCAAAATACCAATAACAGATTAAAAACAAGCATTAAAGACAGGTTTTTAATATGAAGCGATGGAATAAAATTATGTCAATAACCATGGTCTGCATTAAAATACAAAGTAAGTACATTTTTACTAGTTTAAAAAAACCCTCCTTTTTGCTTTTAATATTATTGTGCTTTGTCTGCCACATTTTTTTAATTTAACACAGGTTTGTGGAAGTTTTATTAATAAAGGGATTATTGTACCTATATTACTAGTATACCTACGAGTCCGTTTATTATTCTTTATCTACGAATATAACATTTTTAGAATGTCCAATAAGTACCTAAACCTTGCAGTAGTGTGTTCCGGGCACAATTGGCGCAAAACCCGTTGCTCGATGGACCGGCACCCAATCAAGGCAGGACTGCTGCCGCCGGAGGAGATAGGCCGGTTCCCTTGGATGGGTGTCATCCAACATGATTTCTGTACGTATCACGCAACGTCATTTTAGACTATCACCAAACCGAAACTTGACAACTTTCTTGCGAACCAAATTTCATTCATGATTTCTTAACGGTCACTAAAGTGCGTTAAATTAATTAAAGTTCATGAAAGTGTTACAACTACGCGAAGTTTGTCAGTTGTGCCGTACTGTCAAAGTTGTAAAAACACTAAATAATAGGGAAGTAATAAATTTGAAGTTAGAATCATTACTGTCTCTGTCTAAAAGACTTGACGATTCAGATATTCAACAACTGCAATTAATGCAATACGTGGTAATATATTTAAAAGTTGTATTATCACCCTGTGAAGATATAAGAACACGTATGACTTTATATCCAGAAATAGAAATACCTGTATTACCTGTACACCTGTATTATAAGTACTTACAGTACTGGGGTGGGCAGTAAGCTGCGGTTGGTTTAGCCTGGTTTTACAGACAAACGTTTCATCGAATGAATGTTTCGCCGAATTTTCATTTCATCCAAAATATTTGAAACAGTAAAATTTTCAGGATTGTTATAAAACAAATCTAACCTAACCTAATGGGTTCTACACAAGTACCTTTTAACGTTACCTAAAAAGTAAACGGTTTCTGAGAAAAAAAATCGATGATGTGAAAATTCGATGAAACATTCAGTGAAACGTTTGTCGGTAAAATGAGGAGATCCCGTATTTCTTTAATGTTTTCTTTTAATTCCTTTTAATTTCTTTAAATTCTATACACATATGTTTGCGCTGTAGACTCGGCAGATAAGATGCGGTACAGCGTCACGGGCGCTGTGCTCATACATCCGGAGTACGCGCTCGCGGCTGCCGAGGAAATGGCCAAGATCGACAGGGACATCATCAGGTAAGCTCATTCAGTATTTAAGACCGCCTGCTGTATTTATGATAATATGATAACCAGACTACATACTGAAAATAAAGATTTCATTTCCATAGATTGCGCGTGTAACAGTTCAAATTCTATTCGAATCTAAATAAACATGAGGAAACATGGTTGTCAATAATATTATATATGTCGGAGGTAGTTGTCATATCGAAACACATAATAGGAAGCAGATTTTAATTACTTACTCACTTGCTTCATTACAATCATACGTTGATTTTCTTTTGATGGACCAACTACCAATGATAATTATGTGGATGGTGGTTTGTCTTTTAGTTTGACAACTATTCCACAGGTTCCGTTCAAAACACGATCGATTTTCTTTATTTCATTGAGACACGTTTATAATTAATTCTTAGACCTTTAGTGTTTGCCATTGATAATTAGTATTGACATATTTGATTACTTGTAATGCAAGCGACACTAATGTAAGTGGTTTCGTTTGATAAAAAGTAAGCGCTTGGTGTATGCTTTGACGCCATTGGACAGAGTTGTCGTGGTGCGAGTGCAGAGTGGGGTTTGGTTTGGACGAGCTGAAAGATACAGGCTGCAAGGACTGCGCCGGTAATTTTTTATTGGACTCGTATTGACACTTGCACCCGACAAAACTGTCGGTTTACTTTTTTACGCTAAGTTGATGTAAGTGAATAGTGATGTTGTGAATGTGAAATTAAAATCGGATCATTGCAAACTCTAGTTATTTCATTGAAGATGGGCGACCCTAATCCTGATAATGTGGACCTCTCTATGTACGCTCCTACATCAGAAGTGGAATGCGGTCGGGCGGAGTCGCAGACTGAGAATCCATTGCAAGCAATACTCGATCAACAGAATCGACACATGGCTTTGTTGATTGAAGCAATCAAAACACCTTCTGCTTCATCTTCTGCGATTCATTTGCCCGAGTATAACCCAGACTTGCCTGACTCAAACGCTCGTGCCTGGATGAATACCGTGGACCTATGTATGTCAGAGAAGCCTCTCCAAGGCGGATTGCTTATTATCGCGCTCAGTAAGTGCTTGAAAGGGAGTGCTTCAACATGGCTTTCACAAGTGTCATATGCCGGTATGTCGTGGCCAGACTTCAAGAGTTTATTTCTATCACGTTATGAAATCATTGAAACTGCTTCTCGTAAATTGTCTGGCAAACGTACGTCTTTCGTAGTGGCCATATCTGGGATAGGAAATTCAAACGTACTGTGCACTGAACAGGTTGTTACCCAGGTAGAAATTGACAAGTACAGGCTAGAAGTTGTTTTTCATGTGATACCAGATACATGTTTAAGTCATAATATCACGATAGGCCGCGAAATATTAAAGTTAGGGTTTAAAATTAATATGACTGAAGACAGTTTTAGTATTTCAAAAGAAAAAATGGTTGAGAAATGTACGATCGCACCCAGTATAGATTTTTACGATATGAATACTGACATTCCCCCTGAATTCAAGGCTCAGTTGACAGAACTTTTTCAACAATACTCTCATGCCTTTGTGAATGGATTGCCACGAACGAGAGTGCAGTCGGGCGAACTTAAGATACGTCTTGTAGATCCTAGCAAGACCGTTCATCGTAAACCGTACAGACTCACTCCTGACGAAAGACTATTAGTTCGTTCTAAAATCAAAGACCTGCAAGATGCTGGTATTATTAAACCGAGTTGTTCTCCTTTTTCCAGTCCAATGCTATTGGTGAAAAAACGTGACGGCTCAGATAGGTTGGTCGTCGATTATCGGCAGCTCAATAGCAACACAGTACCAGACAGATTCCCTTTACCGATCATATCTGATCAGATTGCGAGATTGTGCGGTTCAAATTTCTTTACTTGCCTAGATTGTTCTAGTGGTTTTCACCAAATCCCCATTCATCCGGATAGTATTGAATCTACTGCCTTCGTCACTCCCGAGGGTCAATTTGAGTATTTAACCATGCCCTTTGGTTTACGAAACGCTTCCAGTGTATTTCAGCGTGCGGTAACCAATGCGTTAGGAGACCTAGCTCATTCTTACGTTGTGATCTATATTGACGATATCATGATACCATCTCGAGACCCCACGGAAGGTTTAAATAGACTCCGGGAGGTTTTAGAATCACTAACCAAAGCCGGTTTCTCACTAAACTTGAGTAAATGTGCATTCCTAAAACAAAAGGTGGAGTATCTTGGCTATAAAGTTACGGCTGGTGAAATTCACCCAAATCCCCGTAAAATAGAGGCTCCTACAAAAACACAGCCCCCAAAAACGATACACCAATTAAGGCAATTTATAGGTCTTGCGTCGTACTTTCGGAAATTTGTACCTAAATTTTCCGAAATTATGAAACCGTTATTCTTTCTCACTTCTGGTAAACAGAATTTTAAGTGGACAGGCGAACATGAAAGTGTTAGACAGAAAGTGATCTCTATTCTCACAAACGAGCCAGTTTTGATGATATTTGATCCAAAGTATAATATTGAGTTGCATACAGATGCTATTGCTGATGGTTATGGTGCTATTCTGTTCCAAAAAGTAGATAACAAACTACACGTTGTGGAATACTATAGTAAACGTACTACTCCTATCGAAAGTAAATACCACTCATACGAGTTGGAGACATTAGCGGTAGTGAATGCAGTCAAACACTTCCACCATTATCTGCACGGCCGCGAATTCATTGTTGTCACCGATTGCAACTCAGTAAAGGCCTCGCACAAGAAAGGCGACTTAACCCCCCGAGTATATAGGTGGTGGGCATTTCTTCAATCGTACGTATTTGATACAGTATACAGGGAAGGCAAATACATGAACCATGCAGACTTCTTTTCCAGAAGCCCAATCAGCGAACCCTTAGAAGAGAAAGTAGAGCAGAAACACGTTAATATTACTACGCTCCCAAGCAATTGGCTTTTAGCAGAGCAACAACGCGATTCCGAAATTGGGTCTATTGTTTCGAGCCTTAACAATAATGCCCTGCCTCCTTCTGTGGCTCAGACTTATGAGTTACGTTCAGGAATGTTGTACCGCAAGGTCCAACGCAATGGGCAGTCGCGTTGTTTGCCAATCGTCCCCAGAGCTTTTAGGTGGTCTGTTATTAATCACGTGCATGAGTCGGTCATGCATCTGGGTTGGGAAAAAACGCTAGGAAAAGTCTACGATCACTACTGGTTCGATAAAATGGCCAAATATGTTCGTAAATTTGTTGATAATTGTATCACATGCAAAGTGTCGAAATCAAATTCAGATAAAATTCAAGCAGAGTTGCACCCAATACCTAAGGTCAGCATCCCTTGGCACACAGTACATATCGACGTCACTGGTAAACTTAGTGGCAAGAGTGATCTCAAGGAATACATCATTGTGTTAATAGATGCGTTCACTAAATACGTTCTGCTCTATCACTCTGTACAGATTGATGCCATCAGTGTGATAAAAGCACTTAAGACTAGTGTTTCCTTGTTTGGCGCTCCAGTTAGAGTCATAGCTGATCAGGGTCGATGTTTTGCTAGCAAACAATTTAGAGATTTCTGTGAGACGAAAAATGTTGACTTACATTTGATAGCTACTGGTTCTTGTAGGGCAAACGGACAGGTTGAACGAGTCATGCGAACCCTAAAAGGCATGCTAACTGCTGTCGAGACCAGTGAACGATCTTGGCAAGATGCAATTGAAGACATTCAGTTAGCTCTGAATTGTACAATCCATCGCGTAACTCAATCAAGTCCTTTGGAATTATTGATAGGGCGTGTTGCTAGACCGTTAGATTTAATGCGTGTCGATAACGAAGAAGCTAGAGTTGATTTGTCACGTGTGAGAGAACAAGCAGCTCGAGGTATAGCCGTAAATGCTGATGGCGATAAAGTTCGTTATAACAAAACAAAGGCTGTTATGCATAAATTTAATGTTGGTGACTTCGTTCTTATAGAAAATGAAGAACGCAATCAGACAAAATTAGATCCAAAATTTAAAGGTCCATTTAAAGTCGCCGAGTTGTTAGACGGTAACCGATATTTGTTAAAATCATTGACACGAAATAGAGTTTATAAATATGCTCATGACCGTGTACGGAAAATGCCTGAATGTCCTGTTAATATCCAGATCGAGGATGACATTAATATTGAGTCTCCTGCGGTAGATTGATGATTGTACTGTCACGGGCACAACATAGATTTGGAATGTTTTTGCTGGATGTCTATTTTGACTCCTATGGATGTCTAATTTTGACTCCTATGGATGTCTAGTTTGACTCTTGCGGATGTCTATCTTGACTCCTATGGATGTCTATGTTGACTCTAGACAATTTATTAAATCCCATGGTGTGATTTCGGTATAATACCATATTTATGTTGTGCTTGCCGAGCTTGACATTATAATCGTCGTTTCACCTACTTTATTCATTGATCAATGGAATTCAGGAATTTTTCATCGTCATTTTGTAATTAGTCAGAAAGGCCGAACTTGATGTCTACGGTCGTGTTTTGTTACAGAACCACACGAGGACGCGTGAGTCGTCAGTTCTGGCCGTGTCGGAGGTAGTTGTCATATCGAAACACATAATAGGAAGCAGATTTTAATTACTTACTCACTTGCTTCATTACAATCATACGTTGATTTTCTTTTGATGGACCAACTACCAATGATAATTATTTGGATGGTGGTTTGTCTTTTAGTTTGACAACTATTCCACAGGTTCCGTTCAAAACACGATCGATTTTCTTTGTTTCATTGAGACACGTTTATAATTAATTCTTAGACCTTTAGTGTTTGCCATTGATAATTAGTATTGACATATTTGATTACTTGTAATGCAAGCGACACTAATGTAAGTGGTTTCGTTTGATAAATAGTAAGCGCTTGGTGTATGCTTTGACGCCATTGGACAGAGTTGTCGTGGTGCGAGTGCAGAGTGGGGTTTGGTTTGGACGGGCTGAAAGATACAGACTGCAAGGACTCCGCCGGTAATTTTTGATTGGACTCGTATTGACACTTGCACCCGACAAAACTGTCGGTTTACTTTTTTACGCTAAGTTGATGTAAGTGAATAGTGATGTTGTGAATGTGAAATTAAAATCGGATCATTGCAAACTCTAGTTATTTCATTGAAGATGGGCGACCCTAATCCTGATAATGTGGACCTCTCTATGTACGCTCCTACATATATATAATACTAGCTTCCGCCCGCGACTTCGTCTGCGTGGGCTCGGGATAAAAACTATCCCATATTTTAATCCAGGCTATAAACTATCTTCGTGCAAAATTTCATCCAAATCGGTTAAGCCGTTTAGGCGTGATTGAGTAACAAACATACAAACATCTAAACATCCAAACATCCAAACTTTCGCATTTATAATATTAGTAGGATACACACAATATATTATGCCGCAGTTTGGAATTAATATGGATTAAGGGAGTGTGTACAGTAAGCCAAGAAATGAAAGAAAGAAAGAAAATGTATGTGGAGTTCTGGGACTGATTTGTTCACCTGAGTTTGAGATATATAACCGCGATTATTATCCGCGTCAAAATAGCAGAGTTTATTAATTAGATTTAGACTAATTATAATGAGTTGTTTTTTTTATAGTGCATATATTATGCCCGTCAAGAGCTCTTTGCAAGAACATTACCTAAAGCCATGAATATGCGGCTTTACTTAACGTTTACTGGTATTAACCTCGTAACTTGCACCATCCTTAAAGTATTGAATAAGCGGGCCATTCTTTTAACCTTTTTCTTGGCAAATAAATAAAATCTTGTAAGCCTTGTAAAGCAAAAAAGTCTGCCAAAAACACAAAAAGACGAAAAGGGTTAATTCATTTTTCCTTTTCACAGGAACAGCACAAACTTCATGGTCTGGTATAGCGCGATAGTAAAGTACACCATAGGAGTGGCGGACTATATACTGCACAAGGAGTACGAAGGTCTGACTTACGCGACCACAGCCTTGGTGCGGCTGGTGAGGGATGGGGCCATCGAGCTCGGAGACCCAGGCAAGACCGGTTATAATGGTAGTTTTCTTCTACGTGTAGTTATCTTGAATTGAGTGGCTTCTTGGCATTCTTTAGCAAACTCTTTCTTGGCTTGTTAAACTTGACTGAATTTGTAGGACCGCCAGAACTAGTCATGATTAGGCTTACCACTGCTGATGGCTTGGAGTCAGATTTTTAATATTTTCTTTGTAAGCGCCAATCTGAACGGTCTTAAACCTTAATTTTAGTGACAGTGACTCATCACCACCAAAACAGATTGCGAGTAGAATGCTTAGTGTAAGTGAAAGTGTTGCACGCTGTAGATACATAAATAAATATTGTGGGATAATTAATAAGCTCAAAAGGCTGTGTAATGGGTGCTAGACAACAATATACTTAAAAGACATAATATTTTGAAATACATAGAAATCAGACTCAGAAAAAAAATCTTTTACCGGGATCTCTACCCAGGATCGTCAGCTTCGCTGGCAAGGTCACTACTCAAGTACCCAGTCAATAAGTAAACCAGGTCGCCACAAGTTACATAATAAGCACACGGTAGTTATCAAAAATACTCAACCTTAAACAGTCTTACACCATTCTCTGATCATTCCAGGTCCAGTCATGCAGATATGCATGCCTGTCATGGGAAGCGGTAGCAGTACCTTTGGAAATATTTACGCTGTTAAAGTGACAGATGGTAAATAGTTATTCTCAAATCACTAGAGACACATTTCCCTATTTATTCAATGTCTCTCTTTCGCTAGTATTATCGCCCTGAAGAAAGTGATGACATAACATATTGTTTTAGCTACTTTTAACTTCTACATTTTCATTTCCAGAATATGGAGACTTCCAGAAGGAAGTGGTGGGTATGGATATCGTGGATGTCAAGAATTGCGACTTATACGATGACAAGGCTGAGGTACAATAGAGCGTGATATCATATGTAAATATTGTCATTAAATAAAAGCGACTCCGCATAGACTTTTAGATGTGGAGTATCCTACTAATATCCTATAAATGCGAAAGTTTGGATGTTTGTTTCTCGATCGTGCTTAAACGGTTCATCCGATTTGGATTAAATTTAGCACGAAGATAGTCTATAGCCTGGATTAAAATATAGCGTAGTTTTTATCCCGGGTCCACGCAGATGAAGTCGCGGGCGGAAGCTAGTTCAATATATTTATAAAAAAAAAATTGTAACTTTAGATTTGGTTCGCAGAAACAATTGCTACGACCACCGAGTTTTCAAAGAAACAAGTTAAATCGCACATTCAGTGTACGCGTTTAATTATAGCATCCTATCTGCTGTTGGTACTTATTTGGTACTACTACTTTGGTCTGCTTTCGAAAGTTGGTTTGGTCAAGTTGTAAAAAATATTTTACCCAACATCGCACCTAGTGACACAGCTTAGATAGTGATGAAACTCAGAAAACTACAGGAATATCGCGTAACCTATAAAAATCTAGACAGAGTACTATGGTCGCGTCTGTCGTTTAACCTTGTGGATAAAAGATCCTATCATGACAATAACCTTCAGCCCGCGATAAGTAACAAACATGACTATCAAAGGCCTTCCATTGTTCGCAGCCGGACGTGAAGATGATGGTGCCTACGTATCCGATCTGTGCGCATGCGCAGGGGGTGCAGGTGGCATGTTTCGTGGAATCGGGCGCCGTGCTGGTGTCACGGGAGTCTGACGTCTATTGGACATTGGTAACAATATCTATTCTACACATCATCATCTCAACCAAACGTCTAATATTTGACGTAGATACCCAAAGACCAATAACGTAATTATAGAGATAACTAAAGAGAGAGAGTAAACTAATAACAACGATTATATTCACGTATACTACGGGCGACATGTTTTGGACACTCTTTCTGAAAAAGAAGTCCCGAAGGGTCTGAAACACGCCTTCCGTAAATTCATACGTGAGTTTAATCGTTGTTATTTGTATAATTCTAAACATGACTCACGATATATAATTAATCCCTTTCCCCTTTACCCATCGGATAAGCAACCTTCTATAGAAAGTCGGACAACTTTGTGGGTAGTCTACCTACGCTACGCGCGTGTACAGAAGGCTTCATAAGTGCATGGACATGCTTGAACCGTATTACTATGGCAATACAGTTCAAGCATGTCCATGCACTTACGAAGCCTACACCTTGTTATTCCAGAACTTTTTAATTTACTTTTTTAGGGTTACGCAATACACTGATCAAGTATTTTTTATTTACTTATTCCATTCAATGTATTATCAATATGGGTTCAGCTGTTTTTATAGTAAAAAAAAGGATGTGTTTATAGTGGACTTAAGTGGCGTAAATACCCCTCTAATGAATGAAGTTCTAGTGTAGCATCTCGGTCAACTAGGTACTTTTGAGATTATTTAATGTGGCTGACATTTTGTAAAACTGTCACTGGAATTGGAATCTTCAACTTTGATGCAATTCGGCTAACTCAAATCATTTCAATTGACGGGCCCGAATAAATTGTGTCCTACATAATTTTCCGAGCAATTACTTACATAGTGGCTGGCTTTCTTTGCAATCATTTTCCATGTTTAGTTGGGTAATCTTTGTCACTACGGGCGACATTTTTCGCACACTCACCCTGAGGAAGGACTTTTCTTTGCAATAATTTTATTAGTGTAATTTCGTTGTGCAGTTGGGCTTCGGAGTGCGCGGGCCGAGCTGCGCGGCGCCTGCGCGCTTCATCTACCTCATGAGTCAGATGGAATGGATCGAGTCGAAGATCCCCGCGTAACTAGCGTTGAAGTCTTAAAACTAGTGATAGTGTTGTGAGCACTAAATCGCACCACTACCAGAATTGTACCATCTTTGCCTTACTGCCATGATGCATGTAAATAGTAACTACATAATACGAGTATGTACCCTCAATAAATGATTAACCATTAAAATAAATAAGTCTGTAGTTTCTTTAGAGTAGTGAAATAAATGTTAAGTAATGGCTTGTTATTCTAAGTATTTTTAAGGTGACTTGTAAATATAGCTTAGCAATTAAAATTATGTACCTATAAATAATAATATTTTATTTTTTGTTATATTTGACAAAATAGGATGACCTCTATTCCTATATACATAGTAGACGACCGGTCAGCCTATAGTGGGTAGTGACGCTGCCTGCGAAGCCCAAGGACCTGGGTTCAAATCCTGAAGTCTCCACATCGAAGGGCTAATAATTGCGTGATGAGTATGAATCCTGAGTCAAGACTCCAAGGATTGTGTTCCATGTTTAAGTATTAATATCTATTAAATATATTATCGTCTAGTGCCCATAATACACGGCTTATTGAGCTTACTATGGGGCTGGTTCAATTTGTGTAAGGTGGCCTAGTATTTATTTATTTCATACTAGCTTCCACTATCTTCATCCGAAATTTCATCCAAATCGGTTGAGCCGTTTAAGCGTGATTGAGTAGCAAACATCCAAACATCTAAATATATTGGCGTTTACTTTCGCATTTATAATATTACTAGCTGATGCCCGCGGCTTCGCCCGCGTGGTTATAGGAAAATGTAACATATTGAATTTTCCCGTGGGAATTAGATGTTTTCCCGCTGGAAAAAGTAGCCTATGTCACTCTCCAGCCTCTAAACTATCTCCGTACAAAAATCACATTAATACGACGCTCCGTTGCGACGTGAAAGAAGGACAAACACACTTTCGCATTTATAATATTAGTAAGGACTAGGATATATTATGAATGAAGAACGAAGGTCAAAGAATACTGCGATAAAACGAATGCCCTTCAAACTAGTACTGGCTACCGCGTCGTCTCATTACTGCCGGGCGGTGGTGGTGTTTACCGCATTGCGATATATCTACAGTAATTACGAGTATAAGTACAGTCAACTTCATAGATATGTTTTCACTTTTGCACCTTATTCCATTGTAATGCGCACATAGTGGCGCGAACGCAGCTGGAAAACCCTCAGAGAAAAGCCAGTCTTCTGGTATCATTTCACAGGCCAGAAGACTGGCTCTCTCTCTGTATATTTATACATCGCCATGTCATCAGCCGTGGCGGAGTAACGCAGGCGCGACACGTACAGCGCCTTACTAGGTGTGGCAACCCGCCGACCAGAACCAACCGGCTCTGCTGTACCACAGTCTTCAGTATACAAGATGGTACATTATATTTGTTCAGCTATGAAACCCTGTAGCAGACTAGCAGACTAGCCAGAGAAAGAAAAGAATGGCATAAATTGGAGGAGGCCTTCGCCCAAAAATGGGCTGCCCAGTAAATTAAAATATTTAAGAAATAAGAAAAATGTAATTTTGCAATTGTTATAAAGCTGGCAATAAAAGGCTTTATTATTATTATTATGTATGTCTTTCCCGCTCACGGGACAATGACGTCCCGGACCTTTGGGAGGCGTGCGTGGAGCTAGGTACCTACAAAGTACCAACTGAGCCAACACGTAGAGACCCTTTTGACAATTTAATAAAATGCAAGGAGTACACCGAGCGGATGCTGTCCCTGCCCGTGTCATGGGACGCACACAGGGACAGCACCCGCTGAGGAGTATAGGGCCTATTGATGGTTGATGGAATCTAAATGAAACGGGTTATTGGGTGAAAATGATGGACTAGTGGCTGGGCTATTGGGTGAAACATCGGACGCCTGCCTAATAAAACTGTCTCACTTTTTATCTCTGGCAGACGGTGACTCGCCAACTGCTAGATGGGCCCCTATTAATAGCGACATTAAAAAATGGCCTAAGGGCAACACCGGTCAGAAAGCTGGGGGGAAGAGAGGTGGCACTGGACTTTAAACATATAGCCAACTCGCCACTTAGGTGTCCACATCAACCCTCGAGCAACATTATTATTATTATTATGAAACCCTGTAGGGCACTACAATATAACTAAAACTAAAAAGCACTTGCAACAGCTTAAGAGTCCGCAGTAAGCTCGGCCGAATTTCACCTTCCCATACCAACGTAGTTACGCTCTCATTTTAAAACTATGCAATGACATGAGGTATATCTATGTCTGTAATTAGTTTATATGGTTCCAGTTTATAAAACAAACGAAATACAGCAAAAACAAATTTTGTATGAAAAACTTAATGTCGCTGTATTGTTTTTACTATGGTATCTAAAGCTACACAAACTAATTACTGACATAGATATACCTCACGTCAATGGTACATGCAAAGTTTCGTTACAATCCAACGCGTAATTTTAAAATGAGAGCGTAACTACGTTTGTATGGAGAATCGAGCTTACTGCGGCTGTCGCTTAATTCTTATTTATACACAAAGTAATGAGCATGCCAAAATGTAATCTATAAAGTTCTAAGTAGTCTTTCGCGGCTTGTTCTTTCTTGACACCGATGTGCAATGCAACCCTCCTTATCCACATGAAATAATCTTAGGAAATAATCGCAGTTCTTATTTCTAACCGACTTCAAAAGGAAGGAGGTTCTCAATTCGTCGGAATCTTTTATTTTTTATGTCTCTCGAAGACAACTGAACCGATTTGGAAAAGTCTTGTTTTGTTTGAAAGGGTATCCTTCCCAGGTGGTCCCATCACCAGGTCAGGATCTGATAATAGAATCCTGAAGGCAGACTTGAAGTGATTTGGGTATTTTTTTGAGGAAATGTGGAAATGTTGATGTAGGTATGTGTCTTGGCGGAGTACAGAATAGAAGTCGTTTAAAACTTTGCTTTAAAAGAAATTATATTTCGTATATTTGAGCGGGACAGATGACCTATTAGAACGCGTTAGCCAGCGAACGAAAAAAACCATAGAACGCGAGCTTTTTACAAATTTCTACCCAAACTCATGCCCAAACCCGGTATGGCGCATGTTTAAACTAAACGGCTGCCTGGCATCGTTTTGACACCCCGCCCCAAATCCCGCATAATGGCAATGGCACTCATTCTGTAGGGGTCCCATTTTGCGGCGCTTCTATAGGTTTTTCGTTCGCTGGTTATAGCAGAGTTTATGATGTCCGTGGTACAGCAGGGATCTGACCACGCAATATTTTGCCTGCCACTCGCCTCTCTGCCCCCAGTGGCGTCCACGAAGCTTCAAGTTATAATTTTATAAGAGGCAACGCTAGTCAAATGGTCCGTCATCATTGGCCAATCGCTTCAGAGTTGCCAATATAGACTTTTTAAATTGTAACCTGTACCTTCGAGAAGGCACTCCATCGAATGGAATCAAGTATCGTGTGAATTCCGCAGAAAGTGTTTAAAGGAAATCGCAAATGATTTGAAAATTAGAAGGTAAACAGTGTGATTGTTTTATAAACAGTCTGGAGACACATATTTCCGTTTGAGAGCGTCAGTGAAAGATATGCAGTAGGATTAAGAGGAAGCTAGTTTGCGCAAATGTAATGATTGCAATCCTCACTCGAAAGTACCTGGATATTTTTCATAGTGCCAAGGATGAAAACTGACAAGATTATTATTGTATTCTTATCCGTTCTCTACATTCAAAGTAAGTTAATTAAGTACTTATTTCTTTTTAAATACAATTAACTATACGGTTCACAATATGTTTAGAAAAAAAAAATGCCTGATCAATTTGCTTTCGCGTTTCTTCTTAACAGTGGTCTACTTTATTAGAAATGCTCGTAAGTTTTGGCTTATTAAAAAGCTAAATTGCTGCCTACGACACAATTACTTATTTTATTCATTGAAACACTTCACTAAGCGGAGAAAGATTTTTGTGGCTTTCACCGCTCTGGGAGAATCTTGTAATACCAAGACAGGGCGCTCTAGCGTCAACTATTATAGGATGCTAAGTAAGACCCGGGTCACTGAGAAGGAAAGCTATTGTTTTATAATCCATTAATTGTTGTAGCTGGCAATGCCATCAAATGGGACAACGTGCGGTGCTCCGTGGACCGGGCGCCCGTGGAAGAAGGAGTGGTGCCCCATGACCAGATCGGACGGTTCCCGTGGCTTGGAGTCATCCAGCACGACTTCTGTACGTACTCTTCAGGTTCGTCTGCCCACAGGGCATTGGCCTGATCTTTTTACACTGTGGGGAACAGTCCCGATATTCTTTAAAATATAGGTCACTTTTATTTTATTTTATTTATTTATTTCATTATAAAATAATATGTGTATGGCTTGCCATTAATAATTTGTTAAGAAATAAGAAATTATAATAAAATCAAAACATCTAGTGAGCTATGTTATGGCTAATAACATAGTTCACAATTATGTAAGCTATGTAATATTGCATTTTAAATATTCTGATATTGAGTAAATGGCATGTTTCCTGAAATATTTTGATATTTTCTTCTTAAACCTGGCTATGATGAAATAATTGACCCTCAAACGTTCACAAATAGGCGATCGTTATCATTTTTTGCATTTTTGACTTTTCTTTTTCTTTAGAACCATAATCTGCAACGGTAACTGATTTAATCTTGTAACAGAATATATGTTTCGAAATAAATACCAATTGATACTTGATAGTCGATTGCCGTATCGATCAACATCAAGCAATCATTACAAAATTGACAAAGCGTTCCAAAATCTCCAAATCGATGATTGTTATCGTTCGAAGCGTTGATCCACGATATTCGTTCCTCCTTTTGGAACACATCAACAATCGTAGATAATAGATCGTTTCAAGACATGCTTGGTTAATTGGTTTGTCAAACAAGTACGGATTGAAAAGGAAAGAGGCACTTCTTATTCTTCATCGTCACGAAATTCTTCAAATTCGATCAACATGTCTATTGCATACTTACATTTACATAAAATCACACTTGAATTTCCAAAACGGGTAGGCAGAGCACAATAAATTTGATTAAAAAAGACCGGGTTGCACTCCAGGAGTGCCGACAGAAGTGAAAACTTGAATAATTTTAATTTTTACGGTCACATGACCTGTGGCGAGTTTAACAATTTTTCCCCATGCCAAAAGTGCACAGCGCCGCTAAAGAAGTTTTCACTTCAAAAATATGATGAAGAAATGTGACATTGTAGTGATAAGTTGCTAGCGTGTAGCCCACAACACATCATCATCATCAGGCTATATACGTCCCACTGCTGGGCACAAGCCTCCTTTCATGAATGAAAGGGAACGGGCAGTAGTCCCCACGCTGACCCAAGTGCAGATTGGGGACTTCTACAACACAACACCCTTCAAACCTATTATCATAGTCGACTCCCACACCCACAGGAAGAAAGCGGGTGTTGCTATTCTACCTCAAGAGGCCTATTTAATAATTGTAATCTACTGATCGTCTTTAGTATGTAGACTAAAGGGTAGGAAGTCCATGTGTGTTGCAGACTTGTACGGCAAGAAGCGGTCGTACAGTGTGACCGGCGCCGTGCGGATCCACGCGTCGTTTGCGCTGGCGTCGGCTGAAGACATGGCCATGATAAGCCGCAAGACTATCACGTAAGTGTGGCGGGTCCAGGATTTGGGTTCGAGAGGGACTTGACACCTTTTGGAGGCAGATGGGAGGTTAGATTTTGGTAAGAACTCAGGTGGTTTTAGAGAGCTTGCTCCTTAGTCTCTCCACCTGGATCTAGTGTACCTCAATTGCAAAGGTCGTAAAGCTCGCATTACACATGCACGGAGCTTGTGTCATTTTGTTATCCCTTTGAAGCAAAGCAAGGACAGTACGACTTCCCCCATCCGGGAAGCGGGCTTTATCGACCAGTGCAAATAATATTCCATCTGCGAATCCGTCAGCAAATTTTAACAATGAATAATAAAGGCATTTTTAGTTTGCAAGTATTAATGATACGAGTATGTAATTAATTCAATTAAGCGCGAAGGGCATATAAACATATTCGCGCATCTTATTTGAAAACGAAATCTAAAAAATCTAAATGTCCTGACTGACTGACTGACTGACTTAAATCAACGCCCAGCCCAAACCGTAGAAACTAGAAAGCTGATTTTTCCACAATAGGTAGTTTAGTTATGTAACTATGTGATTTTTGAAAATTCCACCCTCAAGGGGGTAAAAAAGGGGTTGAAAGTTTTTTGGGTGATGGAGTAAAAATTCAAGTGAGAGACTTGAAACTTTGTGTATGGACTCCTTATTGCAATACAAGAAAAGTAAATGTAGGGTTTTGGAAAAATCCACCCCTAAGCGGGTTAAATAGGGGTGCAAAGTTTGTATGGGGGAAACCTCTTCACGCCTAAACCGCTGAACCGATTTGGATGCAATTTAGTATCGAGATAGTTTGAGTCCCGGGGAAGGACATAGGATAGATTTTATCCCGGAAATCATCTCCTAAGGGGGTGAAAGTTTGTATGGCGCTGCGATATAAACGAGTTCCACGCGGACGTAGTCGCGGGCAAAAGCTAGTATATTATATACATTGAGTATTTGAATTTGATTTGGACAGGAACACTACACACTTCATAGTCTGGCACAGCGCTGACCTGAAGTACTCCATCGGCGTGGAAGACTACGTCATGCACCCTGAGTACGAGGGCCGGGTGACGTATGCCACCACGGCCCTGGTGGAGCTCATGATCGTCGAGTCTAACCAGATCGGGCACCCAGGCAAGTATCTTTACTTTACTCTAATTGTGCGAGTCCATACAAAAGCTACTCGCACTTGCAGTGGGTATATCAACTCGCACTAATCACTAATAAAAGTGTAAACATCCCATAACTCTCACTCATCATATCAGCCGAAAGACGTTCACTTCTGGACATACGTCTCCCCCCAAAGAGTGCGACAATTACCGGTCCTGCACTACCCGCATCCAGCGGACTCCCGCGACCTTTACCGGGTCATCAGTCCACCGGCTCTAACTCATAGCTTTCCGGAATAACCTAACCTAACCTAACCTAGTAAGCATACCCGTAACTTTACCAAGAAATGAGCTACGTAACCGAAGTTGGCTTGTATAATTTGCCCTCGGTTTAATTGAATTAATTGGCACTCGAGGCATTGTACCGAGGATGCTGGCGGCATTTCCTCGCTGAACTGCAATGCTGATGCGTTGCGCGAGAAAACCGCCAGCGCTCGGTCACCAGTTACGTCAACCAGACGTTTCGTGATTTCCGCAAATAATTTTTGCGCACTGGGACCCCACGGACCAAGGGTCTCGACGCCAAATGGTACAAAGTTGAACTCTCTGCCGAGGGATTTAAAAGCTTGTATTAGATTTCAGTTTTAGCTTGATGGTAGCACTATGATATATAATCGTGATACTAGAGTGTAAATGTTTATCATTTCAGCTCCGGTGCTACCCATCTGTTTGCCCGCAAAGGCCCATCCACTCCATCCATACGACAAGATTTATGTCGTAAAAATGACAGCTAGTGGTGAGTATTGTCCTCATAATTTTGTCATGAGTAAATTAAAGTTGGTAAATAATAAGAGTTGGAAGTAAGATGGGATTAGAGACGATGTATTTATACAAAATAACGTTAAGACGTGAGTGCGTTGTGTTTATTTGTTTTTATTAGTCTAGAATCAGGGCCGACAGTGATAATAGCGGCCACAATACTAGGCTAAATATCAAATGTAATTTTGCTTTTTTTTTGTTTCTGTAACAGAGGACGGGCAGATACAGAAAGAAATCTACGCCATGCTATCAGTGGGAAACAACGACTGCGATACGTTTTATGAAAAATCTGAGGTACAGTTATTGCTATTAGTAATAGTGAATTCGTGGATATCATTAGAGATTTAGGTACACGTGTTTTCTGTGCACATTTAAAAAGTTACGGGTTAATTTTTGGTTGGACTTTTAATCCGCGTAATCAACGTCACTTTCATAATTGTATTCGAAAAAATAAAATTTCATATGTTACCACCCCGACACTCTTTATTGCTCTCGCATACACAAATATTATTTATTGCACAACTGAGTTGTGATGCAACGCAGTACAGAAAACAGCGAATATAAGAACATAGGCAAACAACAGACGGTCTTATTGCTAAAGAGTGATCTCTCCCAGACAACATTATTAATTGCTACCACACCACATAACATCTGCCTTTTTAATTGTTAACAGCTTGATTTTAAAATGATGCTGCCCACGCACCCGGTCTGCGCGACCACTTTCGCGCAGCAGCCAGCATGTGTGTGGGACAGCGGCGCCCTTCTGGTCACTAGAGAGCCCGACAGTTATTGGACACTGGTATTATTCTTTCCTACATTATGGAGACATAAACTGGTTAATAAAGTACCCGACTGTTACCAGACACTCTATAAATAAACCCTCAGTCGGCAAGGGTCATAAAATCTTGGCGCCATGTCATAGCGGCTGTCAAAATTCGCGTCGTGGCCAAGCCACCATCTGATGGCTGATAATTGTTCCGCTGTGCAGCCCGCTGGTGGCTGCTTGCCCGGGGGCATAGAATAAATAATAGTACAACGTTTCACCACCCCCTTTCTTCCTGTCGTAAAAGTCGACTAAGGGACCAGGGTTGAAGTGTGTTGTGGGCGATGGGCTAGCAACCTATCACTGCAATATCACATTTTGTCGAATTTTTATACCCACATTTATGCTAAAAGTGACGCTGGAATATACGTTTCATGTGCTCTTTTTGGGAATAAAGGCGTGAATGTATGTATGTATGTATGTATGTATATATGTATGTATGTATGTACAACGTACAGAAGTTTCTCTGTTAAAAAATCCCCTGTTTAGGTATGCCGAACGAGCCTAAGCGTGCCCATCCCTTTCTAACGCATGCAACGCGCTGCGATAGAACGCGTGCGAGCCGTAGCATCGCTAACATACCCCCCCTGGGCCGGTAGGCCGGCAACAACTTATAGCGACGCGACCAAAGCACGGAGTGAGCTGCTGCCCTCTTGCCGAGGAATTATAAGTTAACTTATGTGTCATCATAACCTTAGCCATAGCCCGTTTCTTTCTACTGGGATTAATTAACCACAATCTTTAACTAGTTGCAATAATGATCCATTGACTGTTTCTGTATGTGAAGCTAGGTTTCGGTGTGCGCGGGCTCGGCTGCGGCGCGCCTGCGCGGTTTATCGACATTCGCAGCCAACTGCTGTGGATCGACCCCCAGATCACCGCCACCACATAAACCGCACTCTCTTACATACTAGTAGATTGCGGCTCAGGGGAGCCAAATGATATATTTACGAGGCGGGCAGTATATTTAAACCTAAGATTAGCGAAAGATATTACGATAGAATCCCGAGCGTAGAATCTTGAGCGTGACGAAGGATTCAAGTGTTTACGCCCAAGACGGAAATGCTTTTCCCACCTTCTATGTGGAAAGAATTATAGGTACTAAGCAAAGTAATGAAGGAAGAAATGTCTATCGATATGGTTCTTGGCTGTGTTAGTTGTGTCTTACAATTCACAACTTTGCAATTACACATTTCATTACTTTAATAAACATGTATGTAACTAGTTATGTTTGATGTTATTCGTGTTTAATTTTGTGCACCGAAGTTGTTATTATAAACTGTAGCTGTAAGTAATGTTTGTCAAATAAAGCACTGCAATGCAATAGTTATACAAAGAATATTGGTTTTTTTTCTGTTTAAATACCTACCTTATTCTTATTTTCACGTTCTTTTCAATTTCTTTGTTCCAGCAAATAAATAACAAGGTATATCGTGGAACACAATACCTTACTCGGGTGTCTCGTTCCTGGTGGTGAGTAAAGTCGCCAGGGCTCCCGAAGATGAGCTAGGGATCTGTATTTGACCTGTACAGTTGTCAACACAATGAGTCAATAAAGGATCGGCAACGCGCTTGTGTCTAGGATGTCCATAGGCTTCAGCGCCTGCTTACCATCAGGCAGGCCGTATGCACGTTGATCACCATCGTAATATTAAAAAAAATGCATACAGTCAGTGACATAAATTCATTGCCATAGTATGATTCATATTCAGTAAACCTCAAAAGTCACGAAATATTTAAAATGTCCAGTAACTTTTGAAGCTGACTGTACATACCTGTAGCACCGCGGACAGCCAAATACCGACCTGAAACAATAATAAGGTTTGGTTAATATTAACTAAACGAGCAACATTCGCATATTTGTCTGTAAATGCGTACCTACTCGAAAACGGTTTTAAAGTTATCGATGAAATTTCAAATGTAGCCGGTTTACTGGAAGATATTAGCTTTAGCTTTAGCTGGGTCCTATTTACGGGAAAAATCGTTTACTTCCGGTTTTCACTGAAGCAGAAGAAGAAATAAGGAGGTTTTAATAACAGGATATGTTTATGTATTTTCATTAGTTAGATCAACCTATCCTTTTCATTTGTGTTTTTTAGTCAAATGCCCGCACTTATAGACTTTTCTGTTTAGCCCTGCGGTTGATTGGTAGAGAATGCCTGAAGGCATTAAGTCCGCCTTTTATTCAGCATATCTAATGATGGTTATTGGCATGGGCGATTCGTGAGATCTAGATGATATCATAGAATTTAGTATAGTTGAAATTTTCTAAACTAAGCTCATGAATGGCCATTGTACTGACCTCATGAATGCCTTTGTTTGCGGTCCGAACAAAAGCTATTCATAACGCGCGCGTACCAAATTTGCAAAAAAAAGCGCCACATAAAATGTTCATTGTATAATGAACTCTATCGACTTATTCAATAGATTCAAAATGGACTAAAAGATAACAAAAACCCGCTCCCAGCGAGCCAGGTACAAGGCGCTATGGTAATTTGGAATCTCTTGTAAAAGAAGATAGAAGTTCATTATTCAAAGAACATTTTATGTGGCGCTAATTTTTTTTGCAAATTTTGTACGTGTGCGTCTTGAATAGCCTTTGTTCGGACCACAAACAAAGGCATTCATGAGCTCAGTACAATGGCCATTCATGACTTTCATGAGCTTAGTTTAGAAAATTTCAACTATACAAGTCCATATCATCTGACGTAATATACGAAACAAACGCGATATGGAATTTTGAATAAACTTATTTTGATTTGCTCTAATTGTAGTTGGTCCCATGTTATTTAATACTATAAGCTGGTTCGAACCGTATAAAATATATATACGTAGCCAATTATGACATCCAGTCAGCTGTTCTTCCTCTTTCATCTCGGCAGCATATTTAGTTGCCGATTATGCGGTCGTAGGTGTCGCTCCCGTACCGGCCTTACAAGGCACTAACATAAGCCGCGCCTCTAACATGGACGCTGCTTGAATTATCTCGTCATGGGTGCAAGACCAATTAATTATTTCATAAAACTTAACGAGACGCTGTTATCTAAAACACTAATGTCAAAGTAACAAATAGAGACGGACTAAAATAGATTTGATGAACGTTTGGGAATTTCAGTTTAAACTACGTTTTTAATTTTAGTTTAAATCATTATCATAATCATCAGCCTATATGCGTCCCACTGCTGGGCACAAACATCGTCTATGAATGAAAGGGAACATGTTCATTGGCTTAATATTACTAGATTGGCTACCTTGAACATTTTTACTGACGTCTTCCATGCCGCCATCTTGGAATATCAGTAATAGACCCCGCCCCGCCACGGACTTGGCAAAGTGAAGCCGAATGCATCAATTTTATGCGCAAACTTAAGGTGGATGTCACACTGCGCCGCATCTCCGGACGGAGATGCGGAGCTCTTTGTATGCAAGTATCTCAGTTTGTATATAAATTCTGTATGGTACGACACACTGCACCGCACCTCCGTCCGGCGAAATTTGTATGCAGCTCCGCACCTCCGTCCGGAGATGCGGCGCATGTGACATCCGTCTAAGCTAGAAAAGGGGATATTTGCGCTATACATTATAACTCATTGTTTATGTTTCTAAAATTATCCAAGAATCTTAAAAAACCTGGTAGGCCCTTAGCTCATGTCCATCAAAATACATAAAAAACTTCCGAGAGACCCTTAAGGTCCTTTACTTAATTATTATTATAGTAAGTAGTAGTAGTATATTACGTATTAGAATTAATTATTATTAATTAGAGAAGATTAAAGATCTATATATTTTGTCTATTTAGAGAACTATCAACAAAATTTAGCTACTAACTAAAGTGTGCATGCTTGAATAAGTATGGAATGTGGAGAATGCGCTTATTTACGTTGTAACAACGTGCTGAGTGTAACCCATATTCCGCAAATAAACATTTCACTTTATTACAAAACCACGGTTCATAAATAATTTTCGGTCAAAAATTGAATTTTTGGTACAAGCTTTTATTGCCGACTGTACTTATCTATATACCTACCATCATCAACTACTCATTGAGATGATTCTAACGAGCCCAAAACTCAACGGGGTTACGTCGGTTAAATACTGAATTTCCATGGCCACCTTCTGTCTACATCATCAAATCAGTTCGATGGTACTATTATATTCAATTGTCATCCAAACTTACTTACCCAAAATTTCAGCTGAATGTAATGCAAGTGACTGAAAAACGGATAGCAAATTTTGACGGACAACTTACTTGCGTACTTACATACATACATACATACATACATACATACATACGAATAGTGCAAGTTAAACACAAGCTTGTAATAATAAAAAGCGGTGGTGTTGTGGTAGTGGACACCAGCCAACGACACGTGTTCTTGCGTGGGCGCATCGGACTGTTTTATTCGTTTTTATCGGCTTTTACACGGATTTCATTGTTTATGTTAATTCTATGTATGGAAGGCTGATTTTTAATAGCTGGTACCTACTTATATTACTATTTTTTCTAGTTCTAATATCCAGAATGATCACTTTGGCTTAGTTGGTGGTGACCTTATCTATGAAGCGGGCGGTTCCGAGTTCGAATCACGGTAATGGCATTTCTTTATGTGATGAGCAGTTTTCGGTCCTGAGGTTTGAATGTTTTAATCGCTGCTGCTGCTTCACTGGCATCGCTAATGGCAATCACGCAAAAAAAGGCTGAACGGATTTAGATAAAATTTGGTATTGAGATCTGTACTAATCTATACTAAAATACCGTAAAGAGGAAAAGTCTGTGAGATTGTAACTTTGTACGTTTGTATGTAATGAGTAATCTCCGAAATCAATTAACCGATTTCAAAAATTCTTTCAACTGCGTGTAGAATGAACTTTCTTGGTTATAGGTTTTATCTCGCGGGTTTGCCTGCTTTCTTTGCAATACGCGGGCACAGCCGCAAGGAGAGCTAGTAGTTTATAATCTGGAAATAATCTCATAAGGGGATGGAAGTTGATTCGGGAGTTCCCGCAGACAAAGTCGCAGGCCAATAATTGTAATTCAATAGCTAAATCACGATTTGATTATAGTATGCCTATATCATCACCTCACCAGTCAGTCTCATGATGGAGACTACATCATTATTAAATTCAAAGTCAACAGTCAATAATTATGATGGAAACCATAGTTATGACATGATGTAGACCCGATAAGCGTTCGCTAAAATCGATTGCCCGGATACGATCAATAAAATCGATCATTAATCATTAAAGTTTTACAATTTCCTGTCCGAAATCGATAAAGTTATCCATGCAAAAGGAGCGTCTTCAATCCAGCCAGGTGCTTTGAAAACGAGATCGTATAATTACCATTTTATTGGTAGTAGTAGGTAGTAGATCTCCTTCGAAATAAAATAAAGAATTGATCTCGTAAACCAGATGACGAGACAACTCGAAGTGCACGAATGCTAAAAAATAATTGGAATGTATTTAAGTATTTATATGTATTAAATATATTGTAGTTTAGTACCCATAACACAAGCCTTATAAAGCTTACTGTGGCGGTAGTTTAACTTGCGTAAGATGGTCCCCAGACAAATCCATTGATGGATTTTTCCAGTGGATGAGAGTGGAAGAGGAGTTATACATATTTTAAGGCCGTCGAACGGGAACACAAACTTTGGGAGGTTAATTTGGTTCGACATTTTTCCTTGAATTATGCACGGTTAGCACAAGAAGGCGCGCGAGCCTCCTCGAGTTCTCTTGCATTATCCGTCTCCCTCTTATTAGAAAGAGATGAATAGTGCGAGAGAGCTCGAGAGAGCTCGCGCGCCGTCTTGAGCTAACCATGTTGATATCGCGTGCCACAATAATGACACAAGAAAAAGCAAATTGACCTCACTGTGAATACTAGTAATTGCGTAATGTTTTACAAGTCCAGCAGCGGACGTCTTTCGGCAGATATGATGAAAATACTTGTTATATCGCCGTATTGACTGTATTTAACCTTTACACCATAACCCCACTAAATTAACGACCTAATAATCGACATCCTAACTAGTTAGCGCATAAATAATCTCGTACAATGCCACAAATCATGATAATTCTCAGCTTTCTACCGGCCATTCTGACCGCAACGACGGGACAATAGACTTTCCACTGCACCTTTATGATACCCACAAAGCCCATAAAACCCACGCAGTTTTGCCCAAGTTCATGCCACAGTTTATGGAGCTGTCTCTGGTATCTGAATATGGTTGTTAGATTGAATATGGTGCTTTGTCGGTATTAAATGTCGGAGTTTATGTAACAACGGCCAATGATAAGGCCCTGTTTGTTCTTGAATGTTTATGTGGAACTATTCAAACAGCTAGAAGTTTCTGCGTTGAAGATTGTATATAAGTAAATATTTGAAATTTCGGGATATAGGTTGTCTGGAAGAGATCGCTCTTTAGCGGTGAGTCCGACTGTCGTTTTGATCTACTGTCTCCCTGTGTTTCTTTTGTAACTGCTTTATCTGTGTGAGATGTGCAATCCTACTAATATTATAAATGCGAAAGTTTAGATGTTTGGACGTTTGTTACTCAATCACGCTTAAACGGCTGAACCGATTTGAATGAAATTTTGCACGAAGATAGTTTTTATCCCGGGTCCAAGCGGACGAAGTCGCGGGCGGAAGCTAGTAAATAATATTTGTATCGTATTAGATTCTTTAAGTATAAAGAATTTGTAACCGAAAGAATCCTTTATCAATCCATACTAATATTATAAATGGGAAAGTGTATGTGTGTGTTTGTTTGTCTGTCTTTCACGGCAAAACGAAGCGACGAATTGACGTGAATTTTATTTAAGTGGAGATAGTTGAAGGGATGCAGAGTGACATAGGCTACTTTTTGTCTCTTTCTAACCCCCCATTTCCCTAAAATGGGGGGTGGAAGTTTGTATGGAGCTGCGACATAAATGAGTTCCACGCGGACGGAGTCGCGGGCAGAAGCTAGTTATGTATAAGTGAACGAAAACAAATCGAACACGTGGCAAAGACCACAAAAAAAGGGTTACCTATTTCTTATTTATTAGAAGCATCGACTTTCGGATAATTTATTATTAAGGTTAACCTCTTTCCCAAATTATAAATAGGTTATGCGAAAGTGGGTACTTCCCTTGTAACCATTATGTCGCTCGGTAATATTTCCTATTCCGGGTTGGTATATTCCCCATGCGAATTGGATACTTCCAACATCACTACACGTTCTCAATTACCCCACAGTCAGCACAAGCCTATTCATCATTAAGTCGAGGATGGGAATGCAGAGTGACAGACAGTTAATGCCTTACTTCGCGCAGAACATAAGTACCTAAGCAAATATTACTGTGCTTGCGCAACATGCTCGCGCACAAGTCATATTTTAGTGAAGTCAATAAAAATGGCGGCCTCTCCGCAGAATTGATCTACCCCAGCAAAAAATGGAATTAATTTCGTCTCATAATTTATGTTTATACGCTTGATATCAATCTTATGCCATGTAATGCGTCTGCTATGCAAATAGGAATGTCAAAATGTCATGTTTGGGTGATCTAGGCATATATGGTGATTGAAATAAGAGGACCAAATTCGAGTTGTTTTTACTACAGCTAGTGATATGGTGACAATGTGCCGTGGGTACTTTTGTAAAAAGTGGCGATGCCACCGTTTTAAGGCGATTCTCCCACTGCACCGCGTCCCGGAGCGGCAAATTTTACCATCGTATGACAACAAAAAACAAGCCTAGTACACTTCACACTGCCGACGCGGCAATGAGCGTGTAAAAAATCTGCCGCTCCGCGCACCGCGGCGGGACGCGGTGCAGTGGGAGAATCGCCTAAGGGGTATGGTAGAGATTATTTACTGCAGCCGACTTTTTATAAAACTGACAATGGGATATTTTACCTTGAACGGGACGGTATAGAGTTGCTTTTTGAATGGACTATTTTGATGCATTTCGGCCAACTCAAATAATCTAAAGTATAATCGCGTAATTGTTTGACCGAACGCGAACGTTAGGACAACCCATCTGTCATTTTCACATACAATAAAAATATTTAAGTCATATCATAACGTACATACGAAACGCTACGCAATCGACTAGCAGCTGTGTGTGTGTGTGATTTTTCTAATACTTACATACTGGCATAATGAAGTCGCTTTTAAAGTTTCGTATCATCATTTAAATCTCGCAGTATAGTAGTTTCAGAGATTACCCCCTACATACAAACATAAATAAATAAATATTTGAGGACAATTTTAAACAAATCGACCTCATCCCAAACTAAGCAAAGCTTGTACTATGGGTACTAGATGACGATATACATACTTATATAGATAAATAAACACTTAAATACATATAAAACATCCATCACTCAGGAACAAATATTCATGCTCACACAAATAAATGCCCTTACCGGGATTCGAACCCGGGACCTCCGGCTTTGTAGGCAGGGTCACTACCAACTAGGCTCCCAGAGGTCGTCATACACAATTAGCTACTAAGTTATTTCCTCTTATTACGACTCACTAGGTCATAATACTAATAATCACAGATTTAGTGCAAACACCTTATGAACCTATATAAATATATTAATTTTCAAATTAAGACATTCACGATTCCATCAACAGTTGAATGCAAATCGAATAACGGCAAATTACAATTCAATCAACTCTACAGAAATCAAGACTACTCGAACTAACGGCCGGTGTTGTTGG
This sequence comes from Epinotia bilunana, assembly GCA_947049275.1. NCBI lineage: Eukaryota > Metazoa > Arthropoda > Insecta > Lepidoptera > Tortricidae > Epinotia > Epinotia bilunana. The sequence goes on from OX346270.1 coordinate 19,909,581, forward strand.
AGACTGAATTGACAACTCTTAAGATTTATTTGTTTATTTTAAGAAACACCCATACTATAAAATATTTCTAACACACTGAGAAATAAAAAAAAAAGATTTTTGAACGAGTGAGCGAGGCGAACGAAGTTGTCCGTTGGTCAAAAAGGCGTTCGTAGGTATGTCTGGCGTCTGTCCGGCTGATCTCCTTTAAAGTTAGCATTTCTCAACCGATTGTCGTGAAATTTTGTGACCGATAAATATATTTTTGTCTATTTAGTTTTGGAAATCCATTTTTTTAAGAGGCTCTCGTGGTCTACAGCTCACTGAGCCTCTAGTTATGTATTTATTTATTTATATATTAAGGAGATAACACAGAAACATGCACATGAACAGCATATAAATAAGTTTAGATACTGCACAAGCTTGTACACTGACAGCCAAACAACTTTTCAACTGACTCGCTACCCAATCAACTGATCATCATATCAGCCGAAAGACGTCCACTGCTGGACATAAGCCTCCCCCAAAGAGTGCCAAAGTGACCGGTCCCGCGCCACCCGCATCCAGCGGACTCCAGCAACCTTTACCAGGTCATCAGTCCACCTTGCGGGGGGCCTACCCACGGTCGAATCGCTAATCAACTGATACTATAAGGTAAAATAAAATATCTCTTTCCTGAAACATTGATAAATAAACAAATGTACCTACTAATCATAATTAAAGCGTAATTGTAAACTAAGACATACTAAATGATAAAAATTGACATGTAAAACTACATTTTATCAAGGAATAAATTAAATGGAATGAAAAAGATAAGATAACTAAGTAAATACGTATGTTTCTTGAACAGTTTCTAAGAACATATAGAAAACTTAAACTAAAGTACCTAGTAATATTGTGCAAAAGATTTACTGTGTGATTTTTTGATGAGCAAGACTTACATTGTGGATAAATATAATTAAGTTAATATAAAAAAAAATGTTTTCCCCATCACAAGAGTGCACGGCGCCGCTTAAGAAATTTTCACTTTAAAAAAGTTTGTGTTAAGGACAATATTTTAAAGGTTACTGATCAATAAGCATCACCCTGGGCCGTCACCGCCAGTGAGCACTAAGGACCAATTATCTAAATAATATAGAGCAAAAGGAGGTAATTAAAAAGCATCATATTGCATGCTTATCGCTCTCACCTTAAAGCTCATGGAATAATGAAGACATACTATCTACGTGAGATACATCATTTACGTAATGTTGGGTGATAATTATTGTATTAAATATTTTTTATTTCAATATCTCCTTGATTACATTCATGATTCATCATCCTCCTAGCGTTATTCCCGGTTGTGCCCCTAAAGGAGCCCGGGGTCCGCTTTGACACCTAATCCCAAGATTTGGCATAGGCATTAGTTTTACGAAAGCGACTGCCATCTGACCTTCCAACCCAGAGGGAACACTCTAGGGAAAAACATCGTGAGGAAACCGGTCTAATCCCAATAAGGTAGACCTTCACCGAAAAGCTAACCTCCTTGACTACATTGCTGCGGGCGTAGCACGGTTGCCATTTTATCACTTATCGTTGTGGATAAGGCATCCGTCACTCGCACTCGCATACTTGTCAGAGCGTGATGGGCGTCTTTACCACAACGATAAGTGATAAAATGGCAACCATGCTACGTTCATATATTCTGCATAAAATACTTCAAACATAAAGGTACAGTTTAATTCGCCAAACTAGTTTAGTAGTGACTAGTAGTGTATTCACAGTTTATTAGCGAGTGATGCGCTCTCTCATTTGAATACATTTGCAAGTTTTCCTACTTATTTAACATTAAACTAAATCATGCAAACTGACTAATTATAAATCCACATAGCGTTATACGTCACGCCGTACTCACAGAGAGTAGAGACCTTAAATGCTATTATGCTATTCACAACTTGTCTGGCTCGCCTCTCATCTCAACCTATTGTAACTTGAACACTATATTTGCTACGACTGTGTTTAACCAGAGGTGAGACTTACACTGGTCTCATCAGGCGAAATAACAATAGGTGTAGTATATTCAATTTAATTCAATTTCTTTATTTCGGACATACAAAGTATCCATAGAGTGTTAGTAACATAACAAATATTTTAGTCTAGAGTTAGCATTTATACATATGCATGTATAAATGCTAACACAATGTATAACATAACAACCCGTATTGTGTATACTCTTCTCTTAGCATTCTCCAATATTATTTACCTTCAGTCCGGAATGATATTGATATTGCTGTCAAGTCAGCCATATTATACCTTTAGCACGTCTGACACGGGACAAATATCCGAGTTGTAACCGTTATCTCAAATAAGGGGACTATTCGACCAGATATATTGAATTGGAATTCGTCTCATATGTTAGTGTTCTCGCTACAACGCACGCAAATCCCGACGTCAAAGCGAGCGCTTGCTTAATCCAATATTTATTCCAATTGCTTTTGTTTGGTCGAACAGTCCCGAGATCCCAATGCATAATTTTATATCTATTTTAAAATAAAGTATCTAATTAGCATGCGATTAATACCAATTTACGACCGATCGTGTTTATATCCTAATCGAAAATGATACATATTAAGTACCTAGCTGACTTTATTTTGGCAATCTAAATTAATTGGTTGCAACTTTTAGTGACGTACTGTCAGGGGTATTGATATACTTACATAGAAAAGGACATAAATATCCGTAAAATTAGTTGTATTTATCCTGTTTCTGTTTTCCATAAATGCAATAGGATTAAATAAATATCTGTAGGGGAAACTTGCCTTAATCGTACTTGTTCTTAAAACGTACCTCATCAGTTTCTCGTAACCAGACACAGCACTAGCGACGCTAGTGGTAGAAAATGGAACTACTAGTCCGCCATGTTACGTCACTTAAACAAGAACTCCGCGCTGCTGCTCCGTACAAAATTATTGAAAAAGTGAGTAATTTCGATGTTTTTGAGTAATTTTTTTGGTTCATTCATAAGTTTTTAAATTGTGTTTAAGATGAGTGATGCAAATAAGACTTTTTTATCTCAATTCTACATTTACTTGCGTGTTGAATTACTATCGGCGCAGACGCCACAAGGCAGCCATTTTCTTACGTGGCAAATTTGAAATCGTTCGTTATCTTGTGCCTAATTCGTACCCAACATTTTGATTTATTTCGTACCGGTACGATTTAGGATTTAATGTTTAATTTTTGTTTATAGTTGACATGGCCAAGCGACAATACAATACTTGGTCCAGTGATGACATGGAAAAAGCTCTTAATGAGTATAAAAATGGCAGATTAAAGTTTAATGAAGCTTGTCGTGCATATAAAATTCCAAAACCAACGTTTCGGCGTCATTTGAAAGGATTGAATGTATACGAAAAAATTGGTCGCCCAAAATGTTTGACACAAGCAATGGAAGACGAGCTGGTCAGTCACATTTTGGAACTGGAATCCAGATTCTTTGGCGTTACCATACGTGATTTACGTCGCCTAGCATACCAGTTGGCGGAAAAATATGGTTTGCCGCACAGATTTAACCACGAAACAGAATTAGCTGGTTGGAAATGGTATTATAAATTCATAAGAAAATATCCTCAAATATCATTAAGGACTCCAGAACCGACGTCCATGGCTCGTTGTAAGGGATTTAACAAAAAAACTGTAATGGAGTTTTTTGAAAAATATGAAGGCCTACTTGATAAAGGAAAATTTGCAGCTCATCAAATCTACAACGTAGACGAGACTGGCTTGAGTACAGTGCATAAGCCCCCAAAAGTTTTAGCTCTTAAGGGAAAACGTCAAGTTGGTGCTGTTACAAGTGGAGAGCGAGGCCTGAATACAACATTGCTGCATGAACGCGGCTGGAGAATTTATTCCACCTATGCTGATATTTAAGCGCAAAAGAATGACAGATGATCTTAAAAGAGGAGGACCACCAAATACTGTGTACACTTGCTCTGACAGTGGCTGGATAACTTCAGAGTTATTTGTGGATTGGCTGAACCACTTCATCAAGTCTACAAGGCTAGAGAAATCAGAAGAAAAGCAGATTCTTCTCATTTTAGATGGGCATTCAACACACACTAAAAACTTGGGTGCAATCAATCTTGCACGAGAATATGGAATTGTTATGCTTTCTTTGCCACCCCACACTACACACAAACTTCAGCCATTGGACCGATCGTTCTTTAAGCCACTTAAGCTAAATTTCAATTCTGCTTGTACTTCATGGATGAGAAACCACCCAGACTCTGTCATCAAGCAAGCAAACATTTCAGAGATTTTGGGAATGTCATACCCACGAGCTGTCTGTATGGAAACAGCCATCCATGGATTCGAGTCCTGTGGGCTATGGCCTTGTAATCGGTTTAAAATCAGAGATGACGAATATGTTGTACTTGACGAGGACTGTGAAGAACAAGTAGTTGTAGCGATAGCGCCATCAACTAGCTCCAATCCAACTGTGACGGTCGAATCTGCGACTGAAAAACGTCAAGTTCAGGATCAACCAGCAACATTGACACCCCAAGCAACATCAACATTGCCTTGCAACAAGCGAGAGACGGAAACTGTCGGCAGAAATGAAGACACTCAAACTACTGCATGTTTGACCCCAGAAAGAGAGCAGATTCCAAATTTAAGTCCCTCGACATCTACCGGGAGTACAGTTTATGTTCTGCATAGTCACACGGTTGCAGAAACTGGAACGAAGCTTGACAAAAATGATAATTTGGAAGCTACTGAAATTCGGGCAACCATACAAACTCTCTCTCCCGTGTGTAGTCTTGGTAAATCGAAACGGGTCATAAAAAACAAAACAACATGTCAAATCCTTACAGAAAGTCCCTACAAGAAAGAATTAGAGACTAAGTCGACGGGGTCAAACACTAAAAGAACCTACGAGTCAAAAAAGAAAGCTGTATGTAGGAACCTAGACGGACAGAAAGTAGTAAAAAGGAAGAATACCGAAAAGAAAAAGAATACGAAAAAAGCAAAAAAAGAAAAAGAGACCGAAAAAGAAAACTGGTACTGTGCCTTTTGCAAAGAGAATAAAAAAGAAGACATGATACAGTGCACATATTGTGAAACCTGGATTCACGAACTATGTGCTGGCGTTGACAAAGATACTCGTGATTATATTTGTGACGATTGTAAAGAATTAGAAAAAAACAGTTAAATATGCGTCACATAATTAAACTGTTAATTTTATGACCGACCTGATTACAAAGAAGTTGTCTAATGAGTTAGATAATTTACACGATAATTATATAAAGTTGATTGCTGTGATTATGAGACTGAAAATAATTAAAGGATCTCAAAGTACGATATAGGGATACACGGGTACGTTTTAGGACAATATAACCTAAATCGTACTTTTTCCACTTTTTTTAAAAACTTGTTTTTCTCAGAAGTTGTTGAACTTTATGTCGAAGTTATTATGTTTGTTGATTAATCATTAAATAAAGATTATTTTGATAACAATTGAATGTCCTTTTCTTATCTATATTTTCAGATATTAGCATGTTCCCTTAGGGGGTACGAATACGGCAAGTCTCCCCTACTTGCCTTTATGACATTGACAGTAGAGTCCTGTACAGAAGATATTTATGTCCTTATTTATGTATGATTATTAAAACCCCTGACTATACCTAAAGAGTTCTAGCTGAGCTCTGTTATATAAATTTAAAAGGCTTTATCTTTTGAATGGTAAAATGTCGTATTCGAGTAAGTATATAAAATTTCCGATCAACCTTTTATCTACTAACAAGTTAAATGCAGTCTTATTTTTCAAATTTTGATCTTAATTTCAACTGTCTAGTCGCATTACAGTTATTTTACAATAAAATGCTTTAATTTATTAATTAGCGAATTCCTAAAGAGCTGGCATTTTTACGATCCAGTTCATGAAGTATGACATTTATGACTTCATTTCGCCGTTATAACTTCAACTTGATCTTTGACCAGAAAATAATCTGTATAACGACTTCACGAGAACCTAACTGTAGTTGAATGCTTGTTTAAAACTAATTTGCAATCCTATCCTACTAATATTATAAATGCGAAAGTTTAGATGTTTGGACGTTTGGATGTTTGTTACTCAATCACGCTTAAACGGCTGAACCGATTTGAATGAAATTTTGCACGAAGATAGTTTATAGCCTGGATTAAAATATAGGATAGTTTTTATCCCGGGTCCACGCGGACGAAGTCGCGGGCGGAAGCTAGTTAGGATATAATACTTTACACATTTAAAAAGGTATAAGAGTCATAGGGCGACTATATAATTACAGCCATTATTATTTAGCAGGGTATAATATAGACAAAGGATTAAGACATTAATGTCACCATTCGCTATAGGATTAGTAACGCTAAGTATATGAAGATACAATTTAAAATTGTTTGTTTTTAGAAACACATGAGTTGGTTGGTAATATGGTGGTATTTATGCCGATTGATATGTCACATTCAGATAAGACATTAAGTGGACATATCGTGATGTATCGGTGAAATCACATTTGAAAGTCGAATAGGGGCCAAGAGTAGACAGCAATAGTATTATGAGTCTCGCGTTCGTTTGCTATTTGAGTATTTATTCAATGTTTTATTAAGATGGAGATCAAATATTACGGAAATATTTTATATAGATCTAGCAGGAACTGCAATTGATACCGTATCACATAGTCCACATAGAAGATTTTACTTCCAATACCTACGCTTTAGTATATTAAACTAAAGAAAAATTGATTGCTCTATTTTTTGGTACACATGAGCCATGAATTATAGTCTGACTAAGAAAACACATTGCATCCTTCCGGAAATAGGTACTTTGATCCCAGGTAAAGGTCCTGCTACGCTGCCTGCTAGAACGATAAGTATCACTTAAAGTTCTGGACTCGATGATGTATAAATTACACAAACTAAAATCAATGTAATCAGTATACCTGATAAATTTCTTATGGTCTACACGTCGAACCTTAATTACTTTTTGATGACTTCTTGCATTAATAAAACAATACACAGTCACGAGCCACGAGTTATCTACCCTATCGTATCTATTTAGGGTTGTCGCTGTTGCCGTTCTAAGTATGTATTTTACCTTTATTGTGGACTAGTTATAAGTATAAGAAAACAATCTTGGGATTAGGTGCCAAAGTAAACTCCTTTAGGGTACAACAACGCTAGGAGGGTGATTGATGATGACGGTGATGAGATATATAGGGAAACTAACGTACGTATGCCGAATATACCTTATTCAAAAGTTATTATTTGTTTTCTGTATCCTTTTTTTACCAAATTAATTTTGTATCAAGCAGTAACGCTGCTAACGAAATTATACATTTTAAATTAAAGGAAAAATTGAAAAATTTACTCGCCTTCCTAAGGCGTGGTAGGAAGGAACTGATTGAAGGATTTAGTGGCCGAGACAGATTGTTCCGATAGCTCAGTTGGTTAGTAGCGACGGGCCATGAATGCCTGTGGTCGCCGGTTCGAATCTTTTTTTACCAGTCTACCATAACTGTATTTTTACAACATAATCTTAGACATAACCTTCCTGCTTTAAGAGCGTCGTTCTGGGATATTTAGCTAAACAACGAAGACTACCTAAATCATTTTAATTCGACTGTTTTCAAAATTTCTACCGAAAATATGGTAATTTTTCGGATTAATGAAGTTGGCAACCCTACCAACTAACCTTGGTCTGCGGTCCCAAACCAAGGGGCGTTTGAATTCCTTTGAACGAAGTGTACCATCTTCTCACGATCTCAGTTATTATAACAAAACAGTTAAATTTTACTCTAAAGGCGGTAGATAACGTTTGGGCATATTATGAAAATTATGAACAGTTATAATAGGTACTCAGAAGTTTCTCACTGTTTGGAAGAACAGTGATTTATTTAGGTCCCTATGTAAAAAAAAGCACAATATAAAGAGTGCCTTACTTCTGTTAGTCATCACCCATCAGTTGCAAAGTCGTTTTACATACCGTTTGGGCCCGGCAGTAAAATTAAGCCTTAAAACGTCTCCACTAGCTAAATCTTGCCTGGAAGCAATCGCTTTTAGCGATAAGACCGTCTGTTATCGTCTGGTGTCATTTTAAATGTTTAATTTAGTTCTGTTTTTCCATTATGTACTGTATTGGTGAGCCATACGTATATTTATTGGTATTGTATTGTAGCTAAAACTTTGGATGTGTCCATAGGAGGAGCCATTGGACACTAACTCAGACTAAAATCTTCGTAATCCAGAAGAGAGAAATTAAAATATGAATATTTGAATACAATCAAAATAGGCCCTTTTGAAAATAGAATGCAACACAAGTTGCAGCAAGAGCAAGCATACTTTCCGCTCCAAAACACCTGAACATCGACCACAAGTCCTTTCTAAAGCCCATTGTTCGTCGGTCTGAGAAATTAGTGCCATTATCGTACCCGTACCGCTAAACGACGGTTAAACTGCGGTTAAAGAATGGTTAGCGGTGCGCGGGAGTCGGGGCAGTGGGCCTCCATTAAAATAGTTACTACTATTTTTAGGACTGCAAGTATTCATATTTGAACGAGCTAGCGGAGAGAACGAAGAAAATTCTTCCTTATGTTTAGATTTCCAGATGTCCCGCTGTCGCCGGCGGTTCTCCTCTACTGGTCGCATTTCTCAACCGATTCCCGTGAAATTTTGTGAGCAGATTAAATAATTGTACCTATAGAACCAGTTTCAGTTTACAGAAAATTAAAAAATAACTAGAAAAAACAGGTTCGCGAGCTCTACAGCTCACAGAGCCACTGGATAAAATGATTGACGCAAAGATCAAAGAAAAAGTGAATCGAACCCGTTTCTCAGCGTACGGGCTTCGATTCCCGGTCACTAGGTTGCTTACTGTACAGTCAAACATAGCTAAGCAAAATATCACGCTCAAAATGAGCTACACAGATCCTTATTCCCTTGACATTAGAGTTCGTGTGTAGATCATTTTGAGCACTAGGATCGCTTATTAACTTCTGCTACTGACTGTACCTAGATAATAATTGTCAGGAATGGAGGATTTGGAGGACGCATACCTACTTGAGATGTTTTGAGTTGGCCTAATTGCATCAAAGTTGTCCGTTCAAAAAGCGTCTCTACCGCACGAAGTAGATGATTCTAATTCCTATGTCAAATTTATAAACAGTCGGCCACATGCAATAATCTCACCATAAAAAAATGTTATGGATACTTTGACAAGGAAAAAGTTATCTCACGTTATCTGTACAACTTTTAACATATTTTTATTATTCGTGAATATGGAATTGCCATGTCATGAAATGCTTACTAATATTATAAATGCGAAAGTGTGTGTATGTGTGTTTGTTTGTCCTTCTTTCACGTCGCAACGGAGCATCGTATTAATGTGATTTTTGTATGGAGATAGTTTAGTGACATAGGCTACTTTTTCCAGCTGGAAAACATCTAATTCCCACGGGAAAATTCAATATGTTACATTTTCCTATAACCACGCGGGCGAAGCCGCGGGCATCAGCTAGTATCTAATAAATTTGTCAAATGTGCCCCAGGCTATAGTAATGTCAAGGGGTCGGAAGGTTGATTCGTCATACCTGCTGACCTACTTTGTACAAACCATAATGTGTAGTACCAACCAAACTATACGTCGCAGTAACACAATCTTTCATTTATTTATATCGCGTAATAGTTAATCATCAATCATCATCATCATTAGCCTTTATCATCTAAAACATATGATTTAAGCGGCCTCCATAAAATATACGTATGCGTCCGTGGCGTGAGGCCAATATGAGTAACGTTTTGCGCAAAAAATATTTCGTGTGTCCGGCGTCTACCCGGCTGTTCTGCTCTACAGGGCGCATTTCTCGTCTGATTCTCGTGGAATTCAAAAATAAAAGAAAAAAAGACGAGACTTGCGACATCTGCAGCTCACAGAACCACTAGTAAGTAGATGGTTTTAGGGTACTACCAGGAGGTGCGAAAAGGTTTACAGCCAGTAGGTAAGTAATTAACAGCGGTGCACCTGAGCCTATTTGTAGTGTTTATGGGACGACCACTGTATCCATTGTGAGTGTATTCCAAGTGTGTGTAAACCAATTAGACCCCGAGACCATGAACTCATTGGTTTATGATGATGCATTTGCTTTCGAATAATGAAAATTAAATGTGCAAGCATTTAGTTTTCACTTACAATTTAAGTGGTCACTTTCGATCGTACCTGACTTCTCTGGGGTCTCACGTGTCCATAGCGTATGATTACCATCAGGTAGTCCGTATGCTTAAAAAAACATATGTATTAAAAAAAAAATGTGTTAGGCAACTTCCTAACTCGGCAGGGCAGGATCGGTATGCGGTATTGTAATCGGTCAGCAAGCACTCACTGACAGCGGCGTACTGAAATCGTACTCACTCCGCACCGACTAATCAGAAAGTCGTCTTGCCTATAAAGTATCGCGGCGAATCTATGACTGATCTCATCCGTTAAAAACCTTAAAACGTAAAATTGTACTGATATATAAACACTATTGAGGGAAGATGCAGCAGCCTCTTCAAAATAGACCCAATTAAGAGTCCGCAGTAAATAAAATAAATAAATAAATATAAGGGGACAATTTTACACAAATCGACCTAGTCCCATAGTAAGCTCAGTAAGGCTTGTGTTATGGGGTGTTTAGTAAGCTCGATTCTCCATACAAACGTAGTTACGCTCTCATTTTAAAACTACGCGTTAGATTGTAACCGTTTCTGATTGTATATCTATGTCTGTAATTAGTTTATGTAGCTTCAGATACCACAGTAAAAAAATACAGTGATTTTAAGTTTTTCATACAAAACTTGTTTTTGCTGTATTTAGGTTGTTTTATAAACTGGAATCATATAAACTAATTACAGACCAGATATACCTCAAGTCATTGTATATGCAAAGTTTCGTCACAATACAACACGTAGTTTTAAAATGAGAGCGTAACTACGTTTGTATGGGAAGGTGAAATTCGGCCGAGCTTACCGTGGACTCTTAAAGAAGAAGTCAGGCTCACTGACCGATTTGTAGGTAAACATTAAAGACAATCATTTCTTATAAAAAAAAACCAGAGTAATTATTCTGAGGCAAAGGCTCTACATCCAGCCTCGCCTTACGTGCGTGTCTAATCTGTGGCCCAACAACCAAGATGGCGGAACGTGGTTTAATAACGTCAATTGCTGTTTCATTATTATATTCCATTCTGTCTGATGATGATGGTTACGGTCATTAAAATGTTTATTGTTTTTGATATATGTATGTATGTATGTATGTAGGCACTTTATTGTACGCAATAACAGGTTAAAGAATATACATGTCACACAATAGATCAAAGTACAAAGGCGAACTTATCCCTATAAGGGATCTCTTCCAGCTAACCTTTGAGCAATTGAGAGGAAGGTAGGTAGAACGAGATAGGCAAACTTATACCGTGTACGAAAACACAGAGAAAATGAAAACAAAACCTAATAGGTATTAATAGGTTATAACTTTGCTTACGACATATTTCAATGCAAACAATAGATAAAAAAGTTATTTTCAAAATCTCCAGAGCAAGCAAGACTTGTATGTCATCTTGGTATGTTTTCGGAGATTGTCTTTTACCATTTATTGCCGACTTCTTTCCTTTGTAGTGTCACAATTAGGAATAAAAGCTAGGCGTATTCCAGTATACATTATCGATTTAGGCAGGTACTTATAACCTAAATTATAACTTATAACCCTGTCATACTAAGCAAAAGGCGCTTTATTTATTTGGAGATAATACAGAAATAATAAACAATATAGATAGAATGATAAGGCATTTACACGCTGGACCCTTACAGGCAAAATTAGGTCTCACACAAGGGCTTAAAACTTTAGATGTGTCCGCAGGAAAGCCTGAAGAAATGAATCTGGGCCATGCAGAGATTTAGGTCCGCGTTCCTTCTGTAGAGATTGCCAAAGTTAGCCTAATTTTTGGTCAGAATCGTAATCCGCATAAACGGACTTTCCTCTTATATTATGATTGCAATTAAAAAAAAATGGATATGCAGGGAAGCTCTAAAATATTTGCCATAGGACACACGACTTTTGTTTTACTTAATCTGTATGACCCTCTGATAAAATGTTTTTGACTAAACAATATTGGTTAGCTTTACTAACTCATCGAGACAATTGAACGAGCTAAAATGCTGTGTTTACATTTACCTTTTTAAAAAGTTCTTGTATCCACAATGAGACTTCGGGCTCCATCGGCAAATAACACTGTAATTTTGCATCTTCACCGAAATTATACTGTAAACAACCGTCAAAGAGGTAAATAAATAAGTTACCTGTACTCAAAATAATTCTACTGTACTCAGTGCATAGAGAAAGGATAGAATAGAGGGATTCTCACACACACACGTCTGACAAAGATGAAGCATAGACAATACCACAAGTGGAAAAGAGAAACAGTGTCAAATCAGTCCCTCAGCGCGTATAGGTCTGTTTTGTTTGTCACCGCCTGTCAAAATATTGTATTGAAACTGACGTCACGGACATAATATGACTACAGCGCGCCGTTCACCCGTCACGAAACTAGACCTCTACCTACGCTTGGTTACTACGCATCGCGGTGTCAAGATATATTTGTGGGTGAGCATTGAGGTGAGCTTAAAACAAGTTAGAGAATAGGGGGGCAGTATACATGAGATGTCGAGGATGTATTAGTCCTCTAATCCTTCACAATTTAGTCAGGTTAATTTACCTCAATCCCTTTCGGGAATTCGCTAGGACCATCTATTATATCCTCTATCTACGACTTAGATTCCCATATAGTTGTCGAATAATCAATTTATTCATTTTATTTATTTATTTATTTATTGGTTCAAAGGAAATTACACAGCATTACAGTAGGTACTAATGCACTGCGAAATTAAAGACAGAATGTAAACATAAAAACAATCTTATTAACTAACTGAGGACGGACGGTCACCCATAGCCTCACAAAGGTTTTTGCATTTCTCACAAATTAGCCTCCAACTACTTGCAAAAACATCGCAGTCAGGAGCCGACTCGAGAAGTGCGTTGATGTAGTGCAAAGCGCGAACCCGTGGTGATTCCCTGTATGCAACAGTGCGCGCTTTAGGTGCTGCAAGTAAGTCGCAATGACGAGGTCTAAAATTAAAGTTTGCCTGAGACAGAGAAGGGACGCGGAGGTGCAACAGCTGCGAGACCAGCTGAGGGCAGTCAATGAAACTAATCAAACAGCAACATACTTTTTCTTTACTTACATTCGAACTTGACGTCTAGTAACAATCGGCCACTAAAATAAAACGTTGCACAGATCGTTCCAAACATTACCTTTTGTCATTGAACCGAGATGGCTTTGGCAGTTCTTATAAACTGTGACGTATTTATATAGCAAAACTGTCTTCCAATCCAATAAAAATGTTTGACAATGAAAGAAAATCCACACAGACCATCTTCCAAAATTCACTCAATACAAAAACCGCGGGTTCGATAACATTCAATAATCCACAATAGCCCGAAACTAACGCTTTTAGTGTTCATAGCAGTTCAACAACCGAGTCCAATGTCTGTTTGTAGACTGTAACCACGGAAACAACGCGACGCAGCTTAAAACAGAGTTAGTACTTCACCTATATTGCAATTGCAGCAACTTATTACATTTATGAATCACGAAGAGAAATGGAGCAATTATTTTACAAAGCAATTTTATGCAATTTTGTTGTATTGATATCTATGATCCTTTATACTGGCAACACACTCTCTCTCTCTTTATAATTAATAATTATACTTTTAATCCGCTATGTAGTTGACATAGGTTGTTACTTTTGAATTTTATGGAGGAATAAATTTGAATAACGATAAAATAGCTGTACCCAAAATCCCGACTTGGCTCAAATTTTTGAGAATGCATTCAGTACGTGCGCGGGACCGCGCGTAATCAGTCCTTCCCGCTCCCGCGGCCGATCTGACGAGCCTTATCATATTCAAAAATTATACCACAGTGATGGCAAGTAATTGTTATTTGTAGTCTAGCATTCTATGTGATTACACAAGTTCGCGGGAGGTGAGAAAAGGTGCGACAAAGTTGTATTTAAATTGAATGTTTGCACGTCAGTTCTTGTTTCTCGCGCTTTATGTTCTATTGTGCTAGTCCCTGTTGGGGTTCATTCTGACACCTAAGTTTCGCATTCAAGTAACTAAATCAAATGTGATTTCAATGTAAGTAACTAATTCAAATGTGATTTTAATGGGGGATCTTGTGACTTGTCCAAGGAAAATTCTCGCATTGGGTACATTCCCCAAACAAATCAAGAACCATTTCCTTTTATTTATATTTTTGGTACAATTTCCAAAAATGCCCATCAGCTCATCACGAAAAACACAAAGAAAACAAAAGGAAATGCGAAACGTATGTGTCAGATAATCTGACAGTCAGATTAATCCCTTGGATGAGAAATGGCAAAGTGTTTGCGCTGTAGTGCGCTGTAGGGGTCAAGGGGCGAGGTTGGAGGCTAATTGCGTCCCTCCAGACAGACTCAAGTATTATGAGCGGGTCTGCACCGACCGCGTTGCAACTATTAATAAATAATACTTTTCGAGGCAGCCGGCGAGTTTCCGCCCCTTTGTAATAGGCAATTGAGGTTAATGCTACGCTACTAGGCGCTCTATTCGATCTATGGTCTTGAAAAGTATTTTTTATTTGATAACTGGTTTTGTTAATGAACTAAACCCGCTTATCAGTCGCTAAAAATGAAAAAAAATATATTTACTTTCCTATCGCCGATGCCGATGTTCCGAGAAAAAAAACATAAGGGCATAGTAAAACTCTTTGTTAATCTATGATACAATAATTATTTGTTTACATAGTTATGAATTATAACGCATCCTAAAATTAAAGTTTTATATAGACCGTGCCGTGCGCCAGAGTGGGAGGTGTATGAGTAAATCATAATGACTTAAGAGTCCGCAGTAAACTCGATTCTCCATACAAACGTAGCTACGCTCTCATTTTAAAACTACGTGTTGGATTATAACGAAACTTTGCATATACAATGACATGAGGTATATCTATGTCTGTAATTAGTTTATTTAGCTTCAGATGCTATAGTAAAAAAAATACAGCGAATTTAATTTTTTCATACAAAACTTGTTTTTACTGTATTTCGTTTGTTTTATACACTGGAACCATATTAACTAATTACAGACATAGATATACCTCATGTCAATGTATATGCAAAGTTTCGCCACAATCCACACGTAGTTTAAAAATGAGAGCGTAACTACGTTTGTATGGGAAGGTGAAATTCGGCCGAGCTTACTGCGGACTCTTAAAGCTCACGAACGTTACGCTTCAAAAGGTATACATTACTTTGAAGACTTGATGGCCGGTTTGTACCCGACGAAGCCATGTTTTAACCAACCGGCGATATCGGCGCGTGATCAACTCCACGCCCTCTTAGTTGGCAGAATACGCTTAGCCTTTGTTTTGATATTACTGATATTACAAACACACCCAAAATACGATCACACCTGCTCACGATCACGGATTTCCGCTAGCAATGATCTTGCTTGCAATGCTATGCGATTTTGGGTACTCTTAACCTGCAGGTCGATCACGTAACGCATTGTACGCGCGTGCGCTAGATTTATATGTCACTTTTTATATGTAATTAAATGATTTTTCAAAAAACCCAACTGCTTTTTTCAAATTTTATAGCCTATGTCACTCCCACGATCAAGAGGAATCCAACGACACCTCATATGTCGAAATTCGACAAACGGTTTAGGCTGCAGGGCGTGCCCAACAATAAGGTCACATACATACATACATACATACGCTCGAAAAACATAACCCTCGTCTCCTACGGCAATCGGGTAAAAATATATACTACGCCTCACATCTGGATGGATTCCTTAGTCGAGGCACAATCGAAATAAAATGAGGAAAAGGGGGCATCCTCATATGAATTGGAGCGTACCCAGCTGTGAGAAAACAAAGATGGCCGCCCGTGGCGCAGATCGTGTGATTAATTACTACAATGCCTTAGCGCTCTTGTTTGTATGATTATGAATTTATATGTGAACCCCCCTTGTGTTGAATTTTTCTTTTTCACTGTGATTAAAATCTAAATAATACAAGGACATTCAGGTGTCTCACTCCTGAGGTGGGTACATTAGTACCAATAGATAGAGACACGCTACCGGCGCAGTCCCTCACTCGATATGATATGATTATGTTTAAAATATTTATTCAGATATTCTTTTATCGGGTTTTGTTAAAAACTTGTTTTCGACTGTGCGGAGACTATCAAGGAAGTGTGCTAAAATAATTATTTATTCAACAATTGCAACTAGGTACTCAGTATTTCGTTTGTTCAATTCCGCGATCCGTTCCGTGATATCACGGTAGCACGTAATATCCACTTTATTTGATTGACTTGGACCTGGTTTATCAGATCAGATATTGGAAATTTATTTATTTTATTTATTTATTTAAAGACACACATAATAATATACATATAAAAAAGACAGATCATAGTAACTAAGCACATTTTTTACTTAGGCACTTACCAACATAACATAAGGTCTGACGGATGTATATTAAACTAGGGGTTTAATGTTGCTTACATTGCCAGGTTTGTCGCCGGTGACATCACCACTATTCACAAAAATGGCCATATCACGAATATCACTAAAGCATGCCGAATTGAGCGCGATACCCTACAGGAAACACAAACCAAAAGTCAACAATATTCTCGTGTGAAATTCCGCTAGCTGTGAGTTTCATGGATCGACATAGTAAACTGTTTGTTTTACCGAACGAACTATCTATCTACATACTGAATTTATGAATTTGAGCCAGTTTGTGACAGACATTAGACCATTCAACATTATGGTTTCTGAAGTAATACTAATTCTTAATTGCGTTTTGCACATTGAATAACTTGTGTTTAGTTGACAATTTATAGTTCAATTTACTGAAGTAATAATAAGTCGTTATTGGGTTATGTATTGTATTATTTGAATCTTGATGTATTTTTTTAAATAGTGTTAGCTGAGAAATTTTAATAAATTACATTAAAAAAAAAAAACTTTATACGTAAAACACGATGAAGCCAGGACACGAGATAATAATATTAATTGTGGTATACGTGCACAGTAAGTAGACGGAGTTGTCTAAACTAATATTATTTTAATGTTATTTTAATGTATTTTAATGTTTTTTGTATACCGACCTAAAATCTCTATAGCTATTTAAGCATCCACCATATTGTAAACTGGTTGTCACTAGGGGTGAACTGAAAACCAGCGCTGTGTGCAGCTAGTCTGTGCCGCAGCAAATGCTGAGTTCACTCCTATTGTCGCACAGATATACTAGATTTAGTTTTTTTATTGTTCTGTTTAGTATGTTTTTATATACGAGAGACAAACTCTGTATCTGGTATGTTGTGTGGCAATAAACTACTATTCTATTCTATTCTATTCTATTATCCACACCGAGGAAAATACTTGGAAATACTCTAAGCTTACTCTGATTTTGATAAGATATTTATCCATTAAATTATAGCCGATCTATACAGTGATTTTTAATGATTTACGGCCGTATTCATAAACGTCCTACAAGCCTGTTTTAACTAAAATGGCGTTAAAATTCGTTTGTCCTTATCTGTCACTTTGACATTTGTAATCGTAAGAAAGGGACAAAGCACATTCAATTTAGCAGAGGCATTTTAAGTTTATGAATAAGGGGGTTAGAGTCGAAAAATATTAATAACCAGTCAAAACAGATTTCCATGGACGAGGTCCCATTCAGTTATAAGTATCACTCTTTAGTTCAATGAATGTGTATACTACTTGTATTTGCATACACCCGGCTCGCACTTAATCTACTGATTTCTTAATACGTTTCATAGAGCATCTCTTCGATTTCATATTATTATGTGCGAACGGGGTGTATGACCGGCATACTATTTTAAAAAGTTAAACAAAAAGACAACTATCAACATCCTGCAGTTATACTACGTGTTTTTGTCAATTTACGTTAATTGCAAGGGGGCATAGGTTAGATCAAATAAAGTTAATTTCTTATCTTAACTCACTGTTATCAAGATATTCAATATTTTAATTTAATCAGATCTGCAGCTTTCACCACTGTTAATGCTACAGTAGACTATTTGTAAAAAAAAAATTTTTTTTTTTTTTTTTAAGTAATAATTATGCTTATTTGTTTCTGTGAATGTACTCTGCAATATGCCGAAGTTAAAGGAAATTCCCGTGAACACCGTGTATAATCGATTCGTTAAGAAGGTATTTTACCATAAAACCTAACGAGTCACGATGCGTAACTAAGGGTACTTAGGCTAATTGTTAATTAAACAAATATGGGCACGTAGATTTACTTACTTTACTTGTATACCCAAATAGACCGACTGGTCTAAGGTAGTAAAAAGTGGTTTGAAAGCCACTTTTGTGTCTGACTCTTGCATTTGCCTGTTTATATTTTAATCATTTAATTTTTGAATTCTCTCTTATAGTCAGTCACGGAGTACACTGGGACCAGATACATTGCCAGTTAGACTTGCAAGATAACATACAAGACGGACTAGTGCCCATGGAACACATGGGGCGGTATCCATGGATGGGAGTCATTCAGCACGATTTCTGTATGTTATTGAAAAATAAAAAAGTACTTCATTAGTCGAGCATGTAACATAAGCGAGCATTCCAAATCATAGCTATTCTTCCTTATTATTTAATTATTTCCTAAGCAGGCAATAGGGGTGTAGATTCGAAAATTATTACTACTCCAAAAGAAAGAAGGCAAAAAAATATGCCTAGTGACGAAAATCCCATTCAAGTATCTCAAAAAATTACGAAGCTACAACCGTTTTAATATTGCTTGCTGGAGAGAGAAAACGCAAACAGTGTGTGACGTCACATTACACGAGGCTGCCGGGGGGCCGCGTCGACGGCGGCGCCGTACACAACGGGGCGCGGCACGTTGCCGTCTATAGTGACGTTACAATCTACAAGCGTCATCGTTTCATACGAAGTTGCGTTTTGCAAAAAAGGGACAGAACATACCCCTTCTTAAAACTTTGGACACTTATAACAACTTTTTAATCCTTTTTCGAGAAAATATGACATTATTGATTATTTTATTTAGTTTCTACACCCCTATTGTAAACGATATGATAGTGATGCCTATACCCATTGAAGTTCAAGCATTACTTCAGTTTAAATTAAAATGTGCTGACTAAGTTATTTTTTATCTATCAGTGGGGTCCAAGTTCAACAAATAAGGGACAAAACCACGTGCACTTTGAGGGCTCTCTCCCCTAGTAGGCAACCAATCAGTTGAAGTGCCTTTTGTAATGCCTTTGTATCTAAAGAGCGCACGCCAACGATGTCTCTCAAAAAGACAGTATGCTGAATCGTATCAGGATGAATGAGTCATTAGAGGAGGGCGGAAGGCCACACGGCCTAGGCTTCTAGTGTCACGAGGACATTTCCTGGACTGGATAACCCAGTTGCACAATCTTAACCTTTGTCAAATGATAATAGGATAAGGGTTAATGCAATTCGCACATTCAACGTTACACACTTATTGTTTTTCAGTGAGAAATAATAGATATTTTCAGATTCTATCATTGTGGTTAATTGTGCTCATATAGCCTTATGATGAAACTATCCTTTTCATTCTGCGAGGGTAGATTATGCCGGCCCAATACCCTCTCACCCGATTTTCACGTTTATTTGCAGTCATAGCCAACAAGATGCGGTACGCCATCACGTCCGCGGTCCTCATACACCCGGCGTATGCGCTCGCGCCGGCTGAGGACATGGCCAAGATTAATCGGCAGACCATCTCGTAAGTCATAGGAACAGGCCGTCTCTCACGCACTGTATTAGTAAGAAAGAGGAAGGAGGAAGTGTAGTATTTGTCGCATGAGTAGAAATCCCAGCCTAATCAGATAATTTAATGAAACATCTGGAAGATACATAGGTATAGGTATAGGCTAGGTCATTAGTCTGTGGAAGTTTTCGCCAAGGCCAACCGCCTGCTAGCCCTTTTCCCACGGTTCACTGAAAAAGCAATACGCCTCCAGTACATTGAATTGAACAATTGGATGATAGAAGTACTTTTGGCGAACCATGGCACACAAGCGTATCTATTTTTATTACAAGCTTTTATTTACTTTCACCTGTCCCGTTGTCTGTCTGTAATCAAATCTTGCAAGTGAAATTTGATCCACTTCCCGGTTTCCGATTGAGTTGAAATTTTGCACGAATATGCAAATCGCGTGACAATGCAATATTATGATGACGTGGAGCTGATCTGATGATGGAGCTGGAAGGTGGCCATATGAACTCCGTAATAAAACCACACAACCCTATCGAGTTTGGGCTCGTTAGAGTCGTCTCAATGAGTAGTTGATGACGGTATACAGAAAAGTACAGTCGGCAATAAAAGCTTGTACCAAAAATGAAATTTTTGACAGAAACTTTTACACATGAGTTGAGAATGCGCGTTTCTAAAATGTATTTGTATTCGTCAGGAACACTACCCGCTTCATAGTGTGGTATAGCGAGACAGTGAAGCACACGATGAAGGTGGAAGACTACGTGCTGCATCATGAGTATGAGCTCGAGAAAACATTCGCTACCATAGCGCTGGTCGAGATTTTACCGGATGGAGCCACCACCAGCGGCCACCCAGGCAAGACTGCCAATTTTAGCTTGGACGTAGTTCAGCGAATCTCCTTTTCTTTAAACTACGTCCACTTGCTAACTATGCTAGTGAACAGGTCATACCCAGACTCGGAAACAAATGAAGTCCCACAGTCTAAATTATGTTAGATATATAGTAGTTTTAGCAGGCCCATATTGGCTCATATAAACTTGATGGGTCGATTTTTTTTAGTAATCGCTTTGAGATCATAATCATCACTCTTCATATTTTTTGTTTGAAATGATTGGTATCACTACCATCGTTATTAATAACAATGAATGTTCAGAAAATTTCGACACATAATGTCATCCATCACCGATATTATATGGGTTCACATAATGTTGTTTTAAATATTGTTTTTATGAATAAAGTTATTGTATGGTGGTCTTGGAACTCATATAATTAAAAGTTATATTGAATGGAGCGTATATCGGAACGTTATGGTGATTGAATTTCTTATTTGTGTGTAGGTATGGTTACAGTTCTCTAATAGTAAGGGTGACTGAGCTAAGCCGAAGGTGGACAGACGAACGGACACGGCGAAACTATAAGGGTTCCTTGCTGACTACGGGACCCTAAAAATCGGTTCTGGCCCTTCGCCGGCCGCTGCCGCGGCACGCTCGCTTCGCTCGCACGCGTAGGGTCGCAGTACACCTAACACTCCTCTTCGCTTGGCTCGTCGTCGTACCTACACGCACCTGCCTTAAGCTACTAAAAATATGCAGGATTTATAATAATATGATGAATAATATGTTCGCGCGCTGTAAGTTCGCAGTTCTTCCTAACACTCATCCTCGCTTCGCTCGTCGTCCTACCTACACCGACCTGCCTTATAGTGGAGTGAAGGTAATCGGATATCAAAAAAAAAAAAAAAAAATGTAGTGGTTGCATTAGATTTAGACCCTTAATATTATGTATAAACTGGCCATAATACTTATTCGCATTCATGATGTTGTTTTTTCATTTGTTCTTTATTAATACAAAATTTAGCAATAACTACTAGAATGTATAGAAATAAATATGATATTAAACTATGTTGCTAAAAATCGTTATGATATAAAAATATATAAACATAGATAGTAATAACACAGATACTTATGTTGAATGACACTATTAATAAGGACAATTCGGAGTTAAGATAGTAATTAACTACAAATAATTATGAATAGTGATCATTATGATATAAAATTGTGGCACTCTTTGGGGGAGGCCTATGTCCAGCAGTGGACGTCTTTCGGCTGATATGATGATGATGATGATGATATAAAATTGTATTTATATAAATTTACGGAAATTCAATAATCGAAGTTGCAATTTTATATGAACTTTGGCGCACCCAGTTTTAGCATATTGTCTGTAAATATAAAAGCGGCCTCTAGACCTTGCTGAATGCAGTGCACTAACGGGGGAGGGGAGATAAACCGCCTCGCTCTAATCATTTAGCCAGGTCTAAAGGCCGGTTATGAGCGTGTTTAACGTCCCTATTGACCGCATTGGTCAAATTAGTTACGCAAATAACCGTATTGTTACAGCTGTCATTTTCCCGATCTGCCTCCCCATCAAAGGTATTGGCACATTCGAAAAACTTTTCGTTGTGAGGATGACGGACAGTAAGTTGCATTGGCGTTTATGTATATTTTTTTATTTTATATTCATTTTTTATTGTTTCCTCAAAAAACTTTAAATCTTGAATCCCATTGTTTTTAAATATCTGAAGCCATTCTGATTTGTATTCCTCTAATACGATTATGTATTCATAAAAAAATACCAGAACAAGTATTTTTATGGTGATCGAAAAGAAACCATTCGATGACGGCGTAAATCGGGAATCGCTTTGCAAATTTGGTCTTGACCATCGGAACGGCACTTTAAAAACTCTTTTACTGAGCAAGCCTGTAGCATGGCAGGTTCAATGTTGCCTTGTGCACGCACATGGCACCACGGAGCAGGAATAACCTACGAACGCTAAGTACCTCCGCTCCTCTATATAGGTCAGCATTAGAATACCAGCGAGGCTTACGCAAGGACACCTTTAAAACTGCCCTTTGAGCTCTTTCAAGCGCGACGAGTTAAAAAAACAAAAAAAAATGCATTTATTTCGGACCATTAAAAAAAAAAAACATATCTTGTTAGTAACAATTTGGTACTTAAATAAATATATTAGTTCTATGCCTACAACTTAAATGATGAGAGGACCAGTGCTTAACTAAATTGCTGTCCCATCTATCGGCTACGACTGTCAGGAGACTGTGGCGGCTGCCGCGAACCCTACAGAGCGACGCCTCCCCATGCTAGAATGCAGTAGTTAGTTATGGAGTGGCCCAATGCGAAAAAGTTGTCCGTTCGTAGACTCGTAAAAACTTCTTAGAGCTTACGAATCCTAGCCGCTATAAGAGAAATATGTTTTAGATTGTCGTCTAGTTCCTAACCCAGATATCTAAGAGAGTCACACTTAAATGCTTTCACAATTACAGCTCTGGTTAGAAGGACAAGATTCAGAATGCGTTTTCAAACTAGTTAAAGAAGGAGGAGGTTCAGACAAAGCGGTCTTATGAAAACAAACAAATTTTGTTTTCTATGCATTTAATGTTAGGTTTTGGTTATTCTACGCGTATATCCAAAAAACCGTCAAATTGTCAAGTTGATGAAATATTAGGTCTGTCTGTCGGAGTGTGGTCATTGTTATACTGTGTTTTTTTTTCGACAGCGATTGGAGAGTTGCGGAAGGAAGTCACCAAAGTAGATTACGTTGATACGGAGGATTGTGACGGTTTTTATGAAAAAGCAGAGGTATGTAATGTGAAGGTCTCCATAATTAAATTGCATGTGACCGTTTAGATGATGAGAGCGGCAGTGAGACTTGCGCGCATTAAATGTACACACATATGCAGGATTTAATCTCCACATGTTATCACCCGAATTAACTGTTGTGATGACTACTCCATCCTCTGATTGTCTTTGAGTGACCATTTATTTAGCCACTTAGTCTTTTCAAGTTAAAACAAAATAATCTAAGAAGAAACGCATCACTCCTACCAACGCAGACTAAATACAAACCAAGACTACATCCGCATATGGCATTGCGGAGTCGGTACGTTATCAATAAACTGTCAGTTGTTAGTGTCAACTGACAGTCAAGTCAGATTATTTACTGCGCGCCAACGTTGCACCGAGTACTTTATTATGCCTCGTAATGTGCTGCATGTATATTGCATACCGCACCGCTTCCGCGCAATATAATGGCGCACAAATGTAATACTGGCAGTATACCGGCAATTAAGGATATCTGAGCGACATCCAAAGCCTAACTAGTATGCATTGTGAAAAAGTGGGGCGCTTGTTCGTCCATTGATCGGTCTACGCATGTAGACGGTGTCAAAATTAGGAATTTTGGCAGAAAACCGTGTAGGTCAGATGGACTAGCACAAAATACCCCCCAAGTCGCATCGCGCTTAACTCTGCAACTCACTCGCATTGGGCAAATTAGAAAGAGGAGGGCATATTTGTCCCGTCTTTCGTTGTGACAATAGTGTAGACTAGGGTAACTTTTGAAATGTACGTTGGGGCAACTGAACCGTCAGTTTCTCACACAAAAAAATACATTTAGATTTACTTGACGTACGTATGTACAGAGCTGGATGTTAATGGCGCAGGAACGGTCATTGTGGCACTCTTTGGGCGAGGTATATGTCGAACAGTGGACGTCTTTTGGCTTGATATGACGTAATAAGCGTTATGCAAACAACCAGCTGGCTTCAGAAAGTGTTTTCCTCATGCAGTTGAACTACGATCTGATGGTGCCCTCGAACTCGATCTGCGCGACGTCGCACCAGCAGCAGCCGGCCTGCGTGTGGGACGGCGGCGCTGTGCTCGTCTCCAAGAGGGCTGAGAGCTGGATACTGGTAACCCACCCCCTAATTCATAAATTTACAGTCCGACCGCTGAACTCAATCCTCGCCTGCGCGGCGTGCGGGGCGTGTGACGGGGGAGCACCGCGCTGGCGAGGACTCAGTAAAGCGATCGGACATGTGTTGTAAAGGTTTGATACCGCGGGATAAGACGACGAGAATTATGCTAGGCTTCACATAAAAACGTTTTGTCCCATTACACAACTCTCTTTACAACAGAAATTCAGCACATTCGTTGCTCTTCACAGTCCTCATTTTCATTTCAAAAGCATATTAACTATAAGAAAAACGATTACATCATGAATAGGGATATATTGGCAGTGGTACCGTTCTGCACTAGAAATCTATCTCAAAATTAATAAATAGGCTTTCTACTGTAGCAATGTAATTTTGTTATACTGTGCTGCTGAAATTATATATTGTATACAGTTGTGAAAAAAAAACCTTGCCGAGTTCTTTACGTCGGGTCTTCTTGTGGCAGAGGTTCTGTTCCAGTGGTGGTATAACAAAAAAAATGGCTACTAAATATTAACCACAGATAAGCGAAAATCTGGTGTATATTCACTATTAAGGGTTCATTCGTCAAGAAGCGGCTGCATGGGTATCTGATGGAAAGACTTATAGAACGTATCCGCAGTTAGGTTTCGGCACACACGGGCCGGGCTGCGGCGCGCCGGCGCGCTTCATCGACGTGAACAGCCACATGGAGTGGATCGACATCCAGATCACTGCCATAGGGGCGCAGCGGGCGGGGGACGACACGGGCTACATGCTGCGTTCCAACACCCCCGTTGAGATCATCATGTACAAGCGTAAGTCACAGCTTTTTCTTGTTCGTGTCGTGTCTGAAGGCCTTGACTTCTCTGTGCGACACAGCTTCTTCTTGTTCGTGTCGTGTCTGAAGGCCTTGACTTCTCTGTGCGACACAGCTTCTTCTTGTTCGTGTCGTGTCCGAAGGCCTTGACTTCTCTGTGCGACACAGCTTCTTCTTGTTCGTGTCGTGTCTGAAGGCCTTGACTTCTCTGTGCGACACAGCTTCTTCTTGTTCGTGTCGTGTCCGAAGGCCTTGACTTCTCTGTACGACACAGCTTCTTCTTGTTCGTGTCGTGTCCGAAGGCCTTGACTTCTCTGTGCGACACAGCTTCTTCTAGTTCGTGTCGTGTCTGAAGGCCTTGACTTCTCTGTGCGACACAGCTTCTTCTTGTTCGTGTCGTGTCCGAAGGCCTTGACTTCTCTGTGCGACACAGCTTCTTCTTGTTCGTGTCGTGTCTGAAGGCCTTGACTTCTCTGTGCGACTCCTTTTGTATGGTTACCTTGTAGTGTGGCCTTGGTAACTACTTGGACAACGTCTGCTCATCTCCTGAGCGCACAGGCTCTGCTCCTCCTTCTATCAACATGCACAGTAGTTATGCTATCAGATGGCAGCAATTGTATCTAAATATGGATGTTTTTGCATTGTCTAAAGGTTCGCTTTTTCCTTTTGAAATACGGAAGTTTTTTTAGTCTATATATATTACAGACAGCCTATTAATGTGTCCCGCTGCTTGAGCTAAGGCCTTCCCCCTCTTCTTCCACTGCTAGCGATTTTGCGCTTGATCTGGCCAGTCCTTTAAAAATAAGTCCATCTCGTCCCGCCATTGCCAACGAGATCTGCCTCGTCTCCTTGCTAGATTAATATACATTTTTATTTGTCTGTGTGCAGCTGGTGAAATGCCTACTACACAAGAAGGGCAGTGCAAGTCTTCGAGGACGACAGGCGTCATCTACAGGGACAGCACGGACGTGACCATCACCAACAACTACGGGAGAGGATATTTCTTTGTGAGTTTTCAGATCATCATATCAGCCGAAAGACAAGGAACAATAAAGCGTTATTTGAGCAGGCACAAGAAAACAGCACACCACTTCGCCATAACCTCAGAAACAGAAACAGAAATATATCAACTAGTACATTAACGAAACTCCAAATAGTACGATCAGGCACACACCATATGGCGGTAAAAGTGTACAATAGTGTTCCTATAAGCATAAAACAGATTGTAAAAGATAAGGTGTTCTTTAAGAAGTTAAAATATTTTTTGGTCAAGAAAAACTTTTATACATTGGGGGAGTATTTTGTAAGTTCATAGATGCATGTTACTAGTTTATTATATTATAAATAGTGTTGTTATTAGTTTATTACTATTGCAGTGCCCTTACAGGGTTTATATTGGGACATATATTATAATATTGTAAGACCATTTTGTAACCATATAAAGCAATAAACGATATGATTATGATTATGAAGACGTCCACTGCGGCACATAGGCCTCCGCCACAATGAGTGCCACAATGATCGTTAACCGCATCCAGAGAACTTCCGCGACTACCAAGTCATCAGTCCACCTTGTGGGGGTCTTTTCAGGAAAATTCAGAACATTTATTTATTTAATATTTATTGCATTAAAGAACTTATGGTACAGCATTTGGACTCAAACATGTAAAGCAATCTCTAACAGTCAACCTTAAGCAGATAGATTTTGGGTGGTGCAACTTTATTTAGAGAGAAAAAAAACTTGACAAAAAAAAATTTTTCTATTCCGATTTTAAACTTTCGTGTGGCATGTTTATAATAATACTAACAGTTTAAAACACTTGTATGTTTAAAATAAATTACCCGGCCCTGCCCTGCCTGCGCGTGCTTCACGGGCCGTGCGGCGGTCGGATCTGCAACTATCGCGAAAACACTCATCGTAAAGAAGAACTCTCGAAGAGTTCGAAACTTGTCGCCCGTAGTACAATACAAATACTCTTTACTGCACACCTCAGTAGTAGTACAGAACAGTAGTGCAGAACACAGCGATCTACAGAGGCAAACAACAGGCGCAGCTCTCGGTTTGGGTTAATACGTGAGTTTAAACGTGAATACTTTTCTGCATTAACAGATGGCGTTGTCCGATCAAGCCGACTTCTCCTGTCTGGTAGTGAACCTGCATACCAACCTGCGCTCCAACGCAGCCATGTGGGTGGAGCATGAATGCCACAGGGACATGACGGGGACAATGGGACAGGATAAGAGACGGTGCGTTCTGAGACATCTTGTGTTTGTTCAGCTTTGCGAGATACCCCAGGCAAAACTCAGACCAAGAAAAAAATACAGACGGAGCGTTACGAACAGTCAAGTGAAGCCAAATCACAGCCAAACAAAACCAAGCTACACCAAATTTAGCACGCGCTCACGCACACATATACAAACAAAATTGCACAAAACACTTCAGCACGTGTCGCAATGCTGTCAAGATCATCTATTTCGAGTTTTGTGCGATTTAATTTGTTTAGTGTGTGCTGTATTTTTTTCTTGGTCTGAGAGGCAAAATACGGTTTCTAAAAACATTAATTTATAATAGCGTTTTTTTTGTTGATTTCATTTTAAAATGTTATTATAAGATGATTTATTCAAGAATCCGACAAATTTTCCACCCGGAAGTAATTATGTACTTAGATTTAAATGAAGCATGCATTGTCTTTTTTGCATGATTTATCCTGAATATTATAGAGCGAATGTAAATTAACCAAAAAGAGAAGAATGAGTTAATGGGTAACTATTTAATTGATAATATATCCGTTACACATAAAAAATAAGCTATTATAAATTATTTCCGAAATTATCGTTTTTCCATACAAGTTTGTATTGTAACACAATTTGTTTAAATAAATGAGATTTATTATTTATTAAGTTGACAGTTCATTGACTGGACTAAGATGTGACCTACGACGGATTGTCAGGTAGAAAACTTAAGAAAGGCCATTTGACATTGGTTTTGATTTGTATTACACATTTAAAATATGTAATGTAAAAGGCACCATTTGGGAGGTATGGAGTTATTCATATTTCATAAAAAACATACCGACTGTCACTTTTAGGGTTCCGTACCTCAAAAGTAAAAACGGATCCCTGATACGATTATATCGTTATTTGTCTGCACCCCTTGTCTCCTGCGTGTATCAAGTTAAAATTAATTTATATCATAGGTGCTTGTTATTACAAGCCTAAATTGAAGAATAAACAACTTGGACTTTGACCTTATCAAATACTCAAAGCTCCCTGGAAGTCAAAGTCAAAATAATTTTATCTTCAATTTAGGCACATTACATGCACCTATGAATGCCGATAAACCACCACTGGAACAGAACCTCTGCCACATGAAGAACCGACGTAAAGAACTCAGCGAGGTTTTTTTTTCAAAACTGTATACAATATATAATTTCAGTAGCACAGTATAACAAAATTACATTGCTACAGTAGAAAGCCTATTTATTAATTTTGAGATAGATTTCTAGTGCAGAACGGTACCACTGCCAATATATCCCTATTCATGATGTAATCGTTTTTCTTATAGTTAATATGCTTTTGAAATAACTAATACCTGTTTGTTTTACGACAGATTTGAATTAAGAGTTGAGTGGAATTTTATTCAATTACCCAGGTGTGTTGAAATAAATGACCACTTCTAAGTTCTCTAAGTTTCACAACATGTGAGGGCGGTTTGTTACAGCCTCCAATGCTACAAATACTTCAGGTCGACAGCTTTCATCGAGTTTCGTTTCACCTTCTCGTACACAGCCAGTCTTGAGGTGAAGGTACGTACCCGTCAAAATGTATTTAGGATGCGGAGATATGTACTTCATGAAAGTAGAGGAAACAACAGGGGTGTTATAGCTGAGGAGCGATCTGATTCGTTTAATTTTATTTATTTGGCATAAATTGTATGTAAGGATGGTACATCTCTTCCAGACAACCTTTGGTTACCGGACATAATGCAACATGTTCATTATTTTGTCATACGTCGGTTTTGTTGTTGGGTGTGGATGGGCGCTTTGCTTAAGTACGTTAATGGTGAAACTACTAAATTATGAAATTAATTAGCTGATAACATAATATGCCATGTATAGTAATAGTTATTAATTTGTCAATTTTATTGTTATAATGATTTAATTATATTTTTTGTTGATAATAATGTATCGTAAAACTAATTTAATTTAAATTTAAATAATAACATGTCAAATTGGTCTTACCAATTATGTACGAGCATTAAATGCAGCATGCAAATTTTTATACGAGGGCTGTTTGATAAGTTCTTTTAAAAACTATTTATAAAACCTTTTTTCTGGTAAATGGCATTAACACTGGCAGGCACAATCTTTCAAGTGAAGACTGTCAAAAATTCAGCAAAAAAGAACAAGTTTTTGTCAGTTTAAAAATTGTTTGACTGTGATCACTCGCAAATTTTCGAACAAACACGCGAACGAAAGCGAATTTCAAAACTATGTTTGGGTGAGATGAAGCGTAATCCTCGGAATTTTTTGAGTCGATTTGTCACTGTGGACGAAACTTGGGTCCATCATTATACACCTGAATCAAAACAGCAATCAAAACAATGGATGGCGACTGGTGAACTTGCCCCGACTGAAGGCCAAGACTGTTTTGTCGGCTGGGAAGGTGATGGCGACAGTCTTCTGGGATGGCGAAGGAATCATTATGATTAATTACTTGGAAAAGGGAAAGACTATCACTGGCCGTTATTACGCAGAGTTATTGGACCGTTTTTATGCCGAATTGTTGGAAAAACGACCAAAATTGTCCCCCAAGAAAGTCCTCTTTCATCAAGACAATGTCCCAGTGCACACGTCAGCTATTGCAATGGCCAAAATTCACGAGTTGGGCTTCGAGCTGGTTCCGCATGCTCCGTATTCGCCGGACCGGATCCGTGCGATTATTACCTATTCCCAAATCTGAAAATATGGCTTGGAGGGCAAAAATTTTTGACAAATGAGGACTGCATCGCAGGTGTAAACGGCTATTATGAAGACCTCGACAAAACGTATTTTTTGTAGGGGATCAAAAAATTGGAAACTCGCTGGAACAAGTGTTTGGCCCTTAAAGGAGACTATGTTGAGAAATAAATGTAAATTGATTAAAAAAAAAAATTTTTTTTACTTTTTAAAATGACTTATCAAACAGCCCTCGTATATGTTAATTACCTACTTCTAAATTGTCTATAGCTTATCAGGGTCCATGTGGAACTGTATTATTATATAAGAGCTATTGTATATATACCATGGTTGCAATAACGAAATTAAATGAATTAAATCGCTTTCCCAATAATCGGCTACGAGAGTAGCGCTACCAAATCTTTATCATTAAATGTGTTAATAAACTATTGTATGGTTTAAGGTGTACGGGCATCGAGCCGTGGAGCCGTCTCCTCCTATAGACCCTTGGGCGGGACCGATGACCACGCTGACCTGGTGGCCAACAGACGGCGAGCGGAGCGGCATGCGTTGGGGCCTGTTCGTGCCTGTCGATGCTTGGTGGTACAACATGTGAGCTGTGCTGCTGCTGGAATGGTACTCTGTATTACATGTGATACCAAGGACTACAAGCCTTCTCTTTTTTTTGACGTCGTGGAAATGCACTTACGCATCCCCCCAGCTTGGGGAAGCTATAATGGGGGGTATGTGGAACTCTCACCCTCCAGATAACTGTATTTAAACAGAAGGGGGAGGGAGTCTACACACTAAAACCACGCCGGCGTTTCCGTCCCTGCGCGAGCATTCCACCACGAGGCCCCCAAATGACTACAAACCTACATACTCGATGATTTCTAATACGTGATCAGGACTCGTAAAATATTGATAAACAGCCAAAACGGATTTCAATGGATGAGGTCTCATGCAATTAAATCACTGTTTAGTTAATTAACTTTAATGATAATATTAACACTAATATCCATTGAATGTCTGGTCACCCTACATTTCTTGAGTGAAGTAGACACGTCAAACACAAATATGTCAACTTTTCGCAAACGACCGTTAGGGTGACAATGATTTTGATTTATAAAGTAATTCCTTAATCAGTTTTATTCAGAAAAAGAAAGAACGTTTGTTTAGGTAACTTCAAGTTAATCGTGTTTGATATCAATTACAGAATTAGAAAAATGTACTCCTGATCACGAATATTAAAGATATATTTAAGACCGCGGTCTAACTGTTTGTATGCTTAAGAATAAGAATAAGAATATTTATTTGCAAAAATGTAGTGGGGTCATTTTGCTTGAAGAAGCATGCAATTTTTACTCATTTACTTACTTACTTACTTATTGGCTACAGGTTATTCCCTAATTATACATTCCTAAATTTTGAATACAATATAATTTAATTAGACTATAATTACCTAATATTACAATTGCTTATTTCTGAACAAACTCATATTGGTCTTAACAAACTTACTGTCGTGTTTTTCGTCCCTACCGCATTGCCATGCATATTTGCATAGTATATATAATAACACTTGTATATATTGTTCATCTGTGCTCGTTTTTCTATTGTATTATGTTATAGTGTGTCTGTAAGGGAGTAATTAATTATTACATTATTTCTAGTGTAAAGGCTTAAAAACACTCGCCAATGCCACTCAAGAAATGTTAGTAGCCTGAGAAATTAACTCACCATCATGTAATGTCCCATCCGCCGTGCTTGTTGCCGTATAGTTTAACGCCATAATGTATTAGTTTTAAGCTTGTATTTGTATGTTACTATGATCAAACTCACAAACTGCGATGTATACTGTTTGTGTTGCCCTCCCACCCACTCACTTAAAGGCTTCGACGGAAGACCAGCGCTGGCCAACAGGCCTGCACCATGCTGAGTCGGGGCCTTTTCGTGGCATACCTGTTGTTTTTGTTTCTGTGCTCACTTTTGTTATTGTTTTGTATGTGTCACGAATAAACGTTTTCTATTCTATTCTATTCTACACGTCGCCTTATTCAACACGTGCGGAATAAAATGCGAAATTGATACAGAGTTATTTTTATTATAATGTGATGTGTTCAAATTAATAAAAATGCCTAGATCCGTGGAAAATAAAAGTTTCTCGTAATCCACGCCCACGCAGACTACACGCCGCCGAAATCTAAAAACGCCAATAAAATAACATAAATATTCAAATATCACTAAACAGACGACGCAAAAGAGGTATTTCGCGTTCTCAGATAACAATCGAGTCTCACATTGTTATTGCCGGATGTTCCTAATAACCATCCTACACAGCTGCAGAAAGCACAGAGGTAAAAAGTTTCTGACAAAAATTTCATCATACCATCATCAACTACTCATTGAGACGATTCTAACAAAGGAGGTACTCGAAGGGGTTATGTGGTTTTATTACGGAGTTCCTATGGCCACCTTCCAGCTCCATCATCAGATCGGCTCCACGTCATCATAATATTGCATTGTCACGCGATTTGCATATTCGTGCAAAATTTCAACTCAATCGGAAACCGGGAAGTGGGTCAAATTTAACTTGCAAGATTTGATTACATACAGACAGACAGACAGACAGACAAACTGACAACGGGACAGGTGAAACTAAATAAATAAAAGCTTGTAAAAAGAGAGCTATTCGAAAGTTTGAAATATTGCCGATTTTGTGACATCTCAATGATATGTCGAAATATGCCCAAGTCATCTGCAGCAAAATTTGCAGCCGAAAGACCCCCAAAGAGTGCCGAAGTGACAGGTCCTGCGCCACCCGCATCCAGCTGACTCCCGCCACCTTTACCAGGCCATCAGTCCACCTTGTGCGGTGTGTGTGTGCAGTTAGATTTGTATAATATCTGCAGTTGTTTTCTTTTATGTATTTAATGTGGAATTATTAATTTTCTGAATTATATAAATAAAAAAATAAAATAAAAAAAAGCGTTTATTTCATTTCAAGTTAATAGATTACGGTCGTCCACCGGCACGATGGGTTGACGACGTAAACAAGACCGCGGGTCATCTCTGGATGAGACTAGCACGGGACCGGGATAAGGGGCGTACTCGAAGAGAGGCTTATGCTCAGCAGCGGGCGATTAAAGGCTGAAAATGATGATGATGATGATGATAATAGATTAAAATCTATAAAGTTAGTGTCTTGTATATAAAAAGAAATCTGTAAAGTTAGTATATGAAATGTATATATTTGTTTTTATTGCTGGTTAGTCTAGTTTCTTGTATCTTATAATTATTATTTTTAGTTTATTTTATATCTAAATTATATACAAGATGATAACTCACATTTTTGGGATGGCACGTAACATATACAAGTTGGCGAAACATATTTTTACAATAGATAATTTAATTTAATTTAAGAAATGGCTGCATAGATTTTTGGTACAAAAAGCATACTATTCGATAGCGGAATATTCACTGGACACATTTTGAATTTAAGTTGTTTTAGTTTTAAGTACTCTTATTTTGTTTGACATTTACAAATATATATTATCGTTTAAAATCATGTTATAGTGCACGCTCCATCTCTTCTTGATTATATTTGTATGCCAAATGGCAAAAAAAACTAAAGTAAATTAAAACTAAGTTTAATCTAAAAAAAGCTCTCGAGGCATTGTACCGAGGATGCTGGCGGCATTTCCTCGCTGAACCTCTCTGTCGCTCGAATTGGCAAGTGCGACAGAGACGGAGATCGACAAACGAAGTTCATTTTCGTTTCGCGATTTCCGCAAATAACTTAGTTAATTGCACAAAAGAAATACTTATCGTGGAAAAGGCGGACTTGATGCCATATGGAAACGGACGAACCTTAAAACGCGCGTTGATGTCTTAAACTAGAAAGCTCTTTAACGTAAAGGCGCTGCCTACGAAGCTGAAGGTCCTGCGTTCGAATCCCGGTAAGGGCAAATATTTGTGTGATGAGAATGAGTATTTGTTTCCGAGTCTTGGATGTTTTCTGTGTATATAAGTATTTGTCATTTTTATTCATTTTAATAATTCAATAATTAAAATTTATTTTTGCATGTTAGTATGTCGAAAACATTGTTATAATCAAGAATTTGTACGCCAGCAGGCAGGGTATAGTGCTACATATAATTAATTATTTACCACCACTGTAATCAGATTGACATATACTCACAAATAAAAAAACTTTGAACTTTGCAAAATTACTATCGATTCGCTAGAATCCTTCTAGAACGCTAACTCCTGTTTATTTTGTGAGCTTTCACCTACAATGTAACATTCACTAGAATGCTCACGCCTAAGCACGTTTCCGCAGTATTTTATAGCAATAAATATTGCATTTCTCATAACCGTCTTGACATTTCTCATTGAACGCGAAAAGCTCGTTAAGGGCATGCATCGCAAAAAAGCACACAGTCGAGAAATTCGATAACCATTAAGGCCACTTATCATTAATCATCGATGATAATGGGAGATAATGATGACAACGAATTTCAGAGATGACTCGGACTTAAACGAAAAAGACTTAAGCGTCTTCATATTGCTAAAAAATTAAGCTGTTTTTGAAATTTCATGATTAAATTCGCTTATCATTTGAAAAGGGCATAAGTGTGTTCATATTGTTAAGAAATCTAGCTATTTATGAGGTATTCTAATATTTTCGCGCATCGTTAGACTTTAATGCGCGAACGCTTTTTATACTTAAGTGTCTTTTTTCTAACTATTGAATTGTTTGTATGTATATAATGCACTGTTTGGTGAGGCAGGGCACAGCGAAATGTCATCCCGCTCGAATATGGAGCAAACCAACTGGGGCAGTACCTCCGCCTTGCAGAAGACCTGAAGAGTAGCTTGCTGCTTGCTGAAGAGTAGTAGTGTTGTGTTCCTGGAGGTGAGCAAGGTCGCCAGAGCTCCCGGGGATGCGTTGTTGAGAGCGAGGGAATTAGTTCCTTCAGCTGTCAACACGGCGAATCCTCAAACATATCAAGGGTCGGCAACGCCCATGTTACTCCTTTGGAGTTGCATGCGTCTATAGGCTGCTTACCATATGTTTGCCACCGTCGTATAAAAGGAAACTGTTGTATTTTTTGCATATGAAAATAAAATGCGCAAATAAATGCCAGTCAGTTTAGTCACACTGTATCTAGTGCACAAAATTGACATTAAAATAAAAACAATGAAACAGCTCGTAGTCTAAGACTAATATTATAAAGAGGAAGAGCGTGTGAGGTTGTAGCTATGTGAGTTTGTTTGTAGGTGCCAATATCTGGAAGTACTGTTTGCAGCCTCGCGGGCAGGTTAGCAGCATTAGGTACTAAAATACAACCTCATAGTGTTGTA
Organism: Epinotia bilunana; assembly: GCA_947049275.1. Classification (NCBI taxonomy): domain Eukaryota; kingdom Metazoa; phylum Arthropoda; class Insecta; order Lepidoptera; family Tortricidae; genus Epinotia; species Epinotia bilunana. Next base: position 19,945,342 of record OX346270.1, read on the forward strand.
TGTATGTATGTATGTATGTATGTAAGCACTTTATTGTACACAATAACAGGTTAAAGAATATACATGTCACACAATAGATCAAAGTACAAAGGCGAACTTATCCCTAATCCTCCTCAAAACTTACCCTCAGGAACTTATCCTCTTTATAATACCTAATGCGGACATGATAATTATAGTGTTATTTACACACAACTTATAAAATTAGAACACAATAGTTACCATTGCAATCACCACACGGCGACACGTATTGTATTGAGGTCGTGTCACAATGACGTAATGTTTGAACAAAAACGGTTTTTACGATCGTGTTGGGTAACCGATTGCGTACAAATTGAATACGACCGCATTGTGTGGATTATGTTATTTTATTTGTACTTATTAGGGATTGGAATGACCCGGGTACGTCTTAAAACTACGACCAAGACCGCCTGGGGGATGGGTGGGGAAATACTGCGATCGCCAACCCGCATGCCAAGCGTGGCGATTATGGCATATACCCCCCAAATGAAAGGTACAAAAAACCACCGGTCACTTTGGCACTCTTTGGGGGAGGCCTATGTCCAGCAGTGGACGTCTTTCGGCTGATATGATGATTAGGGATTGGAAATTCGAACAGATATTTACCTAAGCTTGGTTAAAATATGGCTTCTTAAAAATAATATTAGTGAACTAATTTTCACTAGCCTCAGCCTGATGTGGCTGAACGACATACTTAAACCCGATTTAAAGGCATTTCCAAAAATATGTGTAGTATGTATATTCAACACAAATTACTCAGTGTCAGTAGGTACAAATTATGTCAAAATTAACTTGTGTCACAATTAAATATCGTGTTTAGGCGTGTTTATATCATTTATAAATTTAATCTTAGAATAAGTTAACTTTTATACAATCTAAAAACATAATCACAAAACAGCCATTGAGTTAATTTTTGTTTCACGACACGCTAATTGGGTATACAAATGTTTGAAACGCCTTTTAATGCAATTAGTTTAATCGAATAGGGCCTGTGTTCTCTTACGCGCGTTCTGAACTTTATAGAGGGCCCAGAAAATGTCAGCTCTCTCATATTTGGAGCAGCTCGATTGGGGTACCAGTACTCTAGTCCAGAAGACCGCAGCCATAATAATGACACTGCTTGCTATGTAGGTTGTTTGCGACTGTCGTGGTGCAAATAAATACTTAACCGATTCCAATACAGTCCGAATCGAATGGAGCCTCTATAACTCTCTCAATCCTACTAATATTATAAATGCGAAAGTTTAGATGTTTGGATGTTTGTTACTCAATCACGCTAAAACGGCTCAACCGATTTGGATGAAATTTTGTACGTAGGTAGTTTATAGCCTGGATTAAAATATAGGATAGTTTTTATCCCGAGTCCACGCAGACGAAGCTAGTACTAAATAATTCATTATTTTACAAATGTGAGATTTTGTAAGGAATTCAAACACAATTCACATTGTTATTGGATGAATGAAAATTAAAACTAAGTCACTTTGAACTGGTCTGCCACGTTTTCGAAGCTGCTCAGACCACAAAACACGCATTCTTATTAGCATCTGCCTCGGGCGGGGTTCAACTTGGGAGATTCGGCTCTATCAAAGTGCAACCGCTGCGACCGTGGTAGGTCATACAAATGTAGTATAATAAGTGAGTACGAATACACCTTATTCAAATAAAACTCGAGCACCTCTTAACGAAACAAAAGTTTGTTTAGATATTTTTGTTTTGTGTCAATTCGTAGAAGCACAGAGAGGTCGCTGGTAGCGGCGGCAAATGTGTGAGAAAGATCCGCTTCACCATGGTTAACAGCTATATACAGCGTGGAACGGAACGATGGACTTTCCCGCAAGAGGGGGATTATTGAGCGCTAGTACGTCACATTTTCCAGATAAACTATTTTTTTTTGACGCGATTTTTTTTGTTACCTTTGTATGGAGCGTTGGCCGACTGGAGCGACGAGCTCCATACAAATGTAAAAAAAAAATCGCGTCAAAAAAAATAGTTTATCTGGAAAATGTGACGTACTAGCGCTCAATAATCCCCCTCTTGCGGGAAAGTCCATCGTTCCGTTCCACGCTGTATATAACCAGGACATGAAGTAAACGATAGTTAGATATAATGTATACTTCGTATCGTTTTCCGTAGAGTCCGGGGAAGACGACGATTTGAATGATCTGATCCGAACTGCTTCGTTTAACGCCCGTGACAGGTATTATCCAACGTTTAAAACACTTATAGGTTTTTTTAATGATTAAAATGGCATTGGATGCTACGTATTTTAATTTAACGAGTCTAAATGGGCATAATTGAAACGGTTGATACGGAACTATGACAAGGCACCACCGCCACCCTGGTTAAGTCCACAAGGCCCCAAGACTCATGTGACCCCCTACCTTCTGCCTAAGGGATATGTTTTGACCAGTCTATGTTGGTATTTACGTGTCTTCCACCGTAGCGTTTAAGATACTGAACTGATTTTGATAAATAGGGTGTCAATCGATTCGAAATTATGCTCCCGGTGACATAGGCACTTAATCATTTTACAATAATCCTAAGCATCATTCCAGATACAAAGGACATGGCCTTCTGGGTAGCTCAGAGGGAGAGCGCACTACGGGGAATACAGAGGGCACAGGTTCGAGTCCCTGTCTTGGGCTACAGACGATGATGGTTTATTTTTCCATTATATATTTTCTCTGTATCATATTGTTTAATATTTTGCGGCGCGACCTCATCAGAATAAATCTCACTAATCGCTTTCCTATACATACACCCGCCATTTTACACCTTTAGTTGAACTGTTTTGGAGACCGCATTCAGCTGTAAAAATTATCCTTGGTTTAAAACAATACCTCAATTTTACCGTTTTCAAGCTTGAAGGAAAACAAACCGAGAAACATATAATTAAACATATTCACTTGTCTTCAATATACATGATTTTGTAGTGTGACCTTTGTTTCCGACGTTTCAACGCGGGTAGCACTAACCGCGGTCGGTGACGACCGACGTCTCACCAATATCAATGGAGATATAGATAAGCTAAGCCTCCTTTAAAACCTTACAAAAGACACACTGATACAGTTTCTAATACCTGCACAATCATGTGACGGAGTAGTTGCCATGGATTATTAACAAAGTAACCTGGTGATCTAGATTTTTTGTATGGGAAAAAGACAGTTAAGTTGTCCTAACGCTCATTTGAAAAGTTACGCAATTATCCCTCTGACCTTTCAATTAGAAGAGGCAAGATGAAAAGCCACCTGATACGACTCAATAGCTACTTCTTAAACATTTTGGAGGGAAAAATAGAAAGATGAGGTCTCACTAGGATCAATGGAATTATTATCAAAAAGGTATAGATAAGCAACATTTAAAACCTCACAAAAGACTAACATTTCTAATTTATAATACCTGCAATCATAACCTGCTGATATAGTTTTTTTGTATGGGAAAAAGACAGTTAAGTTGTCCTACCGCTCATTTGAAAAGTTACGCAATTATCCCTCTGAACTTTCAATCAGAAGAGGCTACATGATAAGCTACCTGAAACATCTTAATAGCTACTTTTGGAGGGAAAAATAGAAGGATGCGAGGCAGAGGAAAACCTAGACTGACTTATATCAGTCTTATGTAGGTGGAAGGAGTTGCCATGTCTCATGAGAATGACAGGGAACAGATATTTTTATTTATTTATTTACTAGCCGATGCCCGCTGCTTCGCCCATGTGGTTATAGGGAAATGTAACATATTGAATTTTTCCGTGGGAATTAGATGTTTTCCCGGTGAAAAAAGTATGTCACTCTCCAGCTTCTAAACTATTTCCATACAAAATCACATCAATACAACGCTCCGTTGCGACGTGAAAGAAGGACAAACACACATACACACTTTCGCATTTACAATATTAGTAAGGATTTGAGTCAGGCAACAAGGCCCATATTTACAAATACCTTACAGACCAACACACATATCAATATACAAAACTTAGATAAGGTGATGAGTCCACTGTCAAGAGCCTGGCTCTTGAATAATGATGATGATATTTCATATTAAAATATCTGGGATTGTTGCCCTTAAAGAAAAAGCTTGAGGCGTGGACCCTAATTGTATGTATGAGTCGTGTCGGCAGGAATCATAATCTGTATTCTGTGAGTACAGCGCCGATACCCTTATTTAAAAACCGAGGATCTTAATGTGTAACTCCAAGTCTGGATTAAATCTACCTAGAGAGGACATAGAGAGTGACTCTACATTTTATATTAAATCTACTCATCTCCGTTTGTAAGGCGCGCTTTTTATAAAAGCTTCAATGTCTATTAAAAAATCAGAGTAAAAAATCTTTTTATACTTAATAATACGTTGAACAGAAAAACCTCCCGCCTATAGAACTTTATTCACAAAATAATACTAATTTTCACACTCAATACAACAAAAAAGCTGCAACTCACCTCCAATAAGAACATCCAATGAAAACGGCATCCAATTGTCACGTGCACCACAAAAAACACTATTCACTATAAGAATGCATTCACAATACACAATATTTCTCCACTACATTTCCACAGAAAACACGAAAATTCTTTAAAACTTTTCACACACAAGTCGCTAAAGCAACGGTTTGGGAGCAACTGACGCTACTCCGAGCGGCGCGCACGCATCCCCCATCCCGTTCGCACGGTCAGCTTCATCCCGCGTCTGAAAGAGACGAAAATATGATTAATGTTTGATGGCGAAAGCTTTCGATAAAAACTGAACGAACGGGCCAAGTTGCGTTTGCGGCCGATAGAGGCACTATTATTGCTGCGGCTAGCTATTTTAGTACGCAGTGTGTGTATGCTGCGTGTTGTCGAAGCGCTAGGTTAACTTGGTAGCTTTATAGTGATCTCCAGACTCAAAAAGTAGGTTTTTTATAGCGTTTGTGTTGGAGTTACGCCCTATTGTGTACGAGACAGTGTAATTGTATAAGGATTGGTATTTAAGTCGTCAAGTGTCTCGTTTGTTTGCCGGACTTTCCTATATTGTATTTATTTATTGTGCAATGTTCATACGCGGACTGGTCACACGAGACCTTATAATAACGGCTTAATAATCCAGTTTACTCCATAATAATGGTCAATATTTGTATCATGTTCTGCGTGGGACGGCCTGAGGGAGCTAACTTCACAAAAAACAAACCCTGACACTTAGTATAAATGTCATGGGCAGTTTTATACAAAAGTTTTTCGGGCTACTTTGCTTAATTTCAAAAGAATTTCATGATATTATAAAAACCATGAATTATAGGTAATACTCAGTTAAAGCTTTTTAAAACTATCGTATAAAAAAATATTGGAAAGAATGAAAACGTTAGTGACTGAATACAACAATAGTAACATGAAAATGTTTTCTAAGTAAGCAATGTAACTCGAAGAACAATTGATACGAAACGCAGGACGCGTTTGCAGGCCATCATACACCTAGTAATTTGTTACAACAATCTAGAGACACAGTTATAAGGTGGAAAGGGACAGAAAACATTCAATTCATTTACTTTGAGGCTGTTGTTGTGACAAATTGATAGGCGTAACGATTTAGAAACAATGTATACCTAGATAAATATTACATTTTATAATCTCAAATGTGAAATATAAGGTTTCAGAGAAATTTCCTCCCGCGGACGCTACTAAGTAATACAGTAAACAAAATAAATAAAAACAGGTTCCTAGTTTTACAGCTCACGGGGCCACTAGTGATTTCAGTTCAGTTTTAACAGTGTAATTTTAGAACGCGGTGATTCCGGGAGTGACACGATTCGATCTTTTTGAAAATGCTCTGCCACCTACTTGCCAATTGTGAGTCATTCATCATTTCCACGAAAATACAATTTCAACTGCCACGAGTAGGCATCGTTTATACGATCATACAATGAAGCTTTAAAATTAACCGTAAGTACATCCACATATGGTCAGCACGTAGTGTAATTTGTCCATATACCGTCAACACGTTGGCCGCCTGGGTGACAATACAACAACGACTGTTGGTATTGTGTACGAAGGGTTCTGTATGCCTATGCGCCGTGGCCCGACGACCAACATACCCAACAGTACATTAGTATAAAAGCCCATTCCGGAGGTCATAATAAAAACAAAATACGTGAACTTAAAGCATTTGAAAACAGAATAAAAAAAGCGAAAATATTTTTTATACATTTCAACTTTTATTAGAAATATATTTTCACCTATCTAAAGTAGGTAAACCTTTTTATCTACCTACACGTTAATTTAGACAGGATAGCAGCCCACTCTACCTATGTAGTTTAATATAGCTTTAGCAATACGATTATAGGACCAATCTTTAGCTAACATGACATAATATACTGAATTATAATGAATTGATTCATAATTAATTGACATCAAGTAACTATGTTGACACGTACAAAACAACCTTTTAAATTGCTCGTTTTTAAATTTAGTTAAACCTAGTGTTGCATGATAATTATTGTACTTAATTGTCATTTTTTTTAGTTATTAAGTAGTATAATATGTCCTATATTGTATGCCCTAGCAGGGTATCATATACCTACTAAGACTAAATCGTAAGACCTTTATGTGCTGATGAACATGATAACAATGGATTAAATGAATATGAATATGAATAATTCTCTAATTTAATTTATATTATTCTCTATTTTAAGTCGGTTGTAAATAATCGACACACTTAACATTTTTTTCTTTTACCACCGACACGGATCAAAGAAATCGTATTATATTCCCAGCATTTTTAATTTGACCTCAGGAAGAGTACTTAAATACATGTTTTTAATTACATCCATTTTTTGAGAAGTAAAAACGACCAGTTTATTATTACACAACTTTTTTTAAGAGAGCGTTCAAGCACAGTATATCAAAATTCGTACTTAATATGAGTTTAAAAATGAAGGGGAAAAATGTATCGCCCAAGCAGGATTAAGGGGAAAGATGTATCGCCCAAGCAGGATTAAGGGGAAAGATGTATCGCCCAAGCAGGATTAAGGGGAAAGATGTATCGCCTAAGCAGGATTAAGGGGAAAGATGTATCGCCCAAGCAGGATTAAGGGGAAAGACGTATCGCCCAAGCAGGATTAAGGGGAAAGATGTATCGCCCAAGCAGGATTAAGGGGAAAGATGTATCGCCCAAGCGGGTAAGAGGAAGATGTATCGCCCAAGCAGGATTAAGGGGAAAGATGTATCGCCCAAGCAGGTTTAAGGGGAAAGATGTATCGCCCAAGCAGGATTAAGGGGAAAGATGTATCGCCCAAGCGGGTAAGAGGAAGATGTATCGCCCAAGCAGGATTAAGAGAGCCTAAGATTCGAATAATCTCGTTACCAGAGATTGTGCTCAATACAAAATATTAATGCAAAGTTCTCATTAAATAAAACGATTTGATCGGATTTTATCGCGTATAATGTGTATTAAATACTTTCCGACGTTTCAGTTCTTAGCTCGGCTTTGGATAAAAATGTTCAGTTTGCAAATAAATAAAATTAATATCGGACGAATGTAGAAATGTCGCCTCGGATGCATAAAAAAGGTTTAAATTGTTCTAACAAACTAGTCGATTGTTGGTTCGGTGTTAGTCAGATATTAACTCAGGTTTATTTCTCGTAGGTATGTACGACGTAAGGCCTGCTCTATACAGTGGGCCATCACGTCCCATCGTACAGGACGCAACTATGCGTTAGACGGAGAAAGACGTTGCCGCGCCATAAGCCATCTGACACCACTACCCTCTCCACACGCTGGCCCATCCTAGTGGGCCATTAGGATGGGCCATCATGTAGAGGAGCCATAAATATTTCAAACCGATACGGTTGGAATAAACACGTAAAAGATCGCCGACACAACAACCTTTCAATTGAAAAAAAAACTGTGTTAAAAGCGGTGCATCCGTTTCGAAGCTACGATGCCACAGTAGACATGCGAGCCGGGCCCGAAACAGTCGGCGACGGCGCACCGGCAAAATTTTCGCGGCGGCGGCGTCTAGCCGGCGGCTCGTTTTGACTGACTGTTAAAGAAAATGCGAATAATGACATAACGATTAGATATGCCACCGACCAAAATCCCACGCCGCCGCCGCCGACGCAGCACCATCGGCGCGCCGATTTTATGTTTCGCGCGCGTTTCAGCTCTTGTAGCTTGTTTATTTTACACACCCAGTAGCGACCCTCATGTGTCCCCCCCTGTGGCAGCCACAGACAGACATAAAGATACAAATGTAAAAGTTCGCCGACACAACAACCTTTCAAATGAAAAAAAAAAACTGTGTTTAAAGCGGTGCATCCGTTTCAAAGGTACGATACCACAGACAGACATAAAGATACAAATGCAAAATGTTAACTTTCTCGTTTGCGTAGAAGGTTAATTATATGTCTGTCTGTATATATATACGCTGTACCCTACTGTACAAAATACAAAAACTGTACAAATGGCGAGTTTAATGCCAAATGGCATTCCTTACCTTCCTGAGATTTATGAAATGTGCAAGAAAATAAGTTTGATAATTTCTATTAAAGTTTATTTGCACGAAATCAAAAGTACAGCGGAACAAAACTAAGTTCCGAAGTCTTTAATTCGAAATGATTTTAAGTGTTTTATGCAATTAAGCAATTTTTACACACGACACGCACAACACGTCAAAATACCCCAAACTTAAACCGGAAGCCGTGCGTTATCGCGCGCCGCTGTGGGGCTAAAACAAAGCGTTTCCTCCAAAAACAATAAAACGCCGCCTGCGCACGGGAGCTAACAAAGCTCGCCGGCTGAGCTTTGCATACATTACCGGTAGTGTTTGTTTAGTGAGGCCAAGGTTTTAGGCTGGTGCAAGTTGTTTACTTAAGTGTATGTATGTTTAAGTTGTGGTGGTTGTTGAATATAGGCACTAATGCGAGGAATTAAAGTCTGTCTATCTTTTTGTTCCTGATCTCAACTCAATTGCTCAAAGGTTAACCGGAAAAGATCCCTTACAGGGATAAGGTCGCCTTTGTATCGATTTGACCTTTTTTGTCTGTATTTTTATTTGTGTCTTGTGTACAATAAAGTCTTTATATTCATTTACATAAAGGCGGGGTTCTGTTATAATAATAATATTATTCTTTATTGCACCACAAATATTATGAGGTTATTTATTTCCAAAAAGCTTACAGCAGCAGCAGATTACAGCAGAGCCGTTCTGTGCTGGGTTGCTCACGAACTCACGATCGATCGATATTGGTAGAGGAATACCCCGGCCCGGCGATAACAAAAACAATTTTAGTGTTAACTTACATATTTCGGTATTAATTGCTATGTTCCTTATTTTCTAAATCTTAACTATGTAAAAAGAGTGTTGCCAACACAAACCAATATATGAGGAATAGAACGAGTCGCTAACAGTGGTTGATAAAAAAATATTAAGAATGTGTGGGTTAGGGTCTCTGTTTAACAACGATCCTTTATGTTATTTCTGTGAGAGATAGATGCGGGGGTGGCGCAGGACCGGTAAACAATTACCGGTCCTGCGCCAGCAGAAAGGGGGTGTTAAAACAGTGAATAGTAGGTAATGTTTTGGGCGGAAACTGCTGATTTGATCTGTCGAGAACCCTGTCATACATCATGGTATTCTAGTATTGCTTATGGCTATAATTTGACAGCTAATGTCTTCACTACAGTGGAACACAAAGTAAGACCTGCAGAAGAGTCAAAGACTAATGTGATCTGTGATTAAACTGAAAAACTATGGAAGATTTTATTTAACTGTGATTGATATCGACATGGCTTAGTTAGTTAATAATGTTGAGAACTCTTTCAGACAACCTTACACTACTAATGACTGCTCTTATTCATAACACATCTTGAGCTGTCATATTTTGTCTTCGGTTGACTGCTTAATTGATACGACTAACAAAGGCACACGTGACGGCTCGCCGTCGTGACGACTTTCGACGTCGTGACCGAAAACACATCATCCGCGTTGAATATTGAATCGATGACATACAGATTGATTGGGGTATTAATTATTCTGTAAGCGTATCAGTGTTACACTGGGTTCTCTTATCTTTCGCAGAAAATTGTTTGGCCAATTATTAGTTCCCAACCAACGTTTCGCAGAATATTATTTCGCCAAATAATCACTTGCCAACTTGTCATAAGATTTCGTTTCGTTTCCCAACCTCACAGTTGCCAACTGTACGTTTGGTCTGATGATTATAAAGTAAACTTTCAAAATGCCAAAAATCGTTTAACAGAATGTTTTAGTTGGCTGAATAGTCATTTCGTTGTATAACGTTTCCCAAATGTTTCACGCAGTAGGGTTCCTTCAGTTACTATGTATTATAATTTACAATGTGGGTAAGCGCAACTGCTCACTTCTTTTAATAACTTTGTGGGTGAGTAAGAATAAACTGACTTATTAGCGATAAGTGTTTACGTTATTACTTGCGGGACGTTGCTTTGTATTTTTCATTACTTATTTTGAATATTCAATAAGGCGATTTTGGTTCGCGAGATCGCGGTTAACCTAACACGCTCCTCCTCGCTTCGCTCGTCGTCGCACCTATCTGGACTCTGTCACAGTTATTATTTCTGTTGCTATACTTATCACGAAACTGTTCTTTGTTTCAGGCAAGTTCAACAGATGGGTTTCGCCAAAAGATACGGAAGTGACGTAACGATTCATCGTAACTTTTAAGTTGACTTATATGTTAAAACGTAACTATTGCACTGACGAAACGTTGTTCGTTCAATAGTTGTTTGGCCTAGTGAAATAGTTGGCAAGTGATAAGTTTTCCAAACATTTTTAGTCATTGTGATATTCTGCTTTATAAAAATTCGACCAAGTGTCAGGTTGTCATACAAAAAGTTGGTAACGGTTAGTTGTCAAAGTGAATCATTTTCGAAATGTTGGTTGGCAAGTGATGTTTGACCAAAGAAAATTCTGCGAAAAGGCAGAACACCGTTACACTGAATAGCGCGCAGATCGATATAAATGTAATTACCTTAGCACCTGAGGTTATGGCGTCAAACATAACCTTAACAAAACCGAAGCGAGCTTAGTTGCTGGAGGGCAATCTAACTCGACATTTCGATACTAACAAGATAATATATTATGTAATTCACGCGCGCTTTTTTTTTTAACCTGACTGTTGCTATAATAGGACGGACCCAATATAGCGGTCGAATTGCGTGGTTGGAGGGTAGCCTGGGGAAAATCCAGGGGGAGCCTCCGGCACGACCACGCGGGAAACGTCCATACCACGTTGAATACACCGGTTCTCGTCCGATCACGCGCGCTGTATTACTTGTTTTGATAGTTTTGATATCTTAGTGGTATGCGATATGTTAAGGTGAATATAACCCTTAACAGAGGGCTTGCTGGAACTGTGTTGCCAAACTAGTGTAAGCAACGAAATTACTTCAGCCAAAGGCTGGGCAATCCAACCGGCCCAGAACTTTACTAGTTCGGGGCCGAACGTATGGGACAAACTGGCGTCATTGGAGCTGATGAGCCTACTTTGACGAATTTGGGCCATAAATACCAGAATTGACGGTATGCATAACTATTTCACTCGATTAGATACTCCAGTGAAATAGCTTTATCATTAGACTGTACTAAAGCTACCTATACCTATCATAACTAAGAAAGCTATTAATAGTTTTCATATCGCTAGGGATATACCGAACTATATCACGGGTACCTATCTCACTGCGACATATTTTTATTTTCCCATGGGTAAGTTCGAAAAATGAAAATTTACGAGTATTGTAGGTACGTGTATATAAGTTGAAATATTGTCAAACGCGTCCAGGCAATTCACCTTTTTCCATTTCAACTATATTATTTCTTACTAAGGTTTAGAGTTGAATGAAGCCTGCATGCTTGCGGTTATTGTGTTATGGCTTTATTCACTTTTTGCGGTGTATTAAACTGTTATTAGCACGTCTGTGGATCCGAATGGCCAACAGATGTAAAAAACCTCTGTCATCAAGTTTTATTCAAAAAAACATTTGGCCTTAAAGTGGTTGAGATCAAATTTGCATATGTCACGCGCTCGCTATTTTGCTCGTGACAGGAAGAGTGCGCTCAATAAATGTAAATTTGATGTCAATCTAATACGTTTAGTCTTATAGACCCTATATGTCATGCTCAAATGATACGACGTACCAATTAATTGTTCGAAGTTGCCGCTAAATGTTTGATGGATTGTTTTACAAATTCCAGTTTGCGTACTCAAAAGTGTTTTGGTCAATCTTGATCAATTTTCAATGTTGAATGTGAGACATGATTCGAGGTTCAACATGTATGTCGTAGAGATATCGCAGATACGAAAGAAATGCGATATCCTAGACATCCCATCGGTTATTAGGCAGTAGGAGTCGCGGTCCTGTAGTGGTACCTATATGCGGGAGAAAGAATACATCACTACCATATGCCTTCATGCAAGTGGAATAGAGGCTATGAAAAATATTGAATAAAATTCCGTTATTAATTATTAAAATCCTTTGAGCATGAGCCCACTTCCAATATCCAAGGAATCTGTTAAAAAAACGGCTTCATACAAATTAAATTTTGATTTTGAATGATAACCCAATCTCAAGTTGTATTATACCTGCCATTCCCATTTGTCAGGCGTCAGAAATTAAAAACATAATCAGTTTCGGACAAGCCGTATGCGTGTAATTAGTGCAACAAAGAAGAATGGTAAATTACCAGCCACGCCCTGCTATACTCACAATCTGTCTCATTCACCTCATACGTCACCAGTATAACTAGGCCCTAAAATTAATAACAAATATGTGTAGTCGAAAACTCCAAATTATGCTGGTTTATCTCAGTGTGTGCATAAGCACTGTGAATACTTTTAGTCAGCTGCCATGGCAGTCAGACATCAAATTATGAAGTTAATGGTCAAAAGAACTAGAGGGCCATATTCTTGACGTTTTAATAATGGCTCGTAACATTGCGGTTAGATGGCTAATGTAAGGCGGTCGTGTCACCAGTGAAATCTTTATTAATTTGAAGTTAATTGATTATTTTAATTGAATAATCATGTTAAGAGTAACCATTAAAATAGTGCCTCAAAATTATTGCAGTAGGTAAGTTTTTCGAAGAGAATGAATCGACCATTGGTGTTGCCTAAATTAAGTATTGCCGAAAGGTGTTTGCCAACCTTTGTACACAAAATACTTTTGTGTGAATAATTGATAATGTCTCATTTGAATATTATTCGTGCAATAAACGACTTATCACGCCGGTTTATTTGATCAGGCTGTGACGTATTCTGGGGTACAATTAATCATAATGGTCACTAATTGACGGTAAAATTGGTGTCAATTTTACGGATTTTATATCTTCCTGATTGTATTTTTTAACTATCTAGTAACAATGGATGTGTAAATATGTTATGATGTATCTTTGTCCTTTACGATACATGACAAAATCTATATTAATAAACCATTTAATAATGTTACTTTATATTAATACGTTTTTAAACGAGCGAGCGAAGCGAACGAAGTTCTCCGTTTCAGCTTGAGACCAAACTCTCGTATGTCCGGATGTCAGGCAGTCCGGCTGTTCTCTACAGGCCGCTTTTCTTAACTGATTCTTGTGAAATTTTGCGAGCAGCTTCAATACAGGGGTGTAGACACTAAATAAAATAATCAATAATGACATATTTTCTCGAGAAAGGATTAAAAACATACTTAGTCAAATGGAGAAAAAATCTACGCAAAAGGTTAAATAATCACGAAGTTATAAGTGTCCAAAGTTTTAAGAAGGGGTATGTTCTGTCCTTTTTTCGCAATACGCAACTTCATATGAAACGATGACTGGAAGATTGTGACGTCACTAATAGATGGCAATGTGCCATGCCCACCGTGTTCGGCGCCGCCGTCGACGCGGCCCCCCGGCAGCATCCCGTAACGTGAAATCATACACTGTTTGCGTTTTCTCTCTCAAACAAGCAATATTAAAAGTATTAAAACGGTTGTAGCTTCGTAATTCTTTGAGATATCCGAATGGGATTTTCGTCATTAGGCATATATAATATAGTAATAGGCAAGCATTAGGCATATATAGTAGTAGTAGTAATATAGTAATAATAATGTCCGAGTCTACACCCCTATTATATAAATTAATTTTTACTACGCAGAAACATTTGCTAACGAAATTCTAAAATTCGGATCAGTGGAAAATTTAAAAATTATTCGCCGTCAGTAATTATATTCTTAGAATAGTTTTGGAGATTCAGATTTTAGAAAAAAAAAGAAAAAATAACGCTTGCGAGGGTTTTAGCTCACAGAACCACAAGTGTTTAAGGCAAACGCAATGAACTAATTCAAACTTTTTAAGGCGCACGGTGGTTTAACAGTAATCGTTTTCCAGAAAAAAGCTAATTAAATAAATCGAATGGAATTTTAGGACGATTAGCTTACCCTTCACGTACTGTACACACACACCTACTCGTTAAAGGAATTCGGGTTCCTTACGCCCTTTTAAATAATAAAGTCACTGGAGTGTTAATGTGAGGTATCAGTAGCCATTACTTTGAAGACCACCGGCCGACCGAATATCAACAAATTAATGTTTGTAGCTGGCCAACAGAGACACTAAACTATTTTCATACTAGTTATACGTAAAGCTTGATCACAGATCGAAAATGAGATGCACGGTTAACTTTGCAATGCTATATTTCTGTACATTTACGAATAACTTTAGCAAGCTCATGTTTTACTCAGTCATCGTAAACTGTGCTTTATTGCGTGTAGTTAGTTTATTTACTTCAACGCCAAAGGGCTTATTGAAAATGTTTAGTATTAGATTAACAGGAGTAGATAAAATAAATTAAATGCTTTTCAATATTTTATATCCCACGAAGTAATCATTTGGGTGAAAGAGGACTCTTACGTTTAGTGCTGTTTTGGTATAATAGTTACAAACATAAAGATAATTTTATTGCTCTATAAAGCTACTGTTGAGTTAATAAAGTATTAGTAGTCAGTTATGTAGCGTAACTAAAAGATTCTGTTATGATTGACCGTCAAATAAATTCAGATGAAGCTTGAGGAGTCATTTGAGGTACTGATTAAGATTGTATATGTACCTGCTACTTTCAGATTTTTTTTAATTAGTTGTAGCGTAATTTTAATGGTGTTCCGTTGGTTTGACGTTTGAAACGTATAATCTGTGTGGGAATGTTTTCAACTCATCCTACTAATATTATAAATGCGAAAGTTTAGATGTTTGGATGTTTGTTACTCAATCACGCTTAAATGGATGAACCGATTTGACTGAAATTTTGCACGAAGATAGTTTATAGCCTGGATTAAAATATAGGATCGTTTTTATCCCGGGTCCACGCGGACTAAGTCGCGGGCGGAAGCTAGTCAGAAATATGCTTTAACATTCTCATCTTAAAATGGTATACCAGCCGTTAGATCTCATTCCATTTTACGTCAATGCCTAACAAGGTTAAATAATCTGTCATCTCAAAAAAAGCCGTAAGATTAAATTAAAAAACCTCTTAGCCGAAATCTGTCTACACATCACAAAACAAACTCGCCGCCTCGCTGCGCGCGTATGACGCATCGAGATGACAGGTCGAAGGCTCCTGTCATTTTTAACGCACAGTGGCGCTGCGAAGCGGACCAAAATCAACGGCGGCACCTGTCTTCCTTGTCTTTCCTCATAAGTTGGAAGGGGACTAGCTAGTGTAATCTGAGTAGCTAATCATTTGACACGCAGGCCCACCGGGCACTTATCGCCATGAAATCTGATCTTGTCGGCCATTTTAATAAGATGGGATGTAAAGAGTTTTTATGGTGAAGGATGTTAAGCGGCCAAAATTAAGCCGGCAGTGAAGTAATGAGGTATGTTTGATTAGGTTAGTTCAGTAAACACCGACGTTGACTTTATGAATGCGTGACGTATGCATGAAGCAATGTTGTCCGAAAAGAAGACGTGTGTTTAGTAATCGACGCAGATGAACTTGCAAGGAAGGGCGCGGACACAACCCTGGTCGGCCCAGAACCGTTCTGTGGTATCACAAAACGGAAAGCATATTCTCTGCTAAACAACACAGAAAAATCAGAGGCAATAAAGCTGTGGAAGTTCCCCAAAGGACAAAAACTTGCTAAAGCCTTGATCAAAGGATACAATAACAAACTGTCTAAAGAGCTACTGCAACTCAGAAGGCACAAAACCTGCGCAGTAACGAGAATTCTGACAGGACATTGCAAATTAAACAAGCACCTGTTTCAAATGGTATGAAACAGGACGCAACTTGCAGGTTCTGCCAGGAGACAGAGGAAACAGCAATGCATATTCTCTGCTCCTGCGGAGCACTCATGCACATAAGAAGTATCCGCCTAGGGCGGCACATAGTGCACCCAGAAGAGGTACAACTTATCACCGCCCAAAGAATCTGGAACTTCTTAGAGGCAACGGGTCTTAATGGTGAAATATAAACAAAGGGCTGCCACAACAGATCACCTGCTGGTCGAAGCGGCATATAAAGGCCCACAATAACACAATAATAATAATAATAAATAGTAATCGACCCTTTATGTAGAATCGAAGGTAAAATGTGTAAGTATTTTTGATTTCGACTGTATTGATCTGATGTATCGATATCGATAGAGCGCGCCGCAGATCGCCTAACTATGTGATGGACTGACCAAATCAGTGCCGATGCCGCGGTAGACGCACCTCTACATTTGTGCACAAGGAAGATTGGTCTTGAGAGACGAATGGCGACGGATTGTCAAGCTTGCCACTAAACCCAAGAGTGGAGCGACTAAGAAGAAATATCTGTTTTGCATGTTTATTTCGTTTTGACATCGATTTTCATAAATTCAAGCTTTTTAAACGGGTACCTTCCTATGTATATGTCAGTACTTTTAGTTTTATCGGAAACGGATAGATGTATAAGCAGCCACAAATACATACCATGAATACATAAACCGCCACAAAACGAATAATTTTAACAAATTGCCAAAAGTATGTTTTCTAACGATGAGTCTTCAAAGAGAAATTGTTCACAACGCAATAAACAGTAAAGTTCTGAAATACGAGATCGCGGATTACCGCAGACCACCCAGTGAGCTGTATTGTTGGCCCTATCGTCCGTGAGGCGTGTGACAAGGACGGGAAAGGATTAGGCTGTGATTGCTTGATCGAGTTTAACGATTGCTATTTTCTGAGGTTCTTCGTTTGACGACCGGTTTATCATAGTGGATAGTGACCCTGCTTACATAGCTGACGGCTCTGGGATCAAATCCCTCGCTGAGATGAAAGCCAAACCACCTGCGGCAATATTTTACAACTAAAACAATGATGTGTTATTCGCATTGGCCGCACTGTTCTCGCACTTTCATTAACAAGATTGGACAGGAAACCACTACGGAGATGAGAGCAGTCGCCCTGGCCTAAATTATGAGCTTATATATATATATACGTATTATATAGCAGGGCAAATATTTGTCTAATGAACATGGATAGGTATTTGTTTCTGAGTCTTGAATATGTCTATTTAAGTATTTCAATCTATGAAATATATCGTCGTCTAGTAGCCAAAACACATGTTTTATTGAACGTACTAAGGGACTGGTTCGATTTGTGTAAGATTGTCCTTTAATATGAATAAAACATTTAGTTAGATGCTTAGCCAATGACGCGTGCGTTTTTGGACGAATAATGCTAGTTTAATGATTCCAGCGTGAAATTAAGCACAAAATAATTCTAGGAGTGGTTGACAACGTGTTAAAACCTTAACTTTACAAAATAAAATGTAAAAAAATACAACACGACCGCCAGGATCATGTATCCAATTTGAAGATCAGCCCCTGGTGTAAGAAGTATACTTTTTTAACTTGACAGGTTTCTGATCACTTGGTCAGGTCAGGTTTCGGTCGAGATCTCTCTACATTTCGACAGAAAATAATACCTAGTTTCTAGTAAAAATTTGTTTGCTATTCTTCCAAAGAATTTGCAGGTCTATTAGCGACGAATTAAACAACTATTGTTTTGTAATTTTTAGTCACTACAGATAAAAACATTCGTTCTACGATTTTACGTACTTTAAGGTCAGCCGGGGCAATCGCGCCGGCGGGGTAAGAGCAACTACCATAAAAATATCGATATCTACAACCAAACAACATTAACATCTAGTCCAGGCAATGAACTGACAAATTGTATGGAAAAAATGTCAATTTTGGAAATAATTTATAATAGTTTGGTTTTTATGTGTAACGGATATATTATCAATTAAATAGTTACCCAGCGACAGAATCCGACAAAATATCAGACATCAAAAAATTATAAATCAATTAGCTTCGGAAAAGTCAGAAAAATATTTTTTGTGTCTATTTTGGTTCATTTACATTTGCTCTATAAAATTCACGATAAATCATACAAAAAAGACAATGTATGCTTCATTTAAATCTATACAATTACTTCCGAGTTAAAAGTTTGTCGGATTCGTGAATAAAGCATCTTAGAATAACATTTTAAATTTAAATCAACAAAAAAACCGCTATTATAAATTAGTGTCACTTACCCCGCTGGCGCTTTTGTCCCATCATCATCACTATCAATAATCACGATATCCCGACTAACTTTAATTAACTCCCGAACTAATTATAATATAGGGAAAATTTTAATTGATTGCCAAAAAAATACTAAGTGAGCACCAAATAATACTGGCTTGCAAATCAAAATTTAACAATGGCACATCAAAACCGAAGTTTGATGAACGATTAGTATTTTACCTGTGCAAATCAGTATTTTTAAGTTATTCTATTTTCGATGTGCCATTAAATACTAGTTATTAAAATAGACGATTAATTAACAGTCGCGACATCGCTTTAAACAATCAAGGTAGGTATTTTATACACTTTACTGATATAGGTAGCCTTGGAAAACATAACGACATTCAAGCTAACAATATGTCCCATAAATCCTCAACCAATTTGGCAACACAGCTATAAAACATTTCGTCATAATACCCAATAATAAACTAGCATTAAAGCGAAGCCGCGGGCGGTCACAATCGACATCTCATTAATTTACGTAAGGTAATAATCCAAAAATATTCCTTCGCGTTTTAAACACATTACACAATGATTACTCTTATTTCAAAAGTGTTAAAGGTGACTATAGCGTGTGTTTTTTCGTGTTTGTGGTAAAGATGTATTGGGTAATTAGTAATTATGGCACAGCGGGGGGTAACGGCTTTATCCGCGTCTGTGGATATCGTCGCAAATTACTTATCGTTTTTAATATTGCCGCCTTTAACTGTTGTACTCATATGTTTGTAGTTTAGACTAAATTATTTTCAGTTCAATTGGTGCCGTTAGGAAGAACGTGAGAACATTAGAATATCCTGCTTTTTAAATATATACATTACATTATACATTTGTACGACGAGAACAGTCGTAGTCCATTAGGTACATCTTTCGCTTTATTACGTCGTAATAAGGTACAAAAATATATTGTCGTTGACGTCGACCTACATTACTAATTTAAAAAAAAAAAACTGCAGTTCATGGACGCTTGCAGCTTCAGAAGCGTGCAACAGTGCAAACTATATTGCCTTGCCCTTTAATAATGAAACACTTTCATGAACAACTTTTTAGTCAAAGAAAATAATACTTGTGTGTGTTGTAACAATAATTTTAAAATTGGTCATCTAATGAGGAAGGTTCTGAGGTAAAAACATAAGAATAAAGTCGAAATACGAATACGTACTAAATTCACTTGATACAATTTCCGGCGTAACAACTCGAACATTCCGTTACATTAATTTGCCGAACTGCACTTATGAGAATTTAAAGTATTTCAATTAATGTGTTGAGTAAGTTCCATTAAGTTTTATAAATAGCATGTGTTTAACGATCGCCAGCCTTTATAAATAAAACAACTTAGCAAAACAACCAGTACTTTCAACCCCGACCGCTCAACCAAGCGTTAAACTATTCACACGGTAAATTTACTTGATTCACTTTGATTCTAGAGCTAATGTTATTTCTATTAGAACAATTCGCAACCAAAAACTTATAAAGCCTCCACACTTTTCACGAAAACCTAGTCTAACACTCACGTAGTAGGTTCATTTTGACTTGAAGGGAAAATGGGGTTTGGTACCTTCTTGAAGCGCATCTTTTAATCCTGACATTATCCCAAGATGGTTGCTCGTTAGGTACATCACCTCTAATTGCAATGTCAGCCAAGTCGGCTGCAACCTTATCTTACATCTTTGTCGTACTTCGAAGGAGTGAAAGAGAGTGGTACTAATTATTACCAACGTTCGTCCATATGTCAAGTCCCTTTGGCGTTCCTGTGTGACGGTCGTCGGTGCCTTGATGATAGTATAATAAAAGAGATAATAATAGGGACTTTAGATTGAAAAGTAAAATTGCCGGTAGTGAGATACTTAGCGTCCATTAAAAGTTGGATTAATTTGAAACCCTGATTGTCTTGAGAAAGATAAAGGAACTAAATGAAAAACTCGCATCATACAGTTGAGGATTAAAGGCGCCTCCAAGCCATCGAACGAAAATATCATAGAAGTCTAAGTAGCGCCGCAAAATGGCACCTCAGAATTGGTGCCGTTGCCATTATGCGGGGTTGGGGGCGGGGTGTCAAAACGATGCCAGGCAGCCGTTTAAGGCTCCACATTCGAAATTTTCGTGAAAATGAGTTGTTTTGTAACCGTTTTATACATTATAACGTAACATTTTTGCTGTCGGAAAAAATATATCATAATCTGCAAGATATGCGACGGGTCATAGTTTTCATAGAAATCCATTTTAACAATAAAAAATAGAGAAAAAGAAATCTAAAGTCACCCCAATTTTTTCACTTGTAACCATTTTACTGCTCCATTTTTTATCAGAATAATATGAAATTTTATAACTTTCTTCGTACAATAATGAACAAGAGCATCATTTTCTTACTTTTTTAATTTTCTTAAAAATTTATCTCGTTTTCTGAAATATTCCGCCAAAGTTCCTACGCCTCCCCGTCCATACGGTCAGTGCGGGACGAGACACGTTGCATGACGGACCTGTGTCAATTTGCGCTGCGCCGAAATTTTTAAATATTTGTCGAAATTGTGGACTATATTTGTTGCATAGAGTGGACAATCCGTTTTGTGATTCGTATAACTAATAAATATTTGCGTATAGTTTAGTTTTTAGTGACAGATAATTTTGTTGCATAGAGTGGACAATCTATTTCGTGGTTTGTAAAGTAGTAGGTACTATAGACAAGACAGCTGACTGACCATCCGTGCACTTTATGTGCATTGTAATAAGGTTCTTGTATAAATACAGGATGGTCAGTTAACTGTGTTGGCATTTGTACCTAATTAACATTTACGTAGGTATAGTTTAGATTTTGTTTTTAGTTCAAGATGGGAAATAATAATAATAACAATAATACATACATACATACACGCCTTTATCCCTAAAAGGGGTAGGCAGAGCACATGAAACCTGTGTCCAGTGCCATTGTTAGCATAAATTTGGGTATAAAAGATCGACAAAATCTGATATAGCAGTGACAGGTTGTTAGCCCATCGCCCACAACACACTTCAACCCCGTTCCCTTAGTCAACTCTTACAACCCCCACGGGAAGAAAGGGGGTGGTGCTATTCTAACCCGACACCACACGGGTAATAATAATAATAATAAAAAGTGAGACAGTTTTATTAGGCAGGCGTCCGATGTTTCACCCAATAGCCCAGCCACTAGTCCATCATTTTCACCCAATAACCCGTTTCATTTAGATTCCATCAACTCCTCAGCGGGTGCTGTCCCTGTGTGCGTCCCATGACACGGGCAGGGACAGCATCCGCTCGGTGTACTCCTTGCATTTTATTAAATTGTCAAAAGGGCTCTACGTGTTGGCTCAGTTGGTACTTTGTAGGTACCTAGCTCCACGCACGCCTCCCAAAGGTCCGGGACGTCATTTTCCCGTGAGCGGGAAAGACATACATAATATTAATATAATAATAATAATAAATTCTTTATTTCAGGCCAGTTTTCCCATAGATTGTTAGTAACATACAAACTTACGATACTAGAGTTAGTAGGTCTTAGCTTAGGTCTCACACATTTTTCAATAATTATTTTGGGTCTTTGGGGTTAAATAAGCAGGAGGAAAATACGTAATATCAAGAAATTTTACAAGAGAAGAGGAAAAAGAATACACAAGTAAATACCTATTCTATCAAAGTATCAAATATCTAAACAGTATCAAAATTGGGAAATCGCTAAAACCAGACATTTTATTAGTAAATATATTTACAATATCTATTGCCTACTAACAATATTGTTTTATCTGCTCGTATTAATGACTGTCAAGTGTTAATAGAATAAGTTCTAATAAAAATAGTGGGCTTGGCAAATATTGTAAGTACCTACTTATGGGTTGCATGCCAACTCCAAGTTCGATACAGAGTTATTATTTGATATGAAACAAAGTATGGTTAACGTACAACTAATCTATAGATATATATTTACCCGAGGCCGATTTCTGTACAGTCAGCATAATATAGTTAGTAGCAGCCAAGTTAGCCAAATATATCGGAACGTACATTCATCGAAATAGTCTTTGTTACTATAAGTAGGAGTAAGGAATGTGTTACGATATATTTGGCTACTTTGGATGCTACTAACTATCTGATGCTGACTGTACACGCCATCATCATCCAATCAAGGAAGTAGAACGTAATAAATATACCGAAAATTTGTTTAAAACTTAACAACCTTACACTTACACAAAAGGTAACGGACAGACAGACACACTTTCGCATTTATAATATTAGTATGGAGTATGGATAGTATGGATTATATGTCTCACTCGCTCGTGCGTGGAGCTCTGAGCCAACACGAAGAGGCCCTTTTGACAATTTAATGAAATGCAAGGAGTACACCAAGCGGATGCTGTCTCTGCCCGTGTCATGGGACGCACACAGAAACAGCACGCGCTGGGGTGTAAGAGTCTATTGCTAGTTGATGGAATCTAAATAAAACGGGTTATTGGGTGAAAATGATGGACTAGTAGCTGGGCTATTGGATGAAACATCGGACGCCTGCCCATTAAAACTGTTTCACATTTTATCTCTGGCAGACGGTAACTCGCTAACTGCTAGATGGGCCCCTATTAATAGCGACATTAAAAAGTAGCCTAAGGGCAACAGTAGGTATGGATTATTATTATTACCTTTATATTTTTTTCGCACTATCCGTCTCTCTCTTATTAGAATATTTAGAAACAGAGGTATAGTGCGAGAAAAATCGAAAGTATGTCGCGGCCGTCTAGTGCTAGGTGTGCTGAGGGCCTACCGCGAAACGAAACCGAACTTCGTTCGTGTATCTCCCTCTCTGTCCCGCTTGCTAGTTCGAGCGACAGAGTTATTCGAAATAATTTCGTTTTCACTAGCACGGCTAGCACGAGACGGCCGCGACATACTCTCGATTTTTCTCACACTATACCTCTCTTTCCTAATGTTCTAATAAGAGAGAGACCGATAGTGCGAGAAAAATCGAGTGTATGTCGCGGCCGTCTCGTGCTAGCCGTGCTGACGGAACTAAATTAATCGTAAGTAAATAGTATTATAAAAGTAGAGACATAATTTTTGAACTTAATCAATTATGTAATTTATGTATGACAAATATCACTTTTCAATTAAGCATGACGAATGTCACCCACCCACGTCCACCCTTGCATTGGTAACGATGCGCGATGACGCGTCTGTAACTTAATCTATGTTACGCTTAATAAACGACGGCGGGTTGTGCGACTTGCGCGGGGAGAGGGTCTAGGCTCCGCCCATACGCTCAAGGACTTTAGCGGGTATACAAGCCTTAAATCAAACATGCGCATACCGGGTACCGGCACGTGTTTGGGAAGTGTAAGGAGCTCGCATTCTATGTTTTATTTCGTTCGCTGCTCCAATCGCTCTAATGGCAGTCCTAAAACATATAAAACGGAGCGAGATTGGGAGATAAATGAGCTAAGTTTTCTTGCTTTATCTATATTTATAATATAGCCTGTAGGACAGCTACGCAGGCCTCTGTGGATGTATACCATAAAAGTAAATTAAATAGTATATTAAATATTGAACGTGAAGCAAAGGTAGCCTAAATAGTCAAGCGGCGGTCGTGGGCTCGAATCCTCGCTCGTACCAATGAGTTTTTCGGAACGTATGTACGGAATATTTAGCGTTAGCTTTCCGGCGGAGGAGGAGGTGACCGTGAGGAAACCAGTAACACAACACTAATATTAATTTACGGTAATTACGGCATTAGACCTCAGGCATTAGGTAAATAAATAAGTTAATTATACGCGATTAAGTCCCGTTTACTAAAAATTATGTGTGAAAATCGTGAAAGTTTTAATCAATATACTTTCTTTTTCGTTCTTATTTTGCTATAAGGTTCATAATTAATAAAAGACGTCAGCTATTTACTATTCGTAATGCCAAAGTTGACATAAATCATAGTGATGTAACTGATGGACTATACTTACTGTCGAATATAAAAACAACAATTTACATATTTATCTCACATTTCCACATGCCCTAAAGTAAGTTAATGACTCAATCAGCTTTCATGAATATTATTAATTTAAACATTATAATAATAAACTTTTATGTAATGTATCTAGTTTTGTTTATTTGGTAACTAATTAATTATAGTGTTTTAATTTAACCTAAATTGTGAAATTATTATAATATTCTTGGGTAGCTTATCTCACTACTGGACATTGAATTTTGTCAGTTATAAAATAAGGAATAGGCAGATTGGGCGCTTTCACGCTGTAAGCGGCAAAAATGCAATAGGAAAAGTTTATATTCTGCTACTGTTGTATTGATTCGGAATTATATTTAATTGGAATAAACCTCAAAAGTCGTAAGTCACACTCAGTACCAAAACAAAATATAAATTCAAACAATCAGTACCTATTTAATTTAACACTTTCATATCCTGGTAAAATCAAGGTGTGTACGTTAAAAGTGTCAAAAGTAGGTACCTCAGATTTTTACGTTGGCTGAATGTAACTACAATAAATCCATTCAAAAAGTGTTTCTACTCTCCAAACTTTAAAATACAAACTGCAATAACAGTTTGGGTTGTTTCCTCATAATATATCATTTCAATTTGAACACAGGCCACTTTTCGCGCCCAACGTGCGAAAAGACTTGAAGCCAATAAAAAAGAAAACTAGCCTCAAAAACTCGCCGCTCGGCCCGACAGCCGCACGCGTCGACCGTTAACGTTCGAATTTCGAAAGTTACAGAACCACATACTTCACAATTAAGAAAGTACCTTAACCATTACAAAATATGATTGAAACTTGTAGGATGGACGTCTGGTGCTAAGTTATCGACGCTACATGGGTGACAGATATTCAATTGCTGCTTGAAAAGGCAATATAAACTATGTTTGTAGGGTTATTAGGTTGATTTTTGCTTGGGAATTGAAGGTGGTTAAGATAAAAATGAGATTGAAGTGAGATTAAAGTGAACATGCGTACAAGTGGATATCTCGTTAATGTGGAACTAATGGTCGAGATGTATTTAAAGGCCAGTGATGGATCGACTGTCAATTATATGTAGCGTAAACGTTGTATCGTATTGACTAATATTTCGTACAGTTATTTAATTTCATTAAATTTGATAAGGTCGAATGGCTACTGAGCATGTTTCGAACTATTTTAAATGAGATATAGTGAATGATTAATTTTGTACGTGTACAAAAAAACACGCATACATACGTCAATATATTAATAATAAATCTCTTGCATACCTATACCATACCCTAAACCACAGTACGCTCAATACGGCGCGTGTTATATATATATATATATACATATAGATATATATATCTATATCTATATATATATATATATATATATAGGCACTATATGTCATCATCCTCCGCCTGTGTTATATACGTTATATGTTTTGTAGTTATATGTTCAGTAGGTAACTGATATAAATCTATGTTAGTCTGTAAGGTATTTGTTAATAAGGGGCCTTGCTGCCAAACACAAATAAATAAATAACAAGTGCGAGTCAGGCTCGCGCACGAAGGGTTCCGTACCATTATATAATAAAAACGGCAAAAACAGCACGTTTGTTCCATGGGAGCCCTCTTAAATATTTTGGTATTTTTTATTTGTTGTTATAGAGGCAACAGAAATTCATCATCTGTGAAAATTTCAACTGTCTATCTATCACGGTTCATGAGATACAGCCTGGTGACAGACGGACGGACAGTGGAGCCTAAGTAATGGGCCCCGTTTTTACCCTTTGGGTACGGAACCCTAAAAATTTATATATCACAGCTGGGCACATAATACCTCCTCTCATGGATGACCTACGCCGATTATATTTAACAGATATACGGGTAACTAATACTTTTACATGTATTTCATAATTCACCAGGCCAGTATACAAAATGGAGCTTCGGGATTAATTAATTTATTTAAAAATAGTTACACAGCATAACAGTCGAAACGAAAGCACTGTGAAACCACAGAAACAAAAATACAAGTCATCATATCAGCCAAAAGACGTCCACTGCTGGACATAGGCCTCCCGCAAAGAGTGCCAAAGTGACCGGTCCTGCGCCACCCGCATCCAGCGGACTCCAGCAACCTTTACCAGGTCATCAGTCCACCTTGCGGGGGCCTACCCACGCCGCGCCTTCTGGTTCGTGGTCGCCACTCGAGAACCTTAAAAGAAAAAATACAAGTAGGTAACGATACCAATATATAACAAAACAAATGACAAGCAGAAAAGCGTCGTACTTCACTCTTTTCGCAGAACCTCGAACATTCCACACGCACTACCTGCCCATCTACATGAAAACACATCACATCACATCACAGCCACACAGCTGCAGGCCATTCTTTAAAAAACTGAATATTCTACCGCAACTGTATGTACATAAAAAAGCGGCCAAGTGCGTGTCGGACCACGCACAACGAAGGGTTCCCTGCCTATTAAAAAGTTCGTATCGTTAGTGAAATCTTATGGCACTTACGTCCTTTTCTTCAAGGAAGGCAGTTTTTTAGAAATATCTCGAAAACCTTTGAACCGATGTTGTTCAAAACAATTTTCGCTGAAAGAATTGAATAAGCTCTATGTCCATGATTTTTTTCATATTTTTAAAATACACGGTTCAAAAATTAGAGGGGGGGGGGGCACAATTTTAGTGACTTTCGGGGCGATTATCTCCGACTCTATTCACTTAATCAAAAAAATTGCTGAGAAACCATGAAAGGCCTATCGATTGATGTGCCACACGTGAGTTGCAAAAAAAATAATTGCACCTCTAAAAAATTTTTTTTTAGTAAGTTAATTACAAAACTATGTAGCGGCTAACAAAATACACCTATCCTCAAAATTTTATTCAAATACACCTTATTGTTTTCGAATAAAATGCCTGTGACATACTGACGGACAGACAGACAGACAAACAGACAGACAGACAGACAGACATGACGAATCCATAAGGGTTCCGTTTTTTTGGCATTTGGCTACGGAACCATGCTAAAAAGCATGCTTGTTTGTCAAAAAACATTCTGAACTTTTTAGAAGCAGGCCCGATGTCTTTGTAGCTAAGCAGCGATTTACTCCTTGCCGCAGTGCGATCTAGCTTAAGAACGCTTATACTATGTGCATTGTAGTATAAGTCTACAACAACCTTCCCGGCGATATGAGACAGTAGTTGGTTGAAGAAAAACTGTTTTTATAGTATAAAATAATTTTTAGACCAATAGCATGACAAATTAAAAAGGGTTTTGATAATTGTTTTTTTTGTGCTATTGAAATACATTGACATTACTATTCAATTATTTTTAAATTATTAAATCATATTGGTTAAGACATTGTACACTATATGATAATTATTTTAGTCCTGTATAATTTTTGCACGTCGTTCACCGACTGAATATACTGTACTGCTGTACCTCAACACCCTGTACTACGTTTATAAGTATTCTAGCAAATAAAATAATTATATTCCATTCTATCATCTAGCCGTATTCGACCTCAGCGACTACTAATCACTGCTGAGAGCGTCGCTGGTGAGCCCTCAGGTGACTGACATAGCCAATTTTTGCGACGAATGTGCGACTACATTCGCCACACATCAGCACCCCTCCGACATAGGGGTTGAGCAAAGAAAACAGCCACAGTTATTTGGAAAGTAATCGCGTACAAACTAACCTAATATCACCGGAGTATAATTACGGGGACCTACAAAACTGACATGACCAATGCCCATGAATCACTTTCACCCCATAACCAATCTGTGAATAACTCTCGTTCGACCACTAATGAATATTCTGGCGGCACTTAACGCCATCTAATCGATTTTGTAATGGGCGGGACATTATTTAAATTAATTTCTAGTTAAATGCTCAGTATGGTGTACTTTCATGGTGGTCATATAAGGAGCAACTCATAATTTGTACTGATATACAATTTAAAAACAGTATGTGTGCAGACAGAAGAAAGGACATCAGGAGGTTAGATCATAGGCTCTTAGACATATAAAGTAAAATACTTTTACGTCACACCTGGCCATAATGGCAGTTTTACTGCACGCTGCGCGTACGGTAAAACTCGCATTGTGGCCAGATGAAGACTTAAAATTGTGTACTTACCACGGGCGGTAATTCTTAAAGCCCCAGATCGCATATTTATGGTCCTCACCTTCGGTTCGGGCCACAAACAACTGCGATCTGGGCCATTCACCGCCCTAGGTACGTAATGTACTATTACGTCACACCTGGGCATAATGTGAGTTTTACCGCACGCGGCGCGTCCTGCAAGACGTAAAATTGTGTACTCACCACGTAATGTACTGTTAAGGTGTGAGGTAAGTTAAGAAATATGCAAAAGTCTTATCCTTGGTTATCAAATTTAAATAAATTACAAATAAATAATAAATACATATTTGCGCACAATCTTACGCAAATCGACCCAGTCCCAAACTAATCCAATCTTGTAGGTACTATGGGTACGATACGATGATAAACATATTTAAAAATAAACATTTATAGAAAACATCCATGACAGGAATAATATTCGTGGTCATCACACAAATAGATGGCCTAAGCGGGATTTGAACCCGGGACCTCTAGCTTCGTAGGCAGGGTCAGTGTCACTACCAAGTTACCAACTAGGCTAAACCTGTCGATATGAAGTAAATTCCATTGATATAAGATCTGATTATGCCAACGATCGTATGGGGTAGTGGTTTTTTAGTTTGGGTACATAAAATAAAATTTAAGTTTATCAGAAATAAAAAGCTAAATCAAAAGAGCTCTTGGCGTTGTTTATTTCGTAATTGCATCAAATGTATTAAAACCTATTAAGATGAGATATGGAAATATAAAAACAGTAATTAAGATCCTAACATGATTTTCAAACCGGCATTAAACCTATATGAACTTACTCAAAACCATATTAGATTTTTTAATCATCAATGTAATCTGATCCTCAAAAGAGAGTATGATGATATATTCTCCTTAGAAATGAAATGTCGTTTTTATGGAAACCAAAAGATTTTATCACTAAAGTCGCCGTCAATGGAATTTGCTAAATATGTAAACAAACCGCCATAGTGAAAGACAATTTTAATATGGCGGTCATCACCGGTCTCAAAAGAGTGGCAGTGTCACTACAGGCCCATTAAAAACCTAGTTCAAAACATTTAGCCCAGCGGTCGGCAACCTTTTACCATAGAGGAAATATTAATTATGCTTTTACCAACTAAAGGGGCCACAAGGTAGTTAAAGAAGTTGACGCGGGCACAGAATAAATAATAGTACTACGTACAGAAGGTTCTCTTTAAATTCCCGTTTAGGTATGCTGAACCAGCCTTAACGTGGCCATACCTTTGTATCGCATGAAACGCGCTGCTATAGAACGCGTGCGTGCCGTAGCAGAGCTAACATACCGGCCGGGGCATGCACTTGTAGCGGCACGACAAAATCACGGAATGCGCCGCCCCTGACGCGGGCCGCACTTTTTAATACTTTGTGAGTTTTGTGACTATGAAGCTGATTTTCCACCGGAGGGGCGAGACGAGATGAGGCGAGGCGAGAATTGAAATTCTTATGGCAAATTTTCATTCTCTCCTCGCGCATTTTCAGTGGAAATAGTAAGTGCCATACTTTAAATTCTCGCCTCGCCTCATCTCGTATCACCCCTCCGGTGGAAGATCAACTTGAGGCAATCTCAGAATCAACGCCCTTTACATAAAAAAAACAGCTATAGGGAGGCAGGCGGGGCGCAACCAAGGGTCTCGCGGACCGCCTGTTGCAGTCTAGCCGAACAAAATAACATCCTCACAAAGATACAAAGTTTACTGTGGAATTCAGGAGTTCCTTCTTTTGTTTTTTTAGCCCTCGGCGTGGTCGTTCCGCCTCGCTCGGATATCTTCGGGTGTTACCGGCGCGAGCGCAGCCGATTGAGCCGATCCTTATTTATTGTCGCTTTATGTCTTCATTCCGAGATAAGCCTAATTTATACAGCCTTAGGGCTTGCCCTAAATTAAGGACAACGTTTTCGAGTGTTGAACTCTAACTGAGTGAGGTAAGGTTTAAAAAAGGTAGCAGATTAGGGTTAGAGGTTTAAATTTAAATCCTGATTTTAAGTCGTCGGAATGCGTTGAAATTAATAGAGAAATAAATGTCACAAAAAACAAGGAATAACATACAATATCTAAAGCATCTTCATCTCATCTATATATATAAAACCCTTCGTTACTAATCTATTGACAGACAGCGCACAGCCTATTCCGCTAACTATATAAAGCATGAAATTTGGAACATATATTCTTAACAGTACGTGGACGTCCGCTAAGAAAGGATTTTTCGAAATTCAACCCTTAAGGGGGTGAAATAGGGGTCGAACCGTTGTATGGAAATCGTTCATTTGGAAAGTTATAGACTTGGATCTTTGTATGAAGGTACCTTACTAAAAAGCAAATCAAATCATTAAGCGATGTTTGTAAACATTCATCCCCTAAGGGGGTTAAAAAAGAGTTGAAAGTTTGTATGGGAATCATGTCGTTTTTAGAGTTAGACGTTTAAAACTTTGGCCACAAGCTCCTAATGTACAGTCAAAAACATTGATAAGGGATATTTTCAAAACTATACAGGTAGCCCGAACTAACGTGAGTAAAACTACTGGACGGATTTAAGCAAAAATTTCCAGTCATGTAGCTTTCTTTAATAGGTACCTACATTATGAAAAAATATACAATTTAAGCAGAAACGTCTGTTGATGATTCTTGAGATATTTTATTTGTAAAAACGGGGTTTTCAATTGAAATTTTGCAATTTAAACTAATGAACTCATCGCACTGTTACCTTTTACGCTTAATCCGTGAACGGATTTAGATGAAATTTTTCGTACAGATGAGTTGAGACCCTTGGAAGGTTATAGGATAGTTTTTATATCAGAAATCATCCCTTAGGATGGTAGAACTTTGTTTGGGTCGGCGATAATTATGGTTCCGCCCACAATAATTTAATAGCAATCAAGTTCTACGCGGACGAAGTCGCGGGCAACAGCTAGTCATGAAATAAATGTGCATAATTTCATGTGTATGTATAGGTATACTAATAACATAAAGAGGAAAAGTCTGTGAGATTGTTAGCTTTGTAAGTTTAGAAGCTCGTATGCAATGGGTAATCTCCGGAACCGCGTTTTTCACCTGCGCGTGGATGAACTTTCTGGATGGTTATAGGCAATATTTTGCCCGTGAGTTTGCCTGCGTTCTTTACAATACGCGGGTGAAGCCGCGTGGGTAGCTAGGCCAAAATAAAATGTTAATAATAATACAGTTAAGGTCCACTTTATTTCATTCTGTTTTTTAGTATTTGTTGTTATAGCGGCAACAGAAATACAGTTCGTATCGTTGAGTCAGTATCGATCTTTGCTATTGCAAAAATATTGTCTTTCAGATTTCAGGATATATTTTTACTAAACTAGTTTTGCCTCTGACCTTGCTCGGCTTTAGTAACGAAGATTTTAAAGAGTTATACATAAGTAGCATACAATGTAAGCTAGTGGCTAGTTCGTAACAAATTTTAATGTAATTCTAGCATGTTGTTTTAAAAAGAGAACCGAACTACGTTTGTATGGAGAGTCGAGGGCTCTGGCGACCCTTAATTTAGTCATTTATGCATTTATAGGCCAAGGATCACAAAAACGCAAAATATTTATGTAACGAACAGCAAACTGCACATACTTAACGTGAAGCGAATTGGAATCTACATTTTTTCAGATAAACTTATTTTCTAGACAGTTGTATACAAAACTATATTCCCTTACTAGCTCCCAGAATGCGCATTATAAAGTCATCCTGCATGCCCACAGCCTTAATTTAGCGTCGGGTACTCCGTTTTGCGGCGGCTTTGAATGGTATGCCATTTTACAGGCTTTTATTTCACTTGGCTCGTCCGAGTAGGTGTGCTAACAATGTAAAGGTATACCCCTGAGCAAGCACTTGTCATGTTCATTCTAGCGAATGTTACATTTACAGGTAAAAAAGATCACAAAATAAACAGGAGCGTTTTTGCGAGCATTCTAGCGAAACGATAGTAATTTTCGCTTTTTGCCGAGCCGAGCAATTTTGCTATTGTTCCGCCGCCCCGCCTAGTGCCCGCACAGCATTTACGAGAGCGTTCGCTAGAATGATCGTGAAAATGTTCGGAGCGATGTTTAGCTCTATGCTTGGCTCTGTTCGTTGTTCAGTTCGACAAATTTACAAACGGTGAATGGTCGATGTTTTGTTAGATGTGAATGCTAATAAAGACTATCAGCACCTTAAGGCTGCGGTCTGGATGTCAGCAGGCAACGGGGCGACGAGCGGGCGTTCATAGATTGAACTCGATCAAATGCCAATTAAAAACACGCGGCCTTATATTTCGAGGGTGGTAAACAAACTTACCTACTGCCCGCCTGCTAGTAAGCAGATAGCTAGCTATGGACGTTTGCGACCCCAGAAGATTGACAAGCGCGTTGCCGATCCTTTATTGATTTGAGGATTTGTCGTTAGACATAAACACAGGTCTCTCGCTTCATCACAGTGCATACTCGGGAGCCCTGGTGACACAAAAAATGTAATTTGCTATTTTGTTTCATTCGCGTGAGTTCGCAGTTTACCTATACGGTGTCAAGTGTTTATACAAGTGAAAGTCGAGACAAAGCCCAATTGCCCGTGAGAGCTTTCTCTCGGCACTTAATCGCCGCGATTTTATCTGATATAATCGCACCTGGGCTGGCGTGGCGTTCACAAAGCTTATCAACATCGCCTAAGGTGAAATAGTTTATGTGAGACCTAGGGCCCTGGTATAGGTTTTTAATCAATTTAAATAATCTATTTCACGCTTGCACCCATAAGTATGTCATGTATTTCCAGTAATTAGATCAGCCTATCCTTTTTATTTCTTTTTTAAATTAATTGCCTACAAGCTTTTCTGCATCCTGGGGCAAAAAAGGTGCGGAGAGAAAGAAGGAGGCTTCTGCGGGTCAATCCTTCAACGGTGCTGCAGCTGACCTCCACGGGGCTTCACGATACAACTTTCAGGACCATCTTACAACTTATCGCGCGAGAGAAACTTGGTCATGAAAATCGCAGACCATAAATATGATATGAATCATTGCAGAATATGTGTACAGAAGGCGTGACACTACCCGATATCGCCTGGTTTGACCTCTTGTTCGACAAACGAGCATTGAGACACCAGGCCCCTATTTCACCAACTTGACAATTGTCACCTAACACTTACAATTCGCCATACATTGATTGTTCTAGAAGTTAAGGTGGTTGCTAGGTTACTTGTGGAACCAGCAATGTACGGAGAATTGTCGTTGTCAGGTGACAATTGTCAAGTTGGTGAAATAGGGGCCAGTGGGCGTAGCATAGTTGCCATTTTATCACTTATCGTTGTGGTAAAGACGCCCATCACGCTTTGACAAGTATGCGAGTGCGAGAGTGACGGATGCCTTATCCACAACGATAAGTGATAAAATGGCAACCGTGCTACGCCCGCAGCGCGCTGCTACACCTCCAACTTCGCTGCGTGTAGGTATGACATTTACATGTCATATATGCGGGCGTCACTATCGCTCTCGTATTGGCCTGAAGATCCACGTGGGTACCGGTGCCGCACTTTAATGGACGCTGCTTAAAACATCTTTCATAGTTATAGATGCTAAAGGCCAAATGATGATGATGATGTGAACAGAAAAAATATGCTGGAAACGTGTGAGCCGAGTGTAAAATGGTTTGTGAACAGATGCTGATAATTACTACGTGCTATTAAACTAAGTTTTGTGTGTGACCGTTACGTGTTAAGGAATGTGTGAACGAGATGATGCGGAATGGCAGAACTGAGAAGCGTTATGATCTATTAAAGTAACGGTACTTGTTAAAGACCTAGTTAGTACTAAGCGCATTTGAATAGCACAAAGCATAACCATGCCGACTGTTTTAAGGTTTCCGAATATTAAGAAATTGATCGCAATAAAATCAATTCAGTAAAGCGGAATAATATAACCGCTAGTCGATTGCGTACCGTTTCGTACGTAGATAGATCAGAATGTCATTATTTGCATGGGTTGATAGTGATATAAATGACAGTTGAGTTTTACTAACGCTCGTTCGAAAAGTTACTCGGCTACCTCTCTGGTTAGTATTATTACGTTTTCCAAGATTATTTTAGGATTTTATTTTCATTTTGAGTTTTCCGATACCGATATCGGTCAAACGGAACAGATATGAATTGATGAGTACAGATGTTTATTTACCTCTTTTCTTATAGACTACTCGCGACCAAAGATGTTGTGACAGTTAAAGAAACGTCGAGTAACCTCTAAAAGTCCCGTTCAAATAATGTGTGAAAACGTAAAAGTTTTAATCAATAATATTAATATTTAATGTTACTATAGGTGTACGCGGGCTGGGTTTCCGCATTAATGTTACTCTAACATCGAATATAATTTTAGCTAGGCCTTTCTTTCCTTTATCTTTTTTAAAAGCGCCTTTGTATGGACAAACTGGCTGCAGACTATCAAAAATATCAAACTAATTGAATTATTAGTGATAATACTTCCGGAGTCGATTCTTAAATCATCCGCCGTGACTATACGGATTTGATAATAGGCCACTAATAACATGCTATTATTGAGTGGTCGTGGGTATTATTAAGTAATTGGAATACAAATTAGAGGTCCCGTCTACGTGGATGACCGATTATTTTTATCTGTGATTGAAATTGAACGAATTTCAAGGCAACTCATCTTAATTTGTAAATCATTAAAAAGTAGATATTATTTAAAAGGCAAGAACTACATACCTAGGTACCAAATATTAGAAGCATTAGTAGGCATCTATAAAAAAAAACAATGAACCCATCCTCATTTCTGCGTTTAAAATTTCTATGCATTTATTACTAATAGCTACTAACTAAAAAAAAATTATGGCTAGTATCGCCAATGTTTCTAAACAATAAGTGATATTATACACCCTTATTAAACAAATTATTTAATAAAATATTTTTGTCCTGCAACAGACGAAGATGGTTTAATTTTCATTTATATTCTTTCTCTGTATCATATCGTCTAATAAGTGATATTATGACAGTTCTTTCGGGGAAAATAATCAATAAACATCAATTAAGAGTCCGCAGTAAGCTCGGCCGAATTTCACCTTCCCATACAAACGTAGTTACGCTCTCATTTTAAAACTATGTGTTGGATTGTGACGAAACTTTGCATATACATTAACATGAGGTATATCTATGTCTGTAATTAGTTTATATGGTTCCAGTGTATAAAACAAACGAAATACAGTAAAAACAAGTTTTGTAAGAAAAACTTAAATTTGCTGTATTTTTTTTACTATGGTATCTGAAGCTACATAAACTAATTACAGACATAGATATACCTCATGTCATTGTATATGCAAAGTTTTGTTATAATCCGACACGTAGTTTTAAAATGAGAGCGTAACTACGTTTGTATGGAGAATCGAGCTTACTGCGGACGCTTAAAAACATCACGATTCAACTGTTTGAATCCGTTTTGACAAATAACTATTTTACACCGAGACTCAAAAGTTTCCGTGCGCGACCCAGCTGCCTAAACTTTAGTGAGTGAGATAACATTTTGAGGGGCATTAAACCACCGTACGGGCCACCGTGGGGACTAGTGCCTGCTCCCTCTCATCCAGGCATCCATCTGTGCCCAGCAGTGGGAGTGGGACGTATCTAGGCTTGTGATGATGATGATGAAGACACATTAATCCAGACAAACTAACTGCACTACCTTCTTCAAGGGCAAGTTGCATAATCGCCACTATGTCGCTCTTCAAGGTTAATGATCCTCGTGTTAAATTAATCAATCACAAGATATAATTACTTAATCACATTAATCCTACCATTATCCGTCGAAACGACTGGGACTGAACAATTGTTCCCTTAAAGATATTTGGTCTTTTAAAAGGATGGAATAGGGGAGGGGTGTACTTAGACACTAAATAAAATAATCAATAATGTGTGTGTCGCATATTAAAGACTTAAATATTTTGACAGTTCCGTGCCTCTACATATTCGAAATTGCTATGTATAATAAAATAAACCCCTCATTATTCAAGACGATCTCCGAGATATTTACGAGAAATACCAGGTACCCCCAGAATCTCTTTCCTGTTTCCGCAAATACTGCCTGATAATAAGATTTACAATAAATTGCCTGTAGACTTTAGAATGTTACCCATACGTCAATTTAAACATAAACTCTTGACATTTTTGATTGAAAATTGTTTTTATTCTATTTCTGACTTTTTGCTGTATAAATTTAATAATTCAATATGACATGATTTCTGACATTAACAATAGAGATATTTAAATTTATTTTGCATGTTAGTATTTAGAAACATTGCTACAATCAAGAATTCGTACGCCGTCGGGCAGGGTATAGTGCTACATATAATTAATTATTTACCACCACTGTAATCAGATTGACATATATACTCACAAAAAAAAACTTTGAACTTTGTATCTTCTCGAAAAAGCATTAAAAGTGTAGTTAAATGGAGAAAAAAAGAAATGCGAAAGGTTAAATAATGACAAAAGCTAACAAGGAATAATGATAATGTCTATAGGATGCGGTGTCCACTTACCATCAAGCGGGCCGTACGCTTGTTTGCCACTGTGGTTGCATAAAAAAAGTAATGTGTCCAAAGTTTTAAGAGGGGGTATGTTCTGTCCCTCTGCCGCAAAACGCACCTTCATATGAAACGATTGTCATTTACTATGACGCTCGCAGATTGTGATGTCACTATCTGCGAGCGTTTTCTCTCTCTCTAACAAGCAATATTAAAACGGTTGTAGCTTCGTAATTCTTTGCGATATAGGAATGCAAAAAAACTACACAATACTACTACCACTATTCAACACACCTAAACTACTACCACTAACTACTACTATTCAATAAAAGTTTTTTTGCATTCCTATAGTTACAAAAGCCTACTATGTAACGGTTTACGCATGCTCCATCTTGACTTAAAATATGTGTATGCCTTATGGCAAAACATAGAGATACACTAATATAAATAATTTTAACACCTTGAAAACTGTTGAACACCTTGAAATGTTTAAGTACAAATGGGTCCATATTGGGTTCGCTAAAGTTTTGCTTCCGAAAATGATGTTCCTAAGTAATTGTACTACTCGTACTAATGATCACTGTTCCTAAAAATTTGTTTACTAAAGTTTGAGTTCCTACAATTTATTTTACTATTAACGTAATCCATAACACTATGTTACTTCAAAATTAGCATCTTTTACCTGAAACACTTTTCTCAAAAGAAGTTTTTTCCGCTCTTTTAAAAAAAAAAACACCAAGACGGCAGCGGGAGCAGAGTCTTCTAACCTATCCGCCATCCGAATCGGTTTTGCCACGATAAGTACGCGCTAACGAATTTTCTAAGTCTCTGGGTCTGGGTTTTAACCTAATCAATTTTATGAATAAAAACAAATCTACATAAAAAAAATATGATGATGAATAATAGTGTAAAAGATGGTTATGTTGCAAAAATATAGGAAAACAAATATTATTATGATAGATGTTTATTGAAACAGACATTATGAAGTTGAATTATTAGGAATTCAGAACGTTAGGAACAGAGTAGTAAGGATAGTGATTATTAGGATGTAAATTTTTAGGAACAACATTTTCGGACTTCCGATAATCGACATTAAAAAATTAGTTCAACTTTGGCGCACCCGAATTCTATTTACCAATCCTTCTAACTTTAGCTATATTTCTTGTCAATTTATTGTACATTGTAGGTGCCATCCCGAAAATTTATCTTTGTAAGTAAAGAAAATAATTTAATTAAATATTACTCATCAAAACGATCATCGGTCAGACGACCAGCTCGATGGTCAGACGATATCTGCCGGAGCAAGCAAGTAGTGGATAAGATTAGACCGAGGAGAGTGGCGTAATAAAAAAGAGGATTATACTCATCAGTGGGCAGGTACGGGTTGATTACATAGATAGATTGGTAGCATGTATGGTATAGTGTCTAGAAAATTTGTATAATTGTTTTTCATATAATATAAGAGGTATTTAATTAGGCCAAAGTGATTTGTTTTATTTGTGAACGCTTGGACTGAACCCTCGTCTTATCCATTTCATGCGATTTGATAACTAGGAATATCGTTTTAATCAATGAGATTTATCTAAAGATACCTACTTATTTACTGCAAATACCTAATTTATATTGTACTGTAATTTGAATTTTTATCACCATTTATCGAGGTGCAGCGAAAGACATTCCTTACTGTCTGGATTAATTTACTGATGCTAATCTTATTGAATCAGGGCTTTACTTGCGGAAGTCCATGATTTGTTACGAGAACAATATTCCTTTTGGTATTCCGTTAAAAAAACGTGCTTTAGAGGAATAGCAAAGGAATATTGTTCTCGTAACATATCATGCTAATCTGTAACAGCTTTATCTGCATGTTAGAGTCTGGCTAACGAAAGTTGAACCCACTAAACTCAATTACGTGGCAACACTGTTGATCAAAATGTATGCGTATGACGTTTAGTGTTGCCGCCTAAATGAGTTTAGTGGGTTCAACTTTCGTTGGCCAGACTTTACCTTTTCACGCTTGAACCGATTGAGATGAAATTTGGCATGGAGATAGTTTTAATCTCGGGGAACACGTTTCCCCCGAAGTCATCCCTATGCGGGTGAAATGAGTGCCAGAAGTTTTGATGGAGGTACGATAAAAATGAGTTCCACGCTGACGGATTTGCGCGCAAAAGCTAGTAACTTGTGTGTGGCGTCCATAGAACCCGATTCTCACCAGCTTGCCTAAGTTTGAGGACCGTTCGATTGTTAAAGAAAAAATAAAACCAGAAAATACAGTTTCGGCTTACCTAAAGAATAGGCTTACGTATGACACCCAGCCATTATAAGAAATGTAGTAGGTATTTTAATGCAGCTGTTTTAGCCACTTATACGCTCTAACACGCGTGTGATTCTTGACATACCATTGGCTCCATAAAATGTGGAATAAGGGATAGTCAGTCCACATGCAAGACATTATTGCGGGTTTCATAAATAACCATTTTATTACTGCACTTCGTTAAGAGTTATTCCCATGTCATAAATTATAACGAAACTACCACGGGAAGGTTTGCACGTTTATGGTTGGACAAATGGACAGTTATGTTTGGACCGACGCTGTCCTGCACATGATAAAACAGCATTATTTGGCGGAAGGCGACATACTTATCTTCGCTTCGATGCCATTCTAATTTTGAAGGACAGAGACATACAATAATATTTGTTAACGACAATAACACCCCTATTACTAGCAGTGTCAAGTGTTCAAAAACCAACAGTTTGCATCTCCGCATATCAGCCGATAGACGTCCACTGCTGGACATAGGGCTCCTCTAAAGAGTGAAACAATGACCGGTCCTGGCTTCCCGCACACAGCGGACTCCCGCGGCCTTTACCAAGTTTTTTTTAATCACTTTGTTTTTACCAGAAAACAGTCTATGAAGGATACGGGAGACTGAATCTGCGATTACTTTATGGTAAATGATTTCTTATGGAATAAGTGATTTTGTGTATGAATGAATGATGGCTGCATACGGGCCCAGGGGGCGGGGCAGGGGCCGTGGCGGAATCATCGGATGGGGGCTTTCTTCAATGTTAGGTAGGTTCCTCAAGTGCTCCCGGTTTCTCTGGCCCGGGGGCGGTCTGCCCGCTCTACCACCTTATAGTTCCATTACTGAAGGTACCCCATACTCAATTGACCAGCCGCACTGCTGACATGACAAGCCAGACAGGACACACACATCATATAGTTGCGACGTGGTTGCGCCACTTTCCCGCCAGCGTGTGATTGCGTGGACAGATAAGTTACGCGAAAGTCTAGCTTCAATTTTAATAAGGAAATATTAAGATAACATATCATGGAATTAAGTCAGGTTACTAACGTCAAAATGGCGTTTTCCCACCAAATTACAATCGATCAAATATACATCTACTTAGAATAAATAATCGTGCTAATGAGTGTGCATAATATCCAAAACACACGACACACGAAACGTTTCGGGTTCTTTAGTGTATACAGCGAATATGTTTAAAAAAATTATAAGCA
Organism: Epinotia bilunana; assembly: GCA_947049275.1. NCBI lineage: Eukaryota > Metazoa > Arthropoda > Insecta > Lepidoptera > Tortricidae > Epinotia > Epinotia bilunana. The sequence goes on from OX346270.1 coordinate 19,986,069, forward strand.
GTTTTTGTACGGACTTCTAACAGTAAACAGGCAATTGTGTAAAAAAGCCCAAACTTGTGTAAGATTACTGCCCTAAGTTACAATTGTACATGTATACAAGCCTAATAAAATCAAGTCAAGTATTCGGTTAATATTGTTCAAGCAGCTCCGTGTCAGGCGCAGCGTGGGTAATCAGCCCGCAAACTTTACCAGGTCATCAGCCCAACCATGTGGCGGGCCACATGGTTGGGCTGATGACCTGGTAAAGTTTGCGGGAGTCCGCTGGATGCGGGTGGCGCAGGACCGGTCATTGTGGCACTCTTCGGGAGAGGCATATGTCCAACAGTGGACATCTTTTGGCTGTTATGCTAATGATGATGAATTGTGTAATGCCTATTTTTTTGCCTATTTAGACATATAAAATTGTAACTTGTAGATGTAGCTTCTTGAAACGTTTGTGATGTGAGCCATGAATAAATCCAGCAATAAAACTTCTAAACAACCAGCGAATGAAACTAAAGCTTACATAAACTGACAATGTATATTTGTCTCAAACAACGAGCCATGTTTCTTGAATTATTATGTAAATTGTAAAGGGCTGACGGCTATTTTTGCCCGGCCGCGAAATTAATACATTCCCGGCCCGGTCAGCGGCCATCGGAAATATCCCTGGAACGCCCGTAATAGGCCTGCGTGGACGCAGGGTGTAGGCTGTCGCGGACAAACCTTTTGTACTCGAGGCCAGTAGCCCATTTGAGGCCAATCAATGCTTCGTGAGCTACGCCGTAACGCCTAGCAACATTTCTCCGCTTTGTAGCGAAAATCTGTAGAGGCAGCACGAGGCATGACTCATATGTGAGTCATTGGCTCTGAATGGGGTAGCGACCTCTTCTATTGTTAACTGCGACGGCAATTGTATTAAGGATAGCTCCCGCAGAGAATACGAGTAAGAAGTACCATGAAATGGTGATTATTATCCAAGCAAGAAGATTTTTAACCATCTCTTAAGATGGTAATGGTATTCTACCTATTTAGTCGCGTTTTTGCAACTTATGATAAACTATCTTTTGTCCGCGACTTCGTCGATTGATACCAACGTACAAAATCTTTTAGCACAATATTTACAAGACGTTCCACAGGCGCTGTATAAACTGCAGTACTCCCATAGACACATTCACTCCTTGTTTCCTCCTTTTTCCGGAATAAAGAAAGAAAGAAAGAAAGAAAACATTTATTCACTACACAAATAACACACAGAGACAAAGGGAGTACAGATACAATACAATTGACACATAATGTGTGTGTCTTCGCGGCAGTGAATCGGTCGCTGTCTCAGCATTATGCCAAGGTGTCAGAAAGACACCTACAGCGCTGATTTTCAGACAGCACCGTACGTGACCCACGGAACGCAACACAACATACTGCCGATACAAACGTATACACATAATAAATAAATCATTTATATACTAAATCTGTTAAATATGTGACACAAGCACAATGGGATGAAAAACAATGTGAAAAACGCGAAACGGTTGGGATGTTTAAAAAAAAAAAATGGTTAAAAATTAAATAAAGTGCTGGATTTGTTAGGGTTGGGATTTTTGGAGCGTCAACAAGTAGCCCTTAAGCTGGCGCCTAAAGGTATACCTGCTAGACGCTCCTTGGATAGGTGGGGGGAGATCATTCCAACACTTGGACGCCGCGAACCTGAAGCTACCTCGAAACGCCGCGGTCCGATGCTTTGGCACCAGAATCATCGCCTTACACCTACGCGCACTCTTGGGCCATACAAGTCTACTCCTCAAATATGCTGGGACCCCAGATCGCACTATGCCAAAGAGAAGAGTGGCGAGGTGAAGCCGTCTGCGTGCAGGCATGTTCAGCAGACCAGCGGCGTTCAAGTAGGGAGTGATATGGGAGCGGGGTGGGACTCGGAAACAGAAACGAATGCATGCGTTTTGCACTCGCTGTATGAGCTTTTTTGTACGACCAGTAATGCAGCCAGCATAGACAACATCACAATAGTTTAATCTTGACAATATCAGCGATTCACAAAGGTTAACACGCAAATCAACACTTAAGTAATCGCGAACATTGTAAAGAACTTTAAGGCGGTAGAAGCAGTTACTCACAACTTTTAGTACGTGGTTCTCAAAGCGCAGCTTGCCGTCCATGAGGAGGCCAAGGTTAGTTGCTTCTACCACCCTCTCTATTGGTTCGCCCATGATAGCAACCTTACCGGTAGTCAAAGTCTCGAGGTTACTGATGGTACTACGGATTTGATGCTCTGACCCAAAAACAACATATTTCGACTTATTCGGATTAAGGACTAGGCAGTTCTTTTCCGACCAAGTAGAAATACGTTCTAGGTCTGCGTTGAGTGTATCGACCGCAACAGATATGTCCGTGGGCGCGCTAGAGAGGTATAACTGGAGGTCGTCAGCGTAAAGATGGTATCTACTGCCTCTTATATTGTGAGTGATGTCAGCACTATACAATATAAAAAGCAGGGGACCCAGTATTGAACCTTGCGGCACACCTCTTTCCACAGGGCAAAGAGCGAACCGCAAAGTGCCACCATCCATCCTACGCAACGCCACCGTCTGCACGCGGCCGGAGAGATAACTATCAAACCACTTCACCGCAGAAACATCAAACCCGTAATATGACATCTTCGATAGAAGTAAGGACACGTTTATACAATCAAAAGCTCTCGAAAAATCCAAAAGAACGAGAATGGTACTCTCCCCAACATCCCGAGCCTGTAGGATATTGTCGACTACATCGAGCAACGCAGTAACTGTCGATCGACCCTTGCGAAAACCTGACTGTAGCTCAGGTAGGATGCCATTTTCCTCCAGGTATGCCGAGAGCTGGTCGCAGACCACTCGCTCTATTACCTTTGATACGCAAGGGAGAATACTTATGGGACGGAGCTCGGACAGGTTAGCTGGATTTGGCTTTTTTGGTAATGGAGTCACTTTAGCAATTTTCCAGTCCACCGGGAAAGTCATAGTCTGTATACTTCTGTTAATAAGTGCGTCAGTATGTCAGCAGTCCTAGGCAGCGTCAACAGTAGCATGTCAATGTCAATCATGTCGAGTCCCTTTGCAGTCGTCTTAATTGATGTCAATATTTTTGTGACAGCTGCAACAGTCGTAGGTGAAAGGGAAAAAGTTTTATTACATTATACTTATTATATTACATATTAGAATAAAAACTCGATGTCCTTTCCAGGATCTCAAACTATAGGTAATACAAAATATAATCTAAATTTCTTCAGCAGTTTAAGCTTGTAATGAAAAAATACAGACAGGCAGAGTTACTTTCACAGAATAGGTTGGCGCAGAGTAGACGAATGCCCGAAATTGTCTCTCACTTGTACCACACCCATACAGGTCTCTGTCTCAACCAGCTAACGCACCCTCGGGCTACTACCGACCGCCCGCCCCGCTACCCAAACGTCCCGTCAAACCTCACCATGTCCACTGCGCCTTATCAACCGCTTCAAAACTATACCGCCCCACATACCACGCAATGGATTCTGATCTGCGATACGAACAACTTCTAAGTATTTGGTACAGAGGTCTTCAAGGAAGAGTAGAAACAATGGACTCGAAAACTGGTTCTGGAGTCGTCGCGCGGACCTACAGAAATTGTAAACATATTATTACTTAATTAAATGCTCGGATGGCGGTTGTTGCACTCAGTTTTATGGGGTTACATGTTGGATTGTACGCCCGCTAATTAATGTGATTATATTACAAATAGGGGCTATAAGATACAGCCGGAACCAGCCAACATCTTGTATGGTGGGCGCCTATCTACGTTACAATGTAATGCTCAGATGAACATGTTTTAAAGTGTACCTAGATACAAATATTGACGATCGTAATGAGGGTATCAATATCAATGAACATATCTTTTTGTACTTGATGTAATCGATTTAATTATAAAAATACGGATTAAGATACGCTAGCATACGATTTAGCACAATGATGCACCCGGTAAGGGACCTCCCACCATCGAACCATTGATACTAAATCGAACATTTGAAATAAAATATCCCGAGAATGCTGGTACGCAAATGTAAATTTGATGGCAGTTTTATCCTAATCTTACCCTCACCTACTCAAGCAGTTATGCCTTCAATGCCAAAGTCATCATTGAGTATGGATTTCAAACGCCGTAAAACACATTTGACGTCTCAAGCAAGGTAAACCATGATGGGTATGGGTTGTAAACGCGATCTCCGTCGGATAACGGCTTTTTTATTGGTCCAGAATTGAGATGTACGCATAAATGTCTCATGCTCCAATTAAATGACTAAAATATGGGTAACGTTGGCTGCTGGAAACTGTATTCTGTAAAGTATGCATTAAGAGATTTATGCTTACTTGTTAATCACTTGGCTTTATCAATTTTCTTGCGGAGTTCGCATATTTAATTTCTCATCTATGAGACTTGTGGCCAGCATTGGAACTAACGAATGCAATCTCGAGTCAAGATTGGCAAATCGAGATCTTGCTTAAAATTTCGTAGGTGGGATTACCGATTCGAGATCTCGATTAATCTCGACAAAATTGGGATTTCGGATATATCTTTAAACACTGCTGATCATAATTAAGATCATAACGTATGATTAAAATTCACCATGTAGAAAAATCGCGTCGTATTTTCGTCATCAAAATCTTGATCGGAATAGCCGGGATCTCAAAAGATATAAAGACTCGAGATTTTCTCTCAGACTCGAGAGAAAATTCGCTCGAGATATGAGATATTCTGAATTCGAGATCTAGCGATATCTAGATTGCAACCTGATACTGGCTAATGGTCAACATCCCACTGTTTCCCCTTAAAGTCATAAACATTGTACACCTAATGACATTGACGATAGAGTCCTGACCCCGTAGCATGGATGGCCTTATCATATCACACGATAAGTGACAAGATAGAGCGTCCGTCACTGGCTGACAGCGTTCAATAGAACGAGACGGACGCTCTATCTTGTCACTTATCGCGTGATAAGGCCATGATACGGGATCTGTACAATTATTTATATCCTCTATGTATTACGTATATTAATACCCCTGACAATACCATACAGGAAGCTCCGAGGCAACCATAAATATATATAGCATACTTGCCATAAAAATATCGTAGCGATAAATGGCGAGAGGCTGTCACGTTCGGTCTTTTGTCTCAGAGTGGCTATTGAATTCGATCGAACGCGCGTGCGCAGGGTCAATGACCTCGTGCAATTCGTCAGCGGGGATAGCGAGAGAAGAATGTTATTTGCGAAGTAAAGCCATTTGAAAGACTGTAAGACGATCTGAGAAAAATACGTCGGTAAATTTATATTGACAGATATTTGAAAAAAATACGACATTGTTTTTATAGCTATGTCAGTATGTATATTTTTTTAGATTCATATTCAGGTTCACTTTTAAGTAGAGTAAGTACTGTCATTGTAATAAACTTAATGTTATCAGAAAAAAACTAACTGTTGTGTTGTGTTGTTACATCGTTTCCTCTTAACAGTCGTTTTCTTTTTCAGTAACGCTGGTAGAATTGATGCGGTTTGGCATGGCATATTTCATCATGCTTCTAGCGTTATTCCCGGTTCTGCCCTAAAAGGAGGTTGAAGTCCGCTTTGACACCTAATCCCAAGATTTGGCAAAGGCACTAGTTTTACGAAAGCGACTGCCAATTGGACCTTACAACCCAGAGGGAAAACTAGACCTTATTGGGATTAGACCGGTTTCCTCACGATGTTTTCCTTCACCGAAAAGCTAACTGTAAATATTCCGTAGTTACATAAGTTCCGAAAAACTCATTGGTACGAGCCGGGATCCGAACTCACGGCCGCCGCTTGACAGCCGCATGGCTGAACCCCTTAGACTAGACCCTAGACCCCAGACCTTTGGCATGGCATACTTGCACGATAAAATTCATTTACTTCATTTCTTCGTCTGCGACTACTGCGTGGACCTGGGATAATCCAAGCTATAAACTATCTTCGGGCAAAATTTCATCCAATTAATCGATTGAGTTACAAACAACCTCCGCAATTATAATATTAGTATAGGATTACGCTGCCCGGTGTTATGCTGCACGCCGTTCTCTGTCATTCATGAGAGGCCTGTGCCCAACAGTGGGGCGTATATAGGCTGATGATGTTAAAAAAATATTATTGCGGCATTAAAACACCTTTCAAAACACCATATAGGTCAGAAACTGAGCGGATAATAATACATAGGTTAGGGTTCCGTTAGCACGATTTAGTGAGGATCGCCAGAAAGCTAATAAACCATTCTTTCTTGTCAAATAAAAGACTTCAGTGTTTTATTGTGCAGTAGTTAAACATTATGACTGGTAGAATGTACATGTGAACGTGTGACTTCAAAGCCATACAATTATATGGCTCAATGCATAATGTAAACGAGGATAAACTGACTAGCTCTCTTTGTTTCGTTTCTAGGTAGAAAAGTTATGTCTTTCTCCGCTATTTCAACTGTTTTTACAGGAGGTTTAATCTTTAATTTCGATTCTAAATCATTTCAGCGGCTAAAGATAGTAAATAGTAGTAGTTTCACGTAGGTACAACACTCATCTTATGCTTAGGCATGGATTCGCGTTAAGCATTGGATGTCTTAAATCTACCAACCAGGTAATTAGAAGACAGTAAACTTATTAGGTACTTATATATATAATACAACGACGGTTATATATTTTCTCATCTACAATATTAATGTCCGTATGAGAGTAACTAAGTTTGGCTGGTTGGAATGCTGGACCAACTGCCATCACAGGCCTCTAATCTAGTCCGTCTTATTTATCGGCGCCCACGCACTGGTATTCACCACTTACCGAGAAATCATCTGAGGAACCAGATTACATTACACCTCTGGCCACGCATAGTAGTTACGGATCTCGGGGCATGTTATACTGGGGGTCTATGAAGTAAATTGATAATTCTGAATCGCATATTAGCTTATCTCGTCATCTACTAATGTGGACGGTGAACCAGTTGTTTGGCATATTATTAGGAATTATCAAGGTTAGCTTCCTAATTGAAAAAACCGCTTAACAGCCTTAGACACAAAACGCCAATTGCGAAAGGAGAGGCCTAAACCTTGGCACAACTGGCCAACTCTACTGTCCCCCATGTAATAGAGTTTTTAAGAGTAAGTTTGGCCTAGCCAGCCATATCAGAGCTCACAATAGGGCAAATCCGTAATTGCTATAGGGTCGTCGTCACCGAACTCGATGAGGAGGACTATATATTATATTCGATATTTGTGAGGCAAAGTTAATACTTACAGTCCTGACAATATATAGTCATCAGCACTTTTAACGAGCCTAAATTGAATAGAGTTTTATTGTTGGTTTGCACAGATCCTATGGATCTTCGGAGTTCATCATCAGATTCATCAGACTATTTCAATGACAACATTAAATGATTTTGTCGTCCAGCAAGTTCTATTAATGGTACTATTGGGACAAGACCAAATTGCAATAAATTCCCACTAGTTATATTATTTGTTATACTAATGGAACTAGCTGGAATTTTTATTCCCAGTAATTCTATAAATAAGATAATAGAACTAGTGGGAATAGACCGCACAACCCCTATTTGATACCGAAAATACATGAAATTCTGTGAGTATATCTATAAACCATCAAGTGAAGTTTAAATGCTTGATAAACTCATCAAACTTTGGATAACAAAATGTACCTACTCCCTGGAGAAAAACAAAAACGGAGTCCAATTTAAAGAACGTACTTACCTAATACTTGTAAAATAACCAGTTCTGAAAAGTGTACTGAAACATATAAAATATTTCTAAATAACTATAGTAAGTAAGTGTAGCAAATGTTTCTAAGTAAGTACTCATGGCCCTTACTTTTTTCAGAATTGTATCATACACTAATGATTGCCAATTTATGTAGCAGCAAGCAAGTCACAATATATTGACAAATGGTCATACGATCAATACTCGAAGCCCTCCACCTAAATAGGTAATTTCATCCGATCGAGTTTCTGTCTAGCCCACTCGTCATGTAGTCACTATTCATTTAATCAATTCTGAATCTTAACAGAATTAATACAAGGTGCAAATTAGCCCGTGTGCGTACGCGCAGGCATTTGCACGGCTTCGAGAGTAAGGTTTCTACTCAGGTAGTAGTTGGTTCAGTTTTTCAATTGACTGCTGCGAAGAAATTCTTATGGTTTAATTATAACCGGTGGAATGTATTGCAATAGCAGAAACCTTTTAACTAAGCGTAAAAATAACTAAATAGGTACATTAATCATTTAAAACACATCCAACATAACTAAGAACTATAAAAACAGACGAGACTCAATAAAAAAACTCAAATAGATCCATCCGTTTGGGAGCTACGATGCCACAAATAAACAGACACACAAACACGCGTTAAACTGACGCTCATTACCGGCCACACCGGCTACTTAGCTTATTACTTGCACGATTTATGATAGGTCTTGGGTCTGGAATATTTTGGGAGATTTAATAGTGACTGATTCTAACGTGGCTGTCATATCGGTTTTTACACATCTAATTCATAATATATATTTTTTTAGTTAATTGACCAGCCGAAGAGACGGGATGTATTATGACAAGCTTCATACAGCTGTTAAATCTTTCCCAGTGGTCCAAATTCACGATCCATCCAAAGTGCAAGGCATAAACGTGTTAAGTATCCTTTTGGACTAAAGTCAGATTAGCATTACGTCGGCAGGTGTATTAGATGTATAGGTATGGATTTTATCTAACTAAATGAAAAAAAAAAAGTCATAAAAATAATGCGTCATAAAACGGAATAAAGTTATTATTGTACTAAATAAATAAATGTTTGGGAACAATCTTACACAAATCGACCTAGTCCCAAACTAAGCAAAGCTTGTAATATGGGTACTAGACGACGATATCTATACTATATAGATAAATAAATACTTAAAATTAGTAGTAATCAAAAACAAATATTCGTGTTTATCACACAAATAAATGCCTGTTACTAGGATTCGAACCCGGGACCTCCGGCTTCGTAGGCAGGGTGACTACCAACTAGGCTGCAGAGGTCGTCAAATTGATACCTATGGTCAAGTTCCAAAGTCACGTTATCATTCCTTAAAGAAATATCCTGTAGGTAGGTATAGATAAGATTGACGTGTGGTTTGTCTCGCAAGAAACGACACGCAGAATGACATCAAGAAACTTGTTCTTATCACAACAGCTGATTGCAGAGCAATTTTTGGTTGTCCCGAAAAGGACAGTTTATGATTGTGAAGACACTGGCAATGCAGCCTCCATTCACATCTTCATGCATCATCACCGTCGGCGAGGATCTTCAGCTTCGATCTTCGAGCAATTGCATGGGTAAAAGCTTTCAAATCCTTTTTTTTTCCAAGCCTATACATCATAGCCATCTAGTGTCCCACTGCTGGGCAAAGGCCTCCCCTCTCGACTTCCACTCGTCCCGGATTTGAGCAAACTGGCCAATCGTTACAAAATGCGTCCAGGTCGTCTCGGCCTGCCACGTCGCCGCCGACCGCCCCTTGTGTGGTACCCACTCCATGGCTAAAGATTTTTGTAAATATGTTTCTTCAAATTACGGAGTTCTTAATTCATATAAAATTCGTCTTCTTAATTGAGAATCCCTTCCTTTTCGGACGAAGGTTCACATCAGCCAAGTTATTCATATTAAGAATTTGCAAAAGCTAAAGCGTAATTGATCAAACGAAAATCCATTTTGATCCTATCCCAACCTTTTATGGGGACTTGGCGCCAAAAGTTCTCTATTCATACCATCGCAAAAATAATTGCCGACTAGATAGTTCTCATTCCATTCCCATAGAGTCTAAAATTCCTTGTATCAATAGCATTGCAATTTTGTTTTTGAACCCGCGTTGAGAATCAAAAGGTTCCAACCAGAAGAATGCTGTCGATACAATTTCAACTCTGAAGCGGTTTTAAGAAGTCCCAAAATACGATGTCGGGTAGTTATAGTTAGGTTATTTTGGCCGTTTATTCGCGTTTATGTAATGTTTAAAAAGCGTCCAATTTAAGCCAAAGTCAGCTACAATTACGACAAAGCTGGCCGTGTAAGGCACGTCCTTTTCCAGCGTCGCCTTGAATGGTCAGGCACGAACGGATAGAATTACTGACTTACAGTTAGACCGATTGCTATCTAAACTTTAATAAATTAGCTACGAGTTTTTGAACCCTAGGACGTAAATCGGTGGGAAAATATCGATGGCAAAGTACACTTTGTTGTTAAACATGGGTTAGGTAGGTATTGAAACCTCAGGCCACCATTATACTTACTAAAGTATTCGTTTATATCTAAGTGGACTCAATAATAACGTTAATTTAAAGTGGTCTAAACTGTAAACCGTTCCTGTTTTAGTTATACACAGGAAGCTTAAAAAAGGTTTTTTTTTTAATACAGATACCATATTTTTCATGTCTTCATTGTCTATGTTGTATGGGAGCCCCCTTAAATAGTTATTTTATTCTGTTTTTTAGTATTTGTTGTTTTAGCGGTAACAGAAATAAATCATCTGTGAAAATTTCAACTGTCTAACTATCACAGTTCATGAGATACAGCCTGGTGATAGACAGACAGACAGAGCCGGACAGCGAAGTCTTAGTAATAGGGTCCCGTTTTACCCTTTGTGTAAGGAACCCTAAAACAGGTATTTTCTCATAAACTTTTTTTTTATACATCGACGGTGGCAAACAAGCGTACGGCCTGCCTGATGGTAAGCGGACACCGCAGCCTATAGACGCTTGCAACTCCAAAGGAGTAACATGGCCGTTGCCGACCCTTGATATATTTGAGGATTCGCCGTGTTGACAGCTGAAGGAACAAATTCCCTCGCTCTCAACACAACGCATCCTCGGGAGCTCTGGCGACCTTGCCCACCTCCAGGAACACAATACTACTACAGAGAAAGTAGGTACCTAGTAGTGTTATTATGGCTGTGGTCTTCTGCAAGGCGGAGGTACTTCCCCAGTTGGGCTGCTCCACATTCGAGCGGGATGATATTTCGCTGTGCCCTACCTCGCCTACTACTAACTTTTATTTCTTTAAACAATACCCTCCACTCACTATACATGCGATGACTAGAGCTACACATACCTATTGGATTCCATTAATAATCGGTTATATCTTCAAAAATATGAAAAATAACTGCGTCACTGCGCTGTGTATAAAAAAAGTAGTAGACTTTTCTAGGCAGGCTACAATACACAACCGCGCTGTCTAACTTTTTACCCCACAATTGTCCTGACACTGACTGTAGACCGAGTGAAAATAAGAGTGAGCGAAGACGTGCGTAATTGGCCTAATCGCTGCAAATCGTGCGAGCACACAGGGACTTAATGCTAAATTGCTCGCCGACGTCTTTATGGTGACAGATTAAAAGCACAGGCCGCGTTGACTAAAGAGTTCATTGAAATGAACTCTGTAGTCAGTCGGGTTGGTATTGGTAAGTAGGTACCGATGTTGTGTGTGGACCGGTGGGAAAAATCTCAATGGCATTTTGAAAGATTGCAAATGCTAACAACGCGACGGGGGCTTTTATCATAAATATGATAATTTATCTTGAAAGGAGAAATACGGTCTCAATTTAAGGATTCGTTGTATTACATAATATTATTTTGATAACGCCATAAACCTAAGTAGTATTAAGGTGTGAATGGAAAGACTTGATTGTGTAAAGATGTTTTATTCTCCATTGAGACATTTTTAGAGACAGTTCCAAGAGACGATCGAATATATACAAAAGTAGAATTCTCCCATAGACTATTATCAAAACAAGTAGATCTATCTTTTATTCTATATTATCTGAAGGAACTTTTCGGATGACATCTAGATTCGTTTTGTGTTATTTCTGCATCAACGGCTAATACGAACCATATACATTATTCAGGAGAATGATACGATTAATACCACTACAAGTTCAGGAAAATTAAAATGAAATGAATTATGCTTTTTGCTAATGAGTTTCCTTTCAGCCTATATATATTTTATGTCCACAATTGAGTTCAAGAGCAATCCATTCATCTCTTGTCGACTGGACACCCCGTTGAGAGCACTTCGCCATCCGACAGCGCTGAGGGGCTGTTCACAACGCAACTCGAAATTTGCTGGCTGTCTTTGAAAAAACTGTTATCGGGTTCTTATTTTTGTATCATGGACGGTAAAATCGCTTTTTCAACGGATGACTCTGATGCAACGTCAAAGCGCCTCAGCCAAACCAGTACCTATAGTAGGTCTTATGTTTTTTTTAACTGTAGTAGCAGTAACCTAACTGCCCAATGTACTTTACGAAATACAAACAAAGATTAGTGCTTCAGACCCAGATATTTTTTTCGCTTTTATGTAACTTGCTATTCGTATTTTGTTCCTTGTGTCTATCGTCTTCAGCACATCCTGAATTAGTAGGGACTTGGTGAAGTACCTTCGGCAGTTATTCTTGCTATGCAGATAAAATGTCAGGCCTGAATTACTATTGTTAACTTGTACTTGTGCAAGTATGTGGGGACTTACGACGTTAAGACAGATTTCTGATTACTCTTTGCAACGGATCTCCGTGTCAAGATACATGGGGTGAGTAGTGAGGCGAGTTAAGGCAGGTCTTGAGGAACACAGATGGTGGTGAGCAAATTATTTCGCTGTTAACGTGTCAGGAACACGCCCGGCGAGCGATGACCCACAGCCACGGGGTTCCCATACACTGGGCAATTGCCCACTATCACTCGTGGTAAAATAATTATTTTACCACGAGTGATAGTGATCTAAGACCGTCATTTAGTAACTAGAAATTCTAGATTTAATAATATTGCAAAGGCAAGCACTAGGGGGTGCCAGGATTTTAGTTTAGACTTCGGTATAATCCCTTATAGGTTAGATTTTAGTTGAATCCGCTGGAGTTTAACCAAGAACCAAAATATTTACTTATCCTGAACTATTTCATTATTTACATATTTCAATAAGTCAAAACCGCGTGGTCGCATCGGGATCAAGACCTATAAACTATTCCATATGAGATAAGAAATTTCGTGTGTTGATCGACATGCGATTTGACGGAATGTTTGAAAAGCACTTAGTGATCGGAATAATTCAAACTAGGTCAATATTCCCTTTTGATATCCTAGACAAACGAAGAAACGTAGACTTTGTGCGTTAAAATTATAATGTTGAATATATGGAATGAGGTAATAGTACGCTGCTTCAGCAAAATAAGAATTTTATTGAACATTAATTGTTATAATGCACACCGTTACTAATCTGACTATTGATTGAATTTTCTACACTACGATGAGACTTAACCGTACAAACAACATAATATTTTAAACAATTCGATTGGATATAGATTCAGACTGACCCGTCCGGCTATTAAGGATTCGCATTCAGTTCCTCTAATGAATACTTCGTACGTGAAAGTCAAAACTGTGTCAATAACTCCTCAATTTCACGCAAATTAGGCCACCACCGTGGATGCGCAATCAATGCCGTGTTTACGCCTGAGCGCGGCTAAAACACATCTTAGCTAAACCCATCTCGGCTAAATGGCACTTGGGGCCCATTACGGGACGCTGGCAAAGGAATTAATAAAGGCTTTTAGTTACAGTGAGAACAATATTTGGCCTGGATTTTGTAGGTGTGGTTTTAAGATTGTTTTATAGATTTTAGTGATGATAGTTTTCGTGCTAAAACAAAACCAGTACTTACCTATCTAATGTAGGGAAGTGAAGAAATGAAATATCAGAAGATTTTTACGCCCTTATTCATAAAACTTAAAATGCCTCTGCTAAATAAAATGTGCTCCGTCCCATTCTTACGCACACAAATGTCAAAGTGACAGATAAAGACAAACGAACTTTAATGGCATTTTAGTTAAAATAGGCTAGAAGTACGTTTATTAATACGGTCGTTAATCTTTAAATAAAATATTTATAAAAAAAATTTACAATGAAAATGTAATGTTTTATAAAACTATATAAATAGAAATAATAATGGAATTTAACCACTAAAAATCGGCAGCATTTGTACGAAAGTTAGCATTTCTAATCTAAGTACATTTTAAGTTGGTCGACTTTTACTCGTTATATAACTAGTTGTGCCTACTTAGCCGTGATAGTTTTCCTTTTAAAATCATTATAAGTACTACTGCCACGAACTTTTCACATCCTCATGGCTCAAACAAAAATTAGGGCTTAAAAGCTTTATAAGAGAGTTGAAAAATCGTTTTAAGAAGACCATTATATTCTTGAGTAACCTATCCAAATCCACACTATAGGTTAAACGAGAAAAAAAGATTGACATCACCACTTTACAAGTAAGGGAGGTATCCTAAAAAGTGAAAATTACTTTTGTTTAATTAGTTTTTCTCCAATTCGACCACCTTACACAAATCGATGTACAGTGAGCTCAATAAGGATTGCGGTATCCTTATTGGTAGGAAGGAAGGATTTCTAGGAAGACGACGATATATAAATATGTATAATTTTATTGAACACAGGTTTGCTATATGATAGCTGATAGGGACACTATCAAATATCAATTTATACCATTGTCATCGTCATAATTCGTTCATTTTTACTTTCGTTTTAGAAAAATATTCATCGAACGTCCTAAGGTCCTATTGAATAGGAGTCCGATTCATTTTACCAAATGTGATGACACCAGCACGTCATCAGAATATCCCCACTTTCAAAATCGGAATCATTACACTAGTTAAGAAGAGCGATCTCATAACATCACAAAGTAACATCTTTCTGCATTGGAAAAACGTTCGAAAAACTTAAGGTTTTTTAAGGGTTTTGCAACGAACATTCAAAATGACTAGTTGGCGTCGTAATGACCGCATTAAGGCTTACGGTTCGTTTCAAAAGGTTGAACCATAAAATAGTTGATTTATTTCTACGTCGATACGTTATTGTGATACTGAGATATAACACAATAAGAGAACAGTACATTACTCATTGACACAACACGAGCATTTACCAGGCCCCTATTTCACCAACTTGACAATTCTCACCTGACAACGACAATTCACCGTACATTGCTGGATCCACAAGTACCCTAGCGACCACCTTAACTTCTAGAACAAGCAATGTATGGCGAATTGTCAGTGTCAGGTGACAATTGTCCAGTTGGTGAAATAGGGGCCAGCGCGTTCGCTAGAATTGTCGTGAAAAGATTGGTAAGTAGCGATGTTTGGCTGTATGCGCGAGTCTGCTCGTTGTTCAGTTCAACAAATTTAAGAACGAGTGCTCGATATTTTTTTTAGATCGTAGGTATTTAACGCCCGAGCCGAAGCCACGGATGATATAAATATGTGATCTGAGGCTATGGGAACAGAGTTAAAGCCTGTTGCGGGCGATGGACTGGAAACTGCCACAGCTATATCACATTATCTGCGCCTTGAAACCTACATTCATGAGCTCTGCATACCCCTTTTAGGTAAATACACGGGTAAACCCTATTCCATAAGATTAGATAAATCATGGGGGCCTACCCTCGCCCCGCTTTCCGGTGGACTGATGACCTGGTAAAGGTCGTCCGGAGTCCGCTGGATGCTGGAAGCGCAGGACCGATCACATTGGCACTCTTTGCGGGAGGTCTATGTCCAGCAGTGGACGTCTTTCGGCTGATATGATGAGGTCTCAAGGAAACCTTTGAAACACTTTGAAATAAATAAAACAATTTCTCCGTTAAAATTCTAATGTTATATGTAACATTAGAATTTTCCATAGAACGAGGTATAATAGTAGGTCATCATCATCATCATCATCAATATTAAGAGGGCCTGGCCCTCTGTCGTTGCAGCATTCTCCATTCCAGCCTATCTTGGGCTCTCGTCTTTACTTCTTGGTATGTGTGGCTATAGAAAAACGCAGAGCTAAATGCATCGGCCACGTACTGAGACATGAAGGGTTGAACGTCATTATCCTGGAAGGCAAAATAGAAGGAACAAGAGGGAGAGGAATGCCCAGAATACCATACATGACACAGATGAAGGAGTGGTGCTGTAGCCACACATACCAAGAATAGTAGGTATAGGCATTATAATATGGAATTACCTTAGACATAGTTGTCATAACTCTGGCCTAGGTTACTTACTTACATTTTTTTATTACTAACTACATTACATTAAAGTTTTCCGCCATTTTTAAAAGACTCTATTACGAGATTCGTTAAACTCTTAGTTATACAATTACACAGTTACTTACAATTACTTCGGCAATCTTCGGCAATCGTCGAATGAATACCGCCGCGTCACGCTTTTCCTTAAAAAAATTGCTGTAAACCTCGCTCAGGCAAAATCAAAATGTCTTACCTTTACACAGCTTTCTTGGGGATATATGGCTTTTTGACATATAGCGTAAAACCATAACAAAGCGAACCAACTAGACCTTATGGCAAGGGTTGAAGACCTTAAATTGCTTGGATGGAGTAATTCAACTGTATTCCTAAGGCAATTATACAGTCATTGATAACATCTAGTGTGTGAACCTAACTGTTGATTTTAAATGGTCCATTCAAAAGTTCTCAGAATAGAATGAGGCCAAATGAATTTGTCGTGAAATTAGTTTTATGTCTTTATTGGTGAATGGCCAGAATCACTGATAGCGCAGCTAGACAATGCGACTTTCAATCTGCAGGCCGTGCGTGGGTTAGAATTAGGACCCCAGCTTATACCGCACGGGTTTATCAAAAACTTACCTACGAATTATTATTTGATGTGAAATATGTAGTAGTTTTCCGGTGAAAGAAAACATCGTGTGGAAACCGGACTAAAACCCAATAAGGATTAGTTTCCCTCTGGATTGAAAGGTAAGATAGCAGTCGCTTTCGTAAAACTAGTGTAAGAGCTACGTCATATCTTACGATTAGTTGCCAAAGCGAACCTTTGGCTCCTTTCGGATCGAATTTATTGCAACAGGCTTTACTTTGCGGAAGTCCATGATAAGTTACGAGAACAACATTCCTTTGTATTCCGGTAACGTGTTTCGCCTCTACGAGGCATCACCGTGAGCTGCTGGCAGGAGATGTTGCTTGCCCCACGTCATCTCCGAAGAAGCGAAACATAACCATGAACATGTGGCGAGGTTTTGTCATTATTGGTGATGGTACCTACATGTTTGCCCGTACGGAGGGAGGGTGGGCGCATTAATCGCATGCAAAAATAAGCAAAGAGGTGCATCTCAACATCGCTAATAGTGGCAATACGCAACTCGTATTTAGTGGAATAGCAAAGGAATATTTTTCTCGTCCTTTCTTTTGGTTAATAACAACCGGGGAATACGCTAGAAGGATGATGATTTTGCAAGTTAATAAAGCTGTCAGTGAAAATAGCGTAAAAGCATAGCATAGCAATCAAAATGTGATAATCTTTATTTTGAAATATTTTGGATATCGTTTTCATTGAACTTAAAACCTAGTGATAAAATCGTCCGCTCCATCACCACAGTCCATGCAACGTGCATTCGAAATCTTTTATCGAAAAGATTAAAGATAACATATAGCAGACAAAAATGAATTCAACGTTATCTCGTCCTTTGACGTCGATGTTCGTTATTGTATGTTTTATGTTGAGTTTAATGGATAGAAAACCATAAACTGACACCTACGCGTTTTGTTTGACAGTTGTAGGTTTATCTCGAACTTCCTGTTAACTTGAGGGCTCAACCCTACATGTTTTAAAGTCAACTTGGTCAATGGCTGAAAAAAAGGTCAAAAGCGAAATATTTTTTTTTATAAATTTTATTATCCTGGTATCACAAAAACTAAATCATCGTACCTAGATTATACCTAGTAACCTAGTAACCTAGTATACTACTATACTATATACTAGTATACCTAGTAACCTTAGGCGGGCAATTCACTTGGCCAAGTTTACCCTTCGTGTATTGTATTATTCAATAAGAAAAAAACCGGCCAAGTGCGAGTCGGACGTACCATTATCCGTTGAATGAAAGGTAAATTGCGGTTTACGATTTGACGTATTAAAAAAAAACTACTTACTAGATCTCGTTCAAACCAATTTTCGGTGGAAGTTTGCATGGTAATGTACATCATATATCTTTTTAGTTTTATTATTCTCTTATTTTAGAACTTACAGGGGGGGGTACACATTTAACCACTTTGGAAATGTCTCTCGCGCAAACAATACCGTTTAGAAAAAAAAATTAGAAACCACAACATCATTATTGAAGACCTATCCATAGATATACCACACGTATGGGTTTGATGAAAAAAAAATTGAGCTTCAGTTCTAAGTATGGGGAACCCCCAAAATTAATATATATATAACCTTATTTTAGTCTAGTCTAGTATGGTCTGCTAACAACAGTTATATGTCAGTAACCTAGGTTATGCGACTTCCCCATGTACCCACCCAGTACCTATTGAATGCAATATCGAAACCTCTGGTCCATTATACTCTTAATATAACTTAACGCGCAATAAAAAACAAATGACCCTTCATGTGAACGTATGTTTAACTTTACCCTATTAAAGCAAACGAAGCGAAAACAAAACACAATCATTATAGTGCGCCGCATGCGAAGTCACGGGCACGCATTAGTCTTATGGAAAGACGTAACAACTCATACGAAAACCCGTGGCGCTTACAGCGTTTTTTTTCTGGATAGAAAAACTGGTTAATTTGTCAAAGCTACACGCTGCGCTGGTCACAGACCAATGTACCGCTGAACTCCTATTAAGAACAGTTGGTAGGAAGCTAGGGCGACCAGATACTGGGGACCTGGCGTCATATGGGGTAACATCGGTTTGACAACAGTCCGGAGGTAATTGGGGGAACGTCGACAAAATGATGACTAATTGTGCATTGTAGATGTAACGGTTGATGGAAGAGGTAATAACTAATAACTTAATGGAGGTTTGTCGCGCAACTCCTGTTATCTTCTATAAATGATTAGTGTTGCAAACGATGATATTTATCATCATTGTTTTTAAAGGAACACGACTACAAAGACAAATCTGATCCTAGACACGGCGCCAGCTTTCTCAGAACGTATGATTTTAAGGTCTAAAAATGCCCATATAAACATGTTTCACTCTTTATTATTAGGTACGTTACTGATACTACCGAAAGCCTTCAATGTAGGGTAACCATTTTGAAATAGCTTCTCCTGCCATCCCGGAATGTGATGGAAGACTTTACACAACAGATTTAAATTCTTAACACACCGAGGTCACTACGTGATGCATCATAAACACCAGAAGGATCTTGCGCTTCCGGCCGAAGATAGGCTGACTAGGCCTCTTAGCAGGCATACACATCACACAATGGCCCAACTTTTATGGACAAGAGCGAAGAAAGGCATGGGCCTTAACATAACCACACGGTCTCTTGGGATGCTACTAGATCAAACGCTTTTAAATAATGATAAAAATAATCGAAAATGAGATAAGATTTATTCGTGGCAATCACGCGCATTGATCGAGTGTGTGCTGCGTAGACGCAGCGCCCGAGGTGCGAACTAGATAAATACTGTCTGCGCATGCGCATCCGATTCGAGATTGCTCGCGCGTGCCGCGATCTAAGTATATCGTTAGCAATGTGTAGCGACTCTTTGATTTGGTTTCATCATTCCTAAGTAGGTTTTGTCCTTAACTTCATACGTGGTCTAATACCACAGCAATTCCAGTAAATTAACTGTATGGAATCTGATGATAAAATAGGTAAAATAAGTAATATCACTATCACTACATAGTATAAATCAAAGTCGCTTCCCGCTGTCTATCCCTATGTATGCTTAGAGCTTTAAAATTACGCAACGGATTTTGATGCGGTTTCTTTTAATAGATAGAGTGATTCAAGAGGAAGGTTTATATGTATAATATAGTACCCGTGCGAAGCCGGTTCGGGTCGCTAGTAAGTAATATGAGTGGTTCTGCTGTGAGCTGTCGACCTCGCAAGTCTGTTTTATTTTTGAATGACAAGAAAATCTTGATAATTTCTAGTACCTGCTCACAAAATTGCACGATAATCGGTTGAGAAATGCAACCTGCAGAGGAAAACAGCCAGCCAGCCGATACGAAAGCATTTTGACCTAAGCTGAAACGGAGAACTTCGATATCGATAGAACCCCGAGGAAAGGCAAGGCTGGCCCCTATCGTGCTGCTGCGAGGCCTGTTCTTGCTCAGTATCAGGTACGAGTGTGTACTGACACTATTATGTTTGGAAGGTTCGTCGATTAATCTTTTTCATCCAAGTCGTTACAAAATAGTACCTATTTTCCCAACCACTGAGTTTCCATTGGTTCAGCTTACACATTTATTATACACTTCACTTTATTTCTTTATTTATTTATACAAGGAATTCCAACAGCTATGAAATATTCGCTAAACTTTATAAATAGCAATACAGAGCCAATTATAGACACACACACAGACACAACACACACACAGCTAATTACAGAGCTAATTATTATTATGACATAAAGGTTTTATTATCAGTAAAAAAAAAACACAAAATGAATAAAACTGAACCACTAAGTAAATACTATCAAGATCCACAGCGCAGGTTTCGTCATTCCACAGATAAAGCATCCACCACAGGTTTCGTCACTAAAATATAGATACAACACACAATCCGCAACACGCATCGTCAACTAAAACTTATAATACATAACCCAGATCCAACCTTATCGTCCCGCGTGATACCCGGCACAAACGTCCCAAAAATACTCGCCGCATTGCCACGTTGGATGGCCAAAAAAATACGTTGCACCAGGTACGCACCAGATCTTGGGTCACAACCCCTACCACGCAAACGTTTCCCCAAAGCCTGTATAAAACGCTTTGCTTCCAGACACCAAGGACCCGCCGTTTCGACAGCAAGAGGGACGAAATCATAGACCGGCTCCAAGTTTGAATATTTGGTGTGCTTGTGCCTTGCTGCATTCTCTGCAGCACCCCCAGGCACCCGCGTTGTTTGGGCAAGATGCGACACCGCGAAGGTGCTAACACAAGTCACATCCCACAACAAACTACGCCCTTTCTCTCAAGGAACCTGTGTAAGACCGTTTGGCCTCTTCCCATCCGTCCGACTCAAACCCTGGGGCTCCAAAACGCAAGGTACATTTGCCGACACCAAAGCCCGACGAACGATATCATTGATAGTATGATGCCGAGAGAATCTACCAGCGCTTCGTACACAACTTAGCCCATGATGCCCATTAGACTCCACCATCACCCCACAGACGCAAAGGTGTGGCTCACAAACTTTGCACCCAAGCCTCAAAGCTGCGCCGATCCTCAGAGAATCATCATCTAATAAGGTTCCCAAGTGCGATGAAGGCAATGCATGTAACCAAGCTCCTGATTCGGGCTCAACTGCGGCCCTAAGACGAGCTAACTCCACCCCCGAAGCACCTCTAGCAACTCGTTATAAGTTTGTCGGCTCAAAATGTCATCCCACGATCTCTGCACCTCCAGTTTTTCTGGTCGCTCACCACTAGTACAGCGAACTGACCACTCGGTTAAAGCATTTTCCACAAAAGGCACACGAACGCTGTCTATATCGCGAGACAAAATGCGCGCTACAAGCTTAAGACACGCGTGTGACGAAGCAAGAAAACCCACAAGCCCTATGTCCTCCATGCGCCGAACACCTAAGCCACCATGCCGTATGGGAAGACTAGCCTGACGCCAGTGGGACTCTTCCAAACTCACATTAAGGATGGTTTCTAGTCCATTGCGAAGTACATCGTCGAAACCCTGGATCACCCGCGGAAACATCCATATTGGCGCAGTTCTCAAAGTGTACATCACGCGTGGGATTGCAAAACAATTACGTAACAACACAAGAGACACGTGCGCCGAGAGATGCCGCAGATGATCCATGGACTTGGACATAGCTGTTGCCTTATTCTGTATAACTTCATTAACCCCTTCCGCAAAAATTGGCGCACCAAGGAGTGACAACGAGGACCGGTCAACTAGCTTTAAGCCCGGCAGCAAAGCCTGGAAATCCGATAAAGAGACCACTGATCCTGGAGTACACTGATAAAACTCACATTTATCTGCATTGATTTCCAAGCCGATTCCTGACAAGGCTTACCAGCCTTGTCAGGAATCGGCTTTCTTAAATCACTTAAGACGACATCAGGACTGCCTCCCACCGTTCCATCATCCAAATACCAAATATTAAGAGGGGAGTCCAACGAAGTAACAATATTCTGCATGGCCAGACAAAAAAGAAGGGGCCCTATTGGATCACCCTGTTGGGCTCCAACCTGCGATGAAATTGGAACAGAGCCATAGAACAGATTGCTTGGAGAAGAATAGCACTGATGAAGGAAGGGATATAGAGCAGGAACATGATCCCTCACCTCCCTCAAAATGATATCCCTCTCCACACTATTAAAAGCATTCCTGATATCCAGCTTCAAAACCACATTGCCAGCATTTTCCTGAGCCAATACATGAATCACACTCCGTGAATAGCCGCTTCACATCCCATTGGTGTACCAAAGCCCAACTGATGCGGCTGAAGATAATTCGCCATCTCTTCTCTCACCGAACGACAGGCAAGCTTGGAAACGAGGCGACGCAATGTATTTCCTACAGCAATAGGCCTGACGCCGCCATCCTTTTTTGACAGGGCACACAAAGACGCCCCATACAAATACGGACAGGCCTGAGGGTTGACCATACCTCTTAAAAGGAAGTTACATAACTTCGTAAGAGATTCCAAGAGTTTAGCGCCATTATCCCCGGCCGACGGAGAGGTTAACTCTTTCAAATGCTGAGGACGCAAGCCATCCAACCCATTGCAAAAGGAGCCCAAAGCTGCTACTACTTCACTCTGTGTTACTGCCAAATACGAATCAGACAGATTAGGTACAGAAGGAAAAACAAGCTGCCTCGAAGGTGATGGGTGCTTATCGCACAAAGACCTCAGCGTGTCAGCACCCTGAGGCGCAAGAGTGGAGTCGGAAAGGAGAAGACGCACTGCACCCCTTAAGTCTCCGTCGTGCACCTTAGCTTCTATACTCCGGTAAAAAGAGTGTGACTTGCGACAGACTTCCTCCGGAAAATACAGACAAGAACTGTCAATATTTTGCTTAACTCTTGAAGTCAATGATCTGCGGTCGGTACCCTCCGGAACCCTCAAAGCCGTAAAAGAAAATGAAAGAAGAGCAAACCAATCACTTAACTCATTATTGCTCAAACAATCTTGTATTATGGTGCATAATATACCTGCAGCCAGATTCCTCGCACCTTTGGGTACGTGACGCAAAAACTTCACATTTCTCTTCAGGTCTGACAATCTCGACAAATGTACATCAATATTCAAGGTAGACTCCCCAGCCACCTGCGAGTGCCACCCGACTACCTCCCTATGCACGCAACTAATATGGACACTAAGACCCCTAGGTACAACATATTGCCTCGAAGCATTGGGACAATAAGGGCAAGGCTGAAGATTGATTATTATTATTTAATAATAATTATATTATATTATTTTACTTGCGAACATTGTCACTGCGAGGATTGCCGGAATAATAAACCGGCCATTATATATAAAAACGGCAAAAAATCACGTTTGATGTATATGAGCCCCCTTAAAAAAATGGTGGTAAAGCGGCAACAGATGTACATCATCTGTGAAAATTTCAACTGTCTAATTATCACGGTTCATGACATCCAGCCCTTGTGACATACGGACGGACGGACAGCGGAGCCTTAGTAATAATATTTGGGTACGGAACCCTAAAAACGAGTAGTTGCAATAAGCGGTCTCATCCGTGGTATAGCATCTTATCCAGACAACATCTGGTAGAATTAATTTTATTCGCCCTTGTTTTCACGACTAATGTTTCATCGAATACACGTTTCTTAGAATTTTGATTTGATAGCATTTTCACAAACAGTAAACTTTTCAGGATTGTTATAAATTAAACCTGACCTAACCTAATGGGTTCTACAGAATACCTTTTAGCTGTAACTAAAAAAATCACGGTTTCTTAGAAAAAAAATCTATGAAATGAAAATTGGGAAGCAATAATGCATTCGGTGAAACATTTGTACCTATTGTAGGTAAGATAAGGAATCCCACAGTAAGGTCATCAGTAGTTCTAAATCTATTTGGAGTCGCAAAACGATGTATGCGGAAATCCGCAATTTCCCACACTCGAAATTACCCTAATACCCCCTTGATATTTATTTATCAGGTCCTGCACCCGTCAATGGCGCTGCATAATTCAGATACCCAATTGCTCGGGCCGTGACCGCAGGCGTCGAGATAGCTCGGACTAGCATTATGTTAATGCGAAATGTGGAGATAGGGGGTCGATTTCTCAGAGCGTATAATACGAGTTTTTCAAAAAAACTGTATACGTACATTCAAGTGTAAAAACATGGGTATGTAATATATAAATATACTTACTCATAAATATGTCCCATCGCTCTTATGCCAGCAGATTAAGGTTTCGGACACATTTATAACAGGATTTGATTTTTTGGTTCCTCTTACTCGGAATTGAATTCTGAGAAAAGTGAATGTATGTGTTAGTGCAAGTTAGTTCTGTTGTTTTGAAAGAACGCTCACAAAAGAAAGATTTATCAAGTAAGTAAGTTTAAATAACAAATGTATGTAATATGTATCTAATATTGCAAGTAAATTTTCGCCTTCTGCCATGCTGATATTTTAGAAAGTGATTATTATTTTATTTTATTTCTTATACTAACTTTTTTACTAGTCAAATGAATTTAAACTTATTTTATAATTTAAATATTTGTTGTATTATAATAATTAATTGTAACGTTTGCTATGCCCTAACGGGGTCCTGTGCATTGCCTAGCTTTAAGTTGCATGTGTCAATTGTAAAAGGTTGCAAATAAATAAATTGAAATTGGTATGAGATAAATAATAACAATAATAATTTATAGATAAAACATAATAATAAGCCGTCATTCTCAACACGTCGAATTGTAAGAAAATTCTTGCAAGTTGACAAAGAATTACAGGTTCCAATTCCAACCACGCAACCAGCCACACGCTCTAACCCCGCCACACAGCCACCTCCTAGCACGCCCTCGGAGACGGCCACCAGCACCACACACACACGCACGATCACACAAAACGATATAGTCACTTGAGAAGCACAAAGTATAGGATAAGATACTTACCCTGTGATGCACTTGGCTTAGGCCCGTGCATGCCGGTGAAAACCGAGGATAAAAAGAATATAAACAATAATAATAATTATTATTTATTTAAACGCCAGGCAGTGCTCGTCGACATCACCATCCCCCATGACGAGAACCTCGTGAAGGCCGAGAAGGACAGAGCCAGCAAGTACCTAGACCTGGCTCACGAGGTAACCGCTATGTGGGATGTTGATTCGACGATCATCGTCCCGATAGTCGTTTCGGCGGACGGTTTAATAGCGAAGTCTCGACCATCACCTCAAGAGACTCTCGCTAGATGGCTGGATCAAGCGTCAGATACAGAAGGCGGTACTCCTGGATACTGCGCGGATAGTCATGAGGTTACTGTCTCTGTAGCCCTGACCGCCGGTAGCTTAGGCCCCGCCTCGCTGCCGGCTGCACCCTAGGTTAGGTTTTTATAATGATTTTATGTTTTGTATGTATGGTTTAATATTTTACTTTTTATAAAATTATTGTACAAACCTAACTTAAGATGAAATATGAATAAGGAGATAATTTATTTCATTTATTCAGATAACTTAGATCCACTGGTTAGTAATTACAAATCTTACAAAACTATTGTTAAGGTATTCCTACATGAACTTATAAATCATTAAAATACTCACTCCCTGTCAACAAGTTAATGATTACCAATCAGTTTTCGATTGGCAATCATCAACTCGTTGACATGAAGGTATATGGGGGAATCATGAATCATGGGGAAATAATGTACATAAGTTTTACTATAGACTAGGAGCTTACTAATAAAGGCAAATAACACACGTGCCTGAGCTAGGATACCCTTTGTTTCAGGCATAGTAAATGACATTACTTTGCTGGTATGATATAGTTGATCTGAATGTGGGCCCAGAAGGTGGGTACGCCACTGCGAGCGTAGGTATACGTATACAGGCAAACAACAGTGGGTGTAGCATGGCTGCAATTTTATCACTTGTCGCTGTGGATGTGACATTCGTCACGTTCCAAGTATGTATACGAAGGTGAAGGATGTCTTATCGATCTTCCAGGCAAGCAAAATAAAAACCGGCCAAGTACGTGTCGGGCCACGGGCAATGTAGGGTTCAATAGTTACCTGTCTGTATTTGTTACATCGACACGCACGCGCCAAGTAAATGGTGCGGTTGCAAGTAATTTGTACGAAAGTTGGCCTTTTCAAGTACATTTTAAGTTGGTCGATCACTCGGTAACTAGTAATGTCTACTTAGCCGTAATAGTTTTCCTTTTAAATTCCTTATAATGTACTACTGCCACGATTTTTTCACATCCCCAGTAGCAGCCATTTAACCAGCAGGGGGTGGGGACACTTGACTCAAACAAAAATTTGTATTTTAAAGCCCAATATCACACAAATGGACAACTGAGTTGAAAAATGGTTTTTAAATCCCATAATATTTAATGACTTAAGGCATTAAGTCCGCCAATTGTACCTTTATTTTTATATTTGTGCAATAAAGTTTAAATAAATAAATAAATATTTTTGAACAAGCTATCCAACGATACCCAAAACTACAACGAGAAAAAAAAATTACATCCCCACTTTAAGTATAGGGCAGGTACCTACTTACTGCAAAAAAGTAACCATTTTGTTGGCGTGATGGATGTATATAGACATGGCGAAACTATAAGGTGGAACCCTTACCTTGTTGACTAGGTAACCCTAAAAAAAGTAAGAAAGTTTAAGTAACAAAATGTTTGTAATTTAATATGGAGGACGTAGGTAAGGGTAAGTATTTAAACTTGCAAGTCGATTTTCACTTTTTCACCCTTTGTCGTATGTCGTACCAATGTAAAACTTTTGATAGCGAAAAACAAAACAGAATCGGTTTGTAAACCGTGCTATCGATTTATAAACCGACTCTTACTCGATCGATCATAACGAGTTAAAACGAGCGCAAATGCAAAACTAATTCCAAATCAATATTTTAAGCAGGGATCGGAAACCGGTATTTTTTGTATGGGAACGCAAAAGTTATTTTTTCGTTCTTTGTTAATTATTTCATTTCTAATTGAGCAATCGAATAATACGCAGTTGTTACCTCAAAACACAACTGAGTCCAACATATGCAGTATAAAATAGTTCGAGATATGTGGTTATTTCTAGGTTTTTGCAAAAAACCGGTTCCGATCCCTGATTTTAAGCCACTAAACACACATACACACCATACACTTTAAAGTAGTATTATTTTAGATGCATTCACGACTTGAATGGTAAATGAGAGCTGGAAACGATCTCGACCTCTAACCAGTCGCCAACAGCACCATGTTGAGTGAGACCTCACTGTTATTGTTTTCAGTTTGTTTTCAGCTAAGTATATATTTGTATCACGATCGTGGCCAACTACCACACGGCCCGCCTGGTGGTAAGCAGACACCGTACGTAGCCTATGGACGTATGCGATTCCAGAGGAGACAAGCGCGCTGTTGAAACTTTATTGATTTGAGATTTTTTTAATTGACAAATGGTTCTCACTTAAACAGAATTCATGTCAACGCAAAGTTCCCAATTGTTTTTGATGTTTAATACAGACCGTGTTTCAGGTTAAATTTTCAACTATATACAGGATGTTTTTTTAACCGTGTTAGAGCCGAAGCCCAGTTAAAAAAGGTTTTTTTAAAGTTTTTTTAATGTATTAGTATTGTTTTTTTTGGATTAATATGAATTTTAATCATCCAGCTGCCGCAGTGACCGCTAGCCGCCATATTATGTAGATAGGTACGAATTCTAACCGGGTGAATGAACTTCGCACCGCGCGCCATACAGGATTTTTCAAACTTAATTACCTTTTATTACTAAAATATTAACTAATACATTTTTTTCACGAATGATTAGTACGTTTTGGATACTTTAAGTTAATGTATTAAAGTCCAGCATTTCATCTAAATCCGTTCAGCGGGTTAAGGGCAAAAATGTTACAACAGATAAAGACAAAGGTTACGTTTGCATTTATAATTTTATTGACGACCTCTGTTGGTAGCCTAGTTGGTAGTGAGCCTGCCTACAAACCTAGAAGTCCCGGGTTCAAATCCCGGTAAGGGCATTCATTTGCGTGATGAGCACGAATATTTGTTACTGAGTCATGGATGTTTTCTATGTAAGTACTTAAGTATTTATTTATCTATATAAGCATTAGTGTTCCTTAAAAATCGAAGAGTTGAAATTTCAATGACCACCCTATTTAGCACACAAAACACGGAAAAAAGAAAATACTTTAGTTGTGTCCACAGGGAACACTGGACACTAACTCGCATTAAAATTTTAATTCACTATTAAACAATGAAGCAAATTGTTTTAAGCAGAATTACGACAATCTGGATTACGACAGGTGGACATCCTAGTTCTCTGAATATCTTGCCAAGAACAGCACGGCTAGCACATGACGGGCCCGCGAGCTGCGTCGCGGCGAGATACACTATCCGGCTCTTTCTTACTAGAACGCTTAGAAAGAGACGGATAGTCTACGTCGCCGCGACACAGCTCGCTCCATTCAGGTCTAAACTATACCTGTATGTTTCAGAAATATACTGCGTGGAACGGAACGATGGACTTTCCCGCAAGAGGGGGATTATTGAGCGCTAGTACGTCACATTTTCCAGATAAACTATTTTTTGACGCGATTTTTTTTTACATTTGTATGGAGCTCCTTGCTCCAGTCGGCCAACGCTCCATACAAAGGTAAAAAAAATCGCGTCAAAAAAAAACGTTTATCTGGAAAATGAGACGTACTAGCGCTCAATAATCCCCCTCTTGCGGGAAAGTCCATCGTTCCGTTCCACCCAGTATAAAATCCAAGAAAAAAACCGAATGTCCATTTCTAAAGTCAAAGTTCCCGGGAATCGAACGAAAGTCTATTTGCAGATTCTGTGAAATCCGCGGATCGTGCGCTACCACACTGCGCATGCGCGAGGGCTGGCTTACCTGGCTTGTATATAGCCTTCACGAATTCATATGGATATGGGTTACGCTTCAACACCAGAGGGGGTAATCACGTTCACGTTACGTTTCGTACGCATGTTAGGACAGTTTAACTGTCATTTTTAACCCCCGACGCAAAGAGAGGGGTGTTATAAGTTTAATGTGTCTGTGTATCTGTCTGTGGTATCGTAGCTCCCAAACGGATGGACCGATTTGAATGCGGTTTTTTTATTTCATAGATATTTTTATCCCGAGTGTTCTTAGCGATGTTTTATGAAAATCTGTTTAGCCGTTGTTGAGATATTGGAGTTTGAAAATGTCGGGGGTTTTTCAACTTTTCTAAGTTGTAGTTATACCATACAAAAATTAACAGTACAGTGCGTTACGTGATCGAGCTGCAGGTTTCTCACATAAATTGTACCTAGGTTATTTTATACTTGAGAGTGACCAGAAAAAATCAGCCATTTGCCCAAGTTTCATATGAAAATGCTTAAAAACGAAAATTCGAAGCATGATTTTGGAACAAAATGTTAAATGATTTTTAGGCTCGAGTACGTCGATCTTATAAGGGCCATAATCCGTAAGTATCAACCTAATGCTTGTGTATTCATTGATTACCACAACACATAAGTTCGATAGTATTAATGTAGACTATTCTGTTCATACTTACGTGAAGTTAAATAGCTTCTTTAGTTAAGTATTTGCTGCCATAAGACGCATTCATGAACTAAACTGAAACAGCTATTGACTAAGTAAAATGATTTCAACAAATTGAAATCGAAAACAATTCACAGAAACTTGTTAGGCAACTAGTAGTATTCCTAAATGTCGGTTTAGTTCAAGCTATTTTTTATTTTCACACAAGACAATAAACATAAACATAACATAAACATAACATAAACATAATTTATTGATAAAACATAAAGTACATCAGTTTTACTATAGACTAGGAGCTTACTATTAGAGATAAATAACACATGTGCCTGAGCTAGGATACCCTGTTTCAGGCAAAAAAGAACTAACAATTGAAAATCAAGTTATTCATAATATAATACAATATCATTCTTATTGGCTAGTATATGTATGGGTAGTATAACTATGAAGATATAATAAAATAAAATTTTATTTTAAAACGATAAATAATTTCTCTGTATACATAGGACATATTCTGTAGGGCTTCTCGTAGCGTTGATTTACATTTCATGTAGTTTAGAGGATATAAACCTAGCCGCGCATTAAGTCTATTGTAAAGAAGTGGACCTAGGAAAAGAAAAAATCTAGAAGAGAAAGCGTGTCGTTTTTGCGTATATTTAGGACAAACAAAATCTTTACGCCTTTTACTGGCATGATCAGTGTTGTAAGGGGTTACAGCGTGCTGTTTTAGAACTGTGTGCAATAAAAACAATTGGCAAACTGTTAAAACTTCAGATAATTTATACAGAAGGTTAGTGGGGAATTGATAGGGGCGGAAAGTAGAAACCTTGAGGATTGCTCTCTGGGCTCTTTCTAGGTTTAATAGTGGTTTTAGCCAGGCCACCCCACGTAGAGATGCAGTAAATTCATACAGATTGACATAACGCAAAGTAAACTTGTTTGATTATGTGCGAGTCTGCAATCGTACGTAATTTTTTGAAAATAAATATTAACTTACGAACTCTAGTGCACAACGCTTCCACATGATGCCGAAAGGAGAGGGTTTCATCAATTATGATTCCTAAATACTTTATTTTGCTTGTGGTAGCAATACCCGGACATGCACACTGGTTATTTGTGGGATGTTTACAATTGTGAGCATAGAGGTTAAGGTTAGTCGGAGCTAGTTTCGATTTGCGCATGGAGAACTTTATAGCATTGGTTTTATCCGAATTCAGGGTTAGTAGGTGATGTAGAAGCCAGCTACTTACAATATTAAAGCCGCGCTGTGCATATTCATAGACTTGCTCTACTGAGTTTGCAGAAAAAAGTAGGAAGGAAGTATTTTCCACAGTCAATTTTAAGATTGCAAAGGTCATTTATATACATTAAGAACAGCGTAGGACCTAGAATACTTCCCTGTGGGACCCCAAAAGAGGCATTATTAAGGTCAGAACTCATGACATTGTCTATTTTGTGCGTTGCGTGCGACCATCTAAATAGTCTGCAAATAGCTTGAGCTGCGTACCTCTAATTCCTAATAATTCAAGCTTGTGAAGCAGGATGGGAACGGAGATACAATAATGAAAAGAAGTTACGTTTCAGGCATTTTCGTTTATTTATTTATTTATTTATTTATTTATTCAATAACTTACATAATAGGCTTACAGTAGTGGTACCAAAGCGCCTACAATGTCCGGACTTAAAAATAACATAGATATACGACAGATACACAAACAAATAAAAATTAGGACTAACTAAATGTATTGCACAAAGCACTTATTTTAGTTAGCAAGCTCTGCCAATTGTCCGCAAACACGTCGGCATCCTGCCTCAGTACCAGCTCATTGAGCAGCGCCGACGCACGAACGCCAGGCGCGTTACTCGCGCGACGCGTGCGCGGCCCCGCCGCCGCCCGCGCGGTGAACAGCGGGCGGCGTCGGCGCCCCGCGCGCCCGTACTGCTCTGGGACGAATAGACGAATGCCTTCCAATGCCACTGGATTGCCAATTTGCCCCCTGAGTAGAAGACAGTAGTGGACTGCGAGGTGCAGTTTACGTCTGAAATGGAGAGTCTCCAGCCCGACCATACCGGCTACAAAAAGAGACGGATATAAAAAAGGATAATATCCGTACTGCTTTTTGTAAAGGTGACGCGCAAACTTCCGCTGAACCCGCTCGAGTAAAAGTTTGTAATTTGCTTCGATCGGATCCCATATTACAGAGCTGTACTCTAACTTGCTACGTACGTAAGCATTGTACAAGACGATAGGTACAGCTGTGCTAGTAAATTGTGGCGCAGTGCGTATTACGAATCCCAGCATTTTATTTGCGCTCTTAGTGATAGCACTAATGTGGCTATGGAAATCCAATCTCGTGTCTAACTCAACGCCAAGATCACGAATAGTTTGAACGCGGTCAACAGGATCACCACTAAGTAGATACGTATAGGCTAGAGGGCATTTGCTTCGACTAAGAGAGATTACTTTGCACTTTTTCCTATTAAAAAATAGACGATTCGCTTGACTCCATCCTGTCACGGCATCAATATCCTGCTGCAACACACCACAGTCAGAAACAGAGTTAACAGCGTGGAACAACTTGAGGTCGTCAGCAAACAGTAAGCACTCGACACTGCTAACAACCGAAGGAAGGTCATTGATCATCACCAGAAATAGAGTAGGCCCAAGCGTACTGCCTTGACTTACTCCAGATCTGGTGAAATATTCATCCGATTGGTAGCCCGACAGTTGTACATATTGTTTGCGATCTTTCAAATAACTACCGAATAACTTTAATAAATGTGGCGAAAAACCAATTCATGAGGTTATATAAAAAGAAAGAAAGAAAGAAGACATTTATTCACTACACAAAATACAGACAGCGAGAAAAGGGAGTAGACATTCAATACAATTGACTCATAATAGTCATAATATATTGTGTGTGTCTTCGCGGCAGTGAATCGGTCGCTGTCCCAGCATTATGATTTTCAGACAGCACCGTACGTGACCCACGGAACGCAACACAACACACTACAGATATAATAAAAAATCACGAATATAATAAATTTGTAATATATAATTATAGTTCCGAGTAATTATTTGCAACGATAACTACATAATACCACGCAAATGTATTTTTCATCTATGGCTTAAATTATATGGTGATCGATAGTTATATTCATTTCTGTAAAAAGTTAAATAGGGAAACTATGTACAATGCACTTGCAGCTTGCGTCACGCCCGCGCGCGGCAGGTGCGTTACACTACACGTTTCTTGTCTTGCACTTAATGTCAAGGCAAAATATATACTCAGTACTATGTTATGACCATATTGTAATTAATCCAGGTACTAGGTATAGTAATAATATATTCACAGAGCCTGCAAGTAATGCGTTAAGAGGAAAAAGCGCTGTGTCTCTAGTAAAATATTTAATAAGCTTCTCGATAGAATCAAAAACTTACCATTGCCAATATTCAAGACAGCGTTAAAAAAATTACTTACTGACAAATGTTTTTATTCCCTATAGATTTCTTGACAGGCGATAGTTAATAATATACATTTAATTATCTTGGGATTGACATGGAGTGATTGAATTATTGTAGCATGTAGACTTTTAAAAATATATATTTCTTTTTTTTTTTTATTGTACGTACTATAATATCAAGTTAGTATGTAGCATGTTTTGTATGCCGAAAGGCAAAACATAGTGGAACAAGATTTCTTACTATACACCTCTAATTGTTGTACCTATGTTTATGAATTAAACACTATTGACTATTGACAGGCAATCTCCTTAAAAACCTTAATAGGATCCACTTACCAAGTAAATCGCTTTTGCATTCACAATCCTCGAAAAACTCACGTAAAACCGGCACTTTCACTAAAAAACACTAGACCGTCATGTTTTCGTATGTTTGAAAAACGATTCAGAATTTGTAGTCGTTCGTGATCGCTCGTGCGTTGCCGGCGACTGCCGAGGCCGTCCAAACCGGTGGTAGGCCGTCCTGTTCCCACACCCAATAATTTATGGGGTAGAGAGAGACGGGAACGGCAAAAAGGTTTTGGAGCGAATGACATGTTATTACAATATGATATTGTTGATGGGAACTAGGTGATGGTTGGCTGGAGTCTGTGTGGGTTTGATTCTCGATTATAAAACTTTGACGACCCTTTTGGCACAGACTTTGGCTTAGTAGATAGTGACCCGGTCTACGAAGCCGGAGGTCCAGGGCTCGAATCCCATAAGTTTTTTTGGGCGATGAGCACGAATATTCGTTTCTTAGTCTTGGATGTTTTCTGCAAAAAAGCTACGGTAGGAAAACATGGCGAGGAAACCGGTCTAATTCTAATAAGATCTAGTTTTCCCTCTGGGTTGGAGGCTCAGATGGCAGTCGCTTTCGTAAGTAGGTATGCCTGGGCCAAAAGGCCGGGCTCCTTTAGGGCACAACCGGGAATAACGCTAGGAGGGCGATGATATCCCCCTATATGATTATTTATTACTAGATCTATCAGCGACTGCATTCACTTAGGACTCGATGGTTCTTCCACGTAAAATTCCAAATCCTTTTCACCCATTAAGGTACAGTTCCGTTATATACGCGAACTTTCGCGAACGAGCGAGACTGTATCACGACACTAGCGTTAGCTCCCCAGTAATTATCACCTGCTTCGATATCTCACACTATATCGGTTTGTATCGATACTGTAAGTCACCATATGTAACCGCTGTAATATTTAAATCTTGTCGCGTGAATTTATGCTGTACAACTTGTTCTGGGTCTTAAGAAATGAAACAATCCCAATTCGATGTATGGGTTACATACCAACATACCGCCAAAGGGTCTGTTTTTTTGCAAATCCGAGATATACACGATAACCAAGCGACGACGTTACCATGGAGCGGGCAGGGACACCGACGCTGCGGAGAAGCTGCTTTATGTCATTAGAAGAAAATTCTCCGGAATCTTGGGGTTTCCCCGTGTGGCGTCCGGGTTAGGTCACTACCTCCTTTCTTCCCGTGGGTGTCGTAAAAGTCGACTAAGGAAAACTCTGCTTGAGTGTGTTGTGGGCGATGGGCTAGCAACATATCACTGCTATATCACAATTTGTCTATCTTTTATACCCACATTAATGTTAAAAGTGGCACTGGATCATAAGATTCATGTGCTCTGCCCCCCCCCCCCCCCCTTTTGGGAAAAGAAGCGTGAATCTATGTATATGTATATGTATAGGTGCCAAGCAGTGCCCCTGCCAAGACAATAGGCACTTACCTTCCATTTCTCCAATCCATTCATTGCATAAGCTGAGCATCTCGCCTCAGTGATGTCTTTATTTATGAATATCTTAAGTAACTGTTTAACAACAACACAGTAGAATATTAGAAAGATTGTACAGTCAAGTGTAAAAATATGGGTGCATTCAACTTACTCATAAATATGTCCCATAGCTCTTATGTCAGCGGATTAAGGTTTTGGTACTTAATTATGAGGGGATGTTATCGATACATATTTTTGCACTTGACTGTACTAAGCGTATCATATGTTTTTATGGAAAAAATACTAGATATAACTAGATTTTTAGAATATTTTACAGTTTTTCAGAGACAATGGGTATACCTAAGGCAATAAGGTTCTAATTAACCTACTTACCCAGTTCTTCCGTTAAATGAGTCAGTTCAATATCAAATCATTATCTACTCTTTTATACTTACCTTCATTTGGCCACGAGCAATGTAACATTGAGGCTTCATCCCGGAAAACGCTGCTGGCATAGGAAATGTTTTTTCACTCTTACGTCTAAGCCTTAAACGTTCCTATAATATTCCAATTTAGACAGGATTCATCTAACTAGGCACTGCCAGAGAGGATTGCAAGAGATCAGAGCAGATGGCTTTGGGTCCGTGGAGTTTGGGACGGATGCTAGTGTGGGAACCTGTGTCGACACACAAGCACCGTCCCACCTTCAACAAACTACTTCTAAAGCGGGTGCAGCGGCGGAAAATGCCGAAAATCTGAAACGTAGTAAATATAGAGGCTTCGGCCGAGAGTACAACTTTGTACCCTTCGGCGTCGAGACCCTCGGTATGTGCGGTCCCAGTGCGTATAAATTAATTGCGGAAATCGCGAAACGTCTGGTTGATGTACTGGTGACCGGAGAGCTGGCGGCATTCTCGCGCAACGCATCGGCATTGGAATTCCGCCAGGAAATGCCGCCAGCATTCTCATTACAATCCCCAAAGGGTTTTTTTAAGATTTAACTTTAATTTACATATACATACATACATACATTCACGTCTTTATTCCCAAGAGGGGTAGGCAGAGCACATGAAACGACTGACTTTAATTTAGTTAGAGTTAATTATCGTCTTGTATATAAATACTAATCAAGAATGAGTAGGTATCTACTTTTTAACCTGAGTCGAAATGTCAAAGTGGTTCGGATTAATCTCGGAAGAAACCTAATTATTCTTTGGTCAAATAGGTACTTACTTAATCTTAAGATGTCAGTGGCGCGTTCTGAAAGTATCCATAGGTACTAATATAATATTTTAAATGCGAAAGTGTGTCTGTCTGTCTGTCTGTCTGTCTGTTACATCTTCACGCTTAAACCGCTGAACCGATTGAGATGAAATTTGGTATGGAGATAGTTTAAATCCCGGGGAAGGACATAGGATAATTTTTACCCGGAAATCATACCCTGAGGGGGTGAAGTGGGGGATGAAAGTTTGTATCGAGCTACGATATAAACGAGTTCCACGCGGACGGAGTCGCGGGCAGAAGCTAGTTTATTTTATTTACACCTCCACTACACACTACTCCATGGCTGTCAGCGCGGAGATGGCGGGAAGTAAAGGCGGCCATTTTGAAATACGACGCAAGCGCACAATGGCATTAACGAGAGCGATGCAGATGAGATGCACGCAGATATACGGGATCGCGAAACACATTGGACAAATGGTCACAAGCGACTAGATGTATCTAATAAGTTAAACCTTTTTATTCCAATGTGAACTCAGGTGGAGTATACGAAGAAAGTCAGTATACACATTGTCTTTTTGCAAACGTTTTAAACGTATATACACAGTATCTTAAGTTAAGAGTAAGATGGATATTTTTCAGTAAATAGGGCAAGTTATAAAAGTTATTTACAGAATCAGGCGTAACCTTGTGTAATTCCGTGAAAAGTTACTCACTAGAATTCCTAGGTATTCAGCTTTAACAGCCTGCTGGGCTGTTATTCGGAACGCATTATTGCGCCTCACCCCACCCGTCACGCGTAACGAAACTAGACCTCTGCCGCGCTATTCTATAAATTGTTTTAACCTCACCTCACCGTTGCGAGGCGTACGTATGCTGAGCGTGCGCGTACACGCCTGCGCCTGCATTGGCCCCGTTCTGCGCGCGACTGCACTCATCACTCCCTCCTGGCGGCAGTCTCTGAGTGACTTGATTGAGACAGGGATAGCGAGATTGATGAATGAATGGAAGAGAGTGCTCGAGATGAAGCAAGACAGGTGACTTATAGGTTTAAATTAGTCTTTAGATAGTAGTATGGAATCAATGTAACTCTTTGGTAAAATAAAAACTGTAAATAAATGCTCGGGAGTTCACGGATATTATATTTATAACAAGCTTCCGCCCGCGACTTCATCTGCGTGGACCCGGGATAAAAACTATTCTATATTTTAATCATCATCCTCCTAGCGTTATTCCCGGTTGTGCCCTAAAAGGGTCCGCTTTGACACCTAATCCCAATATTTGGCATAGGCACTAGTTAGACGAAAGTGACTGCCATCTGACCTTCCAACCCAGAGGGAAAACTAGACCTTATTGGGATTAGACCTGTTTCCTCACGATGTTTTCCTTTACCGAAAAACTAACGGTAAAGGCCAGTGCAAACCGGCGGAGCGCAGCGCAGATCACTTTAAATTTATCAATCTATATTCTTTTCTATTTTAATCACACTAAGGTATAAATTTGAATGCTCTGGGACCGATCTCGGTGCATCACGGGGGATTTCTACTCTGCGGCATCAAGGAGCATGTTAAAGGATACCGCGGCGGTAGGCGGTGGCATCCCCCGCTATGCGCCGTGGCCTCCCGAGTGCGCCAGGGTAGCGGGGCTGCGGGAGGGGAAGGCTTGGCGCAACTCGGCGGAC
Organism: Epinotia bilunana; assembly: GCA_947049275.1. Taxonomy (NCBI): domain Eukaryota; kingdom Metazoa; phylum Arthropoda; class Insecta; order Lepidoptera; family Tortricidae; genus Epinotia; species Epinotia bilunana. The sequence continues at coordinate 20,023,998 of OX346270.1, forward strand.
GACGGAGGAGAACACGAATTTTGATACCGCAAGCACCTCCGCAATGCCGCGGCATCGCGCGGCATCCCACGGCATGCCATGATCGTTGATTATACATTCCGTTTTACTAGCGACCAACCGTCGAAAACTTGTTTTTGTACGAGTCGTTCCTGTCGAAGGTTTCGTGATGGCGGACTGGGATTTAGTGTTAATATACATTTTTCTTCGTTGACTTCGGTCATATTGAATTGAAATAACACGCGCGAATATATCACCAAACACCAAATGTCAAGACTGGTCTGAATGGAATGCAAAGCGCGTCCCCACTTGTGCTACCCCCTTCACCCCGCACCTTCCTTTCGTAGGCCCGGCGCACTGCTTCGGCGCATACCGGGGGATGCCACGGCATGCCGCTGCAGTATCGTCGGCCTTTTCAACGCCGCGGGGAGAGGATACCGCCACAGTAGGCAGCGGCATGCCGCGGCATTCCCCAGTATGCGCAGAAGTGCTCCCAGGTGCGCCGGCCACCGGCGCTGCGCTGGCGTGCGCTCGCGGTATCGCGGGGGATTTTCCCTCGTAAATCCTCCTAGGTGATCTGCGCTGCGCTCCGCCGGTTTGCGCAGGTCTTAAATATTCCGTATATAAGTTCCGAAAAACTCATTGGTACGAGCCGGGATTCAAAACCACGGCCGCCGCTTGACAGCCGCATGCCTGAACCAGTAGTAGGCTACCGTAGCTTTTTTAACTATCCTATATTTTAATCTAGGCTATAAACTATGTTGAATATGTATGTAAGTATGATTGAGTAACAAACATCCAAACTTTCGCATTTATAATTTATACTCGTAATATTAGTAGGATTTGCTAATACATGCAAACAACCGTTTTCATAAAATCCGTGTGCCGATAAGATAACACACTGTATAGTTTAGGCATGTAAAAAATAGGTATAGATTTTACTTTATTGTATGAATTTGGATGAAGGGAATGTTATAGCTATTATATTCATGAAGCTTTTCACCCAGTAACTGCAATACGGCCACATCTCAAATTTAAAACACATTTGAGGTGTGGCTCTATTGCACTGCATTACGGTCACATAACGAAAGTAAAAGTAAAATACTATGTGATGTGGAATGTGGCCGTTTTTCAGGCACTAAACATTTTATTTGTACTGTTCGTATTGTCCTTCAAAACTGCAAACTGCCTTTCAGCTACTTGCCTGTATCGGATTAACTGAAAGGCTAACTGATGTTATTCTGTGACAACGGGCGTTTTGATTCAAATGTGCGACTCACTTTTTTATACAGAATTTAGATACACTCTTGATCCCGATAAAGAAACAAATAATTTTAGGATTCCACTATGTGACGGTGACGGTCCATATAGAATGTATGAAAAAGACGTAACATTATGAAATAAAAAACTGGGGACAATGTTTTTCTTTATCGGGATGGATCAAGAGTGATGAATGATTCCGAACTTGTAAAACCCAAAAAAATCTTAATTCTGAGGAAAAAAATTAAAGTCGCACATTTGAGTGAAAAAGTCCCAAAGCATTATGGTACTACCGAGCTGTTCTGCTGATGGAAACATAAGGTGACCGCACGAACTCCTAAGCATCACGAACACAAACATGTCATGGTCCCAACCATCCACTTATTATTGGAACGCTCAGTTAATGATTGTGTAAAAGTAAGTACAGACGACTATAAAAGTTTGTACCAAAAATGTTTGGTTTTTTACATACGTAAACATATTTAGATTCAAAGAGCATACTATTGGCTCTGTGAGCTATAAAACACTCGAGCCAGCCTATAAAAAAAATGCATTTGGAAAACCTGAATCGACAAAAAACCATTATAATTTTTGAATCTGCTCACAAAATTTCACGCGAATCGGTTGAGGAATGCGAGGAAAACAGCACAGACGACTCGACGCCTCGCTCGCTCGTTCAAATAACCGCATCAATAGAGGCGACCACTGTCAAGTAAAGATATGTCTATTTTGAATGGTTATTAATCGTTTTCAACTTCTGATCAGCAATTAAACATAGTGATGTTTAATTGCTGATCAGAAGTTGATGATATACACTTGAATACATAATAATTGACCTGAGTTTTCTAGTTTTTAAGATAACGAATAAATAATAATAATTTTTATTTCTATTATTTATAAGAACAGTGCAAGTTAATATGAAGCTTTCCAAGACGGTCTACTTGAAGAATAAAGTTCAAATTCTTACTCTTTAAAGTACCAAATTAAATAGTTAAGGAATATCCGTCACATGCGTGGTCATTGCCCATACTAATTAATAAAAACAATGTTCTTGTCGCCACCATCTTATCTGTGGGACCGTTTTAATCTAAGAACAGATAGGATACTGCATTAAAAATCTGGGTTTTCCATCGTTCAAATAATCTTGCACGGTATCGATTTGTACAGTTTACTAATCTGCCTAGGATTATATTTTGTCAAAAGTGTAATATCAACATGTTGTCAACAATGTAAATGCGTTGCTTATTTACTATCCCACTAAAACCATTACATGGAAAGTGATTGCTATTTCATCTATTCATCATCATCATATCAGCTGAAAGACGTCCACTGCTGGACATAGGCCTCCCCCAAAGAGTGCCAAAGTGACCGGTACTGCGCCACCCGCGTCCAGCGGACTCCAGCAACCTTTACCAGGTCATCAGTCCACCTTGTGGGGAGATTTCATCTATTATTTAATCGTATTTCTAAAAGAGCCAACTAAGTTTTAAATGTATGTCACTATGAAATTGGAATAATAACATTTCACAGTTGGTCGGTGACATTGATACCTACACCTAGTACGGTGGCCTAGTGATTCAGGCATGCGCATGCGGCTGTCAAGCGGCGGTCGTGAATGAATTCGGAAGTTAAGAGTCCGCAGTAAGCTCGATTCTCCATACAAACGTAGTTACGCCCTTATTTGAAAACTACGTGTTAGATTGTAACGAAACTATGCGTATACAATGACATGAGGTATATCTATGTCTGTAATTAGTTTATGTAGCTTCAGATACCACAGTAAAAAAAATACAGCGAATTTAATTTTTTCATACAAAACTTGTTTTTGCTGTATTTTGTTTGTTTTCTACACTGGCACCATATAAACTAATTACAGACATAGATATACCTCATCTCAATGTATATGCAAAGTTTCGCCACAATCCAACACGTAGTTTTAAAATGAGAGCGTAACTACGTTTGTATGGGAAGGTGAAATTCGGCCGAGCTTACTGCGGACTTAACGATACGGAATATTTACCGTTAGCTTTTCGGTGAAGGAAAACATCGTGAGGAAACCGCTCTTATCCCAATAAGGTCTAGTTTTCCCTCTGGGTTAGAACGTCAGACGGCAGTCGCTTTCGTAAAACTAGTGCCTATGCCAAATCTTGGGATTAGACGTCAAAGCGGACCCCGGGCTCCTTTAGGGCACAACCGGGAATAACGCTCGGAGGATGATGATTTATATAGTTCGTTACTATCACTAGTATGTCACTATGTCACCAGCCAACAATTAACGAGTTGAATGAGCCTCAGATTTAGTTTAGAGATAAATTACAGTAGCATACTATTGCCAGCGCCGCATTGACTACACTTACCTATGACGAAGTATACTTTAGACTTTCAGTTAATACGAAAATAACGACATCATTAGTCTAATGGCTAAACCGTTTAGGCTGCTTGGGTATCGCGCATATATCCGCCTGCATTACCCCCCTTTTATCTTCGCCGTCGGGTAAGACGTCGGGTAATACTTTACATACAATAGCAGCATTTCTCAAACTAGGCATGACGAGAAAATATTGGACCCTGAAAATGTTTAGTAGTCCTTCATTCATTACACGTCTTTCTAGGTATTGAGTCTCGGATATTCGAATTATTTCGCCTTATAGGGTAAGCCAATTGAATTACTTAATATAAGGACCCGGATATGTCCTTAAACTACAATACTATACTGCGATCGCCAACCCGCATGCCAAGCGTGGCGTTTATGGCATTATACCCCCCAAATGAACACAACCAAGCCACGACCCCACAGATATAGATATCACGACCACGAAGTTCAGGCGACCCGGGTACCCTTTTATAGTTTGCTAGCTTCTGCCCGTGACTCCGTCCGCGTGGAACTCGCTTATATCGTAGCTCGATACAAACTTTCATACCCCATGTCACCCCCGGGATAAAAACTATCTCCATACCAAATTTCATCTCAATCGGTTCAGCGGTTTAAGCGTGAAGAGGTAACAGACAGACAGACAGACAGACATGCACACTTTCGCATTTATAATATTAATAGCTTCTGCCCGCGAATCCGTCCGCGTGGAATTCGGTTATATCGTAGCTCGATACAAATTTTCATTCCCCATTTCACCCCCTCACGGGATGATTTCCAGGATAAAAACTATACTATGTCCTCCCCCGGGATTCATACTATCTCCATACCAAATTTCATCTCAATCGGTTCAGCGGTTTAAGCGTGAAGAGGTAACAGACAGACAGACAGACAGATAGACAGATAGACACTTTGGCATTTATAATATTAGTACAGATATATATATATAGTATGTAGTATGGATACAGAGTACGCTGGATGCGGGTGGCGCAGGACGTCTCTTTGGGACTCTTTGGAGGAGGCCTGTGTCCAGCAGTGGGCGTATTTCGGCTAATATTATGATGATGCTGAATACAAGCCTGTTTTCAGTTAAAATATATTATTAGTAAGTAATTAAAAACCTATGACGAATATACTTACCGGGAACCTTTTGCACGACGCCCTAAACTAAGCTATCCCAGATTCAGAATGAAAACAGAGGGGTAGTCACGTAACGTTTCGAACGCGCGTTAGGACAGTCCAACTGTAATTTTTTCATATAAAAATTGAATTTTAGATCTTTCTAGTACGTACAATGCGTTACGTGATCGACCTGTATATAGAATCGAATCGAGGCGTTTATAGGGCACTGACGACATATCAAGGTTCACAATAGAATTTCTGAAAGTGTCACAGGACCCAATTAAAAAAAACTTAGATTTATTGCCGTTCTAGGCCACTTACTTATATTGAGACACTTCTTTTTGACCTAGGGCCGAATTTACAAGTCAGGTTATATTTTCCAAAAATGCCCTGAAAGATATCCTTTAATGCTTAAGTCCCAAAATAATATAAAAGAATTATACTGTTTCCTATTGTATTCAAATCATTTTGTATTCAAAGGTAACAAACAACATTTGTGTATTTGTATTATACTCGTAAATGACGATCAATCAAACATAGTCAGTTTACAAACTGCGTCACAGATATCGAAAGATAATAATTAGTATTAATCTGGCTTAAAGTAAGTTCAGCCAGATTTTATCGTGGATTATATTTATTAAGATAACGTGGAAACGCGTCAATTTCAACTCAATATTTTTTAAAAATGTGTCATATTATATTACATGCAAGGCCAACGGCACATTAAGTAGGTATTTTCATATAAATATTTTATATATATAAAAGAAGACTTCCTGACTGATTCATCATCGCACAGCCGAATCTACTGGGACTAGAAACTTGAAATTTACACCAGGACTTCCTTTTATGACGTAGGCCAGGGATAAGACGGGATTTTTGGAAATTCCACCCCCAAGGGTGTTAAATAGGGGTGCAAAGTTTGTATGGGGGAAACTTTTTTTTTGAGCTAGAGACTTAAAATTTTGTAGAAAGATTACTTATTAAGAAACACAAAAAGTACTTTCAGCGTTTTAGAAAATTCCACCCCTAAAAGGGTTAAATAGGGGTGCAATGTTTGTATGGGGTAAACATTATTTTTAGAACTAGAGACTTGAAACTTTCTAGAAAGATTACTTATTAGAATAAAAAAAGTAATTTCTGCGTTTTAAAAAATTTCACCCCTAAGGGGGTTAAAAAAGGGGGCAAGGTTTGTATGGAGGGAACTTTATTTTTTGAGCTAGAAACATGAACCTTTGTAGAAGGATTACTTATCAGAATACAAAGAAAGGACTGTCAGCTTTTTAGAAAATTCCACCCCTAAGGGAGTTAAAAAGGGGTGCAATGTTTGTATGGAGGGAACTTTATTTTTTGAGCTAGAGACTTGACACTTTGTAGAAAGATTACTTATTAAAAAACATTAAAAGTACTTTCAGCGTTTTAGAAAATTGCACCCCTAAGGGAGTTAAATAGGGGTGCAAAATTTGTATGAGGAAAACATTATTTTTAGAACTAGAGACTTGAAACTTTCTAGAAAAAATACTTATTAGAATACAAAAAGTAACATCTGCGTTTCAGCTTTTTTCACCCCTAAGGGGGTTAAAAAGGGGTGCAAGGTTTGTATGGAGGGAACCTTTATTTTTTGAGCTAGAGACTTGAAACTTTGTAGAAATATTACTTATATGAATACAAAAAAATAAATTTTAGCGTTTTAGAAAATTCCACCCCTAATGGGGTTAAAATAGAGGTGCAAAACATGTATGAGGGAAACTTTTCCGTTTGAGCTAGAAACTTGAAACTTTGGAGCCAGATTACGTATTTGAATACAAAAAAGAACTTTAATCGTTTTGGAAACATCCACCCCCCAGGGGGTTAAAAAGGGTTGCAAGGTTTGTATGGGAAACACTCATTTTTGAGCTGGAGACTTAAAGCGTTGTATAAAGATTTCTTATCAGAATAAATAAAAGTTCTTTCAGCGTTTTGGAAAAATTCCACCCCTAAGGGGTTCAAACGGGATTCAAGGTCTATTATATGGAAACCAAGAAAATGTTATAGTAAGAGATTCTTATCTTCGGTCTTAGCCTGTATGTTAAAAGACTACAAAACTGATTTCAGTTTTTTGAAATTCATTCCCTATAGGGATAAAGGGGGTTCAAAGTTTGTATGGAGAGCAAAACATTTTTAAAGTAAAGGATATGTAACTTCTGTTTTAGACTGTTTTAAATTGATTCCATAAGAGGGACACATTCATTCCCTAAATGGGCTAAAAGGAGTTGGATGTTTGTACGGGGAACAAGACAATTTTAAAGTAAGGGATCTATAACTTCGGTTAAAAACTAGGAAACTAATTACAGCATTTCTTAAAATTCATCCTCTACGGAGGTTAAAAAGGGTTGGAAGTATGTATAGGTCATACAAAATCCGACTGCTAGCAGTAAAATAGGTTAGGTTAAGTTAGAACCACGACCCTTACAGAACCGAACACCTACCTTAAATGTAGGTTAGGTTAGGTTAGAACAGGGATGCTCCCATAACCGAAAGGTAGGTAAGTAGGTGCGGATTATTTTGATAATTTTAATTTTTTTTGGTTAATCAGAATAATATTATTCTCTAACACCGTTAAATGGGGATGGCGGATGGAGATGGAAAGTTCTACGTCTTTTAGCATTAGATTACGTTTGCTTTCAAAACAATTTTCAGTAATGTAGCTTTCTTTAATACATTATGAAAAATATACAATTTAAGCTATAACGTCTGTTGATGATTTTCAAGATATTGATATGTGAAAAAACAGAGTTTTCAATTTAAGCTAATCAACTCATCGCGCTGTTACCTTTTACGCTTAATCCCTGAACGGATTTAGATGAAATTTTCCGTACGGGTAATTTGAGACCCTAATTTGAGGATATAGGACAGTTTTTATCTCGGAAATCATCCCTTAAGATAGTAGAACTTTGTTAAGGGCAGCGATAATTAAGGTTCCGCCTACAATCAATTAATAGCAATCATTTTTCTAAGACGGTAACAAGTTCTACGCAGACGAAGTCGCGGGCAACAGCTAGTCTAATATGTAACTGTAAAAACAGGAACAATAATATTTTTTTATAATATATAATTATAATCTTCTTCTTCTTATTTAAGAGCTAAGCTCTTGTCGGTGTCGCTCAAAGTAGGCCCTCCATCTACTCCGATCAAACGCAACCTCTTTGACATCTCGATACGACCTAACATCAAATCTCTTTTTGAGTTGCTCTATATAGTTTATTCTAGGTCTTCCTCTTCCTCGCTTCCCGTCTATCTCTCCTTCAGTTATATTGATTATGAAGATGTCATGTCGTATGAGGTGCTCTATCATCTTCCCTCTTCTGTTTTCTAAGTTTATCACTAACTGCCTGGTTTGCCCCACTCTATTCAGTTCAGTACCTCTTCCTTGGTTACTCTCTGTCTCCAGCTAATTTTCTCCATTCGCCTCCAACATCCCATCTCGAACGCTTCTAATATTATCTCCGCATCTTTCTGGGTCAAGGTCCATGTTTCACTATAATGCTATGCTCCAAATGTAGGTATGATTGAATAAATTTTATCTTCGTTTCTTTCGATATTTTAGACGTTAATGTATGTTTTGTTGCTCTGGAAAGCTAGTTTTGCCATTTTATTCTGAACTATATCGTGTGCATCTGGAGTCTGTGGTGATAAAGCTCCCCTAAATATCTGAATGATTTTACTTTTTTGACTGTGGATCCGTTTTAGGAGATTGGTATTTCCTGGATTGGTGGATTTCCTGTTTTAGATGCTTATTACAATTTTGGTTTTACTGACAGTAATTTTTAAGCGAAAAGTCTTTAAATACTTTATCCATTGTTTCTAGTAATGTTTTGTCATTTTTGCCTGATTCTGCTATTTCGGCTATATCGTCTGCACATCTTACGAATTTAATAATGTGTTCATTAAATTTTACACCTACGTCTGTTTTCTTATGTATTGTTCGTATGGCCGATTCAATGAAAACATTAAAAAATCACGGGGAGTAGGCAGCCCTGTCTTACCCCCTTCTTAATTCTTGCTGATGCTTTCTCCTCTCCAATTGTTATTATAGTTTCCTGTTCCTTATACAATTCGAATGTGATCCTTCTATCCCTATAATCTAAACATAGTTATTTAAACCTTTTAAACTTTTTCTTCCAATCTAAACTATCAAAAGCATTTTACAGATCTACAAAAGCTATATATGTGTTTAATCCTAGGTCCAATCTCCTGTCAATAGTTTGCCTTAGTGCGAGTATAGCTTCTCTAGTGCCTTTATTTTTACGGAATCCATATTGATCATCAATATCATCATGCAAAGTTATAATTGACAGAATGGTATTTATAATTCATCAAATAATGTGCATATGGATGTGCATAGGTAAGTTGTGACAGCCATGTACATTATTCGTATGTACATGGCTGTCACCATTTACCTTGGTACCTTTCACTTACCTCGGTGTTAGGAAAGTTGTGACACGAGGAGTAGTTTCAGATGTCATGTTTGTTTCTGAAAGAGTATGGACTGCGCTACATTGATTCATAGAGCGCATAATTGTGGAAATGTTGTTTTGCCAGATATATATATGTTATGTTCGTTAAAATAAAAATCTACACAACCCGCCACATATTATCTCTTGATTATACGGTGCAATGCAATTATCACTTTACTCAAACTCAAAATGATCTTTATGCAAGCAATTTTATTTTAAATCGTCAGTTAGAAACATAATCATAAGCTAATTTCTTAGAGCAATTTTTAAACATAAAAGATAAAAATATATGAAGTAAAAATTTAATAAAAAACACTAATCAAGAATGTTCCTAGAAAACAATCTAATGTCAAAAACGAGAGAGAAAAACGAAAGAAAAACCGAGGTCAGTGACCTGTCTCAGTAAAGTGAGATAGTGTGCGTGAAATGTAGTGGTGTGTGTTTCTGGGGAGAATCACGATAACGTTGCGCCGCCTAGTGCAATTTTAGTGTCGCGTATGTAGCTTCATTCGACTGGTTTCGCCTTAAGCTATGACATAATACATATGGGCATAAATTACATTTAAGACTTCAGTGATTTAACAAATTAAGCAAACAAAATTATTGGAAATAACATCTACGAAACAAGTATGATTAGGCACATAAAAATATCCGCAACAGGCTTCGTCAATAACACGTTATAACCTAAACTAACAAAAAGGACCGCCCCAGATCGTTGGTGGCCCGAAAGTTACCATGACACTGGCGGCGTTGCCACGCTGAATGGCCAAAGAAATCTGTTGAGCCAGGAACGATCCGGAACGAGGATCACAGCCCCTATCCCTAAGCCGCCGCCCCAAATCCCGTATAAAATCTTTGGCCTCCGTACCCCAAGGTCACGCAATCTCCACCGCCACTGGCACAAAGTCCTACATTGGCTTTGTATGTTTCATCCGAGCCGCCGTCTCGGCGGCCGACGCCACGGATCTGATGGTGTAGCTCAGATGGGACGGGGCAAACGTGGTTACACATGTAGCGTCCCATAAGAGGCACCGCCATTCTGCCATAGAACCAATGTTAGACCATCCGGCCTTTTCCCATCCGTACGACACAACCCCCGAGGCTCCAGGACACAAGGCACGTTGGCCGAAACTAAAGCCCGACGAACCAAATCATTTATGCCGTGGTGCATCGGAAAACGCCCCGCACACCTCTACTCAGCAGCTGACAGCTCGAGGCGGTAGGAGAGTTGTGACACGAGGAGTAGTTTTAGTTCTTGTCGTTTTTAGGGTTCCGCAGTCAACAAGGAACCCTTATAGTTTTGCCATGTCCGTCTGGCCGTCCTCCGTCCGTCCGTCCGTCTGGCCGTCCGTCTTCGGTTTAGCTCAGTAACCATTACTACTAGGAAACTGTAATTCGGCATGGGTATAAAATCAATCACGCCGACAAAACAAAATAATAAAATCTTTTTTTTTTTGGGTACCTCCCCTACGCCTGTCAACACGGCGAATCCTCAAACATATCAAGGATCGGAAACGCCCATGTTACTATTTTGGCGCGGCGGGCCGTACGCTTGTTTGCCACCGTCGTTCTATAAAAAATAAATAAAATCCCCTACACCTAGAGCGGGGATGTACTTTTTTTCTCGTTAAACCCGTAGTAGTGTGGGGTATCGTTGGATAGCTTGTTCAAAAATATTATGGGTTTTTTAAACGATTTTTCGAATTCGTTTGCGACATTTTGTTTGTGTGTAGTTCGCTCCTGCCACTAAAATGGCTGCTACTGGGAATGTGAAAAAAATCGTGGCAGTAGTACATATCATGAATTTAAAAGGAAAACTATCACGGCTAGGCATAACTAGTTACCGAGTAATAGTCGACTAACTTAAAATGTACTTAGAAAGGCTAACTTTCGTACAAATTCGGCTGACGCACCTGCATTTAGTTGGAGCGCGCGTGTCGATGTAGCTAAGACAGACATACAACTACGGAATCCTACACTGCGCGTGACCCGACACGCACTTGGCCAGAGTTCATACTTTGGAAACGGTCTTTTGCGATATGTTCGTTAAAATAAAAATTGTCGCAACCTAGGTGTCCCCTACACATCTAATCTCTTGATAATACGGTGCAATTATCACTTGAGATAAATAAAAACAGTGACTATATATAGCCATTATTGTTGGTGGCATGCATTCGTGTCTCTACGTCAATATGAAACTCTTGGTTGCTTTGGCGTTGGTAGGTCTGGTGGGGTCGGTGTTGGCCGAGGAGGAGTTCGTAGCTCCCATCGAGCTGGACTACCACAATGCCATCGGCATCCCCGAAGCCGCGCGTATCAAGGCGGCCGAGGAGGCCCTGGACTTCGACGGCGCCAGGATCGTGGGCGGCGCTGCTGCCGGCCTTGGACAATACCCTTACCTTGTGAGTATAACTTGTTCCGAATTTAAAAATTCCAGATGGAATATCGCTTCAATAACCGCCCTAAAACATCAAACTAATAATTTACTTTAAAAACAAAGTTTTAACCGACTTCAATTTAGTACTCCGCCAAGCCATGAGAACATTTCCACATTTATTTTCCAATTTACCACATGAACTGAATTCCGAGAGCAAATGCGTTGATTATTAGGGAAAAAACCCAATCGCTGTTTGTGACCCGATAATATTTGAGGACTTCCGTCGATTCCACAAGGATCAATCATCTTTGGCACTTCATTAGTTGCTATTTCAAAGAAATCTTATCAGAATCTGTGACGTACATTTGTACTTTTAAGTACATAATTGAGGAATTCCATAAGTCATCTGTGGTCTTCATCATCAATTCCACTCCACCAAATTTATGATTACCTGATGTAAATACACGAGTTAAAATAGAAAATAAAAAAATCACTACACGCGTGCCTAATATAATTGAAGAGTTCTCTCAATTCCTCATGAATCCCATCATCCAATTGAATTTTTGAAAAAAATGGGACCCACCTGGAACTACCTACTTACAAACAAAAAAAAGAATTTACGAATCGGCTCATCAATGACGGAGTTCTGAGGTAACAAACATTAAACATAATAAAAATAATAATAAAAAAACAACCGAATTGAGAACCTCCTCCTTTTTTTTGAAGTCGGTTAAAAATTGCAATGCCCTCCGGGGCTTTTGTGTTACCTAACGAATAATCTGGAAATTGAAACTGAAACAAACCAACGGAAGATTAATGATGATCAAACCAAGATGTTTCATGGTAAAAATCCAATAACTATCAAGCGATATTTTTTGTGTTTGTTGTTATATGTACCGTCGTAATTCTGACAATATCACCCATGTTTGTCTTGTCAGTAGTGCTAAATCACTTCTTCAGTCAAATTAAAGACGCCCCGAATCGAAGAATGGTAACTCGGCACGAAAATAGGCTCAACTTACCAAAATCTAACCTGGCAATGCACAAAAACAGCCCATACGTGAGGTTTATAAAAATATATAATAAAACCCCAACCAGTATTAAGGCCGAAGAGAAAATTCATTTATTTAAATATAAGCTGAAAAGCCTGCTCATACAAAAAGCATACTATACAATTGACGAATGCCTGAATGATAAAGAGTTGACATAATTCAAATTATTTATATTATAATTAATTAAATTGTATTAAAATTGTAATTTATAATCACCTAATAAATTATAAAATTATGTATATTATTGAAATATTGGAAATAGAACATTCCCATTTAATCATGTTCTAATAAATTGTTCAAGTTGATATTATATATAAAACTAACATAAAATTTAAGGACCTGTGCTTAATATGAATAAGGTAAATGTGAATATGAATTAAAATGTTATCAAATTGCTACGCCCTACCAGGGTCCATATGAGTCCAAATGTACCTAGTTACTAAGACCTGTACAAACTATGGTTGCAATAAATACTATGACTAAATCTTTAATAATGGCTTAAAGTAAGTGGAAAATCTATGAGCACGACTATCCAGCGTGCTTTTATAGAACACTTACTTTTAGTTTGTATATATTCCTGGCTTTCTTTAACAAACCTTCTCTGAGAAAACACTAATGGATTCTTATTATTTCCCAGGGGGGTCTCGTCATCACCCTGACCACTGGCGCCACCTCTGTGTGCGGCTCAACTCTTGTCTCCAACAACCGCGCCGTCACCGCCGCTCACTGCTGGCGCACCAGTGGCGCCCAGGCCCGTCAGTTCGTCGTCGTCCTCGGCTCCACCACCCTCTTCTCCGGCGGCACCAGGGTCACCACCACCGACGTCGAGATGCACGCCAACTACAACCAGAACACTCTTGTCAACGATGTTGCTATCATCCGCATGAACTGGGTCAATTATAGCAGTGAGTAATTCCCAACGATATTCTAAATACTATTCTAAGTAAACAGGTTTTTGATTAATAAAAAAATCACATTATAGAGGACTTTTTATGCAGGACTGATTCCGATAATTAACTTATCACATGTAGGTATTGAATCAAATGGCTCATCATAATACTCCTTTTATTTTTTAGACAACATACGTAACATCGGCCTCGCTACTGGATCCAACCTCTTCGTTGGTACCTGGGCCTGGGCTGCTGGCTTCGGCAGCACTGGTGGCGGTAAGTATTCACAGAACAATAAACATACTCGTACAGTTAAGACCCGTATTGTATCTTTGATGCCCCAGAATATCGGTCTATGTATTGCCGCCCAGATTAATGATTGTTCATTACTTCGACAGCTATCTCCAACAACCAGATTCTGTCCCACGTGCAAGTGCAAGTGATCACGAACGCCGTGTGCGCGAGTACCTACGGCACCACCACCGTCCAGGCCTCCACCATCTGTATTGCCACCACCGGCGGACGCGGTACCTGCGGTGGTGACTCTGGCGGCCCTCTTGTCGCCAACAACCAGCTGGTCAGTATAAGACTCACTCCAACATGAGGAAAGCAGTTGTGATATGGCAAATCTGCAATACTGCTTTGTATACGCATTCATCAGATGCCTGAGTTTAGTGACTCGTATTTCTCATTGCTGTTAGGACATTCCCGTCTCCTAACTTTGTATTCTTGTCATTATCCTTACCAATTGTATCGGGATAGTTGTTACGACCGTTTTTTAACCCTTTTTGTGTTGAACAGATCGGTATCACCTCCTTTGGCCACGCCTCCGGCTGCCAGAATGGTTTCCCCGCCGGCTTCGCCCGTGTCACCGCCTTCGCTTCCTGGATCTCGGCTCGCATGTAAATTCATTAAGCACAACGTGACAAATAAACAAATCTTCAATTTATTTCTGTTTTTTTATGAAAACATAATTCTACCACTAATGGGGTTAAATAGGGGTCCAACGTTTGTATGAGGGAAAGTTTTTCTTTTAAGCTAGAAGCTTGAAACTTTGTAGACAGATAAATTATTTGAATACAAAAACAGAACTTTAAGCCTTTTGGAAAACTCCAGCCCTAAGGGGGTTAAAAAGGAGTGAAAAGTTTGTATGGGGGAAACATTGTTTTTTAGCTAGACTAAATTTTTTTTAGAAAGATTACTTATTAAAATATAAAATACTACTTCGAGCGTTTTAGAAACGTCTATCCATAAGGGGGTTAACAAGGGGTGCGAGGTTTGGATGAGAAACACTCTTTTTTGAGTTTGAGACTTAAAACGTTGTATAGACTTCTTCTCAAAATAAAAAAAGTTCTTTGAGCGTTTTGGAAAAATTCCATCCCTAAGGGAGTTAAAACGGGATTCAAGGTTTACATGGAGACCAAAAAAATGTATAGTAAGAGATTTGTAACTTCGGTCTTAGCCTGTATGTTAAAATACTACAAAACTGATTTCAGAGGTTTTTGAAATTCGTATAGGGGCTAAAGGGGGTTCAAATTTTGTATGGAGAGCAAGACATTTTTAAAGTAAGAGATTTGTAACTTCTGTTTTAGACTGTTTGAAATAGATTCCATAAGGGGTTAAAAATTAACTAAATGGGCTAAAAGATAATTTTAAAGTAAAGGATTCGGTTTAAGACTAGAAAACTGATTACAGCGTTTCTTAAAATTCATCCTCTAAGGAGGTTCAAAAAGGTTGGAAGTATGTATGAGGAATAAGTAATTTTTGAAGTGAGGGAATTCTCAGGTCATACATATACTATACTAACTTCCGCCCGCAACTTCGTATGCGTGGGCCCGGGATAAAAACTATCTTTTATTTTAATCCAGGCTATAATTTATCTTCGTGCAAAATTTAATCCAAATAGTTTGAGCCGTTTACGCATGATTGAGTGACAAAGATCTAAATATCCAAACTTTCGCATTTATAATATTAGTAGGATGGTAAGCCAATATTAGTCAAAATACATAATCCAACCGCTAGCAGAAAGGTAGGTTAGGTTAAGTCAGAACCACGACCCTCACAGAACCGAACAGCTACCAGAAATGTAGGTTAGGTTAGGTTAGGTTAGAACTGCGATGCTCCCAGAACCGAAAAGAAGGTATTATTTAATTAATTTAACCTGCGGATTATTTTGTTAATTTAAAAAGTTTATTTTCGATAATCAAAATAATTTATTCTCTAACACCGTTAAATGGGGACGGTAGATGGAGATGGAAAGTTCTACGTCTTTTAGCATTAGATAAGTTTGCTTTCAAAACTATACAGGTAGCCCGAACTAACGTGAGTAAAACTATTGGACGGATTTAGGCAAAAATTTCCAGTAATGTAGCTTTCATTAATAAATTATGAAAAATATACAATTTTAAGCGGAAACGTCTGTTGATGATTCTTAAGTTATATTTGTAGAAACGGAGTTTTCAATTTAAATTTAGCAATTTAAACTAATGAATTCATCGCACTGTTACCTTTTACGCTTAATACCTTTTAGATGAAATTTAATGCCCGTCCACATACAGCTCGGGCGACGCAGGCTGTATTGGAAGAGTCCCATATTCAAATTTTACCATGGCCGGCGAACAGTCCCGACTTAAATCCAATGGAGCACTCTTCGTTTTAACTTATGGGATCAGTTTAAACGAAGAGTCAGAGAGAGTGAGCAAGAGATCTGGAACCAACAGCACCTAATAAACGCTTTAAAACAGGCCTGGGATCAAATTACAGCAGAAAATGTGCGAACTTTGATAGAGAGCATGCATTCTAGGCTTCTGGAGTGCAGGGCTAAGAGAGGAGGACATACACGGACTACAACAAGTTTCGATTTTTGGTTTTTTTCTCAGAACGAATCTCTGTTTAGTTTCAATCGAAGTTGACTCTTTACGCACAATGTGTAATAAATTTGACAATTGACGATCAAATGAAACAAATGACAGCCTTAAATGAAGATAAGGGCACTGTTTTCATGTAACGTTAATAAAAAATATAAAAAACATTAATATTTTCATGAAAAGGCGAAAAAGCTTAGTGGCCCTTATTTTCTTTTGAGTAGTATATATTACATGCAAGGCCAACGGCACATTATGTAGGTATTTTCATATAAATATTGTTATGCTACTTAAGTTTACCTTTGTTGTTATCTATATATATAAAAGAAGACTTCCTGACTGATTCATCATCGCACAGCCGAATCTACTGGGACTAGAAACTTGAAATTTACACCAGGACTTCCTTTTATGACGTAGGCAAGGGATAAGACGGGATTTTTGGAAATTCCACCCCAAGGGTGTTAAATAGGGGTGCAAAGTTTGTATGGGGGAAATTTTTTTTTGAGCTAGAGACTTAAAATTTTGTAGAAAGATTACTTATTAACAAACACAAAAAGGACTTTCAGCGTTTTAGAAAATTCCACCCCTAAGGGGGTTAAATAGGGGTGCAATGCTTGTATGGGGTAAACATTATTTTTAGAACTAGAGACTTGAAACTTTCTAGAAAGATTACTTATTAGAATACAAAAAGGTAATTTCTGCGTTTTAGAAAATTTCACCCCTAAGGGGGTTAAAAAGGGGTGAAAGGTTTGTATGGAGGGAACTTTATTTTTTGAGCTAGTAACATGAACCTTTGTAGAAAGATGACTTATCAGAATACAAAGAAAGGACTGTCAGCTTTTTAGAAAATACCACCCCTAAGGGGGTTAAAAGGGGTGCAATGTTTGTATGGAGGGAACTTTATTTTTTGACCTAGAGACTTGAAACTTTGTAGAAAGATTACTTATTAAAAAACATTAAAAGCACTCAGCGTTTTACAAAATTGCACCCCTAAGGGAGTTAAATAGGGGTGCAAAATTTGTATGGGGAAAACATTATTTTTAGAACTAGAGACTTGAAACTTTCTAGAAAAAATACTTATTAGAATACAAAAAAGTAACATCTGCGTAAAAAAACTTTCAGCTTTTTCCACCCCTAAGGTGGTTAAAAAGGGGTGCAAGGTTTGTATGGAGGGAACCTTTATTTTTTGAGCTAGAGACTTGAAACTTTGTAGAAATATTACTTATATGAATACAAAAAAATAAATATTAGCGTTTTAGAAAATTCCACCCCTAATAGGGTTAAAATAGGGGTGTAAACCGAAAAGTTTCCCTCATACAAATGAGGGAAACTTTTCGGTTTGAACTAGAAATTTGAAACTTTGGAGCCAGATTACGTATTTGAATACAAAAAAGAACTTTAATCGTTTTGGAAACATCCACCCCCCAGGGGGTTAAAAAGGGTTGCAAGGTTTGTATGGGAAACACTCATTTTTGAGCTGGAGACTTAAAGCGTTGTATAAAGATTTCTTATCAGAATAAATAAAAGTTCTTTCAGCGTTTTGGAAAAATTCCACCCCTAAGGGGTTCAAACGGGATTCAAGGTCTATTATATGGAAACCAAGAAAATGTTATAGTAAGAGATTTTTATCTTCGGTCTTAGCCTGTATGTTAAAAGACTACATAACTGATTTAAGTTTTTTGAAATTAATTCCCTATAGGGATAAAGGGGTTCAAAGTTTGTATGGAGCGCAAAACATTTTTAAAGTAAGGGATTTGTAACTTCTGTTTTAGACTGTTTTAAATTGATTCCATAAGGGGGACACATTCATCCCCTAAATGGGCTAAAAGGAGTTGGATGTTTGTACGGGGAACAAGACAATTTTAAAGTAAGGGATCTATAACTTCGGTTAAAAACTAGGAAACTGATTACAGCGTTTCTTAAAATTCATCCTCTACGGAGGTTAAAAAGGGTTGGAAGTATGTATAGGTCATACAAAATCCGACTGCTAGCAGTAAAATAGGTTAGGTTAAGTTAGAACCACGACCCTTACAGAACCGAACACCTACCTTAAATGTAGGTTAGGTTAGAACAGGGATGCTCCCATAACCGAAAGGTAGGTAAGTAGTAGTAGTAAGTAAGTAGGTGCGGATTATTTTGATAATTTTAATTTTTCTTTGGTTGATCAGAATCATATTATTCTCTAACACCCCATTTAACGGTGTTAACTAACACCCCATTTAAGCGGATGGCGGATGGAGATGGAAAGTTCTACGTCTTTTAGCATTAGATTACGTTTGCTTTCAAAACTACATTATTCGTATGTACATGGCTGTCACCATTTACCTTGGTACCTTTCACTTACCTCGGTGTTAGGAAAGTTGTGACACGAGGAGTAGTTTCAGATGTCATGTTTGTTTCTGAAAGAGTATGGACTGCGCTACATTGATTCATAGAGCGCATAATTGTGGAAATGTTGTTTTGCGAGATATTATGTTCGTTAAAATAAAAATCTACACAACCCGCCACATATTATCTCTTGATTATACGAATCATCAAAATGATCTTTATGCAAGCACTTTTATTTTAAATCGTCAGTTAGAAACATAATCATAAGCTAATTTCTTAGAGAAATTTTTAAACATAAAAGATAAAAAATATATGAAGTAAAAATTTAATACAAAACACTAGTCAAGAATGTTCCTAGAAAACAATCTGATGTCAAAAAAATATATAACTAGAATAATACATTAAAAACACAATGTCATAAAATAATGGCACGAAAGAAAAACCGAGGTCAGTGACCTGTCACATTAAAGTGAGATAGTGTGCGTGAAATGTAGTGGTGTGTGTTTCTGGGGAGAATCACGATAACGTTGCGCCGCCTAGTGCAATTTTAGTGTCGCGTATGTAGCTTCATTCGACTGGTTTCGCCTTAAGCTATGACATAATACATATGGGCATAAATTACATTTAAGACTTCAGTGATTTAACAAATTAAGCAAACAAAATTATTAGAAATAACATCTACGAAACAAGAATGATTAGGTACATAAAAATATCCGCAACAGGCTTCGTCAATAACACGTTATAACCTAAACTAACAAAAAGGACCGCCCCAGATCGTTGGTGGCCCAAAAGTTCCCATGACACTGGCGGCGTTGCCACGCTGAATGGCCAAAGAAACCTGTTGAGCCAGGAACGATCCGGAACGAGGATCACAGCCCCTATCCCTAAGCCGCCGCCCCAAATCCCGTATAAAATCTTTGGCCTCCGTACCCCAAGGTCACGCAATCTCCACCGCCACTGGCACAAAGTCCTACATTGGCTCCAAGGCTTTGTATGTTTCATCCGAGCCGCCGTCTCGGCGGCCGCCGCCACGGATCTGATGGTGTAGCTCAGATGGGACGGGGCAAACGTGGTTACACATGTAGCGTCCCATAAGAGGCATTGCCATTCTGCCATAGAACCAATGTCAGACCATCCGGCCTTTTCCCATCCGTACGACACAACCCACGAGGCTCCAGGACACAAGGCACGTTGGCCGAAACTAAAGCCCGACGAACCAAATCATTTATGCCGTGGTGCATCGGAAAACGCCCCGCACACCTCTACTCAGCAGCTGACGGCTCGAGGCGGTAGGAGAGTTGTGACACGAGGAGTAGTTTTAGTTCTTGTCGTTTTTAGGGTTCCACAGTCAACAAGGAACCCTTATAGATTTGCCATGTCCGTCTGGCCTTCCGTCCGTCCGTCCGTCTGTCCGTCCGTCTTCGGTTTAGCTCAGTAACCATTACTACTAGGAAACTGTAATTCGGCATGGGTATAAAATCAATCACGCCGACAAAACAAATTAATAAAATCTTTTTCTTTTTTGGGTACCTCCCCTACGCCTGTCAACACGGCGAATCCTCAAACATATCAAGGATCGGCAACGCCCATGTTACTCTTTTGGCGCGGCGGGCCGTACGCTTGTTTGCCACCGTCGTTCTATAAAGAATAAATAAAATCCCCTACACCTAGAGCGGGGATGTACTTTTTTTCTCGTTAAACCCGTAGTAGTGTGGGATATCGTTGGATAGCTTGTTCAAAAATATTATGGGTTTTTTAAACGGTTTTTCGAATTGGTTTGCGACATTTTGTTTGTGTGTAGTTCGCTCCTGCCACTAAAATGGCTGCTACTGGGAATGTGAAAAAAATCGTGGCAGTAGTACATATCATGAATTTAAAAGGAAAACTATCACGGCTAGGCATAACTAGTTACCGAGTAATAGTCGACCAACTTAAAATGTACTTAGAAAGGCTAACTTTCGTACAAATTCGGCTGACGCAACTGCATTTAGTTGGAGCGCGCGTGTCGATGTAGCTAAGACAGACATACAACTACGGAATCCTACACTGCGCGTGACCCGACACGCACTTGGCCAGAGTTCATACTTTGGAAACGGTCTTTTGCGAGATATGTTCGTTAAAATAAAAATTGTCGCAACCTAGGTGTCCCCTACACATCTAATCTCTTGATAATACGGTGCAATTATCACTTGAGATAAATAAAAACAGTGACTATATATAGCCATTATTGTTGGTGGCATGCATTCGTGTCTCTACGTCAATATGAAACTCTTGGTTGCTTTGGCGTTGGTAGGTCTGGTGGGGTCGGTGTTGGCCGAGGAGGAGTTCGTAGCTCCCATCGAGCTGGACTACCACAATGCCATCGGCATCCCCGAAGCCGCGCGTATCAAGGCGGCCGAGGAGGCCCTGGACTTCGACGGCGCCAGGATCGTGGGCGGCGCTGCTGCCGGCCTTGGACAATACCCTTACCTTGTGAGTATAACTTGTTCCGAATTTAAAAATTCCAGATGGAATATCGCTTCAATAACCGCCCTAAAACATCAAACTAATAATTTACTTTAAAAACAAAGTTTTAACCGACTTCAATTTAGTACTCCGCCAAGCCATGAGAACATTTCCACATTTATTTTCCAATTTACCACATGAACTGAATTCCGAGAGCAAATGCGTTGATTATTAGGGAAAAAACCCAATCGCTGTTTGTGACCCGATAATATTTGAGGACTTCCGTCGATTCCACAAGGATCAATCATCTTTGGCACTTCATTAGTTGCTATTTCAAAGAAATCTTATCAGAATCTGTGACGTACATTTGTACTTTTAAGTACATAATTGAGGAATTCCATAAGTCATCTGTGGTCTTCATCATCAATTCCACTCCACCAAATTTATGATTACCTGATGTAAATACACGAGTTAAAATAGAAAATAAAAAAATCACTACACGCGTGCCTAATATAATTGAAGAGTTCTCTCAATTCCTCATGAATCCCATCATCCAATTGAATTTTTGAAAAAAATGGGACCCACCTGGAACTACCTACTTACAAACAAAAAAAAGAATTTACGAATCGGCTCATCAATGACGGAGTTCTGAGGTAACAAACATTAAACAAAAAAAAAACAACCGAATTGAGAACCTCCTTCTTTTTTTGAAGTCGGTTAAAAATTGCAATGCCCTCCGGGGCTTTTGTGTTACCTAACGAATAATCTGTAAATTGGAACTGAAACAAACCAACGGAAGATTAATGATGATCAAACCAAAATGTTTGATGGTAAACATCCAATAACTATCAAGCGATATTTTTTGTGTTTGTTGTTATATGTACCGTCGTAATTCTGACAATATCACCCATGTGTGTCTTGTCAGTAGTGCTAAATCACTTCTTCAGTCAAATTAAAGACGCCCCGAATCGAAGAATGGTAACTCGGCACGAAAATAGGCTCAACTTACCAAAATCTAACCTGGCAATGCACAAAAACAGCCCATACGTGAGGTTTATAAAAATATATAATAAAACCCCAACCAGTAAGGCCGAAGAGAAAATTCATTTATTTAAATATAAGCCGAAAAGCCTGCTCATACAAAAAGCATACTATACAATTGACGAATGCCTGAATGATAAAGAGTTGACATAATTCAAATTATTTATATTATAATTAATTAAATTGTATTAAAATTGTAATTTATAATCACCTAATAAATTATAAAATTATGTATATTATTGAAATATTGGAAATAGAACATTCGCATTTAATAATGTTCTAATAAATTGTTGAAGTTGATATTATATATTAAACTAACATAAAATTTAAGGACCTGTGCTTAATATGAATAAGGTAAATGTGAATATGAATTAAAATGTTATCAAATTGCTACGCCCTACCAGGGTCCATATGAGTCCAAATGTACCTAGTTACTAAGACCTCTACAAACTATGGTTGCAATAAATACTATGACTAAATCTTTAATAATGGCTTAAAGTAAGTGGAAAATCTATGAGCACGACTATCCAGCGTGCTTTTATAGAACACTTACTTTTAGTTTGTATATATTCCTGGCTTCCTTTAACAAACCTTCTCTGAGAAAACACTAATGGATTCTTATTATTTCCCAGGGGGGTCTCGTCATCACCCTGACCACTGGCGCCACCTCTGTGTGCGGCTCAACTCTTGTCTCCAACAACCGCGCCGTCACCGCCGCTCACTGCTGGCGCACCAGTGGCGCCCAGGCCCGTCAGTTCGTCGTCGTCCTCGGCTCCACCACCCTCTTCTCCGGCGGCACCAGGGTCACCACCACCGACGTCGAGATGCACGCTAACTACAACCAGAACACTCTTGTCAACGATGTTGCTATCATCCGCATGAACTGGGTCAATTATAGCAGTGAGTAATTCCCAACGATATTCTAAATACTATTCTAAGTAAACAGGTTTTTGATTAATAAAAAAATCACATTATAGAGGACTTTTTATGCAGGACTCTGATTCCGATAATTAACTTATCACATGTAGGTATTGAATCAAATGGCTCATCATAATACTCCTTTTATTTTTTAGACAACATACGTAACATCGGCCTCGCTACTGGATCCAACCTCTTCGTTGGTACCTGGGCCTGGGCTGCTGGCTTCGGCAGCACTGGTGGCGGTAAGTATTCACAGAACAATAAACATACTCGTACAGTTAAGACCCGTATTGTATCTTTGATGCCCCAGAATATCGGTCTATGTATTGCCGCCCAGATTAATGATTGTTCATTACTTCGACAGCTATCTCCAACAACCAGATTCTGTCCCACGTGCAAGTGCAAGTGATCACGAACGCCGTGTGCGCGAGTACCTACGGCACCACCACCGTCCAGGCCTCCACCATCTGTATCGCCACCACCGGTGGACGCGGTACCTGCGGTGGTGACTCTGGCGGCCCTCTTGTCGCCAACAACCAGCTGGTCAGTATAAGACTCACTCCAACATGAGGAAAGCAGTTGTGATATGGCAAATCTGCAATACTGCTTTGTATACGCATTCATCAGATGCCTGAGTTTAGTGACTCGTATTTCTCATTGCTGTTAAGACATTCCCGTCTCCTAACTTTGTATTCTTGTCATTATCCTTACCAATTGTACCGGGATAGTTGTTACGACCGTTTTTTAACCCTTTTTGTGTTGAACAGATCGGTATCACCTCCTTTGGCCACGCCTCCGGCTGCCAGAATGGTTTCCCCGCCGGCTTCGCCCGTGTCACCGCCTTCGCTTCCTGGATCTCGGCTCGCATGTAAATTCATTAAGCACAACGTGACAAATAAACAAATCTTCAATTTATTTCTGTTTTTCTATGAAAACATAATTCTACCACTAAGGGGATTAAATAGGGGTGCAACGTTTGTATGAGGGAAAGTTTTCCTTTTAAGCTAGAAGCTTGAAACTTTGTAGACAGATAACTTATTTGAATACAAAAACAGAACTTTAAGCCTTTTGGAAAACTCCAGCCCTAAGGGGGTTAAAAAGGAGTGAAAAGTTTGTATGGGGGAAACATTGTTTTTTAGCTAGAGACTTAATTTTTTTTAGAAAGATTACTTATTAAAATATAAAAGACTACTTCCAGCGTTTTAGACACGTCTATCCATAAGGGGGTTAACAAGGGGTGCGAGGTTTGGATGAGAAACACTCTTTTTTGAGTTTGAAACTTAAAACGTTGTATAAAGATTTCTTCTCAAAATAAAAAAGTTCTTTGAGCGTTTTGGAAAAATTCCATCCCTAAGGGAGTTAAAACGGGATTCAAGGTTTACATGGAGACCAAAAAAATGTATAGTAAAAGATTTGTAACTTTGGTTAAGACCTGTCTGTATAAGGCCAGGCTAAGGCCTGTATGTTAAAATACTACAAAAATGATTTCAGAGGTTTTTGAAATTCGTATAGGGGTTAAAGGGGGTTCACATTTTGTATGGAGAGCAAGACATTTTTAAAGTAAGAGATTTGTAACTTCTGTTTTAGACTGTTTTAAATAGATTCCATTAGGGGTTAAAAATTAACTAAATGGGCTAAAAGATAATTTTAAAGTAAGGGATTCGGTTTAAGACTAGAAAACTGATTACAGCGTTTCTTAAAATTCATCCTCTAAGGAGGTTCAAAAAGGTTGGAAGTATGTATGAGGAATAAGTAATTTTTGAAGTGAGGGAATTCTCAGGTCATACATATACTATACTAACTTCCGCCCGCAACTTCGTATGCGTGGGCCCGGGATAAAAACTATCTTTTATTTTAATCCAGGCTATAATTTATCTTCGTGCAAAATTTCATCCAAATAGTTTGAGCCGTTTAAGCATGATTGAGTAACAAACATCTAAATATCCAAACTTTCGCATTTATAATATTAGTAGGATGGTAAGCCAATATTAGTCAAAATACATAATCCAACCGCTACCAGAAAGTTAGGTTAGGTTAAGTCAGAACCACGACCCTCACAGAACCGAACAGCTACCAGAAATGTAGATTAGGTTAGGTTAGGTTAGAACTGCGATGCTCCCAGAACCGGAAAGAAGGTAATATTTAATTAATTTAACCTGCGGATTATTTTGTTAATTTAAAAAGTTTATTTTGGATAATCAAATTAATTTATTCTCTAACACCGTTAAATGGGGACGGTAGATGGAGATGGAAAGTTCTACGTCTTTTAAGCATTAGATAAGTTTGTTTTCAAAACTATACAGGTAGCCCGAACTAACGTGAGTAAAACTATTGGACGGATTTAGGCAAAAAATTCCAGTAATGTAGCTTTCATTAATACATTATGAAAAAATATACAATTTTAAGCGGAAACGTCTGTTGATAATTCTTAAGTTATATTTGTAGAAACGGAGTTTTCAATTTAAATTTAGCAATGTAAACTAATGAAATCATCGCACTGTTACCTTTTACGCTTAATACCTGAACGGATTTCGCCTATTCCACGTATCCCTACTGCGATATCCCCGCCAGTGGGGTTTAGATGAAATTTACCGTACAGATAATTTGAGTCCCTTGGAAGGATATAGGATAGTTTTGGTAGAACTTTGTTTGGGTCGGCGATAATTAAGGTTCCGCCTACAATAATTTAATAGCAATCATTTTTCTAAGATGGTAACCAATTCTACGCGGACGAAGTCGCGGGCAACAGCTAGTATAAAATAAAACAATAAATACGAAACTATTAAGGGTCCTTACGCCTACAGACGAGCGTATTTTGCCAAATGCTTGGTTTTTCATTCAAGATTACGACGTAACTATTAGTATTTATACAAAAACTGATAACGTACTTAAATACTTATTCATTTCTTAACCTCTTAATCATTTCCACCAGTATACCTACTTATACTAAAACAACAACTTCGTATGCCTATAAAGGGTACGTCATAGTCATAGAGGTTCTTATAATATTACATGTCACCTTTGTAAAATTACCAGTCATTAAGTTTTATTCATCACTTCATCAATATATTTTTTATGATTGATTTATAGTTTCATAGGTATATAAAATATATGAAGTGAGCAAAGACTATGAAATGAACGGCATAAATGCACCGACGCAGTTTTTAGTATTGGGTATTTTATCTTATTATACGTATTAAAATGTTTAAAAAGATTTGGCATTACTGTGGGTTGCAGCAGAGCTAATAAAATGTGGCCTGGCGGTCTTGGTGTATTCAATTCGTCCAAATTGTGAGATTTACTATTTTAGAGATAAATAATGAATGCAAGAAATAAATGGTCAATACATAATTTACACGCCGGCACGTGATAGCCGTGCAGCAACGTTGCCAATGCTGCCATCATTCAAAGCAAATAAAAAATATGTTGTGGATGTTACTCCGACTCCGATTAATCGGAATCAGACATATTTGAAAATGAACAGAAACCTACGACATCGAAAACTATCAATCTAAGTTATATATATGATATTTTAGAATCTTTTACTTGCTCAGGACTTAAAAGTAGCAACTCGCAGCAATTAACATGTTGTATAAACCCCCGAAATCTTTTCAAAGTTCAATATCTCAAAACCAGCTGAACCGATGTTTTTGAAACGCAACTTCTAAGATGTCGATCACGTCAGCTTTCGGACAAAAAATACCGCATTTTTTAATCGGTTCATTCGTTTGGGAGCTACGATGCTACAGACAGACACATAGACGCAGATACTCAGACACGTCAAACTTATAACAACCCTCTTTTTGCGACGAGGCACATACGTAAATTTGACCGATTTAGGCGGACAAAAACATTTAAATTGCTTTTAATCTAATTTAAATTGGGGTATATAATTAAAATACTTTGTATTTAATTCAAAACAATTATTATTTATAAAACTACACAAAAAAAACTTAAAAATGCTACTTAAAAAATATTAATAAATAAATCAAAACATTATAATTAAATTACTGTCAATATGTAATGTTGCATTGCCGATTAGATGTTTCAATTGGAAAATCAAAAGTTCCTTCTAACGCCGCTGGTATGCTGAACATGCCTGCACGCAGACAGCTTCACCTCGCCACTCTTCTCTTTGGCATAGTGCGATCTGGGGTCCCAGCATATTTGCTAATTAGACTGGTATGGCCCAAGAGTGCGCGTAGGTGTAAGGCGATGATTCTTCTTCTGGTGCCAAAGGATCGGACCGCGACGTTTCGAGGTAGCTTTAGATATGCGGCGTCTAAGTGTTGGAATGATCTCCCCCCACCTATCCAAGGAGCGTCTAGCAGGTATACCTTTAGGCGCCAGCTTAAGGGCTATTTGTTGACGCTTCAAAAATCCCAACCCTAACCCAACCAGCACATTATTTATTTTTTCTACTATTTTTTTTTTTTTAAACATCCCAAACATTTCGCGTTTTTCACATTGTGTCTCTCATCCCGTTTTGCTTGTGTTACATATTTAACAAATTTATTATATTAATTATTTATTTATTATGTGTATACATTGGCAGTATGTTGTGTTGCGCTCCGTGGGTCACGTACGGTGCTGTCTGAAAATCAGCGCTGTAAGTGTCTGTCTGACACCTCAATTGTATTGTATTTCTACTCCATTTGTCTCTGTGTGTCTTTTGTGTAGGGAATAAATGTCTTTTTTCTTTCTTTCATTTCTCTTTCCTGTCTAAGCTTGTAGATAAACAAAGTGTCGTCTGCGAATAACACTATCAATACTATCATGTTTATCTTGCAACACATTTGGTAGGTCATTGATGTAAATTAGAAAAAGAAAAGGACCCAGAATCGAGCCTTGAGGAATACCAAGAGCAACAGTTGTCCCTGCTGATTGGGTCCCATTGATGACTAAGTACTCGTTGTGTTCTCTCCGAGAGATACGATGAAACAAGATCAAGAGCACCGGTTTTAGTCCCATAATGTCTCAACTTTCTGATTAAATTCTCGTGATCAACGCAATCAAATGCCTTTGATTAATCACAGAACACTCCAATAGCATCTTGAGCCTCTTCCCAGGCATCAAAAATATGTTTAATTAGTACCACACCGGCATCAGTGGTAGAGCGACCCCTAGTGAATCCGAACTGATTGGTATTGAGCAGTTTATTGCAACTAAAGTGGGACATAAACTGATGAAGAATAAGGCCCTAAGGATGTCTAATGATGTTTTGTTTTGAATGTCCGTGTGCGTTAATAAATATTTCATTTCATACCAAGCAAACATTTGTTCTAATCTATACAGGGTGTGGCTTGTAACAGGCGCAAATATTTAAAAGGACGCTTCCTTAGGGCATCTGTAGTAACCCCTTGTGTCCATTTTTTTTTAATTCGGAGTAATTTTGATCTAAAGTTATGACCTTCAAGTAAATCTTGGCACCACGAGATCATAGCACAGCACTCAATGCAGATTTTGAGGTAACATCATGTAATGAGTTAAGAGTTAGTACATTTTTGTTTTTAAAAGATATTGTTGTGATTTTTGATTTTTTCTTGTTCTGTTTTTAGTTTTTTTAATATAAAGAACTACTTGTGTCACCCCAGAAGAGTAAAAAATACACGTGGACTTACTTTAAAAAAAAAAAAGATAAAAAAACATTTAAAAAACATTATCGAACGACATCATAAAAATTTTTTAGTCATCATCCCTATGCCCAAGGAGGCACTGTTAATGCAATTTGTCTCAGCAATTTGGGTCAGATTTGATGACAAAGTAATATTTAAGGTCCATGCGGATCCTTAGCTATCGATTTTGATAGCGATTGGAAATTAAAATGGTTGGTGGGTATTATTACTGCCTATGGGTAACCGTGTGCCGGGAATGTTTGAGATTTTGTGAGGCGATGGATGACAGGCAATCCTCCGTGTACGCATAATGTATACGGATATAAGTATATCATGTGTTTTGTGTGCGCAATTTTATCGTAAAGGTGATACCATTTGTTAGTTGTAAGTTGTTTTACTGTACACAATTAAGTAATCTGTTTTCTCGGAGTATTGACCGGCTAGGCCGGCGGCTAGTAAGGCCGTGTAAACTTATTAAATTATAAATACTCATTATCATCATCATCATCATATCAGCCGAAAGACGTCCACTGCTGGACATAGGCCTCCTCCAAAGAGTGCCAAAATGACCGGTCCTGCGCCACCCGCATCCAGCGGACTCCCGCGACCTTTGCCAGGTCATCAGTCCACCTTGCGGGGGGGCCTAATACCCACGCTGCGCCTTCCGGTACGTGGTCGCCACTCGAGAACCTTTCCGCCCCAACGGCCATCGGTTCTACGTGCAATGTGCCCCGCCTACTGTCACTTAAGTTTAGCGATTCGGAGGGCTCGGTTACCTTGGGTCTACTGCGGATAGCCTCATTTCTGATGCAGATAAACTCCCAAAAAGCCCTGTCCATTGCCCTTTGGGTGACTTTGAGCCTTCTTATGAGGCCCATAGTAAGTGACCACGTTTCCGTGCCATACGTCATCACTGGCAACACCGACTGGTCAAAGACTCTCGTCTTGAGACGCTGCGGAATATTGGACGAAAAGATGTGCCGTAGCCTCCCGAAGGCTGCCCAGCCGAGTCGAATTCGACGATTGACCTCTTTGTCAAAGTTGGGTATTATTACTAATTATTTATTATTCTTCTAAATTTCTAATGGGTTCCTATTAGGGCTCCCGCTACACGTGTAAACCCGCCCGCCCGAATACCCGTGTTCTTAAGCCCGCGGTGCTAAGCGTCCGTTTTACACGGACACGCCCGAACTCGGGTACCCGTGTACCCGTACACACGTACCCGCGGGTTCTAATTACACGCGGGTTCGGACCGTCCGTGGCCGTTTGATTTGAGGCAAATAGAATATAATTATTTCATTTTACAACTTTTGTTTGTGGTGGTTTGTTTGGGGTGTATGATGTTGTTTTATATTAGGTATGTGACAAAAGGAAACATCGCAGGAAGCCTATGTTTACTCTATTGCGTCATAATATTTTATAAACTTATTATTTTATGTTTTTAATTATTACCCGACAAAGGGCACGCAAACTGTTTAACTTTTATTATAGCCGCATAAAGATATGATAGCTAAACAAAAACAGTACCTAGGTAAGTAGAGTCAGCCAAGAAAGTGTTTTACCGCTTTTCGACTTTATTGCATGCAAAATAAGGTCCAAAAGTGGTAGACCACTTTCTTGGCTGACTGTACATGAGAACTATTTAATTTTAACCGAGCACTTATTGTATTGTACAGTCGAGAAAAATTAATTTTTAGCACTTTTGATCCTTAACGTCATTCAAATAGAGTTGACATTTGCCAAACCTTCATTTTTCTCGACCGTACATGCCATTATGGTTCTAAATAAGGGACTGAATGTGGTATCGAAATTAAGGGTTTTAATTAACGGTACTTAATAAAGGTATTGCAAGGTATACCGTTTTAAACCGTACCTTTACTCACGAGGTTGAA
Source organism: Epinotia bilunana (assembly GCA_947049275.1). Lineage (NCBI taxonomy): Eukaryota > Metazoa > Arthropoda > Insecta > Lepidoptera > Tortricidae > Epinotia > Epinotia bilunana. The sequence continues at coordinate 20,054,666 of OX346270.1, forward strand.
TATGAGCACCGAATAAAGGCACTGAATCAAAACGATACTTGCAACATTACTCTGCCTACGATACCTATATAAAGGATACAGTAATCATTTTAAAAGAAAGGTACTCGAACAAAACTATATTGTGACAATTTGCCACAGCTTCAAAGTTTACCGTTATTATATATCCGAAACTAGAGTAAATTCTATCAAATGAATGCAAGCAAAATACGATTTTGTGCTCTCATGATAAAGTCGTTTTCTGCTTGCGCTTTTGACAGGATTTTATCTTACAATTTCGGACGTACTAAACATCGTTGATGTAGTTTAACGAAGTATAAATAATTTGCAGTAACGAGATTATAATTTGGAAAGGCATTATCAGTGTCTTGCAACTTTTTTTGGATAAACCCAAAAGTCGTTGAATTCCAAAGCAATATTAAGTTCTATACGTTTGCGATAAAGTCGAAATTTCAACAAAAAAATTGAAGCTAATTACTTACGTCTCAAGACTTGTAAGTTTCCTTTGTGTGTTTTGTTCATCGCCTGCCGGGGAAAAGGGTTTAACAGGTTAAATAGGCACGAACTTCATCGTTCTAAAGCAGGTAATAATTCTTTATCTGTTATCTTCGCCGACCTGAGTTGTGGTGTTTTACCGCTGAACGGATATATTAGGGAGGTGGAAGGGGTCACACAATACTACATAGTTTTAGATATGCAAAATTTAATAAAGGCAGTAAAGTTGTGTGATTTCCCAGTTGCAGAATTTTATTTAGCAAGCAAATTAAGATTAATAAGAATGCCCGAGACTTGGCTCTACGAAATATCTAACAACTTTTTAAGGTAGAAGTTATGAGACTTGGCCTCTTTTTTCGATGAAATGTTTTTTATGGGATATTACTATCATTTACTACATTTGGTTTAGCTATTTACTATGCTCGCCTCATTACAATGATCTGCAATAAATATTTATACCTATGTTCTGTTCAACAGTTGTGATTTAAAAAAATGACATCATTTTGTTGAGATTTTCTTAGTTTTTTTCTGTCAGATACTGTAGTGTTATATTTAATTTGTGATATTTAGTGTTCGTAAAGGCCCACACAATCTGAAATAAATGTGACCAATTCTTAATAGATACATGCTTTTTATTAACTGATTCCTTCCCTTTGTGAGGTTATAAATAAATGGTCGTGCTAAACTCATCATTATTTCTAATATCTACTATTAGAGCTGGTGGTCTAAAATTGGGACCGGCCAATTTTAAACCACCAGCTTCGTAACTGTTCTAGTTCAAAACCAAAACTAGATTAATGCTACAACATTATTTTTCACATTTTAAGCTCAAATAAAAATCTGGGGGCACGGCGGTGCCCCCGCCAAGTCGGGCAAATAAGTGGCACGGCCGTACGATCTTTTTTCGAAGCAGTTCAGGCCATTTTCGACCCCCCCAATAACTTCACTGTGAATAAAACTAGAAGCCTGAATTTTCAGTAACCAAGCCGGCATCACAGTATAGAAGAATAATACAGTAGGTAATCTGAGGCCGTTTAGGAGCGTTCGTTACCTACTTGCGCTCGATGCGCAGGGCTGTGTCAAGTTTGTGGCTTGGCATACCTATAATACTAATTTTGCTTTTAAGTATGCAAAGTATTTCTGTTACAGTTTAATAGACAATAATGTATACACAATTTTTTTAATATTTTTTTATTTATTTATTTATTTATACAAGGAATTCCAACAGCTATGAAATATTAGCTAAACTTTATAAATAGCAATACAGAGCCAATTATAGGAACTCGCAAATAGAAACTGAATATAATAATATGTTACACAGTACACGCTATATGATAACATTTGCACAGTATGTGATACAAAATATTACAATATGGAATATAAGTATCAAAATAACAATATAAAAAGCAAAAGAAGAAACAAATTCTATATAAGCAACGAGTGAGAACATCTCTAGATGTACAAATCACCTATAAAAGCACAAATACAAATGTACACCGAAGTGAAACAACTTATTATTCAATAATTTGATGAACAACATGGACCGGACACAGATTAATTGGAGTTACAGATCAGACGCTATAGCATACTACTGCCTGCAACAGGTTATTTAGAAGCACCGAAAGGGGGGATAAAACCTTTTAGACCGAGTGGGCGTATTGAACGAAAGTTTAGAAAGGAGTTCAATATTGCCAGTGGTGATATTGCGTATGTAAGTTATATCCGCGATTTGACGACGTTTTTGTAATGGAATTAAATGATTTTTTTTGCAAGTGCTTAAATAATCCTTAGAATGATACGGACTTTTAAGCTTAAACTTGGAGGAACTTTTTTTGAATGCGTTCAATCCTGTCTACATACGTACTATAACAAGGATTTCAAATTTGGGAAGCATATTCAAGTTTACTTCTAGCTAAGGCACAATATAAAACTTTAAGTCTTAGCTTGGGTAAAGTGAGCGGAGTTTCGCATTAAGAATCCTAGAGCTCTCAGTGCGTTGCTCACTATGCTATCAATATGCTTATCAAACAATAGTTTGGAATCATGAACCACACCCAGGTCTCTCACGTGACTAACCGTGCTCAGGGGTTGTCCTTTAAGTGTATAAGTAAAGGGGATGGTATTTCGTTGGCGGGAGAATGTCATTGAAGTACACTTAGATGGATTAAGGTCTAGACTGTTATCATGGCAATATTCATCTAGACGCACGAGGTCTGATTGAATAAGTAACGAATCGTGAGTCGATCTAATTGTTTTGAAAATCTTCATGTCATCTGCGAAGCAGAGAAGTTTGGAGTGGACGAAGCAATTACTGATGTCGTTAACAATATATTTATATTAAACAGCAGTGGGCCAAGCAGCGACCCCTGAGGGACGCCACTGGGTACGTTAACCCAACTTGACATATAATTGTTAACGACAACAGCCTGACACCTGTTATCTATGTATGAGGAAAACCACCTGAGCAAGTCACCATGAATACCCTTCCTCCTCCTTTTTTATGAACCGGGGTAATATAAGCAGATTTCCAAATAGATGGCACATAACATTCGGAAAAGGAGCGCTTAAATAATAACGTAATAGGGGTAATTAAACTTTCAGCACAGTTTATTAAAAATAATGCTGGTAGGTCATCGGGACCAGCAGATTTGGATGGGTCAAGTTTAAATAAAATATTTGTGAGCTCGGTAGGCTTTACTTCTACATTAGAGAGGGTCGCACTTGAGGCTGTTGGTAAACTTGAGCTAGTAGGTGGATTACTGTTATTTGATGCTAAGAAGCTGGTTGAGAAATAGTCCGAAAAAGCATTACATATGTCCGTACCCGAGTTAAACAATTTACCATTATATTTTAAACTACTAGGTAGGCCGCGAGACCTAGAGCATGATTTAATAAATGACCAGAACTGCTTTGGATTCTTGACTATATTACTCTCTACACGATTTATGTAGGTATCATAACATTTCTGCTCCATTCTCTTTACTCTGTCTCTTAAAGTGTTAAAAGAAATTAAGTCGGATATGTTGTGGTATTTTTTATATTTTTCTAAATATTTATATTTATCTTTTATAGCTTTAATTAGAGGTAGTGAGAACCATGCAGGATATGAATCTGATTTAATTTGTTTACTAGGAATAAATTTATTTCTTAATTTTTGGAAGGTATCGTATAAAAAGGTAAGACAATTATCCAAAGTACGTTTAGAGAATTCTTCCTCCCAACAATTAATAATATTATAGATACTTAGTTGGGTATGTGTTTTTAGTTTCCCACTTCATGGAATATTTTAATACCACTATACTATGCCTAAAATATTTCCTAGTAAGTATAATAGTTGCTAAACTGCACTAGGTTGGTAGGTGCTTAGTTACAAGCCTATTCGGCTCCTTTTGATATCGTGGCACTGGCGGCTCGCTGTCTTCATACCTACGAGGCGGCTTCCTTTGACGTAGCGAGTGAGAACGAGCGAACACCGCAACGACGCGGCCCCGATTTAAGCATTCTTTATCATTCCCGAAGGCTATGTGTGTGTGCGTACCGAACACGCGCGCATGTGTGCAGCCGTGCGATGTACCTTTGTTCGATGTTTATCTACTGTTCCTATACTGTGCCGGCATTGTATCAACACGGTATATTTCAAATTTCATTCAATTTGAATCAGTGGTTTAAGAATTATAACTAGTCAAAATTTCTTAATTTGGTCACTTTGGTTAATTTGCAAATTTCGGTCCAGATTTCTAGATACGCATAAATAACTTTGTAAGCCCATATAAATATATAGGATTACAAAGTTACATTTGCAGTGAGTGGGAGAAAAAATTAAAAAAAGCAAGAATGAGACTTCAATCATAATTTGTATGTATTGATAACACAATAACCTAAAAAAAGAAGTGAGATCCCATAAAAAAAACATTCCATGTAAAAAAGAGGCCAAGTCTCGAAACTCTTCCACCGTGTGACTTGGCAATCACACAATACTGCATAGTTTTAGGTGTGCAAAAATCCATAAATGCAGTAAAGTTGTGTGATTGCTAAGTAGCAGAATTTTATTTAGCTAGCAAATAAAGAAGCAAATAAAGGTTTAAAGATCAACATAAAGAAAACGAAAACGCTGACCACTGCAAAACACAATTCACACCACCCACCAATAGTTGTAAACAATATACCCATACAACGTGTCGATAGTTTTAAATATCTAGGCAGTCTGATAACAAGAGACTCCAGATGCACACCAGACATTGTCGCTCGAGTAGCCATGGCGAAAAAAGCTTTTAACCAAAACAGACGACTCTTAAGATCCAGTTTGTCATGTAGGAGCAAAAAGCTGCTAATAAAAGTGTACATTTGGAGTATTGCCCTTTATGGTAGCGAAACGTGGACAATGACACAAAGGGACCGAGAAAGACTGGAAGCGTTTGAAATGTGGTGTTGGAGACGGATGGAAGGTATAAACTGGACTGACAGAGTTACAAATGAGGACGTTTTGAGAAGGGTAAAAGAGAAGAGATCGATCTTGAACACCATCAGCACTAGAAGGGGGAAAATGATTGGTCATTTGGTACGGCACGACAACTTCTTTAAAACCATAATGGAAGGAAAGATAGAAGGGAGGAGAGGCAGAAGAAGACCACGACGCAGTTATATAGACCAAATAAAGGAAAAAGCTGGTGTCGTGTCGTGTCGTATCAGCAAATCAAAGGGCTGGCGTACGACAGAGAGAAATGGAAAATACTCCACCGACAAGAGGATAACTTAAATAAATGATGATGAGCAAATAAAGAATAATAAGAATGCCTGAGACTTGGTACTACGAAATATCAAAGTCAACGACGGCTTTAGCCTAGTTGGTAGTGACGCTGCCTACGAAGCAAGAGGTCTCGGGTTCTAATCCCGGTAAGGGCATTTATTTGTGTGATAAGCACGAATATTTGTTCCTGAGTCATGGATGTTTTCTATGTATTTAAGTATTTATTTATCTATATAAGTATGTTTATCGTCGTCTAGTACCCATAGTACAAGCTTTGCTCAGTTTGGGACTAGGTCGATTTGTGTAAGATTGTCTCCTAATATATTTATATTATCTTTATATTTATCTCACAACTTTTTAAGGTGGAAGAGTTTCGAGACTTGGCCTCTTTTTTTACATGGAATGTTTTTTATGGGATAAAACTTACTAGCTTCTGCCCGCGACTCCGTCCGCGTGGAACTCGTTTATATCCTATGTCCCTCCTCCAGACCCAAATCTCTATACCAAATTTCTATCTAAATCGGTTCAGCGGTTTAAGCGTGAAGGGGTAACAGAAAGACACAGGCAGACAGACCCACTTTCACATTTATAACAGTATGGATTCGTACTTACTTTTTTTTTAATCTGAATTTGAGAAGGCTAACTTTACGTACTTTGTTATAATTTGTTACATTTATTAATCTGCTATTTTTATTCACAAAAAAAAGATGTTATAATTGCAAAGCTACAAAAACTCATTTACTACTTGTAGGTATGTACATTCTTAGAACTACGGGATAGTTCCTAGCTTCACACCTCAAGAACGTGTAGTACTACCCGCGTGTAATTAGCGCACGGGTACCCGTGTACACGTGTACACGTGCACACACACGGGTACCCGTGCGCTAATTACACGGATCCGTTCGGACCGGTCGCTTAAACCCGCGGGCGTGTTACACGGGCACGGGTACCCGACACGAATACACGAAACCCGGACACGACCGCGAGCCCTAGTTCATATTCAGAGACCATACTCGGGTCGCGTACATTATTTATAAAAGAGAATTTAATGTTCCTTTTCGCGCGGCCGGTATCACCGGTACCATTATCTTTGGCCGCCATTATGGCGCCTATCTTATAAATTACAGAAAAAATTGTTATATTAAAAACCCGTGGATTTACCGTTGTAAAGTGATTCCCTCACTTTTACTATTGTTGTGTGTGTTTGGTGCAATAGTGCATGCACCTTAAAACTAAAGATAAATACAAATTAAATATACAACCATGTGTCCTGGCACAACGCAGGCGCTGACTCAGCATGATGGTACGGCTACCCACATCGCTGGTATTCAGCCAGGACCTTACATTTTGTGAAACGCATTTTTAAAGTGAAAACTTCTTTAGCGGCGCTGTGCAGTGTGCACTTTTTGTGATGGGGAAAAAATGTTAAACTCGCGTCAGGTCACGTGACCGTCAGATATTACGTGACCGTAAGATGTCACGTGACCGTAAGATTGGACAGATTGAAAATTCGTAAGACGGACACGTGGCCTGATCGAAAAACTGTTACAATGTCACTGAGTTTTCACTTCTGCCGGCACTCCCGGAGTGCAACCCGGTCTTTTTACAAGCTTTAATTTACTTTCACCTGTCCCGTTGTCTGTCTGTCTGTCTTTAATCAAATCATGCAAGTTAAATTTGACCCACTGCCCGGTGACCGATTGAGCTGAAATTTTGGGTATAAGTATAGTTTGGATGACAATTCAATATCATGGTAAGATCGAGTTGATCTGATGATGGACACAGAAGGTGGCCATGGGAATTCAGTACTTAACCGACGTAACCCCGTTGAGTTTGGGCTCGTTAGAACCGTCTCAATGAGTAGTTGATGATGGTATACAGAAAAGTACAGTCGGCAATAAAAGCTTGTACCAAAAATGAATTTTTTGACATAAACTTATTTTATATACTCAGGTTAAATGTGTACGTGTTACAGTGAGGTAGTTATCTCAAGTTATTGTTCTTATGTGTATGTGTATTTCATTGTTTTGTTTACATTTCGATTAATAAAACATGCCATGACATCGAGTTTTGAGACAAAAACAGAAGGGAATTTCAGTTATTTTTTATGAGCAGTCATCTTTAAGGGGATGCCTTGATTCGTGTCGAATACGCCCCCTAGACGAAGACACGCTTATGCCTTCCGCGCACGAGAAAAAGAGATGGAACACTCTTCGGAAATGACTTTTTTGGAAAAATTTCGATAAATACCTAACTTAGAGAAGTTTTATTTAAATTGCATAAAGTGAGATTTTAGATAAGATAAAATACTACAGTATTAACTTGATTGTGTCGTTAAATAATGTACCGTTTGAGTAGGCTGAGTAAAAAAAGGAAAATGCAGACCCAACTGGTTTTTTTTTTCTATCGAGGAAATTTTAAGCAATCATGTATCGGTAAAATCAGAAAAACAATCAGTCAAAACAAATAGTCAAGAATCATATATCTGAAAATCAGACTTTATTGTTTCTTAATCTAGTCAGAACGGCGTTTCAATGCACGCGATAATTTCCAATGCACCGGCTTAACAGAATTTTCCCGCGTTATTTAACCATGGTGTAACGTGAGCTCGAGGTGGAATATTAAAGCAGCATCTAGCGTAAACAATTTGCACAAAACTCACAGACTTTGCTGTTTATTATATCAATATAGATTAGTATTCGTAATCATATAAAAATCAATGAACAATTATTACGACGATCATGTTGACCACGCGGTATCTGATATCAAATCAGCCTTCGTTTATGATAATTATGATTTATCTGTTAAGTATTTATTCTTAACAGATAATAGATGGTGCGACTGACATCAATTATGCATTAATCCAGGCAAAACTGTTTTGATGCCCTTTACTAGGAAAAGGACCCTTCGCGGCGTACAGCAGTTCAAACTGTACGGTAGGGTACTAAAACTTTCCAATAAAGTGAAATATCTAGGTGTCACCCTGGATAAGGAACTGAATTGGAAGAAGCATACAGATCTCACCCCATTAAAAAGGGACTGAGGGTATTTGGAATGTGTAGATCAGCGAATGGCAAAACCTGGGGACTGAACCCAAAGGTACTGAAGTGGATCTACACCATGATGGTGAGATCCATAACACTGTTCGCTAGCCTGGTATGGTGGGCAATGACTTTAATGAGCATATCAGGGGCGTTTCGCACCACGCCTACAGTGGCGCTAGAAGTCCTACTGGACCTACTGTCACTTCCCATGGTTATAAAGTCAGAGGCGCGAAAATCACTACATTTTAAGAACTCTTCGACTGTGCAGCGATGGCAAGCCGAGAACTAAGCACGCAAACATGGAAACTGACGGTTTCTTAGACAGACTAACTAATATAGGATGCGACAGATTCCAAAAATAACAAAAGTTTCATCAAGGTCTAAATTCTAGAACCACCGAGGTCTGGTATCAAAGACAGCATATAGGTAGGAGCTGCGTAAATGCATTTCCCCAACGTAAAAAAAATGGCATGAGGGCTTCATCGGCAACGAAAGAACAGATGAGCTTGCAAGAAGGGGACTAAAACTATAGTGAGTAAGTTTTGGAAACAAGTCGTTGAATTCCCAATTTTCTGCCTTCACGATAAAGTCGAAATTTCGACAAAAAAATTGGAAGCTTGGTTTTTTTGATCGCGCTTCCCGATTATAATGACATGGTTTAATGACATTGCCTAGTATCAACTAGAGCAAATTTGATATCCTGCTTATATTAAAAATTCGAAAGTTTGGATGTTAGTTACTTAATCACGCTTAAACGGCTCAACCGATTTGAATGAAATTTTGCACGAAGATAGTTTATAGCCTGGATTAAAATATAGGATAGTTTTATCTCTTTTTTTCAACTGCGGTTTACTCTAAATTATGTTTTTGTGAAATAACACCTTCATCCACTCATGTCTCCATATCTCTTAGACTTCTTTCTCTGACGTTATTTAATCGTATCTCAGGTGTTTTTATAAACCTTTTTTGTCTTTTCTCGTATAATCATAAACTAATCAAAGTAGCCTTGTAAAACACGTAATCTATATCAATGGAACACACCACAATCGATTATATCTTAATCTTATTAATTCATTACTTCCCAATAATAATGAATCAAGAACCGCGCAATTAAAAACTACTGTTTCTTAAAAAAAAAATAAGTTACAATATCCAGCGACAAGGCTTAAGTAATAAGACATCAACGCGCAAAAATAAAAAAAGCGGCTGGCTGCACTTCGTTTCAGCCGGTAGATTTGCAAGATTAAGTTTGTTTAATAAATTATTATTTCCGTTAACTTGTAGAAAAAGTATTGTATGCAATAGTTATATAATTAGCTTTTTAACTCTCGTACCTTAATTAGGCCACTCGGCAAGCTTCGTGGCCTAAACGTGGTACTCGACTTAAAAAGCATACATTATATAACGATTGCATAAACTACTATAAGATGTTACATTGCCTAATCGAAATTTGAACTTAGGCGTAGTATTTTGTTACATAATAAGAACAAGGATAAAATATAATGATAATAAAATCCTTATACTACTTATCTAAGAAAACTCTTATCTTTAGATAAAAAAGGCAAATAGACTATATATACACAAGGCAATGAACTAGAAAGCAAACATCCTCGCGGCATTATGAAACTCTTGGTTGCTTTGGCGTTAGTGGGTCTGGTGGGGTCGGTGGTAGCCGAGGAGGAGTTCGTGGCTCCTATCGAGCTGGACTACCACAACGTCATAGGCATCCCTGAGGCCGCCCGCATCAAGGCGACTGAGGAGGCGTCCGACTTTGACGGCGTCAGGATTGTGGGAGGTGCTGCCGCCAGCCTTGGACAATACCCGTACCTGGTGAGTTTCCTGTTGGACCAATCTTAGTATATACGGAACACAGAAGTTATCACGTAAGATTGGATACGTTTTCAAGCAGGTTGACCGAACATCGACAAGAATGCACCAATGATTTTTTTATGAATTCCTGCAGATCACACCAGTTTAACTTCAGAGTTTTGAAGTGTAGTATTCATCATGTCCCTCGTAGTGCTAACTTAAATCATAATACGTTTTCAAATAGGTACTTACATTTTATTGATCAGCTATTTACAATGCTTTTAATAAACAACTGAATTTTAAAGTAGTTAAAATCAACTGATTGAGCTGAGATTCTGTATAAGTTTGGTATCCATCCAAAATTATGGCACCATTGAACTGATCTGATGATGAAGACAGAAGGTTGCCATCGGCTAAAAAAGTACAGTCAAAAGTACAAACAATATGTTGTTAAAATTTATTAAGTAAACTCTAAAGGTTATTGCTTTAACCAGGGAGGGCTGGTCATCACGCTGACAACCGGTGCCACCTCAGTGTGCGGCTCCACCCTCATTTCCAACACGCGCGCCGTCACCGCCGCCCACTGCTGGAGGACCACTGGCGCCCAGGCCCGCCAGTTCGTCGTCGTCCTCGGCTCCACGCTGCTCTTTACCGGCGGCACCAGGGTCACCACCACCGATGTCGAAGTGCACGCCAACTACAACATGAACACCCTCGTTAACGATGTTGCCATCATCCGTTTGAGCTGGGTCACATTCTCCAGTAAGTAAATCATGATTCCCACTACCTGAGTTCCCACCTATAAATCCTCGGCTCTAAATTAAAAAAATCTTTTTGAGTTCATTATAATCTTTGGTTGCATTGGATACATTTCATCAACATTTTCCCGTCTTATTTCTTTCTCTTCGATTCTTTAACAGATTTACAGCATTACAAATTTATATTCGTGTACTTTATTTTCTGCATAATAATCTAATCAAAATCACTTCATGAATTAATAATGTTAGAATATTGTTAATTTCTTAAGTTGAGAAAATTATTTATAAAAAAATCTTGAGGATGTATAAATGGAGTTGACAATTACATTTTTTTTTTTCAGATAACGTTGCGAGCATAGGTCTCGCCACTGGCACCAATCAGTTCGTCGGAACCTGGGCCTGGGCTGCTGGCTTCGGTAGGACTAGCGACTGTGAGTATATTAAGAACAATGACAATTATTTTTATGGTAAGGTTCCCCCTAAATCATTGTTTTATTTTGCCTAATCACTAATTCTGCATTATTTCTGCAGCCGCTGGCATTTCCACCAGCCAGTTCCTCTCCCACGTGCAAGTGCAAGTCATCACGAACGCCGTGTGCGCAAATACCTATGGCACCACCACCGTCCAGGCCTCCACAATCTGTATCGCCACCACCGGCGGGCGCGGTACCTGCGGTGGCGACTCTGGTGGACCTCTTGTCGCCAACAACCAGCTGGTCAGTATTAAGTCTCTTTTCAGGTTAATCAAGGTTAAGTTATACCTCAGTATCGGAAATACTGCCATGTGTTGTTTTGGAACTTATACTCGGGAGTTAAGAATATATTTTTAATGACACGGGGTAAGGTCGTCTGCAGGCTGTACCGTTTATTATTGGTACTTTATTAAGACAATTATTGTTGAAAGACTCGGATTTTTGTAGGCTCATAATTCGTAACATTGGTTCATTCAGCCGGATTTATACTTATCTTACTTTCGTGATTCACACTGATTGGATGCGCTCCAACGTGATGGCTCCTGCTGTGTCAGGGGTCAGAGCGCTTAAGAGAGCATCATACATAAAAGTATTATACTTTTGTCTATTATGTTAGTACTTGTGCTTTGATTATTATGTTAGTACCTTTATTAACCTGGAGTGTGTTCTACAGATCGGTATCACCTCCTTCGGCCACGTCAGGGGCTGCCAGGTTGGTTTCCCCGCTGGCTTCGCTCGTGTCACCTCATTCGCTTCCTGGATCCAAGCCCGTTTGTAAACATCGAACCCGCCTTATGACCACAAAGGTGGCCAATAAACCTTTTAAAACGTATTTTTTATTTTATTTCTATCAATCCTAAAATTATTGGCAAAAAGGGAGTTTGTTTCTAAGCAAAAAGAGAGTTATGCGATTAAGTTTTTAAAGATGACAAATACTTCCACTGCCAAGCCAATCTAGATCGAAGTTTAAACATCTTTGAATTTCAAACTTAACTTGATGTTCTACCATCACAAATGTCAATTGTGTTAAAGTTGTTATAACGACAAAGTAGTGAGGAATTCATACTACTTTGTTGTTATATTAACTTTTCAACAAAGTTTTCAAAAATTTACGGTGGTCAAGACAACAAGAAACGCCGAAGCAAGAACCAGATTTTTATTCAAAAAAAGTTTATTACAATGATATTACTTTACCTACTTAAAAGTAAACCTTAATATACAAAGAAAAACAGTCAGTATGTGTTTTTTTTCAAAAAAAGTTTATTGCAATGATATTACTTACTTAACTACTTACTTATTAACTTCTTAAAATAACTAAACCTGAATATGAATACAAAGAAAAAAAAACATAATGTGTAGTTCTGCAAAAAACAGAAATTTTGGACAGTAGTTACATGTTTAAGGGGGTTAACACGGGATTCAAGGTTTATATGCAGACTAAGAAAATGTTATAGTAAGAGATTTATAACTTCGGTCTTAGCCTGTATGTTAAAAGACTACAAAACTGATTTCAGAGTTTTTTGAAATTCATCCCCTAATGCCTATAGGGATTAAAGGGGGTTTAAAGTGGGAGAGCAAGACATTTTTAAAGTAAGAGATTTGTAAGTTCTGTTTTAGACTGTTTGAAATTGATTCCATAAGGGGGTTAAAAACATTCATCCCCTAAATGGGCTTAAAGGAGTTGGATGTACGGGGAACAAGACAATTTTCAAGTAACTTTGGTTAAAGACTAGGAAACTAATTACAGCGTCCATCCTCTAAGGAGGTTGAAAAGGGTTGGAAGTATGTATGAGGAACAAGTAATTTTGTAAGTAAGGGAATTCTTAGGTCATACATATAAAATATCAGCATCAATATGGTAAGCCATTTATCTAGACACGCGGCAGCGTGTCAAGCCAAGTTCAAGCAAAGGAACTGGCTAGCCAGCGCAGTGTAATATTACACGAACCACTTGGTGCCACTTTTGACCCTTCTATAACGCAAAACCTCTTTAACGTAAACACATAAAACTACGTGTGTTTAATTATATCCATAAGAACATCTAGAAGCCCAAATTGCATGAAGCTAGCTCAAACGGTTATAAAGGTATGAAGGTCAAAAAGTCGTAAATTTTAGCACATTTTATACAGTACCTAACTCTAACCTACGTCCAGATGACCTAGAAGGATGAAATTTGGAATCCAGGTCGGTAATTGCGTAGCAAAAAATCTAAAAATAAAAAAGTTAAAAAATAGGGGGCTCCCCATACAATATTTTTTTTGTAGCTTCGGAACCGTTACAAGCTGATATTTGAAACTATCCCAATATATGTGTATTATCATATTTGCTATATAACAGAAATATAAATAGAGTTAAGTCAAAAAATAAGGGTGTCCCCATACAAAAAACTTGTAATACGCGCTAAACAACCGGCCAACGGTGTGTCGTCGGCGGCGCGCGGCACCACATAATTATACACAGAACAGAAGAAAATCTACATAAAAGCGCTCCCGAACAAAAAGTAATGATATACCACCAAAAACATAAATGTAAAAAAGGAGAGCCAAGTTCAATACAAAAATTATGCTTGGCTGTGGGCTTCGCCGCAAAAAGAATGGAGATCTAAATGAGTGCCAAGTTCTCTGCAAAATCCAAATATGTATTTATAGGAACAAAATAACATTATGAACAAGTATTAAACTCTATTTCTTTGCTTTATTGGATACCTATAACAATTTCTGTTATTTAAAAATGTGAGATCTTAACCACTCGCTTCACCCGCGGATTCACGCCGTGGTCCGTCGTTTCACCCTGGGTATTACAGTACCCACCACTATTTGGACGTCGCTTCACCTTGGGCACTGTAGTGTCTACGACAGAGTGTGTAGTCGGGGCTCACAAATTTATACCGATTCTACTCATACGTATGATTAAAGCGGCTAATAAACGTTTCTATCCTTTTCTTGACAACGTTTCTCTTATTTTTCCCTACGGTGGCGCCTGCGTACGTTGTTTACTATTCAAGCAAACTCTAAACAAAGTTTGTCGTACAAGGCACGTGGTCAGTGCGCAACTACTCTGCGAGATTTTATTGTATTTTGACGGTTGCAGGTGCATTTTTATGAAGATTTAGTTATGAACTGATGCCTAAACATTCTGTGTGTGATATAGAAGATAAATTTATGCGCAAATGTAAGTAATTCTATTTCATTTCCTTAAATTGAATTGGTTTCTCTTCAACCTCCCTTCGGGGCCGGCATGGAAAAGTGACGTTTCTACGTAAATATTATTATTTGAAGTGCTGTTATTGCATGAAACGAATGTTTGAGGTGTGGGTAAGGTATTTTTACATTTATTTCACCAAATTCTTATTCATATTTGAAGGATTACTCTTTTTTTAGATACGATGTCGATAAATTTTGAAATTAGGTCATGTAGTGCCCACGGTGAATGTATGTGATATACCTTAGGATGGAGGCACACTAGGGTTTTAAAATGAGAACGAAACTCCGTTTGTATGGGAAGGTGAAATTCGGACGAGCTTACTGCGGACTCTTAAGGTGTTTATTTTTATATGTATTCATTCTTTAACGAACAAAAATATTTTTTTACTACAAAACGTAGACTTACTTGGGTAACTTTATCTTAGTAGGTGAATAGACATGTACATGTTTGATACATATATGTATATTTTCCTAAGATAAAGTTACCCAAGTACTAAGTCTAATAATAGATTATAATAATAATGGCTACGGCCCGCATAGAAAATTAATATACTTGAAAAAGGAGAAAAATAAACAAATATTAATAATTAAATATTTATTAAACAGAAACGTGCGCTAACGAAATTCCAAATTTCGATAACAGTGGAAAATTGAAAAATTATTCGCCACGAGCGGGATTTGAATCCACAAAATCTGGAATCAGTCCATCGATCTGCCAATTGAGCTACCGTGGGTCCGCTAATGGCGACGAATCTTTCAATCCCTTCCACTATTGTATTTACACCTTAGGGAGGCTCGTAGCTACATCTACCGCGAAGTTATTACAACTTCTGAAACGGCACCAACGTCTCAAGTTACATTGAGAATCGTTAGTAACAATGCGCTACCCCATTTTTAACATGTCATGTGAGGGAAGATACCTACCACGCATTGGTGGAGTGTGCTCGGATCAGAGCCAAACGCAGGGCATTTGAAGAGCAGTCCAATCTTGGCTTACAGACGTAGGTTCATGCAATATCTTGTTATCTAACCCCACATCTAAGCTAGCAATTAAACTGTACAACCTAATTATTAAATTAGTTAAGTGTAGATAGTAAGTAGCTATAAGAATGTAGAACCTATAAGGCCGGCATCATCGCTCAGCGACGAAGGCCTTCTTTTTATTAAATAAAGATAAAAAAACGGTATGTTGGCCTTTAACACGGGTGAACCGACGGTTCATTGAGGTTGGGTACTGTATTACCCGTAGTGAAGCGAGTGGTTAAAGTAGGTTAGATTATTGACTTACACGTAGGCTAACGAAATACACTCCAAAATTGTATTCCATTACATCTATAGTTTTTGAGTAAAATGCCTTGTGACAGCCGGACAGACAGACAAACGGACATAACGAAACTATGTGTAAGGGCTCCGTTTGTGCCATTTTGGCTACGGAACCCCAAAAAGTGCCTTAGCTTCCTATTTTCTTATCTGTGACTGTGAAAAGTCTGTGATATTGTAATTCTGTAATTTTGTATGTAGAAGGTCGCCGGAGCCGGAACCTCTCATCCCAGTTCAAAAATTATTTCACCTGTATAGCATGGGGTTTCTGGAAAATTATGTTATCATTTTAACCGCGGGTTTGCCTACGTTCTTTGCAATACGGGGACACAGCCGCGCGGGCAGCTCGTTACTAATTATTTAGTGAATGATACTGTTGATAATGGTGCATTTGACAGGGGATTATTTTCATATTAACAATGCATGATTAATACAAATAATATCATATCAATAATAATTAATCCCAGATTATTGATTTCGCGAAATCAATTTTATGCTTAACCTGACATGGAGCGTAGAGAATTTGTAGTATAAAAGGTTACGCGGCGCAACAGCGGCAACTTTCGTATCGTCTAATCATGAAGCTCATTGTTGCGTTAGCTCTGATCGGTCTGGTGTCCGGCAAGTCGTTAGAGGCTCCCACCGAGTCCGCTGTGGAGATCGACTACCATAACAAAATCGGCATCCCTGCTGCGGCGCGCTTAAAGGCGGCGGAGGAGGCGCTGGACTTCGATGGAGGCAGGATCGTGGGTGGAGGCGCTGCCTCTCTCGGACAGTATCGCTACATTGTAAGTATAGATGAACTATCGAGAACATGGAATTGCATTTGTAGTGGTTGTACCGTTTGCAACAAAAGGAGAATAATTTTCTCTTAATTTAATAAAATTACATACCCTTAAGAAATGGAATAAGTAGTAGTCCTCTGTTTTTTGCTTTTAGTCGCTATCATGTTCTTCATCTGAGCTGTCACAGTTATAACAGTTAAAAATAATTTGCTTACTTTGCCTCTCAATCGGACCAAAATTACTCACTGCCATATTTTTTGAAAATTATGTAGTAATATTAGTCGTACGGGCTGACACAAAATTATTCTGATAATTGTGAGAATACAATAAAATCAGACATAAAAATATATGCACAACGTAAATAATATTCACAATTTGACACTGACATTATTTTGGTATTTACTTCTTCAATATATAACAAAACCTTTTTTATGCTGATACTACGAGAAAATAGAAAATTCAAATATGGAATGCCTGTAGACATACAATACTACTACATATGCATTTCCATGCTCTCGTTAATTTATCTATACCAATACACTTATGTATTTCTTGTACAGATTCTTACTGAATTCTCAAAATTCAAATATTTGGCCTCAAAGGTTCTTTTACATATAAAGTTCTACAAATGGCATTTATTTAAATAAGCTTCATTGACGCAGCAGGCATACATTTGCCAAGAGATTTTTAGTCTCCGAGTCCCTAACATTACAATTAACTTATGCTGTAATTCAGAGCGAAAAATCATCACCTCGAAATATCGCTTCGCCGATTGAGTCATCTGCCAAAAGGACACCGCGTACCTACGAAATAAAAAGCTCGGTCAATTTTCTAGAAAAAAAAAATTTGCTTTTTTAAGTTTATATAGTATTATAAGTATATAATAAAGTTTTGGAAAAAAAATATTTAACGAAAATTTGATCCATAGTAAGAGCTCCAATAGTAAAATGTATGGGGGAAAAAATGGTCAGTTACTAAGTGATAGTTTAGCCACTTTTATTACATAGAGCAGTAGAAAAATCGAAGCATTTTTCTGCAAAAAAAAATCGTGATTAACTGTATTTTATTTAACTGGTTTGTGAAAGTTTGTGTTTTTTATATATATTATATACGTATTGTATTTATGTATATAATATGTGAAATTCAAAAACATTCTGAATTATAATATTTTTTTTCATTGGAATGATAGATTCATTTATTTCATTTTGAAAAATTACGTCATTTTTAAGAATTTAAATAGCATGAATTCACAAAAAGATCGTCGACTGTATAAGAATAAAAATGATTGCAAAAATGAAAACAAATGCATGAATGCAACCACGTAATTTTTTCCCCCCTTACATTTTAGTCTGGAGCTCAGTTCTGGATCAATTCAATAAAAATAAATAAATAATAGTAGATTATTGCCGAGGCGCCGAAAGAAAGGCGTTGCCTGACGAGGCGCCAAGAGACGAGTCAGGCAACCCCGGTTATCGCCAAGGTAAATATAGTGCTTTTGTCAAACATGATGTGAGGAAATAATACAAAGACATTACAAAAAACATATTGTGACATACCTAATAACGCGGTGATAGTTGTACTATGATTTCTATGTAAGCATTCTTTCTACGAATTATTTCAAAGGAGGTATTCACTTCACACTATATTTTACACTCAATGCGGTGTTTCAAGTAATTATAAGTACACCCGAGATGTCGACGCAACGGGGCCACGCCGTTTCGCCGTCTAAATAAACATTGTTCGGTTCATGACGCATTGGTGCTAGCTTACACTGTAATGTTATGTAACCTGTTTTTTCACTAAATAAATAAATAAATAAATAAATAAGTATAACACGTTTAATTAATTCCATGTTTCATTTATCTGAAATAAATGAATTTACTTGAGGTTTGATATATATAAAACTTTATTTACTAAAGTATACATATACAAAATGATATTAAACTAATTATAATAAATTACAATTAGAAAAATGTGTCAAAATTTTGCCCTTTAGGCAGGGTGCCCATCACACAGGCAGCATTCCCGCGCTGAATAGCAATCGCTATTCTTTGGGCGAGAAAGCTGCCTGCCCGAGGGTCACCCGTAGCCTCCCTTAACCGCTTACTGATCTCCTTGTGGAGCTTACGCGCGTTTCTTCCCCAAGGTCCGAGTGTCTCGACGCCAAATGCGACAAAATCGTATTGGGCGCCGAGACAGCTATACTTCCCGACCTTGGATCTCTCTCGGGCATCCGCCGCTGCCCCGGCTTGCTTGGACGTGCCCGGCAAGTAGGACGCTGCCAGCGTATCAGCACAGGTAGCGTCCCACACCAGTGCACGGCCCATCCGCCAGGGGATTAAAGACATCCCGTCCGGACGCTTGCCATCATCTCGTACAATGCGAGGCTCAAGAGCGCAGGGGACGCAGGCGCTGGCAAGCGCCCTTCTCAGGATGTCATTGAGCGCAGCGTGACGGGACAAGCGGCCGGCGCCCGAGGAGCAGGCGAGTCCATGGTGACCGAAGCGATCTACCGCGGCTCCACAGGAGATGCAGTTGTGGTCCACGCACACATCAACTCCGACGCGGAGAGCAACTGCAATTCGGAGTGTGCCTGGGTCAATGAAGCTACCTAAGTTAGGTGAGGGGTAGGCGTGAAGCCATTGCCCCGACTCTGGTCTGGCTGCTGCCAACAGCCTGGCTCGGTCCCGGCCAGACGAAGAGTCGATCAACGACTTTATGGTAGCGGCGGAAGCTAACGAGTCCCAAGCCCTTTGTAATTTTGGTCTTGATGGCAAAGTTGGGTTCGGTCCTGCTAGCCAGGCGTTCCTAGCATCAACCAAGCACGCGATCTCACAGTTTGCAGTCGTTGAGACTTTAAGAATTTTACCTGCGAGATCTTGCGTGCTGTGAGTTGATGATAAGAAAGCCGGCAAAGCTACGCTCGAGATTTTTCGAGTTCCCAAACCGCCATATCTTATGGGTAGACATGCCTGAGACCAAGCCTGTTCGCTGAATTTAACATTAAGAATTGATTCTAGTATGGACTTCAATAGGGTATCAGTAGAAAGGACTAGATTGGGAAATTTCCAAATAGGGCAACAACGGAGAAGGTACGTAAATTTAGGAACGAGTAGGCAAAATTTTAGAATGAATAAGGCTGAGTGAGAGCTTATTTTGACTAAACGTTCAGAGTTATTTTGGAATTTTGAGATTGATTTATCTAAAACAGACGGAATAGCCTCGTCAAAAATGGGTGATCCAAGGAGGTACAGGCTGTCTTTAGACAAAATTTTAAGGTTTGGAGCTATGTTTTTAAAACCTACTATAATTTGAGAAGCCACAAAAGGATCCGTTTTTTCGGAAATGTAAAGTTCACATTTATCGAAATTTAGTGTCAGTCCAATATCATCAAATTTTTGTATAATTTTGGATAAATCTGCCAGGACGGATTGAGACTTACCGCCAAAAGTGCCATCGTCTAGGTACCATACGTTTAGGTCGGAAGAAAGACTGTGGATGATTGGGTTGATGGCGAGACTAAACAGGGCTGGACCCAGGGGATCCCCCTGCTGGCAGCCTACGGCTGAAAGGATTTCGTTGTCTTTGTGAAGTAACTTGGATGGGGCATGGTAACATTGTAATAAAAAGTTATATATTTCTGGTATATGGTTTCGTGTCTCATTCAGCAAAGTGTCCCTATTAACAGAGTTAAAAGCGTTTTTAACGTCTATTTTCAATAGAACCTCACACAGGTCAGTTTGTACAAAGGTACGCACAGCGTGAACTGCGGCCTCGCAGCCGCCTCGAGTTGATACTTTTTAATTTCATTTTCCTGTAACCATAAACAAAAACAAGCAAAACATTTTTTTTTAATATCACCATGAAAACCGCGGGGCTCGCGGATGATTTTCTTTGGCTAAATGTGATTTTTCCTTAGTCGTCTCCATTTAGTATGGCGCTATCAGGAATTTAAAAAGTTTAACGCAGCGGGAAGTAATGGGTTTTGTATGGGTTATTATACCTACTCCTAGGCCTCTGCCTAGGAGTATAATGAGACTTAACTTTTTAAATGTTGGCGGATAAAAATTAGGCACTTCGCGTGTTCGTTTTTCAAACAAAATGCGACGCTTTCCGAGCATGTTTGAGAAATAGTTATTTATGATACAAGTGCGAAAAGTAGGTAATTCCCAACGAGTGACGACGACGATATTTATACTATTATATAAAGGCCAGTATCCATATATCTAACGGTCGTAAACTAGAGGGCCTACCGCGAAACGAAAACGAACTTCGTTTGTGGATCTCCGTCTCTGTCGCACTTGGTAGTTCGAGCGACAGAGAGGGAGATACAGGAACGAAGTTCGTTTTCGTTTCGCGGTAGCTCCTTAGTTTCTGCTAGAGCGAGTAGAAAGTTTTTCTTACAAAGTTACTAATCGCTTTTTTCTGTTACATTTCTATTATAAATTATATTATATGGAGAGTCTAGCCTTCTAAATAAATACTGCATCTGGTGGTACCTGGAAAATATGACTAGGTAAATAGTCTGAAATACCTAAATACATTTTGTATTTTTGATGAATAGCGTAAGTGTGAATTAGTGCCTATGCCAAATCTTGGAAGAAGGTGCCAAAGCGGACCTAAGGCCCGTTTATGTAACATAACGATAGAAGGATGATGAGTATTTTGGCTGAGCAGACTGGTCTGTGCAATTTATGCTGACGTACATACCTTACATTCAACAAACACCTAACGTTTCTAGGGCGGTTTGGTCATCGCCATGTCTACCGGAGGCACCTCTGTGTGCGGTTCCTCGCTGTTGTCGAACACCCGCGGAGTCACCGCCGCCCACTGCTGGCGCACGATGTTCTCCCAGGCCCGCTCCTTCACCGTCGTCTACGGCTCCACGCTGCTCTTCTCCGGCGGCACCAGGGTCACCACCACCGACGTAGAACTGCACGCCAACTACAACATGATCACCCTTGTCAACGACATCGCCATCATCAGGCTCCCCTGGGTCACCTTCAACAGTGAGCTAAACTTCATTAGCTACAAATGGTTGCACCATTAATTCGTAAATATAAATCAAATTTCACGATGTTTTGTCATGTTCATCTTTTTTAATATTTATATATCGTGTTTCAGACAACATTCAGCCTATCGCCATCGCCACTGGTACCGCCGACTTAGCTGGAACCTGGGCTTGGGCTTCTGGCTGGGGTCTGACCAGTGATGGTAAGTATTTTATTACAAGCCTTTCATTTTTTTTAAGGACAGGTGTAACGAAATAGTTTCACCTGTCCTGTTGTCTGTAATCAAATCTTGCAGGTTGAATTTGACCCACTTCCCGGTGATCGATTGAGCTGAACTTTTGGGTATAAGTATAGTTTGGGTGACAGTTCAATATTATGGTACCATAAAGCTGGTCTGATGATGGAGGCAGAAGGTGGTCATGGGAATTCAGTAGGTACTTAACCGATGTAACCCCGTTGAGTTTGGGAACCCCTGAATTCTTCTCTCAAACTCCTGTTACTCGTAGTGTAGCAAATACTGCGATCTCCTTTGCTTTCTGACATTACAACTGCTAAGCCATTTATTTTCCTAATACTTCAATTGTTTCAATTAAATCCTTTATATCATCTTTTGTACTTATAATTACATCGTTTAATAGTCATTGAACTTCACTTACTCACAGTTAAGTTGGTTTGATGTTCTATTTTTCACTAAAATAAATTACTCATCACAACGCATTTTCTCGCATTGATGCCAAACTTTCCATAGCGCTAGTAGAATTCAACTTCAAAAGAGACTTCCCTTTATTTTTTAGTTTGATCAATTATTCCTGTCTTTCAGGTGGTTCCATCACCACCAGCCAGTTCCTCTCCCACGTGAACGTGCAAGTGATCACCAACGGCGTGTGCGCGAACACCTACGGCACCGGCACCGTCCAGGCCACCACCCTCTGCATCGCCACCACCGGCGGACGCGGCACCTGCAGCGGTGACTCTGGCGGACCTCTGGCTAACGCTAATAACAACCTTCTGGTCAGTAGTCTAGTTTCCTTTTTTTATAAAAGACTGACCCCGTCACACCACGTAATTCTGAAGACACATTTGTCATTAAACATGTTTATTTTCGATTTTAGAATTGGAAGAATAGAATTGGGTTTTTTAGGATTTTATAGGAGTAATACCCTATACACTCTTGCTTTGCATGCACCTAGGCAAAGCAAGAGTGTATAGGGTATTATTACTAGGGTCTGACTATTATGATCTAGATCATAATAGTCAGAAAATACAAATGACGGGAGTGAAATCCATTCCACTTGTTTGCAATGTGCAGTCTCGTCTCTTAGTTATACTGGGCTCTTTTCCGCAAATCGACATTGAGTGTGTCTATTTTGCGTGAAAATGGTGGGTAGCACTACTCTACTCTCTTTCTCTCTTTTCCTTGCCTCCGTTTTTCTGAGTATTGAATTACTATAGAAAGAGAGGTAGTTCACAGCCGAATGTCACATCAGCCGCACCCTCAATGCTGAGGATCGTGACATCATGTCCTATTGCGAATTAGGCTCCTATCATCCGCCTTATGTATGGCCTCGTGCATATTTGTAGTTGCAAGGGTGCAATTATTTTTGCTGCATCTAGCGGGCCATCTGGTGGTCTGCGTGATTGTTGAAAGATTTAACTGTCCGATTATGTGGCACTGGGTTCAGTTGGTCAGACACCGTATCATGGACGGCCTTATCACACGCACGATAAGTGACAAGATAGAGCGTCCATCACTGGCTGGCACCGTTCAATAGAACGTGACAGACTCTATCTTGTCACGTATCGCGTGATACCTAAGGCCGACCATGATACGGGGTCAGGGACGACTTTGATGAACGTCTAGTAGTGTTGACAGTCAGTGGAAGCCAAATTGAGTTGGAATTATACGTGTACAAAATTAAATAAGAATTAAAATAACCTCGATAATCTTTTGTAGATCGGAGTGACCTCCTTCGGACACCGCGACGGTTGCCAGCGCAACCACCCCGCCGGCTTCGCGCGCGTCAGCGCCTTCGCCTCATGGATCCAGGCTCGTCTGTAAACTGATATTTCAATAAAAAAAATCTAAACCAACCTCGTTGTTTGTCATTGTTCCGCTTTCTATGATGCTTTATTAGAAAAACTTATTACACTAGTTTTTTTTTTAATTTTCGTGACCTAAAAATAGATAAACTTCCAATTGGTTTTTTTATTACCACACCAGAATAGGGTTGTAGACACTAAATCATATTTGAAACATTTGAATGGGACTTTCGTCACTTGGCATATTGTTTTGCTTTTTTTTCTTCGAAGCAAAATAACAAATTTTGAGTCCGCTATTTTGCTAACACCGTCCCTACTACATTTAACAGTGACACACTGTGACCAATAATCAGAAATTATCGTCATGAGACGGATCATGCCGAATCTCTCACCTTATTGAAACTATTACCATCCATAGGTACGCGGGTAAAATACGCTATGGCCCCTCTCTTGGGACAGTGTTCGCATAGACTCATCCTACACAGGGAGAGCGCACTCTGATGGAACGCTTCTATACAAAGGAACGCCCTTCGACCCTCATGTTCACTTAAATCCTCAATAGAAAAAAAAAAGTTAATAATTAATTACTACAACAGCTTATTCTAAGTGAGATATTTATAAAAATACAAAAGTAGGTCTTGCTTTAATATTTTATTTATTTATTACCTACCTTAACAATATAATATGTAACACAATTTACAACTTAGGTACTTACAACTGAAAAACTTGAATATATTATAAAATCATCAAACCATCAGGGGCCGTAGACAAGGTTACAATTGACAAGCGTTAACGCCAATAGAAAACTAATAAAATGTAGGGGAATGACAGATGCCGACGAAACACTTTTAGTTAACATCTGTCATTCCCATACATTTTATTAGTTTTCTATGGGCGTTAGCGCTTGTCGATTGTAACCTTGTCTAGGCCCCAGGGGACCGATTTTTGACTCGAGAGCTCGACTCTTTCACTCGAAAACTGATAAAAATGATGAAATGCTATTTTGAAATGACGATAGAAAATTTAAAAACGAGCAGTATTGACAACTCGTATTCAATTCTATCGGTAGAAAGTAAGTGCCTGTGATTGTGACTACAATAGCATTTACTTTTATTTAATTTTCGAGCGCTCGAAAGTCAAAAATCGGCCCCCAGGTCTTTGTGAATTTTATAGCATTTTCGCTGGAAAAACTTAATTTCTATAGACATTTTCTATACCAATACCATGAACAGAACTAGGCTAGGTATGTTGTGGTTTGTGGTGTATTTCACAGCCATGGCGAAGCAAGACGTTGTTTCTCTTCTTGACATCATAATTAATAATATTTTTATCAACTGTTAGGTTTCAGTATTTTACCAATCAATTGCTTACGTTTTTTGGCAGAAAATAGTTATAATGTTTAATTTATTAAGATTTATTAATCATGTAAGATTTCATTTTGTAAAGTAGTCACTCTTAATTCGCAAAAATGGCAACACAGTTGCTGGCTAGGTTAGTATTAATTTGTGGCGCGAAAATAAAGCGGTTCTCTGATTGGTTCACGACACTGATATCGCGTGATGTCGGGAGCCAATCAGAGAGCTGGATTTTCCCACCAAAACGGTGAGTTGCTTGGCCAGGGGTGGATGCCTGGAGGGCATTCTAGTGCTGGTCGTCAACGGCGTAACGTTACTGTCTTACCATTTATAATTGCTGGTACAAGTTCGCAAAATGAACATTTTATTAAATCGGCATCCAATAAATCAAAGGCTACCTGGAGAGTCATAAACAAAACAAGACAATTTTTTCCTAAGGAACCCATACTGAGGTTGAGTACAGATGATGCGACTGTTACTGATCCGATTGATATAGCCAATGCTTTCAATGACTTTTTCATTGACCAAATCCAAACTGAAACCTCCAATGTTCATTGTACCAGCAATCACATCGCTTATTATAGTCAGTCAATGTATATGAGGCCTACCATTCCGCATGATATTTATAATATTATTATGTCCTTAAAAAATACACCGAGTGTTGGGTACGACGACGTCTGTACTAGACCTGTGAAGCAAGTATCATACATCATTGCATTTCCACTGAGCCATATAATTAATCTCTGTATAACTTCGGGTGTATATCCTGATAAGCTAAAACCAGTTGTCATAAAGCCACTATACAAAAAAGGAGATAAAGCGAATGTTACGAATTACAGACCGATTGCGCTGGCAACAGTTTTCTCAAAAGTTGTTGAAAAGGTAATCTATAATGCATTGTACGATTATTTGGATAAAAACGATATATTTGCAGATGAACAAAAAGGCTTTCGTAGACAAAGGACTATTAATATGGCAGTTTTTGACCTTCTACATCCCGTCATTGATAACATAGATAAGCGCAATGATATTTGCGCTATTTATATGGACTTAACCAAGGCGTTTGATTATGTGGGCCATTCAATACTGGTCAATAAACTTAGTAACTATGGAATACGTGGCAATGTTTTGGATTTACTGAAGTCGTATCTTAATGGACGATTTCAATGCACTGAACTCACTCAGATATGCATGCATACGAAGCAACTAAAATCATACCGATCTAGAAAACGAGAAATCATGTGTGGCGTACCGCAGGGCAGCGTGCTTGGTCCTTTGCTCTTTATTCTTTATATCAACGACCTTCCTCAGTACGTCAAACACCCTATGGTTTTGTTTGCTGATGACAGCACAGTAATAATTGAACGAAAAGACAATGAAGATTATGAAGACGACATTAATAGTACTTTTAGAAATATAATGACATGGTTGAATAGCAATAAATTATTAGTAAACCTTGATAAAACAAAAATCATGCATTTTTATCAAAGAAAACTGCCTCGGTCTATTATGTGCTGTTATAAAGATAAAATGATAGAACCTGTTATAACTACTAAGTTTTTAGGTATACACATAGATAACCATTTATAATGGAAACCTCATACAGAAGAGATGTAGAAAAATCAATCAATATTCCTTTGCTTTGTATAAACTTGCCAAACAAGCAAGTCCTGATGCTGTGTTAGCTGCGTACCACGGATTTGCAGCCTCTACTCTACGGTACGGCATTATCTTTTGGGGTAATTCGTCAAATAGAGATATAGTTTTCCGAGCCCAAAAACGGTGCATCAGGGATATGTGTGGGCTTCGGCAAACGGACAGCTGCGCAACATACTTTATAAAAATGAATATTTTAACATTACCCTCCATGTATAAAATAACCCAACTGTGTTTAAAAAACCTACTGTTACTAATAAGAGCTTAAGACAAAGGAGTAATCGAAATATTTGTGTACCGTCAACAAATACTAGTCTAGGGTGCAAGATATATAATAAGCTTCCATCTGACTTGGTACTGCTGCCTTTGCCATGTTTTAAAAAGGATTTGCTGACATTACTTATTAATAAATGTTATTATTCTATTTCTGATTATCTAAATGACAAATTTGAGTAATACTTAACCTAAATGAATGCTGTAGATGTGACTTTATTAATTATTATACATTATATGCTTGCACAATTTCAATCTCGATTTTATTTATATTTTACATTTAATTAGAGTAATCATTTTTTTGACATGTAATTACCATCAATTGTATTTTATCTTCAATTCCACGTGACTGTAGATTTGTATCTTTACCTACCTAATGTTTGTACGCCCATTGGCAAGACATAGAAGATCACATAATGTACTAACAACTCTGTAATTTACAGCCTACCTATGTTCTACAATAAACATTATTTCTGATTCTGATTCAAGTTTGTAAGTGTAACTATAATTAGTAAAAGTATGTGAATAAAAGAAGTAATGAGATGTTGGAGTTTCCTTCAAATGCTGCAGCCTTACCTGACTGCGTTTTACACAACCTTATCATTTGCTTAATAAAAATAGCCTTTTAGTCTATTTATGATAGTAAATGTTTACTAAGCAGAAACGCACGAAAAAATATTCGCCACGAGCGGGAATCGAAACCGCGACCTATGGAATCCGTCCATCGCTCTTGCCAACTGAGCAACCGTGGGTCCACTAGTGGCGACGAATATTTCAATCCCTTCCACTCTTCTAAATACACCTTAGGGAGGCTCGAAGCTACATCTACCGCGGAGTTATTACAACTTCTGAAACGGCACCAACGTCTCATGTTAACAGTAAATGTTTACTAAGCAAAAACGAACGTGGCGAATAATTTTTCCATTTTCCACTTTGCTCGAAATTTGTCATTGAT
Source organism: Epinotia bilunana (assembly GCA_947049275.1). Taxonomy (NCBI): domain Eukaryota; kingdom Metazoa; phylum Arthropoda; class Insecta; order Lepidoptera; family Tortricidae; genus Epinotia; species Epinotia bilunana. The sequence continues at coordinate 20,082,588 of OX346270.1, forward strand.
GATGTTGTGTTCTTGTGAAACACACTCTACATTCGATCCTGGATCCAGGCAGCGAAGCATGTGACGCGCGAAAACCCAGTCGGGTGGCGCTGTTGACAATCGCCTTGATGCCCGAAGGAAGTTATGCCGATCTGCAAAAGAGTTACATCATTACTCTCAGACCACGGGGAACAATTTGACGTCCGAGCCGAAGGAGCCCGTGATCTTCGAAGTTGGCGGTCCTGGGTTCTAATCCCGGCAAGGGCATTTAATTTTATTGAAATTGTCTTCTCTCTGTGGAGATGTGGATTCGAGTCAATTGTCAGCCCAGCCGTATAGATTGAGGCAGACAGAGAGACAGCGATAACGTCAAACCATGACAGGTTGTGTGGAGCCACTGACCAGCCTGTTGTCGTACACGAGCGGGCCGCCGGAGTCCCCGCTGCAGGTGCTGCGCCCCCCGGACGTGGCAACGCAGAGCGTCAGCGACGTGATGACGTCACCGTACGTCGGCGCGCATGCGTCGTTCGACATCACTTGCACGAACACGTGAGAGAGGAAACGGTCGTGCGGAATCACGGCTGTGGACATGCATGTAGGACCTGTCAGTAATAGTAGTTCTGCGTGAAAGAGATTGTCATAATAAGGCGCTACATAGGCCGATAGCAGCAGGACGGCATGCAGGTACCCGCGTGATTCGGCCCGTGTGGATACGTGTCCGAAGCACGGCGGCCAGCCAAATCAAGGTCACTCCATAGTAGATTTTTTGTGAGCTTGCTCAGCAGTCCTGCCGATTTCGCTCGTGTATCGTCTCCTAAACGAGCGAGTGTATGTGTGAGACTGGGAAGATGTTCAATGGCGGGGAGACGATGTACTTAGTTAGTTACAAAGCTCGGTGTAGAAAATGTAAGTGATTTCTAACGTACAACGATATTTTATCAAGCAGAAGACATAAGCCTCCCTATAAGCATAACATAAAGTATACCTAGGTATACTTACATAAGGTGTAATGTAGGACTTATAATCACGCCATGTACGAACCACAAAAAATCTAAAAGATGTATTTTCTAGAGGTTTTTTGCAACTGGTCGTGGCTAGTTTCTAAATGTAAATAATATTCACAAGATATTTAATTGTGTGAAAAAATATTCTTAAGTTATCGCGAACTTTCCTCGTAGCAAGTTTCGCAGTCGGTGCAATGCGTCCCGCAAGGGAAGATAGTGGAGATCGCGGATGTCTACTTGCACAGACCCTGACAATCTTTAGTATCGTGGTGATTTACCGATTTAGAATTGAACATTACTTAACTTTATAGTTTACTGCAATGGAACATAGATGCATATTACTTGTATCAGCGCAACCTAACGTGTATAAATAGATAGGTAATACATTGAATAAAGGATTCTATAAGTCTTCACCATGTGCCACACCTCCGACCACTCTGTACTTTAGTACGAATCCTTGCTTTGTTTACCTACTTGAATAATACGCGTCGCCAGTTCATAATCTTAGGTATAACCTAAAACAAGACGTAAAGTAATTCCCACTTTTGAGAATAATTGTGCACTGCCAGACATATTTAACGACCGGTCAGCAATTAATAATGACGGTCCAGATAGTAATACCGTGGACATAGACAAACTAGCGTACTTTAATAACCACCGGTATGGCTCCTATCAAAAATACAAGAAAAAGTCGTTCGCAATATTAAGAAGTATTTTTTTTGCCGAAAAACCTTTTAAATTCATTATATGTACTACTGCCACGATTTTTTTCACATCCCTAGTAGCAGCCAATTATCAGGCAGGGGAGGAATCACATGACTCGAAAAAAATTACGGCTTTAAAGTCCAATATCTCGCAAACGAATCACTATAAATGGAAATTGTAGGAAACTCATAATATTTTTGAACCAGCTATCCAACACTTCCCCACACTATGGGCTTAACTAGAAAAAAATACAACACCAGGATGTAAGAAAACCCCAAAAAAAAAAACTACATTTTTCTACTGTTTTGTCGGCGTGATTGATTTATATACCCATGCCGCGTTACAGTTTTCTAGTAGTAACGGTTACTGAGCTAAGCCGAAGACGGACGGACGGCCAAACGGACACGGCGATACTATAAGGGTTCCTTATTAACTACGGAATCCTAAAAAATAAATAAATGTACACATATAAGTACAATAACTTGAGATTACTACCTAACGTACGTACCTTTGACACCTAATCCCAAGATTGGGCAGTACATACCTACCTAAACACACAATGCGCACATTTACTAGTTACTGTTTTTTCGTGAATAAATGCTTTATTTATTTTATTTATTCTGACTGAATAAAAATGCATTGCACAAAATTTAAGGTCCTGGCACCAACCAGCGATGTGGCTTGCCACATCATTATGCTGAGCCAACGCCTATTCTATGCCACGACATATGGTTTTGTATTTAACTTTAGTTCTAAAGCGGCATGCCTCGCTTTAATAAATAAATTAAAAAAAAAAGCCTTTTTATTTCTCACGCATTACAAAAAAAAATATTACATTTCTTTTTATGTTATCCTATTATATCTTATTATTTCTATATAATTATTTTACATGCAATAATAATTAGATTTACATAAAATTCAATTACTTAATATATTATTATTTCTAATAATTGGTAACATTCATTGCAATAATAATAATTATAATTTAATCTATGTATGTATGTCCTAAGTTCAGTGAAATTATTCTTTATTATTTAAATACATTGTTATTGAAATTTATTGCTTTTAATTTTAGTCAAGTTTTAGTGAGAACCCCTCCTGTGAAGGTAAAGGCCTCCTCCAGTGATGACCATTTCTCTCTATCTTTTGCAGTTTTTATCCAGTCTTTTCCTCCTATTTGGGTGATGTCGTCAGCCCATCTTGTGACAGGTCTGCCTCGCTTTCTAGTCCCTGCAGGTCCCGGCCATGAAGTTATCCGTGCTGTCCAGCGATCATCGGTCAATCGGGCTCCTCGCTCTGATAATATAACTATTTTTTGTGTTTTATTTTTTATCATTTATGTCGTAAAGAATAAAGAATTTATCTATCTATCTATAAACAAGGCCATTGGGTTTTCCTGATTGATTGATTAAGAGTTATATTTCGTCATCAATTTAATTAATTCAGTAATCGCTCGACGATCTATCCATAGTACCTAGCTCAAAAAAAACCCGTCTGGAAAACAATTAGTCTATTTATGACGCTCAATAATCTCACCCAATAATTATATCAATCCCATTGTTTCACTGCCATCATATTAGATAATTCAATAGTTTAACACCCACCGTCTAAAATTGTACGGCTATCCTCTAAAAAAGTATTTTATGTTAAATTATTCTTTCTGTGCACACATATTTTGAATTATAGTCCAAATCTGAGCATATTGCATAAATTGTATTATTCGATAGACTTTAACTTGTTTTGTGAGCCTAATTAAATAAAACAATACACGTGGGAATGAACTATATCGTCTAGTTAAACAATCAATTGGGCAAAAAGCGACTAGAAAACAATCCGTTTGTCGACATAGCGTGGGTATATCAATAAAAATATACAAAAAAACCGGCCAAGTTCGAGTCGGACTCGCGTTGCAAGGGTTCCGTACATCACAAGATTTTAAACATTTTTTTTACTAACGGAGCGTTTTTGACGTTTCATAAAAATAAGCCGATTTGATTTTTTTCAAATACCGTTTTAAGTCCGACTCACGCTTGACTGCACATTTCTATTAGGTTTTCCTGTCATGTAGGTAAAGAACTATTATGTGTATTTTTTTCAAAATTTGAGACTCGGTAGTTTCGGAGATGAAGGGGGGGAGGGGGGACTGGTAATTTTTTGGCTAATTTCTTCAATTATTTCTAAACTAATTATTTTAAAATTACAAAATAAATATATTTTAGATGCACACAATGAGCTCTTTCATTTTATATGTAACACGATAGTATATGCAAAACTTTATTTTTTAATTTTCTCATTTACCCCCAAAAGTGGCCCTCATGTTTAAAATTCTTTTTTTTGCGTTACATGTCCCTCTTTGGGTCACAAACTTACATATGTGTACCAAATTTCAACGTAATTGGTTCAGTAGTTTCGGAGAAAATAGGCTGTGAAGGACGGACAGCGGAGCCAATCTAAGAAATCGACAAAAGGGGATGTCGCTATTGTCGCTACGATATAGCGATGTCCCCTTCTGTCGATTCATTTTTCTTATTCGTCGTTTCACTCTTGACAGAGTGGTTGTGGTCATAATTTCAGATGTTGGTGGCAAGCTTCCCAACACGCCGCCATGCCTCTCTGTTGATTTAGACAAATTGAGTTGCAACCGGGCCTCTTTCTTTTAGGGGCAACGACAAAGAGTTAGTCCTTTTACACACACTGGACATTTCTGGGTCTGATTCCTCTGTCTGGTCTACACACGACGACATTTTGTAGCGATACAAACGCGCGATTCATGAACTTCCTGTCAAAATCACCTGTATCGAGCCTGTATCGCGTTTGTAAAAAGTCGTGGTGTGTGACCGCTCTAAACCATTACACAATTAGCAGTTGCTATTATTGGAATGAGTAAGCAATACCTACTCTTTATTCTAACAAATTGTTGTGACAAATTGTTCGGTATATAACGGCCTTGATTAAATTTAAAAGTCCTAAAAAAATCTTGGGGCTTTACTCACTACTGTCGCTGGTTCTACCGAAGCCTATTGCTTGAGCCCACACGCCGACGTAGGAATTATCGCCAACGGCTATGGGGATGGAATGGATGCCACCTGGAAAATACGAGTATAACCATTGATCTTTGACACCCAACATGTTAAAATATTTTGTACTTCAACGTCATCCTACCATGATGTCCTTTACCTCTCATGGACGAGAGGTTTAGGCTGGCACAGTACGGGTTTTATGTCCTCTCCTCGCTCTGCAAATTGTACATCTTGGCTAAAAAGTATAGCTTGTCACTGCCGCGTGCATACCGTATGAATTTATGGGTTTATTCTTTTTAGCCAAGATCTAGAATTTAACCGAGAGTTCGACCGTGTGGAGTAGGAAGCTTGGTGCCCTAATCGCGATCTGATATTTGTAGAGCGTGGTAGAGTTCGGCCATGTGGAGTAGGAAGCTTGGCGCCCTACTTGGGATCTGATATTTGTAGAGCGTGATAGAGTTCGGCCGTGTGGAGTAGGAAGCTTGGCGCCCTACTTGCGATCTGATATTTGTAGAGCGTGGTAGAGTTCGGCAGTGTGGAGTAGGAAGTTTGGCGCCCTAATTGCGATATGATATTTGTAGAGCGTGGTAGAGTTCGGCCGTGTGGAGTAGGAAGCTTGGCGCCCTACTTGCGATCTGATATTTGTAGAGCGTGGTAGAGTTCGGCCATGTGGAGTAGGAAGCTTGGCGCCCTACTTGCGATCTGATATTTGTAGAGTGTGGTAGAGTTCGGCCGTGTGGAGTAGGAAGTTTGGCGCCCTACTTGCGATCTGATATTTGTAGAGCATGGTAGAGTTCGGCCGTGTGGAGTAGGAAGCTTGGCGCCCTAGTTGCGATCTGATATATATATTTTTTTAATTTATTGATTAAGACAAAAACAAAGAATATCATTATAAAGCCCATCTAGGCAAAAACCTTGGAGAGGTTTGTGTGCCGATGGGGAGTTCTTAGTATTCTATTGATCTAATTTATAGTTAAATTAAAAGCTAAGTATTTTAAGTAGGTTAGTTAGTACAACTTAGTTTACAGAATATAGGTTACATTATTGCATTTTAAAAAGTGCATCTTTAATATGTTTCTTATTTTACAACCTTTCACATATAAGTTGTGTACATGTTCAGGTAATTGATTTATTATTTTAGGCAGTAAGTATGACTATATTCGAGCACCGTATATGTTATTATATTTAGGTAAACAAAATTGGCTTTGGGATGATAACTTTCTTAATCTAATACATCTTTTATTAACTTTGAGTTTTGTAACATTGTGATATTCTTCAATTAAGACAGCTAGTTTAATTTTTTTTTGTACCGGAAGTAGATTACAGTATTTAAATAGTTGTGAATAGTAGGTTACATAATGCTCTTTAATATTTTTTGGTACAATAGTTTTGAGTATTCTAATTTGTAGGTTGTACATTTTTTCCATATAGGTCTTAAAGGTTCTACCATAGGTACCTAGGGCGTATCCGATCACAGAGTCAGCGAGGGCTAGGTATAGCAGACGTAGGGTTCTGTACGGTACTTTATGCTTTAAAATGTATAATCTACTGAAGATAGCTCTCAGCTTATCGCATACGTAATTAACATGAGGTCCCCAGTTGAGCCTGTGATCTATTATAAGTCCAAGGTGTGTTCCTTTACCACTTCTATATTTTCACAGTTACACGTAACGGTGCAGCTGTGTTGGTGTAGGCACTTGTGCTGATGGGCAACTACAGAAACTTCTTTGTAGAGCGTGGTAGGGTTCGGCCGTGTGGATTAGGAAGCTTGGCGCTACTTGCATCGGATATTGTTTTAACGCCGAATGCTTTATGAGCTATTTTGGCAATCACTTTACATTAAATGTATTTAGTGGGATCTCATTTCTTTTTGTAATGTGATTTTTAGCCTAGATTTAGATTTAGAACAGCTATGCAAATGTTACTTTACATACAATCTTTGAACCCCCGTTGCTGGCAGTTGTAGGGTAAAAGTTATAGATTTTTTAATTATTATGTAATCTACGCGGTCTCGGGAGTCCGCTGTATGTATGCGAGTGGCGCAGGACCGGGCATTGTGGCACTCTGGGGGACCAAATTTCCGCTTTCTAGGACATCAGATAGCACCTAAAAGTTGATAATGGCGATCACCAATGAGTGGGTGACAAAATCGGTATATATTTTAGATCTCAATAAAATCTAAAGCCTACATACGAAACTTTATGAGATTTAAAAAGTTGCTAAGATCACCTTATCCTGTGAATATAAGCTTGCTAGTATTACCCAAACTGATTCTGTTAGGGTTTGAAAATACGAAGAATTGTTTCGAGAAAAGGGAGGTAGTTCCCTTTGGCTTGTCTTGGCGGGGTAACCGTGCCCCCATATATTCGGTCCATTTGTTCTGAGAAACTCATCAGTACTAGATACAATTTGTAGTCCACCCTATGATGACGATGTCCCGTGTTGCAAAATGAGCAAGAGCTATCTACTGGTACATCTGCAGAAATATTCGTTTTGATATCGCGGTAGAGGATGATCATCACAGTCTATGGGATAGAAGTATGACTTACTGTCGAAATCAATCCAAGCATGCCTGAGGATCGCGATGTCGTTGACTAGACTAGTCATGTTGTACCCATCGTGCACGTCCACGTCCCTGGTGGTGACCCTGGTGCCGCCGGAGAACAGGAGTACGGAGCCGTAGACGACGGTGAACTCCAAGGCTTGTGAGTAGGGAGTGCGCCAGCAGTGGGCGGCGGTGACGCCGCGGGTGTTGGTCAGCAACGTGGATCCACAGACGGACTGCTGGGAGTTATTGACCATTGTGATCAGCAAGCCACCCTGAAAATTTGTTATAATCTCTTAAGGCTCACTATCACTATGCAACACAAAATTCTATTGAGAATCAACTTGTGAATGAAATGGACTTGAATTTTCTTTGTTTCAAAAAACCGACCAAAACAAAACAAATGCAAACCAAAACAAAAAAAAAGAGTAAAGTCCTACCGACCTTCCTGACCTGTCCTACTGACTGCCGCGAAGACACACACAATATGTGTCAATTGTATTCTGCCTTTGTTTCTGTGTGTCTTTTGTATAGTGAATAAATGTCTTCTTTCTTTCTTTCTGTGCTATCAATAGGCCCATGGGCCTTAGGAGGTTAAAAAGTTTCCCATTTGTTGTATAGATGGGGTTCTTCTAGTGATTCTTTTATTTTTATTGGACTACCAACCAAGCTCTTAAATCAGGTTAACATCAAGTATAATAAAAACCGGCCAAGTGCGACTCGGACTCGCGCACGAAGGGTTCCGTACCATTACCTATAAAAACGGCAAAAAATCACGTTTGTTGTATCGGAGGCGAAGTTCATGAGATACAGCCTGATGACAGACGGACGGACGGTAAGACAGTGGGGCCTTGGTAATAGGGTATCGTTTTTACCCTGTGGGTACGGAACCCTAAAATCAGGGGGCCAGTTATAGGTTCTCGCAGATAGAAATCTAATAGAAATTAACATCACTATAGAAGTATAGTTGGGTATAATCATCTAATCGATACCTATTTTAGACAAGTGGGGTTGGCTATTTTGTAACTTACAGAGGATTAAGTGAAGTTAAATATTCACTTATGTTCAGTGATCGTAACTTTTGTAGCATTCATTAGCGTTAATAACGTCAATATTAACCTTAATAAACAATTTTGATTGATATTGTCTATACCAATTCCGTTAAACAAACACTACGCTGCACCAAAAATGCTACAATGCTAATAATGCTAATGCAAGTCACGATCACTGCATCCTACTAATATTATAAATGTGAAAGTTTAGATGTTTGGACGTTTGGATGTTTGTTACTCAATCACGCTTAAACGGCTGAACCGATTTTAATGAAATTTTGCACGAAGATAGTTTATAGCCTGGATTAAAATATAGGATAGTTTTTATCCCGGGTCCACGCGGACGAAGTCGCGGGCGGAAGCTAGTGTTAAATAAGTTCGTTGAGTCTGGTTTTCTACAAGGAATTAATAACGTATTATGAAAAACCCTAACCTAAGAAGCCACCAGTATCGGCAGCTGGGCAACCCCCAAGCTACCGGTAGTGCGGGCCGCAGAGACAGGAACCACGAGGAGGAATCCATGCCCTATCCGCCTTCAGTATGACCTCTGATCTACCCTAGTGTCTTGAGATGTTAATCTGGATTATTCGCTAATATACCAGTGAACTAAGTATAATATTATTATCATGGTAATTGGTAGGTCATGAACCATATTATCATCGAGGTATACTATGTGTAATCTTATTATGTCGTTGTGTTTTTATCAACAACATAATAGCTCGATTACGATATCACCGATATGTCGTGAACTGATTAGGATTTGTTTACTCAAAGATTAAAAGAGTGAAGATGAAAAATACAGTAAAATTGTCCTAACGCGCGTTCAAAACGATACGTGATTAACCCTCTGAACTATAATAAAATTGATATACCTATGTGAAATTCCCAATTCTCATAGGGCCAACTCGGACAATTCTAGACCATTCCAAATACGTACCTTTTTCGCTCTTGGTTCGTAACCATAGGGGACATAATAAGTAAAACTATACTATAAATAAACGACTATCGATTATAATGTCACATACTAACCCTAATATTCCCAAGAAAGTAAGGATTCCAACGATATTTCAAACACTTCAATCATAGAATGGAATATACATAGAAACTCACAATTCTCACAAACATGGAAAGTCTGAATAGTGGGGGAATGAATGGCAGTGATTTAGCGTCCTAGCCACGAGATCAACCCCTGGCTAGTACCCAAAAAGAGGGGGGGGGGGAGGGCAGCCTCCCGAGGTTCCGTCTCTGCTATATTTCTGCCTAACTTGGCCTAGTAGCTATGGGTAGGCAGAAATATAGCAGAGACCGGACCTCGAGAGGCTGCCCTTCCCCCCTCTTTTTGGGTACTAGCCAGGGGTTGATCTCGGGCCAGAACGCTAAATCAGCTACGTTTGACACAAGGAGCAATCGTTGCAAGCGGCATCGGCCGAGACTAAAGTGCAGACTGCTCCATACGTGAAAACATTACACTCTTCTTTTGGCCAGTCGTGTAAAAACATGTTTATCTGAATTTTTCCATTTAACGTTCAGAAGAGAAGGTCTGATCCCAGCAATAGGATACTTAACTATTTGACACCGTCGTTAATGCTGAAAAAGTCAAAGGTTCTCTTCAAAAAACACCAGTAGCAAAAGAACTGCAGATTGGCGCAGCCCTACTGGGGAAGTAAATACCTTACACAAGACCACAGCCATAGCATCACCTCTACTTACCAAGTAGGTATGCGGTGATGTGTTACTGTCGCTAAAGATTCCGAGAACCCTGTGTTAAGATTGAAGAATCTGCTTGCTTTTAGCCGTCACAACGAGTCTTAGTGATTAACGCGTTTGTTACTCTTCAGCCCTGCTAATCTGTAAATTATTTTAAGCTCACCTCAACGCTCGCCCACAAATATATCTTGACGCGATAGCAACTAAGGGTAGGTAGAGGTCTGGCTTCGTTAGGCGTAACGAATGAGGTGAGGCGCAGTAGCGCGTCCCGAATAACAGTCCTGGAGTCGCACGCAAGCGTCTATAGGCTGTGGCGACTGCTTACCATGAAGCAGACCGTATGCCTGTTTGCCAAAGTCGTAGTATATAGAAAACGCTCAGCTACTCACAAAAAACGGGTACTGTCCAAGCGCAGCCGGCTCCCCTCCAGCTATCCTCATACCCTGCTTCAGGGCCTCCTCATGCACCTTGATGCGCGCGACCTGGGGGACCCCCACATGGTTATGGTAGTCGGAATCGATGCCGTGGGTCACCACTAACCCAAATACAACACACACAGCGAGGAATTGCATATTGACCCGTACTACGAATGCTGCCTTAACACTCTTAAATAAAGAACGGAGAATCAATTTCCTACTCATGTCGACGACGTAATAAGAAACGTGTTTCTCGTGTTCGTGTTTCTGAAAATAATACATTCTTAATGGTGCTGGTTTCTAATCTCAAGCTACACGGTATGGTTATTGTTTTATTCAATAAAGGTAAGGCATCATGTTGAAAATAAATGGCGATAACGATATTTTTAGAGTTCCGTAGTTTAGGGTTTTTAGGCTTTTAAACATTTAATAGTTGACTAATTTAAAAAATTTGGTAATTGGTATAGCAAACTTTCGACCATTTGATAATTACTTAGATGAAGTTTTTAGTAGACCATGCAAATAGAAAAGGCACCCTTAATCATCATTATTATTCCTTGATAACAACGTACACGTTGGAGGGCCAGGTAATCGCAACGTTTAGTGGGCCGTATTGGTGCGCGAGTCGAAGTAACAAACCAAGTGAAGAAAGAAAGAAAGAAAGAAAACATTTATTCGTGGCAAAAAGACAAACTGTGGACACGTACGCACATACACATTTGCCACGAAATGGTCACAACTCAGCGTAATGCTGGCAACGCCAGCGCTGGTCGAGATACCAGCGATAGCAGGTGCAGATAGTTGGTGGGCAAGATAGTAGGTATATAACAATAAAGCCCCGTTTTAAGTCTGCATTAACTGACGGACAGGCAACTACGGAACCCTACACTGCGCGTAGTCCGACACGCACTTGATCGGTTTATTATCGTTACATTATATTTAGTAAAATAACCCATAGTGACGTATTTAGATTAGATTGGACACGTGTTAATTGATGACGACGTGCGTATTTTGAGATGATGTTCTGCCGGAGGGTTCTTGGAGAAGCAGGGTACCGTTTTGATGCGCCTCTTTGTAGCAAGTATGTGCAAGAGGGAAGAAAGCGTCATGTTTAAAAGATTATAACCAGTAGGGTAATTGTTCTAGTGCCCGAGGCTGACACTGTCCCAATAGTTGGTACCTGAGGCCCTAGCACGATAAGTTGTATCGTCACATTTTACCTGAAGCTTCAGTATATTTTCGCCGACAAACGTGACGATAAAAGCTATCGTGCTAGCTGGGCTGGTGGCAGATGGGGTGACAACTATTGGAATTAAGGTGTCGTGCATCGGGACGTTTACCTTATTTAATCTGTGCACGCTGGTCGACAGGTGGGACTCACCGTGGCTGAAGCACGGGGTGCAACTGCATGCACCCTTATGTGTTAATTTGTATTCATATAATATTAACCCTAGATTTAAGTAAAATGTTACTAACACGTTGTGGACTTGGTCCGAAATAAAATTAATTGAATTGAATTGAATATTAGCTGATCGTAGATATCGACCATCTGAGTGTCGATATTGTTTGTATGTACGTGTATACAAATAAGGCCTATTTAGGCCGGGGGCGGGGTCCTTCTACTGCCAACCAAACTAAAAAATAGGTAATAGGCATGATGCCTCATGTTCAAATTGTTAACGTAGCGAAGCTAAATGGATGGTAAACCATCAAATTATCGTAATAAAGTATAAATTATAAAATATAATTAAAATCGAGAAAAGATATGAACCTTGAAAGTTTAGAAAAATATACATTTTTTTTATTGTCCAAGAGTGAATTTAAAGAGCAATAGAATTCTTACGCTTTTATAGAAACAAATTTGTATGACAACTGTGTACTTAAACGCAGTATCTCACGACCGAAACAACAATTTAAGTACCTACCTGATTTTCCATACAACGATACATGTACTTTGTACTAACAAATGTCCGTTGTGACGTCATACCTGTCTGTCTGTCAGTATGAAGCGTTTTGCGCTGCCGCCAGCGAGGTCAATCTTTGTCTCAATTTTTTGGGTACTTATGTTCTTTGATTGTAGTTGCTCCTATACAAATATTTGTTCCTGTCCAAAAATTGGTTCGAATGGCATAATAAAATTTTTTTAGTCATCATCCCTATTGCGAAGTTTCTTCTTTTTTTTCCAACGTCATATTTTTGGATATAAAACGAAACGTTTTCAAATCAACTACCTATTATCTAAAAAGTGTAATATTTAGGTATTGACCAACACAGTCACCAGACTTAACTTTTCTGTTTTTATGGTTGCGTACCTCAGGACATGAGGAACTCTTATGATCACTTGCGCGTTGCCCGTCGTCTGTCTGTTGATGTTGAAATTGTAGGTATACCAAATGTTCTAAGTATGATGTCCCTTGATGCTGTGCAAAAAAATCTAACTTCTATGTAAACGCTTTAAAATAAAAAAGGTATATTTCTATCACGCAAAGGACTTCAAGCTTATACTCGTATAGGTAGAATCGTGAAATTCGGAAAAGTTGTAGTTACTTACATCACACAAAAACTGTTTACTTATTTGCAGTACACAAGAGCCTAGCTCTCAAATATATGATTACTTAGCTGCCCGCCCGGGCTTCGCAGGGGTGGTCCAAAATGACTTAGTTTATTCTGCCAATATATAATAGGGGCTGCGATCCTAAACTTTTATATTTCTCGCAACTTAAGTTAAGATAATATTATATTTGGAAAGGCCAATAATACTAGGTCAATAATCTTCCAAAATCCATCCGAGATAGTAAGGACCTTTCACCTTTCAAAAGAATGATAAGTGAATAATAATCAGTACAGGAGTACGATACAGTAAACAAGATAAGACATAGTCAGTTATTAAATTTAGTAGTAATAAGACTTTTGACTCATAATTAGTATTCAGACATTAACGACCTTATGCATGATGTACCGTTTTTTTTTATATATTATAATATAATCGTTTTCTTATAAGTACTAATACCAAGTGTAATGTATGTAGGTATTGATTTTAAATATGACAAAGAAATAGGTAAATTAATGACAGACTCCATGCTTCATCTTCAGCTCCAAAAATCAAAACGTCAAAATCAACGATAGACAGTTCCTACACGCTACTCTACTAATACTCGAGGCAAAATACGGTTTTGAAAAACAATAATTTATAATAGCGTTTTTTTTTACTAATTTCAAAATGTTATTCTAAGATACTTTATTCAAGAATCCGGCAAACTTTCCACCCGGAAGTAATTATGTAGATTTAAATGAAGCACGCATTGTCTTTTTTTTGTATGATTTATCTTAAGTATTATAGAGCAAATGTAAATAAACCAAAATAATTACAAAAATATTTATTAATATTATTTCTGACTTTTCAGCAGCTAGTAAATTTATCATTATTTTTTTGATGTCTGAAATTTTGTCGGAATCTGTCGCTGGGTAACTATTCAATTGATAATATATCCGTTACACATAAAAGGCCGCAGCATGAAAAAGATTGAAAAACACTGCTATAGACAAACATACACTAGTATCTAGTGAAAACCGGTGTCTCAAGTAACCCGGCATGTCCTACGTGACCCAATTTGACGGTACAAGCATTATTGACACGCTAAAGTATAGAATAGAATAGAATCGTTTATTGCATATCACCTTACAAAGATTGGGTGGAATTAACACATAAGTAGGTATACATGTGACACCCTGCAAGGGCACAGCAATATCAGAGCAGAGGGCTAACTAATTATTATAAGTAATTATACAAAGCTAATAAAATATTATATTATTAACACAAAACACACGTTAACATTTTTCACTTGCCGACATTATTAAAGTATTCCTTTAAACTATAAAAACATTTGTTTATTGGAAACAATTTCAATTGGTTGTTAAACAGTTTTGGATTTTCTAGATTTTTTATATCACTAGGAAGGTGATGATAAATGTTAATAGTCATATGATGGGGGCTACTTGTGACGAGTTTTAATTTCGAAAAGTACTCCAGTGTTGTCCATTCGATTTCACAACCAAATGTTCACAAAACGAAGTAGACGCTTATACGAGTTACTTCAAACTGATCGAATGGGCAAAGCATTCCTTTTAGCAATGAAAAATATATTACCCCTGACCCTATAGGAGACGCCAAACAGCGAAATTGGCGGACGGCCTGCATGCAGTCCGCCAATTTCGTTCATGTAGCGGCTCCATAAGTCCAAAGGAACAGGAAGAAACAGAAGTTTTCACAGCAATTGTGAAAAGGTCTGTTTCTGAAGAATTGCGAATATGACTTTTGAGTACTAAGTAATTACCATTTTACTAGTTAATAATTAACTTTATCATTTAATGTAAAACATTAATCGATCAAAGCCTTTATGATGATTTGGGGTTTATTAGATAACGTTAATCATAAAGATTAACGTTATCTAATAAAACCCGAACTGATCAATCTTTTTAATCCATTGATAAATGAAGTATATAAACAGATACCATGCAGACCACGCGCAAATCGAGTCCACGTCTCAATATGAAGCTCCTTGTCGCGTTTACTCTAATCGGTCTGGTGGCCGGCAAGGCGGTCGAGTCTCAGGACTCGCCCGTGGAGATGGACTACCACAACAAGGTCGGCATTCCGTTAGCTGCGCGCATCAAGGCGGCCGAGGAGGCGGTGGACTCCAACCGTGGCAGGATCGTGGGAGGCAGCCCTGCTGCCCTTGGACAGTACCCCTACCTTGTAAGTGAAAACGTTGAAGTCTAAAATCAAATCGTACACCTACTAATCATTATGTTAAAACGTTTATTTGTGTCCTCATTTTTCTATACCATGTTTCATCGGTTTTTTTAGTCCGACATAAATGCGGTCATGCTAGCAAGGCTGCTCAATTGCGAAACTTTTAGTACGTAGGTAGATCATGATGGTCGCCACTCGAGAACCTTTCCGCACCAACGGCCATCGGTTCTACGTGCTATGTGCTACGCCCACTGCCACTTAAGTTTAGCGTACTCCGGTACGCTAAACTTAAGCGCGGCGTGGGTAGGCCCCCCACAAGGTGGACTGATGACCTCGTAAAGGTTGCTGGAGTCCGCTGGATGCGGGTGGCGCAGGACCGGTCACTTTGGCACTCTTTGGGGGAGGCCTATGTCCAGCAGTGGACATCTTTCGGCTGATATGATGAGATCATGATGTAATGTTTTGGATGAAAAAACGACAGTCGAGTTGTCCAAAAACTCGTTCGAAAAGTTACGAGTTACCCCTCAGATCAGGTTTTTTAACGGTCCACCGTTACCGTCCAGTTCCACTCCTTCGCGTTCGACGAGAAAACCTCACAAAACATCATCAATTCCAGGGCGGTCTGGTCATTACCATGACCACTGGACAAACTTCCGTCTGCGGATCCTCGCTGCTGTCCGCCACCCGCAGTGTCACCGCCGCTCACTGCTGGAGCACCCTGTTCTCCCAAGCCTCCCTGTTCACCGTCGTCCTCGGATCCACGCAGCTCTTCACCGGCGGCACCAGGGTCGCCACCAGCGACGTTGAGACCCACGCTAGCTGGAACGGAGTCATGCCCATTAGTGACATCGCTATCATCAGATTCTCCGCGATTTCTTTCACCAGTGAGTATATCTTATCCAGGTCACGTTTATTATAATCTGTTTATTACAGCTTTTATTCCCAAAAGGGGTACGAAGAGCATGTTATGTTCCAGTGCCATTTTTAGCATAAATGAGGGTATAAAAGATCGACAAAATGTGATATTGCGGTTGCCTGTTCTTGAATGCGCTTGTAACTCTTATGGACTTAGCGCAGGGTAGGTCGTTTGCTTGTTTGCCACCGTCACAGATTATAAAGAAATTACTTAGGGTCATCTCAAAACTGCCTCCCATTCTGTTATATATATACAACTTTTATAACGATACCTACGCAAAGGTCACTGTTTACGGACAGTGATGTAGGCGACTGCGGCAACGTGTATTTGGGTGACTCACGAGTCGTTGGTTGCCCAAATACACGTAACGACGCGAGGTCCGCGCCGCCTGTCCGCGTTTGACGTGACATAAGGGCATAATAAGGTTGCACTGAATCACGTGTGAATTCTTGTCAATTAATGACAGACGAAGGTTTTATCATGTGATACGAGGAAACACGAGTCTCGAAGCCTAAATCCGATAAAAAAAATGAGAAAAACCCTGATACGGTCATAGTAAACAATACAGTTTGATTCGACTTTACACGCGTCGCGCTTCATCGGGTCGCGTGACGTTTTAATACTTAATGTGTAGCGGACTTGCGCCTACTTTGAACTGCACCAACAAACAGCAGCTTATTTTTTATGGGCTTTTGGGGGTTAAAATCCCCCCTACCGAAATGTTCAAAATATTACATTAACCTGAATATTCATGTAATTTTATGCATATTTTGATGTTTTATTTTCTTGAACCAGCGGCTATCATGGCACTCGCACATAGATTATGTTAACAATCGAGTAAGAAAAATAATCTGGATCTTCAATATTCTTAGACACATTGCTGATAAAACATTACTCAATCAACAACTGTAGAAATGACTAGCACAATCAGTAATTAGTTACTGTATTGTAGTCTGGGGTGGTGCTACAAAGACAACATTTCTTTAGGTAGAAAGAGGGCAAAGATGCCTTCTTAAAGTAATGTATAAGTTATAGTTTAACTATAGATATAATTACATTCTTAGTATGCGAAAATTATACATTTTATTAAATGTATTTAAAGTACACAAGACTTTGAACCAAAACGCATAAATCATAAAGTTACTCCTATTTGTGCTGCAAAATAGGAAACAGTATCGTCTCTCTTATACAATAAATTAAATAAAACTATCAATATTTACCCGATGCAATTACGAAACTGTAAAGAAAAAATAACGGAATGTTAAGTATATTATTATGTAATATGTGTAACACACAGACACACACAAGATTTGTACTAAAAAGTAATTTAATCAATCAATGAAACTGTGTTATAACCATGTAGACAAAGAGCGGAGCCTCCCAACACAAATATTGAAACTAAAACCCCGAAATTAAAACTTGGCTACGTCCGCGTGTTATACAATGTATGAAATGTTTCAGACACCATCCAGCCCATCCCCATCGCCAGCGGCAGCAACTCCTTCATCGGCAGCACCGCCTGGGCTGCAGGTTTTGGTCTCACCAGCGATGGTAAACTTAACGATCACTTAACCATCTTCTTTTCATTTTCATTTGAAGGACCTCAATTAACCGTGTTACGACAACGACTGTACTTTGTCATGACAAAAACCATCCTACTGATGATGGACCAATTAGCATTATTTAACTTATCAATCATACCCTCGAAACATTGCTATAGGCCCGCGCTGAGGCACAATTTCATTTTTTTATGAATGAACCCTTTCCCCACTGGCGAGCGAGGGTAGTCCGCCGCATGCTTTTGGTGCCTCAGGACAGGCGCAGGGCTTCCAGTAAAACCTTTACGCCGTACTGGATCCCTTTTCAACTGCCTGCACGTAAGGGCAGTCCACCATGCTCGCTCGTGACTTATGACAGATAGTTTATTCCACTTATAACTCTATTGTCCAGGTGGCGGCATCACCACCAGCCAGTTCATATCCCACGTATCAGTTAATGTGGTGGACAACTCGGTGTGCTTGGCCGTGTACGGTGCCCTGAATGTGCGCGACTCGACTCTCTGCGTCGCCACCACCGGCGGTCACGGGACCTGCGGCGGGGACTCCGGCGGCCCTCTCGTCGTCAGCAACCAGCTGGTTAGTATCATCATCCCCAGCCTTACATTACCATGATGTTGGCGGGGTAAGGTAGAATCGAGGGCAAAAGATCTCATGGTATAAAATCACTACCACTACATAGTATAAAACAAAGTCGCTTCCCGCTGTCTGTCCCTATGAATGCTTAGATCTTTAAAACTACGCAACGGATTCTAATGCGGTTTTTTAAATAGATAGAGTGATTCAAGAGGAAGGTTTATATGTATAATATAGCACCCGTGCGAAGCCGGGGCGGGTCGCTAGTATTAAATCAAAATCAAAATTAACTTTATTGCCATAACATGCCCTAACTTAAAAATATATACCTATTACCTACTATGCAATACAGTCGGCGTCATATAGTTAGTAGCAGCCAGAGTAGCCAAATATTTCGGTACACACCCTTATTCTTACAGTAATAAAGACGTGTACCGAAATATTTGACTACCTTGGCTGCTTCTAACTATATGACGCTGACTGTACAAGGAAAATACAATTAAATAAACTTAACTAAACAAAGTATATTACAGGTTTTCCTAACATATTGTTTAAGAAATTAAGTACATTTTACATTTGGCGTAGGCAATGCTAATGGGTGCCAACCTCAGCATGTGCTGAACGAGTGTCCAGCGCTGATTTTCATTTTGGCCCCTTTTATGGCGGTCTTCAGTTGGATTCAAAGATTATTGAGTGGTCTATGATCTTTGGTTGGATTATAGAATGCGCAGTAGTTCTCGTACTCATACTCGTGTATATCAACGCCATTGAAAAGTAGTTAAAACAGATTATATGACGGTTAAACATAGGACTTATTAGGTAGCTTCGTGTGTGTGTTGTGTAGGTAATTAGTAATTAGTAGTGTGGTGTAGTTTTGTGAAAATATATATAGCGATCAGTTATTATTATTATTATATTTTTTGTTGTGTATAGGTACAAAACATAGGTATATATATATATATATATATATATATATATATATAGATACATGCATGGGTTGCATTAAATGAATAAATGAAAGCTTCTGCAATTCCAATAAATGCATCTTAACCAGGTTTGCAATTAACTCTCACTCCGATAACTTAGAGAAACGTGACGCAGATTTTCGTTGGATTTTTGGTTATTTGGTAGGAGTCAGGTACGGCTAAGAAGATGGAGAGCTCTGCCATCAGTCTAGCCATCACTCAGCACAAGCCTCCCATGAGCATAGCCGTGGTACGTCATGGCAGGTTCGCTACCAGTTTATGATCTACCACTAACCAACCAAACCGGTGATGACTCTATTGCCTCGTACAAAATTTGTTGCGATCGCAGAATTTTTATTTTTGATACGAAGCCAGTTGCAAATATCATTTTAATTTCGAATGTTTCAATGTGCTTGAGCTCGAGTGTGGGCACATAGGAATGTTCTTAGTTAGTTCATATAGTTTCGGCTTGACCTGCAAATAGTCTTTTCAAGAAAAAAAAATCCGATTGCAATTATTCTCGTACGAATCATTAGCTGTTGCACCAACCATCCCCCACCCACGCACTACGCCACTGGATGACACCCACACACTTACCACCTCGAGTGCCACCCATGCTAGGATACTTACTTACCTACAAAGTAGACCTATGTTCAGGATCAGTGACTACTAACAGATAAACTTGTTTCCAGATTGGCATCACCTCCTTCGGCCACAGCTCCGGCTGCGAGCATGGCCACCCCGCCGGATTCATGAGGGTCACTTCTTTCGCTGACTGGATCCAGGCCCGTCTGTAGTCAAACCTACTGATGTCACAACGTGCTGTATGTTTTGAAGTCAACACCTGACGTAGCCCTGCCTGACCCAGGGTACAGAGAATTCTCCTTGATGGTTCGAACTGGGGATTTAAGAAAGAGTTTATACTTGTACAAATATCTGGTTCTATAGAACTAATGAGGAGTGTCTCAAAATAAATGGTATAAGTTAAACGTTAAATTTCATTCCCTTTTCCTTTTCCGTAACTCGGTACAGTGTCAGTAAGCTGTCAACTGTAACGTCAGTAAATCAGTACCTTGCCAATACATTGCGGTACTTGTCAATACATTGCCTGCACCAAATATTTTGAAGGCAGCCACGCACGGATGTCCCGTATTGTTGTTAACCCATTCGCCACCACTGACTTGAACTCGTTATTTAGTCATCGATGCCACCCACCTGCCACCGACTTCATACGAAGTCCAAAAACAATAGACTTAAGACTTGCGTGGCGTGGGATACCACCTCGCATTTTAATTGCGCAAATGGGTTTAGACACGTTAAATTCACTTCTAGTTCACTACTTGGTACACTTGACGCAGTGTGTTTATGGAGTCCATGTGACGTTTTGCATACTATTTACACACGAGACAAGCTGGGTAACGTGTCAAATTCAATTAGTGCACTTAATACATTTATACTATAGTAGTATACTATTAATAAGGGGTCAATAGACGTATCAATGTGTCGATGTCGCTTTACAGCAGATTGGAATGTTTGTTGACCCCGCAACAGCCACTCCCGCGCTTAATTAGACGATAAGACGTTAAAATGAATTAAAATGCCTACAAAGATTCTGGAAAGTGACGAAACTAAATCGTATTATCCAAAACAGAGTAACAAAACTATTCATGTTATCATAACGATGTATCTACTTAACTAATAAGCATATAATGTGTCAGTGAAATATAAGCATTATCAGCACAGAAAAGGGTTCATTTTATTAGAACAATATATACTTGAGATGTGAGCAAAAGTTGTTTCTATGCGCGCTCATAAAACTGTGCTTGGACTTTCTATGGTCAATTGGTCATATTAGTTTTATGGCCGATTGATAATTAAAATTATCTATATTAGAGCTTGAAATGTTATATGGGATGGGATAATATAATTTACTTTAAAAACAAAGTTTTAACCGACTTCAATTTAGTACTCCGCCAAGCCACGAGAACATTTCCACTTTTCTTTTCCAATTTACCACATGAACTGATTTTCGATAACAAATGCGTTGATTATTAGAGAAAACAACCCAATCGCTGTACACGTACAAACGACAACACTGTTAACTGACCATCCTGTGTATATATAGAACCTTATTACAATGCATTTAAGGTGCACCGATGGTCAGTTAGCTGTGTTGTCGATAGTACAGCGATTGGGTTGGGCCCACGGGCCGATAATATTTGAGGACTTCCGTCGATTCCACAAGGATCACCTTTGGCACTTCATTAGTTGCTATTTCAACGGAATTTTATCAGAATCTGTGACGTACTTTTGTACTTTTAAGTACCTAATTGAGGAATTCCATAAATCATCTGTGGTCTTCATCATCAATTCCACTCCACCAAATTATGATTTCCGGGTGTAAATGCACGAGTTATAATAGAAAATACCAAAATCACTACACGCGTGCCTAATATAATTGAGGAGTTCCCTGAATTCCTCGTGGATCCCATCATCCAATTGAATTTTTGAAAGAAATGGGACCCACCTGGAAGCATAATATACTAACAAACAAAAAAAAATGATAAAAAAATAAAAAACACAACCGAATTGAGAACCTCCTCCTCTTTTTAGAAGTCGGTTAAAAAGAGAGGGATTACATAATATATAACGTTTTTGATTGTCCCCGAAGATCAACCCTCAGAATGTTATGAATTTAAAGTTCTTCAAGTAAAGAACGAAGTTTTTTTTAAGTGAAAACTTCTTTAGCGGCGCTGTGCACTTTTTGTGATGAGGAAAAATTGTTAAACTCGCCATAAGTCACGTGAACGTAAGATGTAACGTGACCTTAAGATGTCACGTGACCGTGAGATTCGAGAGATTGAAAATTCGTAAGAGGGACACGTGACCTGATTGAAAAACTGTTACAAAGTCATTGAGTTTTCACTTCTTTTACACCTTCAGACACGGTGTCCTGTAAAGCTGTATGGACGGGTGCTGACTGATAGTTAAATCAGAACAATAGATGTGCCGACTATGGATTTTGCGGACTAGCCGCCGATTAATCGGCGCTCAAGTGGCCGATAGTCGCTGACTATACGCCGACGATGAAAAGTTCTTATACGATAAATATTTGTTGTATTTAAGTAAAATACTTGAAATATAAAACTATAGTTTATTTATGTGTTTTCAGTAAGTCGAATCCCGGCTCGTACCAATCAGTTTTTCGGAACTTATGTGAGGAAATCGCTCTAATTCCAATAAGGTCTAGTTTTCCCTCTGAGTTGAAGGTCAGATCAGATGTCAGTTGCTTTCATAAAACTAGTGCCTAATTATAATTACCTATGCCAAAGGTTGGGATTACATGTCAAAGCGGACCCTGGGCTCATAAAGGGGCAAAACCATGAACAACACTATAAAGATGATGAAATTAGCAAAAACAAGTTGAAGCTTGATATTTTCCCAGTATTCTCGAGTTTTATTTACTGGTAAAGTAAGACCAAATATTTTACTAGGTTCAACTATGTGTGATGCTGTCGTGTTCGCAGTTGACACGTGACACGTGCCGCCTGACACGAACATGCGCGCTGCTTTAATTGCCGCGTTTTATTACTAGCCTTGTATAAGTCCACCTGTAACTGAGTTTAACAAAATGTAACCAAGTCTAGCAAGTTGCAAGTCGATTTTCATCCACTTTTATTAGTCGTAGATGTAAATACAATAATTTCAGTCAGTCTAAAAGTGCTAGAAGGAGGATAATAAAACTCTTCAAAGACGTCTTCTTACCTCTTCTTTCTTGAAGTTTTACTATCCAGCCTTCTAGTAAAACCACGGATGCGCACGAATATCTACCTACGTAGACAAAAACGGAACTTTTTATGAAACGTCATGACCCTTTTACACTATCGGCGACGATTGTTGATCGTCTATAATCGCCACGATCATCGTGCAAGCACCCACACTTAGGTACTTGACTTCTAAGACCGCTTTTCTGGGCATCCCGAATGTATCTAATTCGACTATAAAGAACAACCGGGAAGAACCGCATACCAAAGCATTGGCATTATGGTCACCCATCCATAAACTAGTAACCATGCCAAAAGTTACTTACTTAACTCTTTCCGTTACCGATCTAAACCGCTAAGCTTACGTAGTTTACTTAACTTCGTTTTATAATGCATTTCACGATTTTCACGTAACCCTAAAATATGATTATAGCTTGTAGAATATAATTCATACTG
Source organism: Epinotia bilunana (assembly GCA_947049275.1). NCBI lineage: Eukaryota > Metazoa > Arthropoda > Insecta > Lepidoptera > Tortricidae > Epinotia > Epinotia bilunana. The sequence goes on from OX346270.1 coordinate 20,106,002, forward strand.
AGCAAACAATTTAATGATTGTCTTAAAGCACATCGGCAGGATTATTAACAACACTTCAACGACCATGTCACCACAATGAACCAATTTAAGTCTGACCTCCGATTTGGAAAAGTTATTACGAATATCGGGGTCACGTTTACAGTCGAGGTAAAATGTTATGCGAATGGATAGGTAGACCGCCGAAATCGATTATTAACCGATTCAGCGCAGTATAAATATAATAAGTCTTGTATATTTTAGCGGAGATTTGCATGGACAATTATAGAGTCCGAGTGATTTAAGACGACTTGCTGTCTCTCAATTTTTTTTTCGAACATGAAGAGGTCAAACCACTAGCACACACAAATAACACAAACTGAAATTGAGATATAGGTATAATGATAATGTTTTATTTTTATTCATAATGTGTGATAACCTTAATCAATCCCAAGACCAAATCATCAAAAATGTTATGAAAGCTATTTTTATACGGCGCTGGCAAACAAACAAGCTGCCTGTCGGTAAGCAGACACCGTCGTCTATGCACGCTTGCGACTCCAGAATCATCACAAGCGCGCTGCAGACCCTATTGATTTGAGGATTCGTTGAGTTGACCGCTAGAGACATATGCCGGTCCCACTCTCTTCAACACACACTCTCGGGAGCTCAGCACGGTTAGACGATAGAAAGTTGTGCTGAGCAAGAAAAAAAATGTAAGTTGCCAACTTTGGTACCGTCTGCCAAGTACTTCCGGCCATTTCAGGAGTGACTTAGGTTTACTCTCTCTACGATTAAAGAGCTAAACGATGCAACATGTCTAGTCCTGTTGTCATATGACGTAAATATACCTACCCATACAAATTTTGACCGGAAGTGAAGGATTTACAAATGTTCGGCCAATTTTTTTTTCTCGCTCCGCACAACTTTCTCGACCTGCTGCCATGTATTTTATCATGTTGTCATGAGACGTAGGTTTATTGGGAGTGGGCTTACGGACTATTAGCACGCTTAGAAAGAGACGGATGGTCATGTCGCCGCGCCGCGACATAGCTCGCGGGCCGTCCAGCCCCTCTATTCTGAAACTTGTTTTGAGCTCACCTCAACGCTCACCCACAAATATATCTTGACACCGCGATGCGTAGTAACTAAGCGTAGGTAGAGGTCTAGTTTCGTGACGGGTGCCCGGCGGGGTGAGCCGCATTAGCGCGTAGCGAATATCAGCCCTGCACGGCTATCACGCGACGGCGCGCAAGCTCTCTCGATTTTTCTCGCACTATCCTTCTCTTTCTTATTAGAACACTTAGAAAGAGTGGTATAGTGCGAGAAAAATCGAGAGTAAACCTCGACGGTTGATAGACGCGCTGTGATAACCATGCTGGCGAATGAAGTGTCAGAATCCTAGTAAGGTTAGTGGGAATCCATCATCCCTGCATACCGCTCCGGGAATATGCGAATTTAATTATGTTAGTAATTAAATAACATTTCTCAAAGCCTGTTAATAAATATGCGGGCGACAAAGTAACAACCTGCAGCGTGAGTTATGGGCTCGTAAAAACAAAATGGCGAATAAAAAACAAGCTTTTTGTAGCCTCGGGCTGAATAAAGACATAAATTAGCGATGTCATTCCTGGAGCAAATATTTCGACGGAATTCCGTTGTTAAGGAGGTTATTTAAGACGGCTAGTAAACTGGTTTCTCGGTGGGTTTAAAAGATAGAAAATTACGAAAAATATTTATTTTTAATTCTTCCTGTTACAAGTTTTACATGTGCCCAATACATAACTAACACAACTGTCGGTGTTCAGGGTGGTTGGAGTACATAGCGGTATCCAATCATTTCATAAAAAACGTTTCACAAATATTCATTTTATAAACAACGTTCGGCAAACTAACGATTAACAAATTAGTCGTTTCCTAAAATATTGTTTTACAAAGAGTTCATTAGACAAATCATTTAATTAAAAAAACATCATATTATAAATCATTATTTGACAAATTACTCATTTATTATTCGTGGCAATTGGCAAAGTAACGTTTGGTAAAATAACGTTTAAAAAAATGCATTGTCTGGTAAATACCTTATTTAATAAATCATGGATCATCTTGATAAAGTTTTAAACAACAAGTTGTATAATTCTATACAGGTATTGTATAAGTTATCATTCCTAGCCTTAAAAACGTTTAGGTCTTAAAATGTACTGACATAACAGGTGGACCTATCTATTCTAGTTTAATGCAGGTCAGTGTAGGTACGACGACGAGCGAAGCGAGGAGTAGTGGTAGGAAAAACTGCGACCCTACAGCGCCAAAACCGATTTATGTTTAAATACTATACTTTTTTATGAATTTACTACAGGAATGTTTCTTGGCCAGTCCGCTAGATACCGTGATATGACAGATATTTACTTTTATGAAACAATCATTTATCAATCGACGATTTGTAAAATGACCTATTTTATAAACGATTTATTTGGTAAATGATCATTTTTAAAATGACAATTATACATTCAATGTTTTTATAAAGTAAACCATTTGCTAAATGAATATTTGGCAAATAATTATTTATAGTATAAGCATTTTGAGGAATGATAGGTTTGGGAATGAATAGTTATTGAATCGTTGTTTATAAAATGATCATTTATGAAACGTTTTTTATTTAATGATGGTCAACCGTAGGTATATAGCACAGGGGGGCTAGTACGCTAAGTTTTATGTCGGACATAAAGCATTCGTCCTATTTTGGTAAATATGCGAGTGCAAGAGGGACGAATGCTTTACGTCGGACATAAAACCTAGTGTGCTAGCATAATTTTATTTATTTATATATCAGACAACAAGGCCCATATTTACAGTTACCTAGTCTGTAACATATATATAATACATCATCATATCAGCCGAAACACATCCAGCAGTGGGACATAGGCCTCCCCCAAAGAGTGCCAAAGTGACCGGTCTTGCGCGACCCGCATCAAAGGCTCTCGCGACCTTGTGCGGGTCTGGTCTACCCACGCGCTGCGTATTCCAGTAGGTACGTGGTCGCCACTCAAGAACCTTTTTGCCCCTACATACCTACATATCAATACCTATACAAAACTTATAAAAACAATAACAAACAATAAGACGGCGACACGTGGTGTATGTTCTGGGCATCAAACCGGCCCTCGATATCGTAGAAAAAGTAGTACACCCTTCGGCCATAATAATATGTATCTCCTCCTTCAGGAAGGTCGACAGCTTATCATTTGGCACCACCGAGCAAAGAAACCATAAGTTGAATGCGCTCCTTACAAATTTTCTAGCCAAACACGTGCTAAATCCCGGTAGGTATGCGCATTTCGCACTAAACGGCTGCCTGGCATCGTTTTGACACCCCGCCCCCCGCCCCCAACCCCGCATAATGGCACCCATTCTGTGGGCTCTTTTTTCGTTCACTGGTTGGCACTCTCACCACAAATGAATTGAAACTCACTTTGTGGCGGGACCCTCAGGCTTCACACTGAAAATGAAAATGAAAAAATGAAAAAAGTTTATTGTATAAGTGTTACAATATAAATCACGACCCTGTGTCCTGCGGCGCTACCACGAAAATCGAAACTCGAAGTTCGTATACATGCATCCCTGTCACTCGAGTTGTATAAGCGCGATAGAGATGGAGATACCCGAACTTCGAGTTTCGAATTTCGTGGTAGCGCCGCTGAGCTAGGAAACCCTGTGTTACAGGACCCAGTTTCACTGCTCCAAATACCTAACCTACGTATCTGTACAGTACAAGTGTACAAAAAAGCAAAATACAAAATAAATATGGCTTATCTTATCTTATCTTATCTTATCTAGATGAGGGCCCTTTCGGATGCACTTCGACCCAGCGGGATCTTTTGTGCATTTGCCCTCTCCTTTATGCCTACTCCCAAGCTCGCTCCATCGTTTCCACAAAGCGGATGATGCAGCTCAGCGGGAGCACCTTGAATTCCTTTGGTTGCGGATAGTCGTTACCAAAGTAATTCATTCTTTGTCTGGCAAGGGCATGACATTCACACAATAAGTGTTCCATGGTCTCATCCTCTTCGCCACACATTCTACAGTCTACTGTCCGACAGTCCCATCTTGGCCAAGAGATCCTTGACCCCGAAGTGACCTGTGAACACCCCAGATATGATTCTGAGTTGCTTCCTACTGGATTTCCAGAGCTTGTTAGTCCAGCCCGAGTCCACTCCTTCTATGAAGAGCTTAGAGTGCCTTAAGCCCGCCTCATTCCTCCACTCGTGTTGGTGTTTGGTTTTGGCGTAGGCTTTAAAGGCCGAAGTTATGGTTCTCCGCGAGAGTCCCACAAATGGTTCTGGACCTACAAAGTGATTTGTAGACCCCCCTCTTGCAAGCTCATCCGCTCTTTCGTTGCCGATGTAGCCCTCGTGCCCCGGTATCCAAACTAGTTGTACCTTATTGTGCTTCCCAAGCTTGTTCAGTGCCTGGACGCCATTATAGACTAGTCTAGAATCCACTTTTGGCGCCGTAAGCGCTTTAAGGGCCGCTTGACTGTCGCTGAGGATATAGATGGTCTGCCCTCTAGTTTGCCTGTCTATATTCTCCTGTGCACAGGCAATTATGGCGTATGTCTCCGCCTGGAAGACGGTTGCCAAACTACCCATGCTTACACTACTACTGTAGTAAATCGCATAAATGCCTGCTCCCGTACCGGATCCCATTTTAGATCCGTCCGTGTACCATATACTGTCTTCGACACCAGACCTCGGTGGTTCTAGACCTTCGGCCCATTCGGCCCTGGATGGAACTTTTGTTGTGTAGTTCCTATGGAATACATACTTGGGTAGCATTTTGTCACATCCCATGTTTGTTATTCTGTCTAAGAGACTGTCAGTCTCCATGTTTGTGTGCTTAGTCTTTGGCTTGCTGTCGCTCCACAGTCCAAGAGTTCTTAGTCTGTAGAGCGATTTGCGCGCCTCTGACTTAATCACCATGTGAAGTGGCGGTAGGTCCAGTAGGACTTCTAGCGCCGCTGTAGGCGTGGTTCGAAACGCCCCTGTTATAGCCATGCATGCCGATCTCTGTACCTTCGTCAGGGCATCTCTGCATGTGCTCATTAAAGTCCTTGGCCAGCACACCAGGCTACCGTACAATAATATGGGCCTCACCATCATGGTGTAGATCCACTTCAGTACCTTTGGGTTCAGTCCCCATGTTTTGCCATACGCTGATCTACACATTCCAAATACCCTGAGTGCCTTTGTAATGGTGAGATCTGTATGCTTCTTCCAATTCAGTTCCTTATCCAGAGTGACACCTAGATATTTCACATCGTTGGACAGTTCTAGTACCCTCCCGTACAGTTTTAACTGCTGTACGCCGCGAAGGGTCCTTTTCCTAGTAAAGGGTATTACTACAGTTTTGCCTGGATTAATGGATAATTGGTGCCGGTCGCACCATCTCTCCACTGTCTTCAGTGCCTTGTTCATGATTTCTGATACCGTGCCTGGGAACTTCCCACTCACCAGTATTACTAAATCATCAGCATATCCTACCGTGTGGGTGGGACCTTTATTGAGTTCCACCAGGAGTGAGTTCACCACCAAACTTCAGAGAGTTGGTGAGAGTACCCCACCTTGCGGACATCCCTTTGTGGCCGTGGCCGTTATCTCATCCCCCAAGAGAGATGACTTTATTAGTCTGCCATTTAGCATGTTGCCTATCCATTTACAAATGGTCGGCTCTACACCATGTTTTGCAGCTGCTTCGCTGATAGCTTTATACGTGGTGCGATCAAACGCTCCCTCCACGTCTAAGAAAGCTGCCAGACATAGTTCTTTATTCTCTATAGCCTGCTCAGCCTCGGTTGTTACCAGGTGAAGTGCGGTTTCCGTTGACTTCCCTGGCTGGTATGCACATTGCAGTTCGTGCAGCGGATGCCTCCTTAATGGGCCATCCCTTATGTGTCTATCTACCAATTTCTCCAGTGTTTTGAGGAAAAACGACGATAAACTTATCGGCCTATACGATTTGGCTTCACTGTAATCCGCCTTACCTGGTTTGGGTAGATAGGTTACTTTTACCATCCTCCACACACGCGGTACGTGTGCGAAGGCCAAGCACGCTCTGTACAATCTGCTAAGGTGCGGGATTAGTACATTAGCGCCTTCTTGTAGTAGAATGGGGTAGATTCCATCTGGCCCCGGGGCTTTGAAAGGTTGAAATGTTGAAAGTGCCCACTTTATCTTTTTATGGTCTACTACCTTTTTAGACGTGTCCCAATTGTGTCTCGTTGTACTTGTGGTTTGTTCCAACGCACTAATTGCACCGTCGTCTGTTACGCTGTCGTGTATTACTGAGCCTGGGAAGTGTGTGTTACACATTATCATAAGGGTCTCCAGCCCCGTTTTCGTCATTCTACCGTCATTGTCCCTGATGGATGTGAGCGGTACCGACTTTGTGGTTGCTAATGCCTTTGTTAGTCTCATTCCTTCCGGTATTGACTCAATCTGATCGCAGTGATTCCTCCACGCTCTCCTTTTGGCTTTCCTCACAGCCTTGCTGAGTTCTGTGAGTTTTTGTGCATAGTACCCGAAGTCATTGGATGACTTTGCGTCATTAAATATTGCCCTGGTTTCCCTCCTGAGCTTGACTATCTCTGGGGTCCACCATGGTAACTTTTTAGCCAGGGTTTTCTTTTCCGGGCAGTTATTAGTGAAGGCCGTGTATACGGCTTGTACTATTTTGTCCGCTTCGAATTCTATGTCAATAATAGAGTTTAGCTTACCTTTTGGGTCTCCTAGGTCCACTTTGAGATCATTTCTAAAGGCCGACCAGTCCGTGTTCCTAGGATTCCGTTTACGTACCGTATTTGTTTTTATTTTAGTTTGGTACCTAGAGCAAATGTATCTGTGGTCCGAAAGGGATATGTCATCAGATACGTGCCATGAGTTGATTTTGTTGCTAGTGTTGTTAGTAGCCAACGTTAAATCAATAACCTCCCCCCGCCTAGAGTTGACGAAGGTAGGTTCATTGCCTTTGTTCAGTATTTGTAGAGAAGAGCTTACCAGGAAATACAGTACCTTCTCTCCTCTCCTGTTGACATCTGAGCTACCCCAGATGACATGGTGAGCGTTCGCGTCGCAGCCGATGATCAGGTTGGTGTTCGCCCGGCTGCCGTATGCAACAAGATCCCGCAGTTGTTGTGTGATGGGATCCGTTGCCTCGTAGGGGAGGTAGGGTGATGATAGTATGAGCTCCTTACCCTCCCCCTTGTTTAGGATCATCACCGTGGTGAGATCCCTGCAACAGAAATCATGTAAAGGCATAGCGTTGATGCCATTTTTGACATATATACATGTCCTCATATTATTGTTATTATCTGGACACAGGTGAACAATTGTTCCCCCCGTTCCACCTAAACCTCTTATTTCACTTTTATATATATATGGTTCTTGAATAAGAGCAATATCGAATTTGTCGCATTTTAGCTGCCTTGCCAGAAGGGCAGTGGCCGCCTTGTTGTGTTGTAAATTAATTTGTACACACCTTAGACCCGCCATTGGCGCTTTTATAATTTAGGCTTGCTGAGGTCGGCAGCCTCCTCCTGGACAGCTTCGTCACAGGACATGGGAGACATGGAGGCCCCCAGGTACAGCTCCGCCAATCCCCGCAGGTCCTCTGAGCCAATCACCGATAACGGTAATGACTCTCGGGCCCTGCGGGATTCAGCCAGTCCGTACCCGGAGCCCGCCCTGTTCCCGTCCTCCACCTCTGACTGCCCCTCCCCCTTGGCTACCTCAGCCCCCTCAGCCTCCTTGTAAGTGCCAGGCACATTGCCTTCCGGAGGTGTGCCCTCCTCGGCCTCCCCAGACAGCGGAACCCCCGCGCCCTCCCCCGGCGTCGGACCCCCCGCGCCCTCCCCCGGCGTCGGACCCCCCGCGCCCGTCCCCGCACAAGTGCCTTCCTCAGCCCCCTCAAGCGCCCTCTCCTCCGCGTCCTCTAGGAGCTTGAAGGAGCTCAGGTCGACACCCGTGTGTAGGTGGTAGCCCGCGGCCTTGATAACGTCGGCCGACACCCGGTCCATCAGTATGATGCGCCTGGTGTTCGCGTCCGACGTCAAGGTGTCTACCACCTTCCACTCCTCCGTGTGTAGCGCAGGAGTGTACCTCTGCAACACACGGAGAAGCAACTTAACGTCATGGCCGCCAACTATCTTCGTTTTCCATGCCATTTTGACAGGTTTGGGAAGATCCTTGGCGTCCATGACCCTCAGGCGCAGGCCAGCAATCTCCTCGCTTCCGATTGCTGACCTGAGCCATGTGACGGGCTCTCTCCCTTGGCAATTGACGTGGAGAGCGCCCGCCACTACGTTGCCGAGAGTGACTCGGGGTAGGGGATCCGGAGCGTCAACCAAAAGCTCCAGAATGAGCCCCTGGATGGCGCCCAGATGCCCCAACCCGATCTTCTCGGCCGGAAAGGCCTCCGAGACGATGGCCATCCTCTCGCTTGCAGCCACTTCAGCGAACGAAGCTGCGACTTTCACTCGCTTGGAGTCGCTGACAAGCAGAGAAGAGTCGCCACTGGCTCCCAGTTGCCTCTTCTTTTGCGCCGTCCCTGGCCCCGAAGTGGGTGCATCCTGGGAGGTGCCCTCGCTCAGTGTCTGAGCCCTCGCCTTGGCGTTGTCTCGCCTCTTCTGCCTCCTGCAATTGACGGCTCCTCCACCGGACCACGCATCCGCGCTCTGGGGTGCGGACACGCTATCAACAGCGCCCGGATCGTCAGCAGGATTCGGAAGAGGACCGGCCGGCCTGTTGCAGATGACCACAGTTCCGCTGACCTCCCCTCCGGCACCTGCGCCAGCCGGTCTCCTTGCGGGGACCTGCTGGGTGTGTCCGCTTTTCGACCCGTGGGGAAAAGTTCGAACGGTGCCTCCGGGTTGGACCGCTCCACCATGGCCTCTGCCGGAAAATGCGCCTCGCGCCTTCTGCGTCCTTGCGGACCCCCTTGCTCGGCTGTTACCCGCTCTCGCTCCCCTGTCTGGGACAGAAGTGCGTGCCGCCGGTACAGCATTTGCGCTATGCGCCTTGGCCTCATCCCTTGCGGGTACGGCTTTCCCTCCTTCCTTCGTCTCGGGTTTTATGGTATCCATGTGACCTTTGACCTTGCTTCATCAGTTTGGCTCCCCACCCACCACGGAGCCCACACCCTGGGGATGCGTTAGCGCATCAGGGCTACCAAACTGACATAGCGCCCCGAGAGTATGTTGTCTGTGAGTCCGCACGGTGCCGAGCTACTCGTCATCTCCTCAGACGACTCGTAACCCGTGCTCTGCCGACTACAGACCCCATACCCCAGGACACTCGCCCGTGGCCATCAGACTGGACATGACAGCCGATTGATCATGGCTGGCTAGGCCATGACCGCCCGTGTGAGGTGAATCCTGAGCCAAAGAAGAGTGTTGTCTCCCAGCAGTAACTATCCCGACCGCTGGTCGACTCAGCTTCCAGGATCTCCCTCTCCACCCGTACGGGTCCCCGCGCACGGCACAAACACGCGGGTGGCATTTTACCGCTAACCATCCTTCTTTGTGGATGGAAAGCCCGCTGCGACATGCCACGTCATCGCTTACGGCTGATTAGACGGGATTAACGGGATAGGATGGGTTGGGATATAAAAGTATAGGCTCAACTGATTGTTTCCGTTCTGCCTGTTTCTAACGGTAGAACCAGGCAGCTAACAGGCGGTAACCTCGTGAAGGAACCCAATCAGTTTTGCCTCGAGGATCTTAGCAACTGTGAGCTCCCCCCGAGGCCATCTACCATGTTAACTGCCGGACAGGCCGCTACCCTATGGTAGACATGGGAGACAGACCCAACGCAAGTAGCGACCGGTCGCAAATTTTCCTTGCCCCTGGACCTGCCTCCGCCCAAATAATAAATATGGCTAGTTTTAGATGGTTAAAATGGTGTGTGTGTGTGTGTGTGTGTGTGTGTGTGTGTGTGGCGAGTGCGAGTGCTAATGTATGTATACCCTCAGGGTGAAGTTGTGCTTCAAACGCAATTACCTACCTACTTCTTTCTTTTCTACCTTTTAACCTCCTTAGAGGATGAATTTTAAGAAACGCTGTAATTAGTTTCCTAGTTTTTAACCGAAGTTACAGATCCCTTACTTTAAAATTGACTTGTTCCGCGTACAAACATCCAAGTCATTATAGACCATTTAGGGGATGAATGTGTCCCCCTTATGGAATCAATTTATAACTACAACTTAGAAAAGTTGAAAAACCCCCGACATTTTCTTTTCAAAGTCCAATATCTCAAAATCGGCTAAACCGATTTTCATAAAACATAGCTAAGAACATTCGGGATCACATCAGCTTTCGAATAAAAAAAAACCGCATTCAAATCGGTCCATCCGTTTGGGAGCTACGATACCACAGACAGATACACAGATACACAGTCACACAGACACGTTAAACTTATAACACCCCTCTCTTTGCGTCGGGGGTTAAAAACAGTCTAAGACAGAAGTTACAAATCCCTTACTTTAAAAATGTTTTGCTCTCCATACAAACTTTGAACCCCCTTTAACCCCTATAGGGAATGAATTTCAAAAAACTCTGAAATCAGTTTTGTAGTCTTTTAACATACAGGCTAAAACCGAAGTTGAAAATCTCTTTATAACATTTTCTTGGTTTCCATATAATAGACCTTGAATCCCCTCCCCCTTTGGGGTGGATTTTTTTCCAAAATGCTGAAAGAACTTTTATTTATTCTGGTAAGATCTTTATACAACGCTTAAAGTCTCCAGCTCAAAAATGAGTGTTTCTCATCCAAAGCTTGCACCCCATTTTAACCCTCTTAGGGATAGAATTTTCTAAAACGCTGGAAGAAATTGTTTATATTGTAATAAGTAATCTTTCTACAAAGTTTCAAATCTCTAGCTCAAAAAAAAGTGTTTCCCATACAAACCTTGCAACCCTTTTTAACCCCCTTGGGGGTGGATTTTTCCAAAAGGATTAGGTACAGTTCTTTTTGTATTCATATAAGTATCTCTATCATATCTTTCTACAAAGTTTCAAGTTTCTAGCTGAAAAAATAAAGTTCCCTCCATACAAACTTTGCACCCCTATTTAACCCCCTTAGGGATGGAATTTTCTAAAACGTAGAAAGTACTTTTTTTATTCTAATAAGTAATCTTTCTACAAAGTTTCAAGTCTCAGTTCAAAAAATTATGTTTTCCCATACAAATATTGCACCTCTATTTAACCCCCTTAGAGGTGGAATTTTCTAAAACGCTGAAAGTACTTTTTGTGTTTTTCTATAAGTAATCTTTCTACAAAGTTTCAAGTTAAAGACTTGCTTGCAAAAAAAAAAGTTTCCCCCATACAAACTTTGCGCCCCTATTTAACTCTCTTAGGGGAGGTATTTCCAAAAATCCCTTCTTATCCCTAGCCCTCATTATAAAAGTAACCTACTGTGCAAAAATCAACTCTAACATTAGTAGTTTCGGCTGTGCGTTGATGAGTCAGTCAGTCAGTACTTCTTCTTTTATACATATAGATCAAAGTTACCGCCTAAAACACACGCCATCTATATCAATGGAACACACCATAGTCGATTAGATTGTCTATAGATCCTAATCTTATAAAATTCATTGTTTCCCAATAATAATGAATCAAGAACCACGCAATTAAAGCCTAACAAAATCCTTAAGGCCTGCGCAAACCGGCGGAGCGCCGCGCAGATCACCTAGGAGAATTTACTCCGTGCAGCGCACCGACGAGGGAAAATCCCCCGCGATACTGCGATGCCCGCCAGCGCAGCGCCGGCCGCCGGCGCACCTGGGAGCACTTCTGCGCATACCGGGGGATGCCGAGGCATGCCTCCGCCTACCGTGGCGGTATCCTCTCCCCCGGCGTTGAAAAGCGCCGACGATATTGCGGCGGCATGCCGCGGCATCCCCCGGTATGCGCCGAAGTGCGACGGGCCTACGAAGGGAAGGTGCGGGGTGAAGGGGGTAGCACAAGTGGGGGCGCGCTTTGAATTCCATTCAGACCAGTCTTGCCACCACATTTGGTGTTTGGTGATATATTCGCGCGTGTTATTTCAATTCAATATGACCGAAGTCAACGAAGAAAATTTGATATTTTCGACGGTTGGTCGCTAGTAAAACGGAATGTATAATCACCGATCATGGCATGCTGTGGGATGCCGCGGCATTACGGAGGTGCTTGGCGCATAGCGAGGGATGCCGCGGCATTCCGCCGCCTACCGCCGCGGGATCCTCTAACATGCTCCTCGATGCCGCAGAGTAGAAATCTCCCGTGATGCTCCGAAGTCGGTCTCGGAGCATTCTATATCATCATCATCATATCAGCCGAAAGACGTCCACTGCTGGACATAGGCCTCCCCCAAAGAGTGCCAAAGTGACCGGTCCTGCGCCACCCGCATCCAGCGGACTCCAGCAACCTTTACCAGGTCATCAGTCCACCTTGCGGGGGGCCTACCCACGCCGCGCCTTCCGGTTTGTGGTCGCCACTCGAGAACCTTTCCGCCCCAACGGCTATCGGTTCTACGCGCTATGTGCCCCGCCCACTGCCACTTAAGTTTAGCGATTCGGAGGGCTATATCGGTTACCTTGGTTCTGCTGCGGATAGCCTCATTTCTGATGCGATCACGCAGAGAAACTCCCAACATAGCCCTCTCCATAGCCCTTTGGGTGACTTTGAACCTTCTTATGAGGCCCATAGTAAGCGACCACGTTTCAGTGCCATATGTCATCACTGGCAACACACACTGGTCAAAGACTCTCGTCTTGAGACACTGCGGAATATTGGACGAAAAGATGTGCCGTAGCTTCCCGAATGCTGCCCAGCCGAGTCGGATACGACGATTGACCTCTTTCTCGAAGTTGGACCTACCTAACTGGATAGTTTGTCCTAGGTATACATAATCGTCGAGTGTAAAGTGTCCGATTATAATGGGAGTTGGTACTACATGGGTATTTGACATGATCTTCGTTTTATCCATGTTCATTCTTAGACCAACTCGTTCGAAAGCTTTATTGAGGTCATCGAGCATCGTACTTACGTCCTCCATGGTCTCAGCCAAGACTACTATATCGTCAGCAAACCGAAGGTGAGTGATGTACTCGCCGTTGATGTTGATGCCTAGCCTTCTACAGTCCAGAGTTTTGAAAACGTCCTCCAGTGAAGCGGTGAACAGTTTTGGAGAAATAACATCTCCTTGCCTGACTCCTCGCTGCAGCGGAATAGGTTTCGAGTTCTGGTCCTGGAGTCGAACTGACATAGTGGCGTTCTCGTACAAACACTTCAGCACTTCGATATAGCGATAGTCAACTTGGCTCCGCTGAAGAGACTGTAGTACAGCCCAGGTTTCAATCGAATCGAAGGCTTTCTCGTAGTCCACGAACGCTAGGCAGAGTGGCAGGTTATACTCCTCGGTCTTCTGTATAACCTGACGGAGCGTGTGGATGTGGTCTACGGTACTAAAGCCTCTTCGGAAACCGGCTTGTTCGGGAGGCTGGAAGTCATCTAACCTGCGTACGAGACGATTTGTAATGACCCTCGAAAACAGCTTATAGACATGGCTCAGAAGTGAGATGGGTCTGTAGTTCTTCAGGAGGGTGTTATCACCCTTTTTGAAGAACAGCACCACCACCCCTCCGTTCCATGCCTTTGGAGTTCTCCCTTCCAGTAAGACGGAATCGAACAACTTCTGAAGGGCCGTAAGGACTGGTTTTCCACCCGCCTTCAGGAGTTCGGCTGTTATTCCGTCTTCACCGGGTGCCTTGTTGTTCTTGAGCTGTTCAAGAGCCATTACAATCTCGCACAGGCTGATGTCCGGGATGTCGTCGGTATAGTGCCGGGTTAGTCTAGCTCTAGGGTCTTCCGCCCGACCAACTTCGGGTTTGCGTGTTGACGTGTGAGCATTCTATATACCTTAGTGTAATTAAAATAGGAAAAAATATAGATTGAAATGTGATCTGCGCTACGCTCCGCCGGTTTGCGCAGGCCTTTATATACTACTTATCTTGGAAAACCCTCTTATATTTAGATAAAAAAAGCAATTGGACTATATATACACAAGGCAATGAACTAGAAGGCAAACATCCTCGCGGCATTATGAAACTATTGTTTGCTTTGGCGTTGGTGGGTCTAGTGGGGTCGGAGGTGGCCGAGGAGGAGTTCGTGGCTCCTATCGAGCTGGACTACCACAACGTCATAGGCATCCCTGAGGCCGCCCGCATCAAGGCGACTGAGGAGGCGCGCCACTTTGTCGGCGCTAGGATTGTGGGAGGTGCTGCCGCCAGCCTTGGACAATACCCGTACCTGGTGAGTTTTCCTGTTGGACCAATCTTAGTATATACGGAACAGAAGTTATCACGTAAGATTGGATACGTTTTCAAGAAGGTTGACCGAACATCAACAAGAATACACCAATGATTTTTATGAATTTTCTGCAGATCACACCAGTTTAACTTCAGATTTTTGAAGTGCAGTAATTAAAGATGTCCCTTGTAGTGCTAACTTAAATCATAATACGTTTTACATTTTATTGATCAGCTATTCATTTACAATGATTTTGAATAACAACTGAATTTTAAAGTAGTTAAAATTCACTTGATGACCCGAGATTCTGTATAAGTTTGGTATCCATGCAAAATGATGGCACCATTGAACTGATCTGATGATGAAGACAGAAGGTTACCATCGGCTAAAAAAGTACAGTCAAAAGTACGAACAATATGTTGTTAAAATTTATTATATAAAGTCTAATAAAAGGTTATTGTTTTAACCAGGGAGGGCTGCTCATCACCCTGACCACCGGTACCACCTCAATGTGCGGCTCCGCCCTCATTTCCAACACGCGCGCCGTCACCGCCGCCCACTGCTGGAGGTCCAGAGAAAACCAGGGCCGCCAGATCGTCGTCGTCCTCGGCTCCACGCTGCTCTTCGCCGGCGGCACCAGGGTCACCACCACCGATGTCGAAGTGCACGAAAACTACAACATGAATACCCTCGTTAACGACGTTGCCATCATCCGTTTGAGCTGGGTTACCTTCTCCAGTAAGCAAATCATGATTCCCATTACCTGAGTTCCCACCTATAAATTCGAAAAATCTTTTTGAGTCCATTATAATCTTTGGTTACAAGGGATATATTTCATCAACATTTTCCCTTCATATTTCTTTCTCTTCGATTCTTTAACAGATTTATCACATTACCTATTTATATGGAAATCAAACAATCTAAAACATTCGTGTACTTTATTTTCTGAATAATAATCTAACCAAAGGCACCTCATGAACCAATGTTAGAAAATTGATAATTTCTTAAGTTGAGGAAATAATTTATGAAAATTTTTGAGGATGTATAAATGGAGTTGATTCCAATTTTTTTTTCAGATACCGTTGCAAGCATAGGTCTCGCCACTGGCACCAATCAGTTCGTCGGAACCTGGGCCTGGGCTGCTGGCTTCGGTAGGACCAGTGACTGTGAGTATATTAAGAACAATGACAATTATGTGTATAGTATGTTTCCCCCTAAATAATTGTTTCTATTTTGACTAATCACTAAAGCCCGACCAGGAAAATAAAAAACCTGATCTGGGGGCGCTAAATTAGCAATAATTATGGCAACACTAATTAATTTCCACTCTGTCATGTTGACAACAAGGTCGGTGATGTTATTTAGAGGAATAGAGTCTAATCCTTCAGACTTTCTCTACGACAACTACTTCGTCATATTGTATTTTAACGCAACACGTACCAACGACAACTCACTTTGACAGCAATTGACAGATGGCATTAATGACGTCTTCAAAGTTACTGTTGCCAGTTGAGGAAATTAGTTCCAATAGTTTTCCGCAATATGGCAATGTTTTTTATTTCCCTGGTCGGGCTTTAATTCTGCATTATTTCTGCAGCCGCTGACATTTCTCCCAACCAGTTCCTCTCCCACGTGCAAGTGCAAGTCACCACCAATGCCGTGTGCGAAAATACCTACGGCACCACCTCCGTCCAGGCCTCCACCATCTGTATCGCCACCACCGGCGGACGCGGTACCTGCCGTGGCGACTCTGGCGGCCCTCTTGTCGCCGACAACCAGCTGGTCAGTATCAAGTCTGTTTTCAGGTTAATCAAGGTTAAGTTATACCTCGGTATCGGAAATACTGTCATGGGTTGTTTTGAAACTTATACTTGCGAGTTAAGAATATATTTTTTAATGACACGGGGTAAGGTCGTCTGCAGGCTATGCCGTTTATTATTAGTACTTTAATAACACAATAATTGTAGAAAGACTCGGATTTTTGTAGGCTCATAATTCGTAATATTGGTTCAGCCGGATTTAAACTTATCTTACATTCATGTGATACACACTGATTGCATGCGCTCCAACGTGATGGCTCCTGTTGAGCTGTTGTGTCAGGTGTCAGAGCGCATAAGAGAGCATCATGTTCTTATCTCGTGGACTTTGTTAGGTGCTTTGATTATTATTGTTAGTATACCTTTATTAACCTGGAGTGTGTTCTACAGATCGGTATCAGCTCCTTCGGTCACGTCTGGGGCTGCGAGCTTGGCTTCCCCTCTGGCTTCGCTCGTGTCACCTCATTCGCTTCCTGGATCCAGGCCCGTTTGTAAACATCGAACCCGCCTTTGGACCACAAAGGTGGCCAATAAACTTTTTAAAACGTTAAATATTTTTTATTTCCATCTATCCTAAGATTATTGGCAAAAAGAGAGTTTAAGTTTCTTAGCAAAAATAGATTGATGCGATTAAGTTTTTAAAGGTGCAGTGTAATGTAAGGCAATCTAGGTCAAAGTTTAAAACTTTAAATTTCAAACAACTTGATTTTCTACCATCACAATTTTCAATTGTGTTAAAGTCGTTATAACGACAAAGTAGTGAGTACTTAATGTAGTACTTTGCTACTTTGTTGTTATATCAACTTTTCAACAAGGTTTTCAAAAGTTGACGATGGTCGAGACAAGAAGAAACGCCGAAGCAACAGTCAGTTATTTTTTTCAAAAAAGTATTACAATGATAGTACTTTACCTACTTAAAATAAGTAAACCTGAATATGAATACAAAAAAAAACTTTATACGTAGTTCTACAAAAAACTAAAATTTTGGAGAGTAGTTTTGACTAGGCAAGCCAGATTTTATTATCAAAACTAGCGTATCTTCATTTTCTGGTGCTGCTTTCTCATTTACCACATTATGGTTTAATAATTTTGAACTCCATTCGATTTTATGTTTAAGAAGTGTATTTTATCGTATCTTAATATTATCATAAACAAGGAATCATAGAGTTATCTCTATGATTTCTTGTTTATTATTTTTCAATACATTTGCTTGTAGCGTACCTCTTAATTTGTCGCTTTTAGGCTCATAATCCTGGGTATAAAACACGCATGTTTTATAACATTACGACACTCGTGTGTTATGGTTATATCCCGATTAAGTCACGTTAGCACGTTGCAGCAAGCTGTATGCATGCACACGGTGCATTTTTAAACTAACCGGGTTGTACAGAATGTACAGTTTTTTTTTTTAATTCTCGGCAAATGGATTCTTACTCGACTAAACAAATTAAATCCTATTTGTTAATTAAGTGACTATTTCTTTTTGGATTATGACATAGAAACGTTTAATTTAGTAGAACTATTCCCATTTGCTAACATTTTACATGAATTAATAAAGATAATATTTGAAAACGTAACTATTTATTTTATTTTGTATTGGCTGTTTAGAGATTTCATCTAGGTCACGCTTTACTTTAGGTAATTTCACAAATATTTGTAAACATTGTTGGTGCGCGTTTGGTTATTATTTAAAAAATCGGCCAAGTGCGTGTCGGGCCACGCGCAGTGTAGGGTTCCGTAGTTGCCTGTCTTTCTTAGTTACATTGACACGCGCGCGCCAACTAAATAGTTGCGTCGGTCGAATTTATACGAAAGTTCTCAGTATTCTCGGTAAC
Organism: Epinotia bilunana; assembly: GCA_947049275.1. Lineage (NCBI taxonomy): Eukaryota > Metazoa > Arthropoda > Insecta > Lepidoptera > Tortricidae > Epinotia > Epinotia bilunana. The sequence goes on from OX346270.1 coordinate 20,123,971, forward strand.
TAGTTATGCCTACTTAGCCGTGATAGTTTTCCTTTTAAATTCATTATATGTACTACTGCCACGATTTTTTTCATATTCCCAGTAGCAGCTATTAAGCCGGCTGGGGGGGGGACGCATGACTCGAACAAAAATTTGGGCTTTAAAGCCCAATATCTCGCAAACGAATCCTTATTGGAAAAATTGTTTTAAGAAACCCATAATACTTTTGAACAAGCTATCCAACGATACCCCACACTGGGTTTAACGAGAAAAAAATAAAAATTCTGTTTTGTCGGCGTGAGGGGTTTTATTAGGTTACTGAGCTAAGCTGAAGACGGACGGACGAACAGACGGACGGACGGACGGCCAGACGGACATGGCGAAATTATAAGGGTTCCTTGTTGACTACGGAACCCTAAAAATGTTGACTTTTGGTGAATAGAAAAGCGATAAATAGTATTGACGCCACTGGAAATTCTTGTCAATGTACAATATGCGAGTAAAAACCTGTTGCCATCAATAGCTAAAGGAAATAAATGAGGAGCCTATATACTTAACACTTTCATTTTATGAAAAGGATTTTTCCTCGCAAATGAGTTGAAAAACGTCGTATGAAACGCGTGAGCTTTGATAATTACATCCACGGGTCTCTTATCACGCTCACCTGCGGCTCGCGCGAACAATTCCGCTTCTGATGTCATTATCAACATACCTCACTTGTATCACAATGTACCTACTATTAAATTTTTATTAAGAGCCTTAAGGCCTGCGCAAACCGGCGGAGCGCAGCGCAGATCACTTTAAAATCAATGTGTATTCTTTTTTATTTTAATTACATTAAGGTATAAATTTGAATGCTCTGAGAAATCCCCCGTGATGCTCCGAGGTCGGTCTCAGAGTCTCAGAGCATTCAAATTTATAACTTATCGTGATTAAAATAGAAAAGAATATACATTGATAAATTTAAAGTGATCTGCGCTGCGCTCCACCGGTTTGCGCAGGCCTTTAAGTGTCCCACTGCTGGGCAAAGCCCTCCCTCTTTCTCTTCCATATATCCCTGTCCTGGGCAGACTCCCACCAGTCTTGGTCAAAGACGTCAAGCTCGTCTCGCCATCTCCTGCGTGGTCTACCGAGACGCCGTATTCGGTACTGTGGGACCCACTTGACCCACAATACCCAAATTATAGAGATATTTTCTTTTTAATAGCAAACCCGTTTTTTAGACAGATTTGACCGGGTTCAATTCCCGGGCGTGTATGAGACTTTTTTGAAAATCTGAATGCATTTTATTTATTCTAATCGTTTCGTAACTCCTAAGAGCAAATTTCCGTATCTCTTGTAGTTTCGGATTTTCCCTCACTGCCCCGTTTGAATAATACACCCTGTATATACTAGGTAGGTAATAGTACAAATTATAATCTAGATTTAGGGACTCGTAGACAGTGGCAAACACACTATGGGCCGTTTCACTAAAACGCATAAATAAACACAAATAGCATTTTACATTTTTTAACACACACTACAAACCGTTATATTCACTCAAAGCATAAAGCTATATTACCGTAAATAAATTAAATTAGCTGAATTACTTGCGCCATCTAACCGTGCGAAATATGATCTGACGGAATAATTGTAGGCCATAGTTAGCATTCTAGGTTGGGTCGGCGAGTCCAGGGTAGGGCGCCAACGAGATGGCCTGACACTGAATCCGTCAAGAAAGCGGCAGGCCAGGCGGCAGTGTACCACTTCCAGTCCACGCGGCCTATTGGCTGCACCCTTTGGATTTGGAGACGGACCGTATGTGGTCGCGATCCGCAGCAGAGATAGAACGAGGAACACGAAGAACCTTGCCACCAATTTGTTTGGTTTTTTTACGATGAGCAACTTTCTGGGGTTCTATACGGCTATACGTATTGGTTTGATATTTACATTTGATGCGCTAAAATTATAGGCCTTTACACATAGATGTAGGAAAATGGCCACCAGAGATGTGAGTGTGTGTAGTAGTAGCTTTAATTCTTCTATTTAGTAGTAGCTTTAATTTTAAGAACTACTTGCTGTGCCCTAACAGGGTTCATGTGTGAACCTACCCTAATGTAACACCTGATGAATATGCAATAAATTAATTATGAATTATTATGAGTAGGGTGTTTGCTGTCAAATAATTAGGTACAGTCAGCATCCTATGTTTAGTTAGTAGCAGCCAAAGTAGTCAAATATATCGTAACAATCCTTAATCTTACTGTAATAAAGACGTGTATCCACCGAAATATTTGACTGATTTGGGTACTACTAACAATATGATGCTGACTGTACATATATGAAAACAGAGCCTTGCACTTCTCCGGTGTATATTAACCCTTAGGGTGCCTTTCCACCAGAGATGTGCTATGCTTGCTATGCTATGTTTTCATAAATTTGAAACGTAGATGTAGCTGGAGCTACGTTTCAAATGTATGAAAACGTGGCATAGCATGGCATAGCACATCTCTGGTGGAAAGGCACCCTTGTGGACAAGCGAGGCTGGCCCAAACATAAGCATATGTTCTCAATAGGCACGCTAGAACTTTGCCAGCGTATAGCGGCCATCTTGGAAAAGCAATAGCTGTCAAATTTTGCGGGAATATATAATTGATCGTGACATTTCATCATGGAACGATATACCTACACTTAGAAACACAGGGTTAGGTCCGTCAGATCTCGTGGTGGCGACGTCAACTGGCCCCCGAGATCATGTGACTTAACACCGCTCGACTACTTTCTGTGGGGCTACGTCAAATCTCTTTATCTATGGAAACAAACCACAGACAATTGCTGTTCTGAATACCAACATAACCCGCGTTCTTCACGAAATTGAGCGCCATTTATGCGAAAATGTCAGCAGGCTTATTCTCAAAAAAGTGGCACCGCGGATTCACTTTTGCAATTTTTCAAAAATATTGCGATTTTGCATTTTTTTTTATAGGATCGCTAAAACTCTATTAAAGTAACAGTGCTCATGCGGAGGGAAGATATTTATTTCATAATTTTGGAAGATACAGGCGTTTGAAATTATGGAGTTGACAGGTGATCGACCTTGACGTCAGGTGAAAAACATATTGTAACCACGTTATCGACAATAGGCACAGGTTAGTAAGACACTGGTACAAATTAATATGAAACTTTTTGCAGGTTAACGTCAATGAAAGCAGGTTAGTAGTTTAACCCGTCAAGCGACCGCCACCCACAAGCTCAAAACCCCACAGTGCCCAAGCTATTTCGGAAGAAAAAGATGTGTTGATCTGCGGTAGAAAAAAAATGTACTGTGCTAGTATGTTTAATTATATACCATTGGAAAGCAGATAAAATTGGCTATTCATTTAGTATGAGGAGAAGTTTAATTTAATCGTATGACATAAAAAACAGAAACATTATGTTATGTACAACTATAAATTATTTTTTAGGTCTGTCAACCACTTGAGGGCCTTGTCGCTAAGGGTGGTCAGGTCTTCTGGAGGTCCACTGGATTATGTGACGAATTGTTTGTTCTTCGGCACCGCAGGAGTAAGTTGGGGTTTCCACCCATCCGCAACGGTGTTTATAGTGAGCGCAGCGACCGTGGCCAGTACGGAGTCGGTTAATGCTACACCAGTCCCGTCTTGAGAGATGGAACCCTTCTACACAGAAGCCTGGTGTAATTGTGGAGCCCAATTTTCCTGCCATCTTGGAGTTCCACGACTGCGACCACTCTAGCTTCAGAAGGAAGGAAATGCTGCAAGGGGCGTTCCTGGAATTTAGGCGTTCAGTAGTGGGATTCATAAACTTAGTATGAATCAGGAGGCTCGGGTTCTTCTGAATCTTTGCTACTTCTCGTAACAGGGCGACATTCCTACGTAAGTCCGGTGGAGCGATTCTTGACAGTACTGGAAGCCAGCCAAGGAGAAGATTGGAGCGTGCCAGAGATAAGTCGCATGGCCTATTTCAGCTCGACGTCAACTCTGGTGGTGTGTACTCTATTCAAATAGACTGGTGCGCAAAATTTTGCAGTCGAGTACACCAGAGACAGCGCCGAGGTGCGCAGCACGTCTGCGCATGCTCCCTATGACGTTCCGCTCAGTTTCTGGATGATGTTATTTCGGGTCTGGAGTTTGCGAGCCATACCGGTAAGGTGATGTTTGTAGGTCATAGAGTGGTCTAGAGCGATGCCGAGGTATTTTTGGAAGAAGTTGTGTCTCATTGTAGTTCCCTATACATTGACTTTTAGCTCCTGCGTGGCGCACCGGTTATGCAAGTGGAAACAGGGCGCCTCTATCTTACTTGCGCTGAGTGTAAGTCGCCATATTCGACAGTACCTGGCCAGTAGCTCCATATCACCTGATAACATAGCTTCCAGGTTTTTGAAATCCGACACATATATCGTATCGTCGGAGTAGATAAATTTCCCGGCAGCGGTATCAGGGACGTCGTGGATATACAGGTTGAACAGAGCGCCAACACGGATCCTTGAGGCGGACCATTACTCACATTCTGGTATTGCTGCCCTTCGAGTCCAAGTGTACGCTAAATCGCCGCTGGGAGAGCATGTTAGATAACAGCTTTACGATGGTCAAGTTAGGCACAGTCGATAGCAGTTTGCAGAGCAATCCTTCTCTCCATATAGTGTCGTAAGCTGCGGTGAGGTCCACAAGCACCACACCGAAAATAGTCCTTTTTGGAAGCCGTTTTCAAAGTGCGTGGTCAGAGGTAGGTCCTGGTCCATGCAGCTCCGCTCGGTTCTGAAACCTGCCTGTTCCTCTGGTACCACTCGATCTATGAGCGGCACTATCTTTTTGTATATTAGACTCTCTAGTAGTTTGTAGCAATTGCTAAGCAGCGCAATTGAACGGTAACAGGAAGCTTCTTCCTCTCTTCTTCCTTTGACACTTAAAATAACCCGGGACGTTTGTTCGAGTGAAGAATGTCAGAGAAGAACACAGTGAGCCATTTTACTGCGTCGGGGCCCAGTTTAAGCAGGAACTCGTAAATATTCCATCCATGTAGTGATGATGACATTTTGCTGTTGTTTATAGATCAGACAGTAAAATTAATTTTATGCTCATGCGTGCAGAAGCCGTTATAGACATGTATGTAAAACTGCATTAGTTTGATGAAAGGTTGCCTACAATAAAATAAAAATATCTCTTCCTTTAGTATATTTTACCAAATATATATCAGGGACATGGAAATTTATGGTTTACAATGTGTTTTCAAAAAATGATCCTTCACCTGTCGTAAGTGTCGTTCTCCTGTTTTCATTTGACAGGTGTTCGACATGCAGGTGATGGACAAAATGACATTAAAAACAAAGTATTTCGTTTTTATACTGCTTATCTATGCACATAAAAGTAAGCCACTATTTACGTCCTATGACTAAATGTCGTTGCATTAGTTCACATAACAACCCATATATGGAAGACAGATTAACGATTACTTACCCATTACAAACTCCCGCTCGCGTAATGTTTATGTTCATATTTTTTGCAAGGGGAACAATAAAGAAGGAAAGAAAGAAAGAAAACATTTATTCGTGGACAAAATAATGGGTATAAAAAACAAAACACAGTAACGTAAAAGTAGCAGGGTCCACAAAAAGGTCCCGACTCAGCATGGTGCTAACCTAGGAGGCCAGCGCTGGTCTTCCGTCGGAACCTTTACATGAGTCACCTCCTGGAAGGCAACACAAAACAAATACCTACGCTAACATATTTTAAAGAATAAATAGATTATCTTAAGTAAAAAAAGCAGTATGTGAAGACGTGTTACTGTAACATGTGTTAGCTGGTAACTGAAGGTCTCGATTCATGCCGGGTGGGACACACGAGAGGAAGTAGGTAGTATTCGCACAGCGATCGCGTTTGACGTATGACAGATAAGCGACATAAACTGCGGTGAACAAACTTCAAAGGCAAATAACTCGAAACAAAAGACTAATATCATTATTCCAAACTATAATTTTAAATATTTGTAATATATCGAAATTAAATATGGTACTTGAATTAAGTTACGTAGATAATATCGACATTTTATTTAACACGAAACTTGACTCCGCGGCATTGGGACACCGCCGGTTAACGACAAACAGCAGTTACAAACTGATTTTGTGGTTAGTAAATACATCGAATTTATTTCGTAGCAACTGGCCTCTGTTCAAAAAGTGTCTTTTAACATGTATTGGTGATTCAGTCGTAAAAATGTCGCACCAAAAAAAAAAGTTCTAACAAACTTGATGGCAGGTGGCGGTGCCACTTTTTTGAGAATAACCCAGCAAACATTGTTCCAACGGGGTACAAACGACAACACTGTTAACTGACCATCCTGTGTTTATATAGAACCTTATTCCAATGCACTTAAGGTGCACCGATGGTCATTTAGCTGTGTTGTCGATAGTACACCACCTACAGCGGAGTCGCGGCGGCCATTTGGCTGAGATTATATTTCATAAATAATGTCATCAAATATGTACCGTACCTACTTTAAATTAATATAATTAGAAAAGTTGAAACACCCCCGACATTTACATTTCAAAGTCCAATATCTCAAAACGGCTGAACAGACCTTCATTATACATGGCTAAGAACACTCGGGATCACATCAGCCTTCGAATAAAAAAAACCGCATTCAAATCAGTCCATCCGTTTGGCAGCTACGATACCACAGACAGATACACAGATACACAGGAACGTTAAACTTAGGTATAACACCCCTCTTGGCGTCGGGGGTTGAAAATTGTTGCAATATTAGCTACACACTATTTTATTGAAGGACCCTTTATGGCGTTACTTAGGAGTGTTTTTGGTATACTTACCTACTTTAGCACATTTCCAAATTTTAGACCGCTGGGTTACTCATGTAATGTTACGAGTAGTAGGTAAGGACCTACTAACATTACATGAGTCTGTTGCAATACGACAAATGTGAAGTGCCTATCTAAACTCAGAATGTCCTTACAAGAGCCGATCTTATCACCTAAATGCACTGCTCTATTTGTCTTCTCAGCATTCGTATGCAAATCAGAGTAGGTTCAAGCAGAAACCAACTGTCCCAACCCAATAGTTAAGGACTAATTTCCCAAAAACAACTTCTTGCGAACGATGTTTTCAATATTGAGTTTTGTGTAGGTGAGTTAAAGTGTAAATTAGTTTGCGAAGGGTTTGTCGGAATGTCTGCAATTTGCTTGCTGTGCCATTTACACGTGTCAGCCCGTGTCGATAGCCGTAAGTGACACCAAACTCGAAACGGGCATATTGATATGATTTAAACTTTATCTGCTTGTAGGAAGGCTCATTTTACGGAAACGCATGGCGACATGTAAGTGAGGTTTCTGTAACAGGGTAAATTACCCTTTTGTCGGTACCTTTCCAATTACTGGCGGCTTAATCTTATGTTGTGTCAAGGCAATAATCGGTACCTAGTGCGAATCTTGTGATGTAATTAATTAATTTGTGTTTCCATTCGAGTCTCAGTATACAAGATAACTAATCCTCAATTTATGTGAAAACGGGCTGAAATTGATAACTGCGTTGGATTAGTTTGCAATGCAAAAGTTGATAGCCGGAATGTTGTTCAATCATAACATGAAGCCGCGTTCACATTTGTCTGTCGTGTTGTGTTGTGTTGTGATGCTCTCTGTCGTGATGGCTGGTGATGATTAATATGACGCATTATGACGCATTTTTATATCAGTTCGTGTTGTGACGGCTTATGTTGTGTCGCATCACAAGCGATCCCGGTCCGCGTCAGAACGGGTGAGGTGCGGGGGGCGGTGCAGCGACACGACACAGCGCATCAGACTAGTGTGCACGCGCCAGTTTGTGTTGTGACGCGTCATAGCCACACGTGAAGTATGAACGACGAACATCCTCCTCCGAGAGCCAAGACCGAACTGATATAAAATGCGTCATATTAAGTCAGATAAATGTGAACAGCAGCCATCACGACAGAGAGCATCACAACACAACACAACACGACCGACAAATGTGAACGCGGCTTGATGCGACACAACACAACACTGGCGCGTGCACACAACACACGGCATCAGATAAATCTAAACGCAACCATATTAAATGTATGAAACCGATACCGTTCTGATGCATCGCAACACAAAATGACAGACAAATGTGAACGCGGCTTTAGATAAGATAAGAATTCATCTATTCAAGTAGGATTCATTGAACCACTCTATTTTTAATTAGGACCTTTTTTAATTCCTTTAAAGTATGAAACTCGATTGCAATGTGTATACCTACTTGTGAGTATCCAATAATTAAAATCGATTGAGTATTTACACACGGTCAGTCACGGGTACACTCGGTCAAAGTATGGAACTCGTTGCCTCCGTCATTGAGGCAGCGTCAGTCTGTGGCCTCACTGAAGGGGAAGTTGAAGAAATTGTGGCTGTCGAATGCTCCTTGACTGTATAAATATTATTAGCATTTTAAGACTTCTAGGTACTTATATAAGTAAGTACCTATATTTAAGTGTCTCGTTATATGTCTTTCACTATGGCGGTTTGTTTACATAGTAAGCAAATTCTATTGACGGCCACTTTAACAGTTAAATTGTCCAATTTCGCCAATGGAAAGGCATTGGTAACTTCTCAAAGGGGCAAACCGAAATGATCGGGAATTTAAAAACTAAGTACACTTGATACATAAATTATATATTATTGTTTTTCGAAGTACTCTCCGTTACAATCAATGCACTTTTGCATTCTTTTAAACCAGTCATTGAAACCATTCCAGTTTAAACTAGACATTGCCAAAATGGCCGATTTATAGGCTTCCACGGCGGCTTCTGGGTTTTCAAACCGTTGACCACGCAATAAATCTTTAATTCTAGGGAACGTAAAAAAATCATTTGGACTCAGGTCAGGGCTGTATGGAGGATGGGACATCAACTCAACGTTTTCCTCGTTCAAAAATTGAACTCGCATTATCGTGATGTAAGATGACACGTCGTGTGGGGTTCCCTCGGCGAAGTTCGGCCAGCATCTCTGGCAAACAAACTGTAATATACCAATCAGCGGTAACCGTTCTTTGTTCTTGTAAAGGAATTGTGGCAATATGTCCTTTTTTTGAGACGAACGAAGCCACCATTTTCTTTGACACGCTGCGGGAACGCACAACTTTCGTTGGTTTGACCTCGTCATCGAAGACCCAAACTGCCGACTGGTGCTTTATTTCAGGCTCATAGGAATAAATCCAGGATTCGTCACCCGAGACAATATTATAAACGGCTTTTGACCTTCCTCCATTGTAGCGTTTTAGAGTAGATCGGCACCAATCAATACGAGCCGCCTTTTGCTCTTCTGACAAATTATGGGGTACCCATCGGGAAATCAATTTTCTGACACCCAACTCACTATGCAGAATAGTGTGGATTGCAGTAATTCCAATGCCTATGGTTGCCCGAATCTGCTCGTATGTCACATGTCTATCTTCTTTTACTATTTTTTCCACAGCCGCGACGTTTTCAGGCGACACCGCTGTTTTCGGCCGACCTGTTGAAGGTACGGTGCTGAGACAGGCACGACCCCGTCGAAACTCTGCATACCAACGATATATTGTCGTTTGACTAGGTGCTTCAATTTCATATATAGAAACAAGCTCATTAAGACAGTTATCTGGAGATAACCCTCGACGAAAGTTGTGATAAATAATTGCACGATTTTCACGCGTGAGCTCCATTTTGTCCATCGACTTGTCAATTTGAAAATGGAATTTAAAAAATATGACGTTATTTTTTTAAATTGTGAAAACGGCATCGTGACTGTCAGTCGCCAGTATACGCATGTGATAAAAAAGGATTTAATGTAACTCAGGTTAAAGTACTTTATTCTCGATCATTTCGGTGTGCCCTATGTATCGCCCTGCAGACAAACTGTGTATGGTGCACTATTCTGTATTAGCAGTGTACATATGTACATATGTAGGCATATGCCTAGTGCGATATTGCGTGCTAAGTGTGTCAAACATTTTTCTTTTTTCTATGCCATTTCTATCTGTGAGTTCCTTTAATTGGCTTTGTATTACTATGTAGGACTTATATTGTAGGGTGACGTATAGTTTATAAAGAAAACACAACACTGACACTAGGACACATATGTATTGTCACGAATTGAAACTACACAAGTCACAACAACATATAAATAATATCTCACGCGTAAGGGTAGAGCGTATCCGTTAGTAAAGGCGTACCGTAACCGACTGACTTCAACTATCGCGCGGGCTACCAACATAGCGCGCGCGCATACCGGCTAACGAATGTAGATCCGCGGCTCAGTCCTTTTGGAAGCGCGCCGGGGGGTCTACCTCTATTGGCAGTAGGAGGTAACGTGCGAGAAATAGGGTTGTCCCTGTCACACGCTATAGACTCCCCCTCGAGTTCATGAGGACGCCCACGTCCATGGACTCGCACAACATCCTGATCTCGACAACGTGGACGACCTCTTTTCCTTTTAGGCACTGCAGGAGAAGGAACCACGTCATCCCTACCATTAAAACGAGCTGTGAAGCGTGGTACCTGCCCAGCACCTTCCCGTGTGTATTGAGACCAGAGACCAGGTAAGTTGTAGGACTAACTTTCTTAACGACCAGGTAAGGACCATCCCTTTTTGAGATAAACTTGGCCGAGACGCCCTTAGCTGCGTTGCTAAGAACGTGAGACGTAATGAGGACCTTATCCCCGACGTCGAATACGTCACCTGGCTGACGAGATTTGTCAGCATATTCTTTACGTTTGTCCTGCTGTGACTCCACGCGATCTCGAACTGCTGACAATGAGCTGATAAACGAACGCAGATATGGCGTGATTTGAGGGACAAAGTTTTCTTTGTCAAGTATGACTCTTAAATCATAGCTCACCTCTGTTGGAGACCTACTCGCGCGCAAACATGAGATATGCAGGAGTAGCTCCGGTGGTGCGACACATGGCACTGTTCATGGAAAACCGGATGACAGAAAGCTTAGTTGGCCACGACGAGTGTTCATTTTCAACTAACCGGGCGAGCTGAGCTTTCAAGTCTCGGTTTTTACGCTCCGCGGGATTCGCTTCAGCGTGGTACAACGGCACGAGGCTCTGCTTAACTCCGAGAACAAAGAGACACTGTTGCATGACCGCTCCGACGAACTGCACTCCTTTGTCCGATACCACCCTGCGAGGGAAACCATACCTGAGGAAGTATTCTTCTACGAGCGTACGAGCACATGCTTCAGAAGTTGCTTCCTTTAGAGCATAAAGCTCAACCCAACGTGTAGCCGTGTCTTCGACCAGCCGGATCCAGCGCTCACCGTTCTTACCTTCTGGCATGGGACCAAACAAGTCAATCGCAACCACCTCGTTGCGCTGACTTAAAACGGGAGTCTGAAGAAGACCAGACGGCTTTTCATTAGACGCTTTGTACCGCTGACAAGGTTCACACGTCTTAATGTACTCAGCAATGATACGACGCATACCTGTGAAGAAGAAGCGTTGCGAGATCTTGTAATATTGTCCTCTCAATCCCCTAGTGCCCCGACAGTGGAGAATCGTGGCATTCCTTCAAAATGTCAAGATGTAGCGAAACGGGAACCACCAGCTGCGGCTCTTCGCTTTCGACATCGGAATTGTACCTGTACAAGACGCCTTGCTGCATGAAGTACCCTCGCTCCGACCAACACGGTTGCAGCATCTGACGTACTTTCTAACACACTTATAATCTTTTCCAGTTCCGGGTACATCGAGCTGAGCACGTCGGAGATCAGCGGGGCTGCGAGTAGATAAGTCCACGATGACTGAGCATACACCACACTGATCCTTATTTACCTTTTCGTTGGCCCTGGGCACCGAGAGAACAGGAGAGTACAATGGAGACTCGCGCTCTTTTATAATATTCTTTGCCAGCAACTTACCGACGTCTGGCCGCATGACCTCCTTCTTCACTGAAGTGGCATGATAAGGCGGCACGGCGACAGGCGGATGATCGCCCGTGTCGATCGTATGCTCGGCAAAAGTACTTGGTCCTCCCCCTGGCTCAAACATGTCCTGGTTCTCAGTGAGGAGCTGCGCAAGCATCCCGCGTCGCTGTGCGCTAAGCAACGTAGCTTCGTCCTCCCTTAGTGCCTCTACAGCTGCTACACATGAAGTGAGAGGTGACACGTTCTCAAAGTGTAACTCATACTTCTGGTTATCATTTTCACCAAAGTGATATGGCTATTAGTGCCGAAATCGAAGTTAAGGTTAAACTCCCTCAGAAAATCAATTCCTAAAAGAGATTCATTATTATCCGACCCAGGAACAGTCACAAAACTGACTTTCTTTGTTTTGTGTTTGAGTGTCACCTCTACCTGAGTGGTGAGTACAATCATCTCCTTACTTACACCGTCAGCCAACCTAACAACCTTTGTTGACGACATTAACGGGTGTCCTTTCTGTTCGAGGAGAGCATATAACGTGTGACCAGCGATGCAACTTTTAGCCGCAGTATCAACAAGCGCGGAACCGTTCGCGCCAAGAATACTAATATTTAAAATAGGGCGGCGAGAAGTTTTAACAGCACGCACCTCAACGTTGTCACAAAAAGTTTTACAAACATTGTCTTTATCGCAAAGAGTTTGACAAACATTAACTTGTTCAGAAAAAAGTTTGAGATTCATTGACTTTATCATAAAAAGTTTGAACATCTTTGCCATTGCCAAACAAACTTTGAACATCTTTTACATAACGGCAAACATTTTGACCATCATCGGCCACATCACAAAAGGTTTGACAATCATTGACCATAGAAACGTTATCACGATAATAATTCTTGTAAACGTTATCAACATTATCGAAACAAACAATATCAACGTCCTCATTAACACACTTCGAAACGTTGCATAATTCACTCTGTGAAAGTTCAGAAAAATCCCCCACGGCACGCGTAGGGTTACCTGTAGTAACAAGCGCAGGCGACGGGTTAACGCGGCGTTCGGCGCTTAGCGACAGCGCGTCCGACGAGCGCGTCGCCTCGGCGCCGTGAGAAACGGCATCTCGCGCACGTGAGCACGCGAAGGCGCGCGGGGCTCCCGCCGTTGCGCGCGCGCGTGTTGTCGGCGCGCGCCGGTGACGCGCGCTGCGATGTAGGTAGCGAGATAAGGCCGACCGCGCCACGCCCGTGCGGGACGGCGGCGGCGGCGACGGCGGCGGTATCGGCGTCGGCGTCACAAGTATTTACGTCGACGCAATAAAACGACTGTCCCTGGTTACAGGTTACAGTTCGGACACTTAGAACGAATAACATTAGGGGCGCCGCAGCCGTAACACTTCACTTTTGAACTATTTTCAACGAAGTTATCACCAGAGTCATTAATAACTTTCGCGTTACTTTCCTTCAACTTTTCACAAGTCTTTACTGTGACCACTACGTTTACAGTAAACACAGAATTTACGACGAGGTTTGTCGTACGAAACCGAAGTTCGTGAAGTACGGGTGTCAGTGACTTCGCTCGCGCTCGCACGATTCGCGGAATCGGCCGCGCTCGGGCGATTCGTGGAAACGGTCGACAAATTCGCGCCATCGCGCACTGTTGCTACGACGGGAACATGATTCTCTCTTCTAGTCTTCTATGCTTTGACACTGTTTTAGCAGGCTTTCAAAACTATCAACGGCTTCTCTCTTTAACCTTTTCCTAATCCGACGATGTAATAGACCAAACACCACATCCAATTGAACTCGTTCACAAAGGTCATCCGCTGGCAATTTAGCTAACAAAGCTCTCACTCTTGATACGAATAGTTCCGTAGACTCTTCTCCCTGTACCATAGAAAACAACTCCGTGTAAATTACGAAAGGGGGGTGGCGTTCGCCAAAGGCACTTCGTAGCCTATCGAGCGCCTCTTCCCATGTCTTGACTTGCGCCTTCACACCTTGCCACCAGACGCCGGCATCGCGCGTGAGTAGCAGAGCTACCTAAGCCGCGAATGGCGTTCTCGTCGGTGATGTGCACACAAGACTTTTAACTCTCGATGCTATCTATAAACGTGTCCAGGTTCTCATCCTTGCTGCCACTGTAACGAGCCGTGCACTGCGCAAAGTTGCCATTTACTGAAGCGAACGTAGCGGCAGCGGCGACGGCGGCAGCGGTGGCGTCGGCTTGCGACGGCGTCGATGACCTCACCTCGCGCAGCAACTGTTGGCAGAACTCATGCTGCGTTTGCTGGAGCGTGGTCAGCATCGCTGTTAGGGCTTCGCTGTTCATGGTAATGTTCCCATCGGAATTATCGTGAGACCCTAACGAGCCACGTCGCGTCCTTCTTGGCATTTCGAATAACGGCGAAATAAAACGACTCAGACCCCCAAACGTTGCGCAGCCAAATATGTAGGGTGACGTATAGTTTATAAAGAAAACACACACAACACTGACACTAGGACACATATGTATTGTCACGAATTGAAACTACACAAGTCACAACAACATATAAATAATATCTCACGCGTAAGGGTAGAGCGTATCCGTTATCCATTAGTAAAGGCGTACCGTAAACGACTGACTTCAACTATCGCACGGGCTGCCAACATAGCGCGCGCGCATACCGGCTAACGAATGTAGATCCGCGGCTCAGTCCTTTTGGAAGCGCGCCGGGGGTCTACCTCTATTGGCCCGTGGAGGTAACGTGCGAGAAATAGGGTTGTCCCTGTCACACGCTATAACATCATGTTTTTGCAGCTGTTGGTACTCTTTATCCTTAAGTATAAATAAATAAAACAGCTTTGCAGGGCTTTTATTTTAAATGTAACTTTGTAGTTAGATTAATGAATAAATCATCATCATCTCATCATATCAGCCGAAAGACGTCCACTGCTGGGCATAGGCACAGTATCGGAACAGTAGATAAACTTTAAACTCGAACAAAGGTACATCGCACGGCTGCACACATGCGCGCGTGTTCGGTACGCACACACACATAGCTTTCGGGAATGATGGAGAATGCTTCAATCGGGGCCGCGCCGTTGCGGTGTTCGCTCGTTCTCACTCGCTACGTCAAAGGAAGCCGCCTCGTAGGTATGAAGACAGCGAGCCGCCAGTGCCACCATATCAAAAGGAGCCGAATAGGCTTGTAACTAAGCACCTACCAACCTAGTGCAGTTTAGCAACTATTGTATTTACTAGGAAATATTTTAGGCATAGTATAGTGGTATTAAAATATTCCATGAAGTGGGAAACTAAAAACACATACCCAACTATCTATAATATTATTACTTTGTGTATACAATATTGTCTATTAAACTGTAACAGAAATACTTTGCATACTTAACAGCCAAATTAGTATTATAGGTATGCCAACCCACAAACTTGACAAGCCCTGCGCATCGAGCGAAAGTAGGTAACGAACACTCCTAAACGGCCTCAGATTACCTACTGTATTATTCTTCTATACTGTGACATAGGCCTCCCCCAAAGTGCCAGTGACCGGTCCTGCGCCACCCGCATCCAGCACACACACATAGCACGTAGAACCGATGGCCGTTGCGGCGGAAAGGTTCTCGAGTGGCGACAATGTACCGGAAAGCGCGGCGCGGGTAGGCCACCCCCACAAGGCAGACTGATGACCTGGTAAAGGCCGCGGGAATTTATAAATAATAAAATAAATGTATTGTGTCTAACTACATATATCAATTTCTTTTTAATCCTTTGGTTAGATGGAAGAAATCCGTCTCAGGGTTAAGCTCGCCTTTGTACATGTGTTATCTGTTCTTGTAATAAATGTTCTGTTACTTGTATCTACAATAAAGATTTTACATACATACATTGAAAAAAAATGTACAAAACTGTCTCGTTTCGCTTATGCCCTCAGAAATATAAAAAAAAACTACCGACTTAAATACGGCCACAAATGCTTATTATGCGTTTACCCTGTCCTGGCAGCAATATGGGATCATATTGTGGGGTAACAACACTGATGTGATAGACTTGTTCCTACTACAAAAACGATGTATACGGATTCTCGCTAATATTAAAAAATATGATAAGTAGTTGCAGACCTTACTTTAAGAAATTAAACATTTTAACTTTACCATCCCTATATATTTTAGAAGTTTGTAAATTTGTACGTAAGCATCCATATTTATATTCAAAAGCCAAAGACCATTACACCAGCACCATGAACCTGCGACATCAAAATATAATAGCCTTACCTACTAGTAACTTGCAAATGAGTAACAAAAGCCCCCATATGACCACAATAAGAATATATAATAATCTCCCTAAAGAAATTAGCGAAGAGCTGAAATACACAAAATTTGTTGACAGTTTAAAAACATACCTAGCATGTAACAGTTTCTATTCATTACAAGAATTCTTTGACTTAAATAAATTTTATAAATAGTATTCAGACTGAAATTCAGAGATTTATATTATAATATAAAGTGTTACCTAGAGGTATATTACTATAGTTTTAAGTTTTAGATTTTAAGAGTTGCAATACCCTTACAGGGTCCCATGTTGTACTGTTAATTTTGTAAGACCACTTGTATGCCAACATGAAAGCAATAAAGTTATTCTATTCTATTCATATATACAATACTTACTACACACGAACGACGAACGTACCGGTACCGCAATAAGCGCGTGTAAGCGCCAAATAGCACTAATCTGAAACCGCTAACATTTCTATCTTCAGATAAACGGATGCAGGCTCAGTTAGTCGCTTATCTCCACTAGAAAGGTGAGCGTCAGGATGGCGGGTGGACCTCGGGAATTTCAATGAAATGTTGACAGATATTCTTTCTTCAAAATTAGGTCCACCCGCCATCCTGACGCCAGGATAGCTCATTTTCAGGAGAGGTACACAGAATTTTATTAAAGGTACCCAGAGGTACACAGGAGGTACCAAATATCTATCAACATTTCATTGAAATTCCCGAGGTCCACCCGCTATCCTGACGCTCACCTTTCTAGTGGATATTTAGAATAGAATAGAATAGAAAAACTTTATTTCGCAAATAACAGTAAGTACATTTTAGATTTACACTTAGATGCTATGTTAAAACTAAGATTAGATGCGAAAACGGAGTCCACTTAGCATAATGTCGCTCCACAGAAGGCGAAACGACGCTGGTATTATGTGGATCCTTTTCAATTTAGAGTTTGGCAGGTAGGAGAAATGAGAACAGATAGCATTATTAATACAATCAATGTAATCAAATTGTCTTTACAATGTGCCTTAACCTACACTACGCTTATGTATCGTTGCACAAGTTCTGTTAATTCTCTTAACAACAGTTCGTTTGATTCTGCGTTATACCCCACACTGGCAACATTAAGATTTTTGCTCTTCAACATATCACTAGTATTCCTAATCACTGATTTTCTTAACAATATGACCTTCTCGCAATTTTTGACTGAACTACAACATTCTTCGATTAAGCCTAGTACTTTTTCTTTAGTCAATAATTTGATAGCGTTTTTTGAGAACAAGCGGTAGGTCTCAACATAAGAAATTAAGTCCTCAACTTCTAAATCTGCAGTAAAATATAACAGATCATACAAAAGAGCCAGTACCTCCGCTTCAATCTCCTTATTGACTCTTATTTCATAGAATTTATCCATCGGCTTGCCTTCTGCATCTAATTTGGGAGCAGATATGTTTCGCGCTAAAGAGTTTATGTACATGCTATGTAGTATAGTCTTGATGATATTTAACACTCCTTTTACTAACGATTTATCATCTTTCTTCAGATGTTTTACAACGAAGTGCATCCACGATACGAGGCCGTATCCTTCAACTAAAATCTGCAACGCTCTAGGAATAGCTATGACAGCACATATAGCCCCTAGAATCTTTTCCTTCGTCTTTCTATCACTCAGCACAGATGAATAAAAGTCCATGATCATTTTCAAGCACATAGTCTTGAAGATGACACTGATATCCGTCATGGTTTTAGTTCCATGCTTGATTATATCCAAGATCCACAGTCTCCTGTCGGTGGATTCTACGTCGCTATCGTGGAAGAGGCTTAGGAAGTTGGGGACCACGGTCAGGTCGACGAATTGTTTGGCTATAAGGAAGTTGTTGACAGGTTTGTAGAGGGGATCGAAGGGGGCCGTGCAGACCATGAGAGATTTGGCGAGGTACATAGCGTCCAGGGAGGGTAGACGAGGGTTCTTCAGGCCCGAGTCGGCCTGCGCGCTGGTGATCGCGGTGCTGAGGCTGTGGCGAAGCGTTGCGATGAAGTCCGTGAGGAGCAGCTTGTCGTTTTTGTGTCTCCTGAAAGCAATGAAGGAATTTATTCTATATCTAATATTTTCTAACTATAATAGCCAGGGGTCGGAGATTTGGTAGTAGGGTAGGCCGCCTTGCCATGCACATTTCCGGTGTCTGATAATTTATTTCTAATAGCGTACAACTTTAGCCGGATTCATATTAGCCTGACAGAACGGTTCTATTCACACATATATAATCCCATAAAAACATTCCATGTAAAAAGAGGCCAAGTCTCAAAACTCTTCCACCGTAAAAAGTTGTGAGATATTTCGTAGAGCCAAGTCGCTGGCATTCTTATTCATCTTTATGTGCTTGCTAAATAAAATTCTGCAACTTGGCAATCACACAACTTTGCTGAATTTATGGATTTTTGCATACCTAAAACTATGTAGTATTGTGTGATTGCCAAGTCACAAAATTTTATTTAGCATGCAAATAAAGATGAATAAAAATGCCTGAGACTTAGCTCTACGAAATATCTCATAACTTTTACGGTGGAAGAGTTGCGAGACTTAACCTCTTTTTACATGGATTTTTTTTATGGGATCTCACTTCTTTTTGTAGGATAATGTGTTATCCATACATACAAACTATGAATGCAGCCCCATTCTTGCTTTTTAATTTTTTGTCCCATTCACTGCAAATGTAACTTTGTAATCCTATATATTTGTATCGGATTACAAAGTAATGTATACAGTTGGTGTATCTAAAAAAGTGGACTGAATTGCAATTTTTTTATAGTTTGCCCTTGATTTATACACTAAACACTAATTGTATTATAAATTTGAAGCTTCTATGTCTGCTAGAAGTGCCTTAGACTTTTGATGATCGGTGAGTCAGTCAGTGAGTGACAAAATTAAGAAACTTTGACTAGTTATAATTTTTAAACTACTGGTTCAAATTGAATGAATTATGAAATATATCTTGTTTATACAATGCGTGCTTGGTTACTGAAAATATAGGCTTCTAGTTTTATTCACATCGAAGTTATAGGGGGGTTTGAAAATGGCCTGAACTGCTTCGAGAAAAGGATGGTACGGCCGTGCCGCTGTTTTGTTCGACTTAGCGGGGGCACTGCCGTGCCCCCAGATATCTGATGCGCTCTTATGTGACGACTCCTGTTGCTTCCTGTCGCATTACGTCAGATAAGTATGAATCCTTAGCTTTGGTCTTTAAATTTTTAGTCGGTCAGCTTAATTAACATGCAAATAATTATTTTGACATGTCTAATGAGGATAGCTATAGATCGTTCAACCCACAAAAAGCGTCGTACTAGCGTCGTAGCGTAGGCGCTATAGACAAAACGCAAGCGTGGTCGGAATGATTAGGTACTTCTTCGTGGACTGAATGACCTATAGCAAAGAAATAAACTGAAACTTTTTCAAATGATAGTCAGAGCACTGCGCTTTGACTAACATTTTGATGTATTATTTATCCTTGCAATCATTACTTATAGAGTACATCTGAATGTCTGTTTATTTAGACCAGCTAGACAGTACTGGCTTACCACGAGGCAGCTTGACTTGATTCATTATCTAATGGAGGAAAGTGTGTAAGTAGACGTAAAGGTAAGTTATCTCAAAGTTACTCACGTTTCTGTTTCCAGTAGCATGGAGAACCGATGCAGCACATGGTACGCCGCCGCTCGCATGTTGGGACAGTGCGAGCTGAGCGCGACTATCGGCAGCGACAGCAGCCCGGTCCGCAGCATCTTGAAACACGAGGCCATCGACCCGGGCGCCAGCAGGTGACTTAGCAGGGGAGACACAAACGCCAGGTCGTAGATACCCTCGTCAGGATCGATATGGGAAACATTCACCATATCTACGTCTTTCAATGCAGACACAACTCGATTGTATCTCTGCTTTAATAACATTCGAGCTGCATCACCTTCGTAATCTTTTGTGGTTCTAAAACTATCTTCAGACATGAAACGCGCGGCTTCCTTGATGTTCTTGCAAGAGTTAAACGCAGAGGGTATCTCGTAATCGTAACTCAGTTTTTCCGTAACAGGGAAATTCCGGACGGTTCTTTCTATGACGTCTTTGTCCAGAAGATTCATGACCTGATTGGGAGTGGGGTGGCTCCAAAGAGACGCTGATCTGTTTTTGCGGACAGCATAGAAGTTAGCCGCGGAATCGCCCCACAAATAGGGCTTGTACTCGTTTACTGGCAGTCCATGTGTCTCGTAGAAGTTGAGTATCTTTAATAATAAGCGGTCGGAAGGGCTTCTCGTAGCGTGATAAGCACTCAGGAAGACTGGTATTTGTTGGGTCTTCATCACTGACTGCTTCCGTGACAGTACGACGTATAGAAGCTCTATCAACCTCGATTTAATGTCCAGGCTGTGGTAACTTAACATTACATTCAGGAATTCGGAGTGTGAAGTCACCATCTCGAAAAGTGTCTCGAAATCTGAATGATCATCAGGATAGAAGAGTCGTATTAGTTTTGTTAATGTCTCCAATAACAACGGACCGGATGCATTCTCTTGATCACCAGATCTAACTTTCAGGCAGTTTTTCAGTATAGCCTTGCAAAAGTTTTGCCAAATAGAACTCTCGGTCATTTTCACGAATGATTGCTTATTCTCAATTTCAAAACCTTTCAAAGATTCAGCAAGTTGGGTGACATCGTGGATATTATTTGAGAGGTCTTTCAGTACTTCAGTACTCATTGTTCCTTGTAACGCAATCATTATCAAATTAAGTGACGAAGAAAAGTAGTTGATAAGATACTCTTTCTTGCGAGCCTTTTCAGAGAGACACATCTTCAAGAAGCTAGCTTGGAATAGATGTAGGTGACTCAATTCAGCAGTTTCAAACTTGTGAATCTTGTTAAATATCTTCTCGCACTCTTCTTGGGACATACACTCTAGAATCAACTTCCTAATGAATTTCCAGCTTGAGATGTAAACTTGACCAGCTTTATGAGGCTTTTCTAGCACTTTCAGGATATTCGATTGGTATTCCTTGTATATTTTAGGCAAGAAATCCTTGTTAGCGACTAGGAATGCCTCGTGGTGGAGAACAGAATTACCTAGTGGTAGAGTGAGTTCCCTCTGGCCCAATATTTCTGGCTTGTCTATTTCGTCTCTGAATATTTTGCAAAATTTCTGACTTAGTTTAAGCAAAGTGGCAGCGAGGAGAGACGTCGTTTTGCGCATGGTATTGGCTTTGAAAAAATGCTTAAACTGCTCCTCACTGACATGTTTTACTTGTTGAGGCTTGTTCTCAAAATATTCTATAAGAGAGTTTTCAATATTTGTCAAGTTTGGAATCACTTCTTTATTGGTCAGTAAACTCGTGTAAACCTTCACGATGCTCTTTAGAACCTCTTTTGGTAGTTCGATTGTTACAGTTTTAGAGTACTTCGTGACAAGTATGCGAAGTACCTCTAGCATCAGACTTGGTTCTTTGTCGTCTTTGACGCACGCGCTCACATCTGCATCGAAAATTTGTTTGAGTACAATCAAGTCATCTACTTCTGATAATCCAATGATTTCAAGGACATTTATTGTATGTTTGCAGCTGACATTTTTTCTTTTATTTATTTTAACGAACGCCTTTACGATTTCGCTACGGTTTTTCTGTTGATAAGGCTTTATTAGTTTTTGTGTTCTGTTTAAGGATGTCATGATGTCAGCGTGTCGAGTCATCACTTCTAAGAGGATTTTAGTCGCCAGAGTTTTACAAGGACTCTTGCTGAGGTCTAAAGGTGTGTATACATTGAGGACGTGCGTATTTTTAAAAAGTGAGTAAATTATAGTTCGGCATACATCTTTCATGTGACATTTCTTCCCAATGAGGATCAAGCAATCAAAGTATTGATTGATTTTCTTTTGCTGTGCTTCCGTCAAAGAGTTCATGCTTGTTAACCTCACTGTGCAGAAGATTAGATACTTTGCCCAAATCAGAAGCTCAGAGCCATCTACGATCTCCGCCGTATTGATTTTATAAGGAACATCGTCTATAACAATGTCACATTCATCTGTAGAGACTTCTTCAAGACATTGGAAAATGTCCTTCAGGAAAATGTCACTATTAGCAATTATTGAAGCTGATAAGTTTTTTATGGTATCATCCCGACCTGCTATATCATCCGAAAGAGCCTCAGGTTTTGCAGTCCAACTGGCAACATAGCTCCTCGCTTCGAGCTTGGAGTCACCGATCACAACTTCTGTCAATTCTGGAGAATAGTTAGCATGAAGCAAGTTTGCAATGTAAATTGTTAAAAATTGCTTCAAAGATTTCCTAGCTTCTTTATTCGTTTGTATGTATTGTATGCAGCCTACGATGAAAGGAGACGGGACTTTATTCTCCAGAAACGATGTCTCTTCCGTGTTTTTGTTTTTCATGAGATCGTTAAATAGCTTGTCTAAGTTCGCTTCACTGCTTTGATCGGAGATCTCAAAGTGGACCACTTGATTTCTGATATTTTCTGTAAGGTCTTTACTGTTTTCTAGGACGTATTGCACAAGATCTCCGATCAGAGCTGTGGGGGTGGAACGAGAGTTCCTCAAAGTGTACAGCATTAGATGAATCTCGTCTTCATCTCCCTCGAAAATGCCAGTATTCTTAAAGAACTTGCATATCGTATCCTTGGCCTCAATCCAAATGTTGTCATCTGTGTTTATATAAACTTCCAGCATAATGTGGAAGAGATCTTTGAACATTGGATTTCTGAGTGAAATGGCAGAGCTATCTAAAGTCAGCCATAAGGAGACCACTTTGAATTTCAGAAGGGAAACTCTCCCAGAAGTCAAAGTCATTGAAAAGTCCAGAATTTTTCGCATGTCCAAATTACCTTCTAGCATTTCAAAGAAAGTAGGATGGATCTCATTGTACAGCAGCAATAGATCCGTAAGATAAATCAGACTGTCTGTTTCAGAAATTTTCGGTAATCTGTAGTCTTGTGTGGTCACTGACGTCTGTTTACCAGAAAGAACATCTTGTATCAGTGATGCGACAATCGTTGGCACAGGCATGTGTTTTGGGAAGAAATACTCCATTTTGCTCGTCAAATCAGCTATATTTACACGACTGTCTTCCATCTCCAGAATCCTTATGTATCTTCTTAAACTTTCCAGCATTCTCACCAGTATCTTAACGCAGTATAAAGATATGGTTTGATCTTTGCCCAGGTGTGTCTGCATGAATTTTAGCAAGGGAATCGGCAAAGTCACGTATCTGGCAAAATTAACCACTTGGATCGATGACAAATTTCCCATCCTTGGAACCATATCTTCAGGTCTGAGTACATCTAGCAGTTTAATAGCGAACTGCAACGTCTTCTCCCAAATTGGGGAGTGCTGGGGCTCAAAACTCTGTTCAACGACATTTATTATAGCTCTGTGTAAGTCAGGACATTTGTGAACTATTTTAAGGAGAACCTCACAAGCCTCTTCAGTCTCCCAAGGTCTTTTCAGCGTGAGCAGAGCCTTATACAGGTTCTGATTCTTATTCGCATCTACCATACCTAAGGTATTGTCAGTAAAATACAATCCCAGCTTATGTGAAGTGAACAATGTCAGTACAATGTCAGATAAGAGCGCCATTATGTCCGGACGCAACTTGTTCCTGGCATCTTGGCTCAGATCTGGAGGTCCTCTCCAGGAATACAGTTTGAAGATGTTAAACAATACTTGGTGACTGAACGTTTTCAGTTTCAAGCTCTTGGAAATGAAACTGTTTTCAATGACATTCTTCTTCAAAATGTTTAAGAACATCAGTACAGCTTCAGGCTCATCATGAATTAACCCTGGAATAACTAACGGCAGCAGCCCCTGCTTTTCCAACAACGCTTTTATCAAAGGGAGATGACCGTCAACAAGGAATGAAGTCATGAAATGCACAAATGATGTTCTGACATTATCTTTCTCCTTATAATTCGGTTTTTCAAGGATATACTGCAAATGCTTGGGTGTTAGTGGCGCCTGGTTGATGACTTCCACACCCAAATCTGGGTTTAGAGTGACTATAGAAGTGAGAAGTTTAAGGACGATTTTTCTGTGACGCGGGCCAGAGTTTTCACTGATCATAATCTCGACAGTTGGCATGAATGTGTTGAGGAAATAGCGGCTGGCTTCTTCAGTGATGGCGAGCAATTGTGGGTGCGAGGACTGAACCTTCATAATGATGAGGTGGAAGAGGTGGAATGCGGGGGTGGCGAGGGTGAGGTTCTTCTTGCTGTCCTGGTTGATCTGGCGCAGGATCTCGTGGGAGTTGCCGCCGGCGTTAAGGTATTCCGCCATGTAGTCTGCCTCACTGTCAGGGTTCAGGCAGACTTGAAGAAACTGGGTTAAAGCTGAAAATGGAAATATTTTATTACTGTACGTTTTATTATAATTATTGTTTTACACGGGTCTAACGCGATATTTATTTGCCTTTATTTCTGACGTTTCGACACAGGAACAAAGCGCAAGATGTTTCACCGACACTTCAGCACGGCTATCACTGGACGGTCGGCCGGCCGGCGAGCTGTATCGCGGCGACATAGTCTCTTTCTATGCGTTCTAATTAACAAGTTTCTGTCAAAAATTTCATTTTTGTTAGAAGCTTTTATTGTACTTTTCTCTATACCATCATCAACTACTCAATTAGACGATTCTAACGAGCACAAACTCGATGGGGTTATGTGGTTTTATTACGGAGTTGCTATGTTCCACCTTCCAGCTCCATCATCAGATAAGCGCCACGTCATCATAATATTGCATTGTCACGCGATTTGCATATTCGTGCAAAATTTCAACTCGATCGGAAACCGGGAAGTGGATCAAATTTAACTTGCAAGATTTGATTACAGACAGACAGACAATGGGACAGGTGAAAGTAAAGAAAAGCTTGTAAAAAGAGACGGATAGTCTATCTCGCCACGACACAGCTCGCGAGCCGAATTTGCCACCTGTACATAAACAATGTCTAAGGTGTAACGTAACTAAAAAAGTGAAGTAAGATGTCCAGGTGTCCTCAGCACGGCTAGCACGCGACGGCGCGCGAGCTCTCTCGATTTTTCTCGCACTATCCGTCTCTCTCTTATTAGAACACTTAGAAGAAGAAGTATAGTGCGATAAAAATAGAGAGTATGTCGCGGCCGTCGTGTGCTAGACGTGCTGGTCGCATTTCACAACCGATTCTCGAGAATTTTTGTGACCAGTTTCAATAATTATAGTTTTTTTTCTTGATTCAGTTTTTGGAAATGTTAAAAAAAAAATTTGTCTACATCCTGCGGATTTCTACAGTTCACAGAGCCACTAGGTACATCGGTAATAGTCTGGTGGAATATGGGAACTTTTGAGAAGAAAAATAATCAAAGGATCATAATAATAATGGATAACAATGTGAAGAAACCAATCTAATCCCAAACAAGACCTAGTACATTTCCTCGATGGTTGAAAGGTGAGATGGCAGGTGCTTTCGTAAACCTAGTGCCTACACCAAATCTTGGGATTTAGTGCCAACTCACCCTGACCCTGACCCTGGGCTTCTGTACCACTGTACCTATACAACTGGAGAAATGACTAAGCACTGTTTTTATTGTTTTTTGTTGTTTTTGATACTTTTCTTTAAGTATATTGTTATATATATATTTTTTTTGTAATCATGTAATTTGGCAATAAGCACCAAGCCCCAACATTATTAGTCTTTGCGACCAACAACACTAGGACTCAGTCTGAAAACCAGCGCTGGGCCACCTGCCCAGCACATGCTGAGACTGAGACCCATTGCCTCATTTTTCTATTACTTCATTCACTCTCTTATTTGTAATTTACTGTTGGATTTGTTTTTGATTTAAGTATATAAATTTATTACACTTAGTTATATTGTGAACTTTTAGTATAATTTCGTGGCAATAAATAATTTTCTGATTCTGATTCTGATTCTAAGAGGATGATGATGGAATTGCTCCAAATAGTGTATGTAGGCACCGTCTGGAATGCATATTTAATTTTAATTTTCTATAAATTATTCTAGTGACTGCATTTAGATATAAACCAAATTAAGAGGTGGATAGCAAAAGCGAACTGTGTAAAATCCCAGAAGATTTTTTTATTTCAACAGTATATACACAAACATACAAAACTTTTAATTCGAGTAACTAAGCCTGCTTCTTAATACTTTATTTTATATATTTTTTTGTTTCTTAATAAATAAATAAATAATAGCTACATAGTGAGTCCACGCCTAGTGCATAAACCCCCTATCCTACTCCTCTACTGTTCTCAGAAAAAAAGAAATATTACAACAATTTTGTTCCCAGTAGCTGTTAAATGTTTTACATTAACCATAGTGTCTATCTCCCCCACGCGACAATGCCTTTTTTGCGTTGGAAAATGCATTTACGAATCCAGTCCTGTCCAGGGAGGCAGGATGGGTATGACATACAGACTAACCGAAGCTGGACTACGTCTAAAACCACCAACTACATCATGCTGCGGTTTGTAAAGGGGGGCGTCGCAGGATAGCTCTTGGCATTGAACTGCGTACAAGATTGGCAATGCCTAGTGGTCAGCATTATTGTATTGTAATATATTATGTGCCTATTGACAAATAAACCATTTGTATTTTTGCTTATGAAATACTTACCCATTGTCTGTCCAGTTTTAGAAGCCAGCTCCTTTCGCAAGTGCTTCACATCGAAACCATGTTGGTTATTAACAGCCTTCTGTTCAGGTACGGTTTGAGGTTGTTCCTCGTTTTCGTTTTCCTTTTCTGCTTTTGAGACATCTTCTGCAGTCTTATTCTTTTTAGCGGCCCCTTCGCTGTCGGTATCATACTTTCGTTTCCCCATTTTCAGTATGAATGTTAATTTAATTTAACAACATGTTGAAAAGACACGTGAGGATAGTATTGTTTTGGAACACTTGTCACTTGACGTTATAATGACAGTTGAGACCTCGAGGCGGTGACAGCTGACAACTTGACGATGTCGTTTAAGACACTTTTTATAACGCTATTGTTAAACAGTCGTCACAATCGAGTCCAATCAAATCGATTTTAAATTATTTTCAGTAAAGCTGTTTACACTTTAATGACGCAAACTGCCAAAACGAATACGGACGCAGCTAATTGCTAGAATGAAACAACAGCATACATTTCTCGATCTGCACGACGACCGCGACATACTCTCGATTTTTATCGCACTATACCTCTTCTTCTAAGTGTTCTAATAAGAGAGAGACGGATAGTGCGAGAAAAATCGAGAGCTCGCGCGCCGTCGCGTGCTAGCCGTGCAGCTCTAAATAGCTGCGTGCCCTTTCAATAGCCCCGGGTTATAGCGACTTTATACTAAGCTGCGGGGCTAGCACAACTGTCGCCGCGCCGCGACGTGAGTCGAGAAAGATCTATCCTTCTCTTTCTAATTTGCACGGTGCGAGTAAGACAGTAGACGCGAACAGCAAGTTGTGCTAGACGTACTGGGCTTGTAACAGCCAGCTGAGACAAAAGAGCACGTGCGATTCGGTAAAGCAGGGTGACATCATTAGAGTTTTCTAGCTCACAATACATCGGTATTGTTGTATAGACTTTCTGTACGGAACCTACTACTAGAGTAACGTTCTTTTGCGGAAGCAACTGACCTTCTGACCTAAACAAACAGGGTAAACTAGACTTATGGGAATTATTATCTCATTACTATTGACTGAAATCATACAGGGTCAGCAAAGATCTTGCGCTCCTGGACTCGCAAGCGTCCTTAGGCCAGTGTATTCTTACCACCAGGCAGGCCGTACGATTGTGTCACCATCGTGGTAGATATGAAAAAAAAATGACAATGTGAAATATTTATTTAAAAAGAAATTATGTACCGCTTCCAAGCAAAAGGTATCATTGAATTGTTTGTCAATAAGGGTGATTTATGACTACATCATTGACCCACATAGCTGTACCTTTTCCTTAGAAACGACATTTTTGTAAATGATTTTGTACTTTGAGTACGCGACAATCTTGTCAATGTAACATTATAATATGAATCTATTTTGTCAAAATTTGTAGAACTACCGTATGGGAAAATGAGAAGAAAGACAAAAATAATCTATTCTTACACAACATTTGAAGGATAATTTTAAAGATTACTTGCATGAATCACCGATGAAAGCGTGTCCTAAAAAATAATTCAAAAACGCATATTTTCATTTAACACATCCATGTGGCCATGATGCATACATTTAAACAGCTAGTGGCATACCTTGCATCAGATTACACTATTACCTGCGGCACTACTACGAAACACGCAATATCTCCCTCTCTGTAGCTTACATATCCAAGTGTAACAGAGAAGAAGATATTGCGTGTTTCGAATTTCAATTTTCGTGGTCTATCGGAATTCGGCAACGGAAGTCAGCCAATATGTGGCGAGTTTCAACGATTACGTAACTTAATCAATATATATTTTTGGTGTTTATTACTAATTGAATTAACGTTAAGACTAGCCGGATCTGATCCGAATCACTAAATCAGTCAAAATGCGCCGAATATTCGGCAATTATTCGGTATTTAAATCGGACCACTCGGCATATGTGTGAATGTTCGTGTTCAGCCGAATTATTTGGTCCAATATATATCTATATACTGTATATTATAATATCACAAGGCAATACCTATTACATTCTTGAAGCTTACTGAGACACTTATAAAATGATTAGATATTACTTTACTTTTTTTACTTTTAGTATAGTCGGAATTGCCGATTATTACATGTGTACAAGATTTTCTCATTTGTATAGCGTACTGCTAGGTCCCGAGATATAGGCTCAGCCACGGCTCAGCCTAGTTCGGGGACTGCCGGATATTTTTCTGTATTTATATAAGACCTTGAATTTAAAATAAATTTATTCTTATTCTTATTTGGCTGTTGAAGTTGATTAATATGGCTGGATAAGAAATATGCCGAAAGTGCCGAATACCGAATAATTACAGAATTCTCTTCTAAGAATACTACCTCAACACTAATATTCACAAAAATAATATTCATAGCAACAACAAGGCACTCATGTCACTAAGTTATTACAAAATGTCACAACATAATAATATAGGTCATGTAATTATTATATACCTATAATAATAATAAAATAACTATTCAGTTTTAAAATTATCGTCAAAAATAAATTCTCCAAAAATTTAAACTGGGTTCCCAATCCAATTGGAAACTAAATACTAAGCGCCGATTGCAGCGTTAGCAAATAGAAAGATTAGCAATAAAAATACTATAAATCTCCAACTATACTTAAAATTAAATCTAATCCTTAGTATATCAAATCAAAAATGCGGATATCGAGCAAGAATAATTTCGGACGCTGACCTCTCTTTCCTGTCTTGTAGTCATGTCACGTCTGTCACATCGTGTAAATTGTACACGAGCGACAGAGATAAGTAATTAGGCGGTTGCTGTGAAAAATTGCTAGGTGTATAGAAATACACCTAGCAATCTGTCACAGCAACCGCATTCAAAGTGAATGAAATGAAATCTTTGATATAGCTGCGTCTCTAGGTTGTTGGGATAAATTGCTAGGTGTATAGAAATACACCTAGCAATTTGTCACAGCAACCGCATTCAAAGTGAATGAAATGAAATCTTTGATATAGCTGCGTCTCTAGGTTGTTGGGATAAATTGCTAGGTGTATAATGCCCTTGAATTCTAAAACGTCGTTACTTTTACCCTCTGAATAATTATCTGATAATTATTTTGAAGCTATAGCCAATTATCAATATAATAAAGCACCAAATACGTTGGGATTAACTTAAAAAAATCAACTCATTCAATTACTATTGGCACAGTAGATATCAATCCTTCTTGTCTCCCAATGGATATAATAATAAGAAAGTTTAATTTTGGACGCAGATACTATACAGACAGAACATTTATACAAATAAGACTGATCGAGCTCTACAAATGGAGTTTCACTTAGTCTTATCCTCCAGTTACCCTATTATACAGTCCTTTTTCAATTATTCTATTATTTTTACTTTAAATGGTCACACATTTGTTTTCTATAATTATGATTAGATCTTATACGATTAACCAGATATGAATGGTTCAAATCACTTTTAACCAAAATGTTTTTAACTATTCAAATGAATAAGACTCGAAGGAACCTGATGATATACCAGTGCCAGCAGGCGTAAGTCGGAGGGTTATTCATTTCTTGCAAGGCTCTCGAAGTTAGGCTCAAGTTCTCGAATCTTCGCCAGCAAGACCTCAGCCAAGTTCTCTTCGGGATTAGTATCTGAAAAGAAAAAAAGTACGGAATCACGAGCAACGAGAACTTTGTAACGTTTCCTAAAAACCCCTGACACAAAGACTTTCATTGTTCTTGAGTGCAAAATGAAATATACATTTTCGGGTAGACTAGCAAATCCGCGGAATAAAATATAGCCTGTGTCTCTTCAGGAAGTTCATTCACGTAAAGGATATACTCCAGGCAAAATACAGTTTTGAAAAACATTAATTTATAATAGCGTTTTTTTTGTTGATTTCATTTTAAAATGTTATTCTAAGATGATTTATTCAAGAATCCGACAAAGTTTCCACCCGGAAGTAATTATGTAGATTTAAATGAAGCTTTCATTGTCTTTTTTCGTACGATTTATCTTGAATATTATACAGCAAATGTATATGAACCAAAATAAAGACAAATATATCAATTCATATTTTTTCTGACTTTCCAGAAGCTAGTTAATTTAACATTTTTATGATGTCTGAAATTTTGGCGGATTTTGTCGCTGGTTAACTATTTAATTGATAATTTATCCGTTACACACAAAAAATAAGCTATTATAAATTATTTCCAAAATTGTCATTTTTTCCATACAAGTTGTCAGTTCATTGACTGGACTAATATATGAAATCGGATAAACAGTTCCGGAGATTACAAACCCCCACATACAAACTCACAAAGATACAATTACATGTGACATATAAACATGAATATTAACCGAAAAGCCAAATACAGGTTCTCACAGACAGCTCTAGAATATGAGTATACTTAACAAAGTGTGAACTCACACATACACAATTACAGGTGCAAATCGAACAATAATAATATACCTAAAGAAAATATACTTAATGATGATACACTGCTATCAACAACTTAACATAGTGCGCCAATTGCGCCTATGCAAAATTAAACTCGTATGATGATACGAGGTAGTACAGAACACTTATTGAAAATACCTCGCCTCGATACCTCGCCTCACAGACGGGATCTTACAATGAAATATGTCTATATCTAAATCCTTTGTTATCTGATTTAAACCATGACTAGCACGCCGCAGAAAGCATTTATTTCCATATTTAGGGCACTAGGGCCTCTAGATACCGGGAAAATGATCAGGGGCCGTAGACAAGGTTACAATCGACAAGCGCTAACGCCAATAGAAAATAATAAAATGTAGGGGAATGACAGATGCGCCGACGAAACACTTTTCGTTAACATCTGTCATTCCCATACATTTTATTAGTATTTTATTAGGCCCCCAGATTAGTATAGATTAGCATTGGATAGGGACACCCGGCGGTCTTTAGTGTCGCCACAGTAGTAAGTCAACTTACCATCATAGTAGACCAGGTCGCACTTGCCCCGCAGCTCGGGGCTATTGTGGATGATGCGCGGCAACGTCGCGCAGAAGTCCGCCGTGATCTCGTCGCCGTCCGCGTCCGCCAGGTCTGTCATCAATTATTAGGGAACAATGTTACACAAATCGAACTAGCCCCCATAGTTAGCTAATAACACAAGCATTTGAATCTGTAGACGACGATATATTGGATAGATATAAATACTGAAATACATAGAAAACATCCCAAGACCCAGAAACAAATATTTGCCCCTACCGGGATTTGAACCCAGGGCTTGCTTCGCAGGCAGGTTACTAAGCTGAAACGGGCGTCAAAATTCCAGTCATCATTACCGTCCACCTGTAGTGAAGTAATTACGCATATTCAGAGCAATTACGCGTAGTTGACTGTCCAAGAGTCAACCGGATGGCTCGCGGTATTTGAGCTCCCGAAGTGTTGTGGAACCGCCCTGTGCAACCCAAATTGAGCCGAGCAACGACCCGAGCTCACAATTGAAGCTGCCGGGTGCGATATCCGCAAGGCGTTCAGGCGACGATACTGCCTCAGGAGCGACCGCGTCGCGCGGCTGACGAAAATCCCATTCAGATATCTCAAAGAAGAAGAAGAAGATATCACGAAGCTAGGTACCACCGTTTTAATATATTGCTTGTTAGAGAAAACTCGCAGATCGTGACGTCACGATCTGCGAGCGTCATTGTAAGTGACAATCGTTTCTTACGAAGGTGCGTTTTGCGGAAAATGAACAGAATATACTCGCTCTTAAAACTTTGGCCACATAACTTTTTGATTATTGAATCCCATTTTTTCTCCATTTGACAAAATTTTTAATCCTTTTTCGGGAAAATTCCACATTATTGGTTAATTTATTTAGTGTCTATATCGGTATTGTCTCCATCCTTCTGGACCTTGCCCTGGAAAAAGTCGCGGGATTCCGCTGGATGCGGGCGCATGATCGTTCATTGCGGCACTTTAGCCTATGTGTAACAGAGGACGGCTTTCGCCTGACATGATGATGATGGACCACAACGTTAACGGATTGGTGGCCACTTACAGGAAAAAGAAGCGTCGGTCGTCCACCAGCTCGATGGGTCGTCAACATATAAAAAGGCGGGTCATTCCTGGATGAGACTAGCACGGGACCGGGATAACTGGCGTACTCGAACAGAGGTTTATGAATGAATGAATGAATGACCGAACGATGAATGAACGAATGAATGAATGAAAGGAAAAAAGAAAGAACAATATAATTATTGCCTTGAAGTAAAAAAAACAGAACACAAATATTTTTGATGAATGAATGAAAGAATGAATAACGAATGCATGGACGTACGAATGAATGAAAGAATGAATGAACGAGAGAATGAATAAATGAATGATTGAATGAACGACCGATGAAATGAACGTATGAATGAATGAATGAATAAATTAATGACCGAATGCATGAACGTGCGAATGAATGAACGAAAGAATGAATAAATGAATGATTGAATGAACTAATGAATGAATGAATAAATAAATAAATAAATGAATGAATGAATAAGGTTTATGCTCAGCAGCGGGCAATTTCAGGCTGTGATGACGAGGACGATGATGATCCTGTGAATGGGAAGGAAGCGGTGATGTGATGTGATGCTGATGACTCACGGCGGTAGACGGCGCGGCGCTGGAGCACCCTCCACAGCGTGTGCAGCGGCGTGGCGCACTCCGCCACCACGTGCGGGGGGCGCGGGTCGCGGGGGGAGCGCCGGATCTACGCAACATTACAGTTGCTAAGGTATTGTAAGCCGTCAGAGATTTTAACACTTAGGGCGGGTTGCATCAAACCGTCTGTAATCGTAGGCGGTGTTCGTTAATTACGTTACGAATACAATTGGATTTGACGACCGTTAATTTCACACCAGTTGCACCATTGTCAAAACCACGAATCGTCTGTTAATCGGGTTGCCATTTTTCTAACGAATTCCCACCGAAACATTTTAGGGTATTTATTTTCTCATATAGCAACCCAGCCAGAAATGTCACTGCTGTCTTTGCTTTTAACAGTTTTGGAGATTTATTTAGCCCGCGGAAAATTTATAAGACCAGAAAATTTGTAAAATACGGCCAATATTACAGTCAAATACGTCAATACTTCGCGTGTTGACCTTGTGTGCGAACTGTGAGAGTATCATTGAAGTGTATTCAAGAAAGTTATAACAAATTTCAATCGGCATCGGCACTAAACCATCAAAAATATTCGACACTCCAGTGGATACAGTGGAGTGGATGTGATGTCTCGCAATGAACGGGGTTTTAGGAGCAATGTTGATGAGCAGAAGATCTTAATTAAGGTGAGTTACTCATGTACCTTAATCTAACCTCTAACATTATTGGCAATAATTGCAATGAGACCAACAACAAAGTTTCTCTCAACCGCATCCAATTAA
The DNA here is from genome assembly GCA_947049275.1 of Epinotia bilunana. NCBI lineage: Eukaryota > Metazoa > Arthropoda > Insecta > Lepidoptera > Tortricidae > Epinotia > Epinotia bilunana. Next base: position 20,158,189 of record OX346270.1, read on the forward strand.
ACTTAAAACTTCATCTAACCCTTTATAAAGCAGAGAGAACTATATTCCCAACATGAATGAACCTCATTTGTATGTGATAGGGTTCAATTTTATGAAAAACCAGATGCCTTTGTGCCCTAGGTCCCTCTAGGCTAGTCCCTAAGCCTGCATTAGGCATTTTTCTAGTTTATGATAATGCACATTGACATTACAATCTGATTCTAGCCAACCCTTTCTCAGGCAGAGGCATTTAGTGCCTATATATTGCCCACATGCTGCTGTGAAACCCATGTCCGAATTTGAAATATGATATTCAACTGATGTATTTCAGCAGTCGGCACAATGTGACTTATGTTGTGAATCTTCTTCGTGAAGGTCCTCGCATATTGACATTATACATACATATGACTATTGAAATAATGTTTTTATTAATTTCAGGCTTTCAGAATGGATTTGATCAACCTAACAATGATGGGGAGAGATAAAAATAAAATTTGAGATGTCAACAGTGGAAGATGCAGTTCAATACATTTAGATTGAAAAAAGGAAGATTATTTTCCCGCTTAGGAAATAAGCCAAAAAAAGATTTTTTAAATAAATTTAATAGATTTACTTCAATTCTTATTTCAATTATTCAGATCATTACATCATCATCATCATCATCATATCAGCCAAAACACATCCACTGCTGGACTTAGGCCTCCCCGAAAGGGTACCACAATAACCGGCCCTGCACCACCACCAAAGCAGATTATAGATACCTAGTTTTGTTTATTTTCTTTATAACACCTGCCTAAAAAGCAGTGTGTTTTAAATAAGATTGACATATATGTACCCGTGTATCAGTCTGTGACAGTGAAGCTACCAAACTGACCCGGCAATCAGCTAAGTTTGTTGTGTTGGGGAGATATGCTTTTCAATTTATGCAGTTATGTGCAAATGTAGGTATAAAATATATATGATTGGTTGCAGAATTTAAAGGTCCACTTCTAATTTTAACATCAATTTCTTTTAGATCAGAGGTTGTGTATTGACATAACATGATACAGGGTACATTTTACATAGATCCTATATATATACATATTCAGTCAAGGAAATGAAGTGCACTTTCCTCACTCTCAATCACAAATAGTGGCTCTGTGTGAGTGTGCTCACAAAGTTTAACATGAATCGGTTGAGAAATGCGCCTTGTAGATGAGAACAGTTGGACAGCCAAACATACAAAAGAATTCAGACCCAAGTCATTAAGTGATCAAATTCTCATATAAACTAGATTATTGGTGCCTCTATCACTGGCAGAGACACTCCTGCTGAACTCGAATGACATGTATGTGTCGCAGTGAAATAGTAAGAGCTGAGCTACCCGGTAAGTATCAAAGCCACTCAATAACTATATACTAGGGATATAACTATATTATTTTGTTACTTTAGCTAGGATTATTTAGGTGATGTAAATAAGAAATCAAGTCATTCATTCAACTTTAAAATAATACTATATAGCCAGTTTACTGACAATCAAAATTATCGAGGTTACACAAAACGGAACACTTTTTTCAATGCTTATTTTAGTTCAACACTGATTCACCATCATGTTCGTAATTGTACCTTCATGATACACTTGTTATAATATACTATAATGCCCACTGGATAGGTAATTACTTGAGAAATTGTGGCACATAACGTTCGATTTGTATCCTTGGTTCCTGTTGACGAATTCCTAGGCACATGAAGATCCTGTGTCAACGCAGGAATGAATTGCCGACGCGAAGTCGAGCCTTTAGCACCATCTCATCTCCATATCTTTTCTTGCATATGAAACGCTTGGATTCTCAAGTTTCTCGGCTAGGGTATCAACATACAGTCGACATTGGTCAGCTTATATATGTGAAACAATACAAGTAATACAAAATAGGTAAGTATTTCAACTTTGACGATGTAAGAATTTCGTAACTGAGTGACACTGACATCAAAGTGAGTAAAATGTCAATAAACGACTAGATACGTTTTGCGTTCCGAAACTTCCCACATTAATGCAATAAACTATATTTCCTTCCTTTCACGTTGTTTCTTATACTAATTTAAGTGTAAATTAATCATAAAATCATCTTTTGCTGATAAAACTGAAACTATGCCGCCTGCATGCCGCCATTTTTGACGAATGGATTTGACGTTTACCGGTGCTGAGACCACTGGTTAAAGTGTTCGTCAAAATGTTACGAATACCGAGGGTACGAATGGATGGTGCAACGGAAACACGGCCGGGCCGCCATATTTAACGTTGATCGGTCTGTAAATGTAAGCTGGTGCAACCCGCCCTTACGCGCTACGCTCGTAGCCGATCCTGTGGTTTTCCTCCTATGTAGCGGAAAGCGACTACGGCGTAGGCGCCCGCTAGGCGGATTCCTGGTAGCGAAAGTGTTAAGAACAGTAGCAAATTTAAAGATTTTTATTGAACACAAAAACAAGCATATTTAAACCTTTAATTGGCTTTCTGTTACTTAAATTATATAACTAGCTTATATTATTATTTGGAATTGTTAGCTATTGGTTCTCCGAATAATAAATAAATAAATAAAACAGTAAGATCGTAAGCAGCTGCTTTAGTATTAAACTGTGTCGCAGCTATTTTAGCTCCTGCCCTTCCGTCCCTCATGATGGCACGCGTAAAGCTCTTCTGTAGATATCTTCTATGTTCCACTGTATTATGGCGACAAATGGATACATATCTTTGACGTCGACTGTACAAGAATAATTGAAATCATGCAATCTGATCAAATCAGCAAATAATAAATTAAAAGCAAAAAAAACTTATGGTCATAAAAGCTTGTCGCGCGATTTTCTTGTATAAATAAACTAGTACCTACTTATTGATTTCTGTAAAATCTGCTAGTTTAAATTAATAAAATTTCAATTAATTAAATATTGATCATCACAACAAGCTTTTATGACCATATAAGTTGTGTATAATGAGGTTGTAAGTTCATAGTTATAAATTAAAAGGAAAATTTTATTTTCTTTTTAGAGCGTTTAAATAAAAGCTTTTTTTAAGTTTTTTATTGCTTTTAATTTATTTTTTACTTTTTAGTTATCACTGACTAGACTTCTTAGTCTGTTCATATTTTTCAAACTTGAATTTTTATTATTCAGGAAAGCACAAAAAACTTCAATAGTGCGCCATATTGGATTTAAAGTGATGTCACATAATTTTTTTCTAAATATTTTCGGTAAGCCCTTTCATTTGATACCCTAATTGTAGAAGTGCATTAAAAATAACTATTCCGCCATCTTGGATTTAGAATGACGTCACAGTATTTTTCGAGTAGCTCTCAACGAGCCCTTTCATTTGATACCCATATTGTAGAAGGGCATTAAAAATAACTATTCCGCAATCTTGGATGGTCCGCCATGTTGGATTTAGAATGACGTCACATTATTTTTCGGCACGTACCTTATCGTGCATAGTCATCCAAACTAAACGTGTATACAAAATTTCAGCTCAATCGGTTGAAGATATCTACTTCAAAATTGAGTTCAAAGATTCCACCCGAACAAATTACATACATATGTACATTGCAAGGTAAATAAAAGCTTTTAATTCATAAAACCAACCGTATATTTGTTACTAGCTGTAGTTGACGCGGCTTTGCATACAAACTTTCCATTACATACAAACTTACATTTTACAAAGCTACAATCTCGCAGATTTTTCCTCTTTATAATATTAGTGAAGATGATAACTATGATAACATAAAATAAACATAGAATTACCTTGTAAGTAGTGTTGCGGTACACTCGGTCCCGTACGCCCGCCACATCTTTTTGAACGTCGCCAAGACTCTGAAAACATTCCTGTCATTTTAGTAATTGCCGTAATTGGACTTTATTCAGAGTACGAACACTACTTCGCGCGACTACACTTCCAAGCGCGTTGTTGGATCAGACTTTAAGTGTTATAAAATTCAGAGCATTGTACCGCGGCATGTCGTAAGAACTTGGTACTTCGCTACAAATCGCCTAAACGGCCATCGGTTCTACGTGCAATGTGCCCCGCCCACTGAAACTCCCAACATAGCCCTCTCCATAGCCCTTTGGGTTCAAAGTCACCCAAAGGGCTATGGAGAGGGCTATGTTGGGAGCTTCTTATGAGGCCCATAGTAAGCGACCACGTTTCAGTGCCATATGTCAGCGCACGCACTACGGAACCCCAATTCGCTTCTGCCTGTGAGACTAGCGAAATCGAATAAGCTGACACGCGTGATGGGGTATCAACAAGCTAGCCACATCAGCTCCTTTGGTAAACTGCTTTAAAACAAGGCTGATTGGCTTCTCGAGAGCAAATTTTATAGCTTCAAGGAATTTTCACATTTATTATTTTTACATTTCTCATCGACTTTTTTTTACTTTATTTTACATCATATTATTAATATTATCTTATGCACTATAATGACATGTGATATTGATACTCCCGAAGTGTTGTGAACCGCCCTGTGCAACCCTAACTGAGCCATCTTGGACTATCTATGTTCCCGCCAGGACCCCGGGGAGTATCACGGGCCCATAGAATGACCTCCCATACAAACAGCCTATCCTGGGGGAACAATTGGACGCGATACGCGCCGCTAAACTTAAACTAACTTAGAACTAAAAACTACTCACCTTCTTTCTTGAACCTTTCCGTCCCAACGGCAAGAATGAGTTAATGTTTGGTGTAGTGTGTATGTATGTGTTATCCTTGCCTTGGCGAGGTCTGAGGCTCCCCAGCTCCACTGGCACGCCCCTCCGTTCAGCTCGTCCTCCAAAGGCACTTTGTCCATACAAATCCCGTACACTACACAAATATATCTCGGCGCCTCTTCGTTATGAGCGCTCCCGTACGAGATCTAAACTTCTAAACCAGTAATCTAATTGATTGTGACAATTGTGAGGGTGCGTCTGCCCGCCCGCGACGACGTCCATATGACCTCTCGCTGCTTAGCGGGCGCGTGCGCCGTCGCATCTATCTCACTCCCGCGCCGCAGCTCTGTCCCGCTTGCGCATCCAACCACCCTTCCAGGCGCGCGACCGTGCGTGCCTATATTACTTATAACTAATATGCGGATGGATTCTAAACAATCACCCGCCCCGGACCGACCCGTTGTCGGTCCGCTCAAACTCCCGGTAGTCGGGATAGTGTCGAAACCGCGCGCCTAAGGATCGAGTCCCTCACCTGTACATCTGCGATCCGTGGAGACCCATCCTTGCCCGTAATCAAGTTAACGATGCGCCCCCGTCGCCAACACAACGGTGATAGGTTAGCATCCTTAACCAGTACGAGGTCTCCAACGCAGGGTGGGGTCGTCCTGTCCGTCCACTTAACGCGTTGCTGGAGAATGTGCAAATACTCAAGCGACCATCGCTTCCAGAAATTTTGAGTCATTTGCTGCAACATCTGATACCGTGACAACCGATTCAGCTTAGCTTCTGTATACGGATACTCTGGCAAGGCGTTAAGTGGTTGGCAAATTAAGAAATGGCCTGGGGTAATGGCCTCCAGGTCATTCGGGTCAGCGCTCAACGGGCACAAGGGTCGTGAGTTTAAGACCGCCTCAATTTTACAAAACACCGTTGACAACTCCTCAAAGGTGAGGATCGTTGAGCCGATGACCCGATACAAATGAGTCTTAGCAGATTTAACTACCGCCTCAAATATTCCACCCCAGTGGGGGCATCCAGGGGGGCTGAAGTACCAAGAAATGCCCCGACTGGCGAGGCCCGTGCCAATCTCTCGCTCATTTTGGCCCAAAAACGAAGCAGTTTCCCTTAAACAGCGGTCGGCGCCCTTGAAGTTGGTACCACAGTCCGACCGTATCAATGAAGGCAGTCCCCTTCGAGAAACGAATCGATCCAAAGCTGCCAAAAAGGCCTCCGTAGAGAGATCAGCCACCAGTTCCAAATGAACTGCCTTGGTCGCCAGACACACGAGGACGCACAAATATGCTTTAATCGACTTCGCATTTCGAAGGCGTGATGTCTTGACCATAAAAGGCCCCGCGAGATCCGTACCTACGCCAGCAAACGGCCGAGCTTCCGTAACTCGGTCGGGCGGGAGATCCCCCATTTGTGGCTGCATTGTGGCTGCCTTGAGTCGGTAACAAGGCAAGCAACGAAACACAACGCTCCGTATCACTCTCCGTGCCGACAAAATCCAGAATTCACGCTGCAAGATGGCCAGAAGGGCGTTGCAGCCTGCATGTGCATTCCTGGTGTGGCGGTCCGAAACTATCAACTCCACCAAAGATCCCTTCTTGGGAAGAATTAAAGGATGTCGCGCCGAATAAGGCAAGTCGGAATTCCGTAGTCGGCCTCCCACCCGGAGCATCCCGTGCTCATCGATGAACGGGTTGAGGCGGACAATGCCTCCCTTTAATCTACCTGCGGCCGACCGCAGGATCCTAATTTCATCCTCAAAATCATTCGCCTGGACGACCTTCACCCGGCTGTCAGTCCATGCATAAACCGTTTCATTAAGGTCAACCGTACAACGCAAGTTCTGTACTACATGGTTCAGCAGCCGCGTCAGAAGGGCTGCACCCGCCAATTCCATCTTCGGAATCGTCCAGCGGGTCCGAACAGGCGCAACCTTGCTCTTGGCCATAACCAATCGTACAATAGCCGCACTCTCACCTGTTCGCAGGTAGACTGCGGCTGCGTACCCCTTCTCCGACGCATCACAAAACCCATGCAGGGTCGACTTGGCTCCCGCCTGCGGGAGCAGCTTGCGTGGGATCTTAATCTCCGTAATATGCGGCAGTGTGGTCACGAATGCCGTCCACTCCCGTAACAGCTCCTCTGTGAGCTGATCATCCCACTCTAGTTGGGCCAACCAAAGCTTCTGCATGAAGCACTTTTCCATGAACGTTACTGGCGCGATCCAACCTGTTGGGTCGAACGTACGTGCGATGGTCGAAAGGACCGATCGCTTGGTCCAGGTCCTCGACAACAACTCGGCCTCACAGTGGTATGTGAATACATCCTGGCTCGGTCGATACTGGACCCCCAAAATCGCCAACGCATGAGGATTATCCGGGTCCTCAAACAACTGCGGGTCTTGTTGGTACTCAGCTGGCAGTCCTGCCAACACCTCTGGGCAGTTCGACAACCACTTCCTGAGTTCATAGCCACCGGAGGCCATGAGCGCCACCAATTCGTCTCTTAAGACGAGCGCCTGCTCAACACTATCCGTGCCTGTACAAATGTCGTCTACATAGATGTCCCTATCAATGACTGCAGCCGCGCGAGGAAAGCGCAGCCGTTCCTGTTCAGCCAGTTCTCGTAGCGTACGCATTGCTACGTAAGGGCTGGGCTTTAATCCGTATGTATTTGTATTAAGCTCATACGTGACCATCGGTTCTTCTGGGCTCTCTCGCCACAATATCAGCTGGAACCGACGGTCGTCCGGATGGATCTCTGTTTGACGGAACATCATCCTCACGTCCGTAACGAAGACAACCTGGTGTCTCCTGAAGTCCGTTAGAATGTCTGCAATGTCTCTGGTCAACTTAGGACCAGCGTGCAGACATTGATTCAGGGACACCCCGCTAGATGTAGGCGCGCTCCCGTCGAACACGACCCTAATCTTGGAGTCAGGAGTCTTCAGGACTGCATGATGAGGCAAAACGTAGTGCTCCTCATGACGCCAGTCCACCCTGGACACCGACATGTGACCCAAAGCCAAGTATTCGCGCATGAACTCAACATACTTCCTACGGAAGTTGGAGTCCCGTTTCATGCGCCTCTCCATTGACACCATCCGTTTCTCTGCCAGACTCCAGGAGGTCCCCAGCGGAGGTCGAGTCGATAAAAACGGCAACCGTGTCATAAATCTGCCCGACGAGAGGCGCACCGTGTTACATTGATAAAATGCCTCGCACTCCTCGTCCAACGGGCTAGTCCTAAGAGCTGTGGGTGGCTCTTCCGTTGCCCAGAACCTTTGCAGGACCTCCGATAATACGCTGCCATAATATATGGGGCTATAATCTGTTGCGTCCTGTGGTTCCCGTACCGGGCCCAATAATGCATACCCCCCTGCGGTGTGTACGGCCACTAAACCATTCGGTTGCAGCTCCCGCTTGCCGCTCCGTAGCAGCTTCCCGAGGACGTCAGTCCCAAGCAAGACGTCCACCCGTCCGGGAATCGCGAAGTGGGGATCGGCCAGCTCCAACCCCTTGGTCAACCCTCTTACCGCCGCCGGTAACCGTATCTGAGGGAGGACCCCTACCACTTCGTCTAAAACAATCGCCATGGCATTCACCCGCGTGATCGATGCCGAGTCACCCATCTCAAACAGGAGAGTAGTCTGACCCCTGAGGCGAGGCACCCGATTGCCACCTATACCTACTGCGCCATCCCGTGATGGCTCTAACCTAAGACCCAGCCTGTCCACCAGTCGACTGGACACAATACAACCTTGTGCCCCAGAATCCAAAAGTGCCCTCACTTGCACTGACTGGCCATCCGTACCCCAGACAGTTACCCTAGCCGTTGGTAATAATACCGTGGCTGACTGGGGGGCCATTACTGAAGAACAGGCTGCTAATTCCTAGCGGGGGCCACCACCCCCCCCTTCCGCAGGAGGGGATGGAGGCCCCTGACCCATGTATGGGTCCCAACCCGGGTAGTATACCCCTCGGCCCATCTGTGCCATGCGTGCTGGCCGGAAGTAGCCCACCGGCATCCGTCCTGCCACCGGCGGGTGCGCAATTAACCGTGGGCGCTCTGCGAGGGGAGGGGAGAAGCGATTACTCGGGGGCGGCGACGTGCCCCCCAGCGCGGTCGAGTAAGTAGCATAACCGGCCTCTCCAATCGTTACCTCCGGGCACCCGCCCGTATCTCGGCGCCGATCCCCCCTCCGCGGGGGGGAGGGAGGCCTCCGGCGGTACTCCGGATCCCTCGGTGACCCCCCTCCCCGTGGGGGGGGCGACCGCTGATCCCTCAATGACCCCCCTCCCCGCGGGGGGGGGGTGACCGTTCACCCGAAGCTGGCCTGAGAGGTGGGGTGCGACCTCCCGACGAGTTCCCGTACGCCTTCCCCTCTCAGCTAGGCAGAGGAGCTCATGATGGGCCCCCCCGCATGTTTGACAGTTGGTGGTCTTGCCGCACTCACGCACATAGTGTGCGCCTAGGCAGCGGAAGCACAAGTTGCGCTGCTTGACCACCCCTCTGCGCCTCTGCACACGCTGTGCCTCAAAGTCCGCACACGCGGTGATATTATGTCCCCCCTCCCTGCAGAAGGGGCACACTTCCGATTGGAGGGCGTTATACTTCCGCCCCCCCCTACGGGACTCAACCGGCTTAGGCCCGCTAGTACGTCGGGGTGACAGGGGGGGGTGATACGTGGGTGCCCCTTGGCAGTCCGCCCGCCGACACTCACCCTCCAAAAACGCCCTTAAATTCACATACGTCGGAAGGTGGTCCGCTGACTCACCGCCATGCGCCTGCTCAAACCACGCTCTGCTACCAAAATATGTTCCCGCCAGGACCCCGGGGAGTATCACGGGCCCATAGAATGACCTCCCATACAAACAGCCTATCCTGGGGGAACAATTGGACGCGATACGCGCCGCTAAACTTAAACTAACTTAGAACTAAAAACTACTCACCTTCTTTCTTGAACCTTTCCGTCCCAACGGCAAGAATGAGTTAATGTTTGGTGTAGTGTGTATGTATGTGTTATCCTTGCCTTGGCGAGGTCTGAGGCTCCCCAGCTCCACTGGCACGCCCCTCCGTTCAGCTCGTCCTCCAAAGGCACTTTGTCCATACAAATCCCGTACACTACACAAATATATCTCGGCGCCTCTTCGTTATGAGCGCTCCCGTACGAGATCTAAACTTCTAAACCCGTAATCTAATTGATTGTGACAATTGTGAGGGTGCGTCTGCCCGCCCGCGACGACGTCCATATGACCTCACGCTGCTTAGCGGGCGCGTGCGCCGTCGCATCTATCTCACTCCCGCGCCGCAGCTCTGTCCCACTTGCGCATCAAACCACCCTTCCAGGCGCGCGACCGTGCGTGCCTATATTACTTATAACTAATATGCGGATGGATTCTAAACAATCTATAAGGAACGTGACGTCACTGTCCTGTCACAGTCTAGACCTGGTAATGATCACTGACCCTGCAAGCCTCGAGACAGGGCAGCGAAGGGTCGGTCTTGTTTTAGAACTCCAGGTTAGGCGGGTAGAAGAGGGACTTGGTGATGACGATCAGCAGTCGCCTCACGCGGAAAATGAAGTCACTGTCCTGTCACAGTCCAGACCTGGTAATGATCACTGACCCTGCAAGCCTCGAGACAGGGCAGCGAAGGGTCGGTCTTGTTGTAGAACTCCAGGTTGGGCGGGCAGAAGAGGGACTTGGTGATGACGATCAGCAGCCGCCTCACGGGGAACGTGACGCGCTCACGCTCTTCCACCACGCGGATCTCCTCGTCTAACCCATAGAATCTGTAAAGCATAATAAATAATTTTCTTTAAAAACAAAGTTTTAACCCAAATCACTTCAAGTGCGGCTATAAAAGAGTTCCCTCGATATAGCCATGATCCCATAGTCAGTTCCTGACCTGATGACGATAAGACGACGTGGGAAGGATACCCTATCGAACAAAAAAGAATTTTCCAAATAGGTCCAGGCGACATACATAAAAAGACGAATTGAGGACCTCCTCCTTTTTTGAAGTCGGTTAGTGAATACACACCCCAGTGCGCAGTGGTAAGGCATGCCATTTTTGTTCCGGAGGCCGTGGGTTCGAACCCTGTCTCGAACCACTAGGTTTCTTACTTTCTTCTAAACTAAATTTCTTTTTTCACTTGTGTTTAGAATGGACTTTCTGAACTTAGGCTGTATTTCTGGATCGACATAGGCGAGGATATATTATGTATATCCCGCGTGTTTCGCTCGGTTCTTTGTAATTAGCTGGGCAGTCGGTAAATGATAGATATTGAGGGACAATCTTACACAAATCGGATTAGTAAAGCTTCTACTTTACGGCGGAATGGAGATACTATAGATAAGTATAAAATATCCAAGTGAAATCAAAAGATTTTGTCTATGTCACTACCACGATTATGATGAGGAATCCAACGACACCTCATATGTCAATATCCATCGAGCACATATAGAAAAGTCCTCTGTGATCGAGCAGTTTCGACTGTAGCCCGTGAAATCGAATTTTCTTGTCCACATACTTAGATACGCTCGAAAAACGACCCTCCTGAGGCAATGAGGTAAAAACTGAATAAATAGAAAACATCCATGACATAGGAACAAACATACTCATCTATTCAATATTCATACTCAAAACCAAAAAGGATTAAAACCACAATTGATTATGAAGAAACGAAATCATCCCGATAGATTACATTTAAAATCTCAACAATATCCAAAAGACGCATTACTAAAATTAACATACAATAGATATAAAAACTTTTGTAATAATCTCTTGCGAACACTTAAAGAAGAACACGAAAAACGAGAACTCCATGCTAATAATCATAATACAAAAAAATTGTGGAAAGTTATTAAAAATATATGTAACATCAATAAGAAAAATACTCATCCCGTCGATCTCATTGCTGCCTCTGATCCCATAGACTCCCTCAACAACTGTAATCGATTCTTCTCATCCGTAGGTCAAAAACTAGCCGGTAATATCATTTCACAAACAGGACAATCAGAGCAAAATCTAGCAAACAAGCATCAGTCCAGCGGTGGAACCGACAAAACTTTTTTATGCAACCGACTGACTGTAGGGAAATTGAAACTATCATTAAGCAATTAAAAGTTGACAGTGGACCCGGTTTGGATGGGATTAGCAACAAACTTATAAAATCCGTTAAAAATAGTATCATCGAGCCCATCACCCACATTTGTAATCTTAGTCCTTAGTTCTGGCTGCTTTTCTGACCTGTGGAAAATAGCATCTGTCACTCCTATCCATAAAGATGGACCAAAAGACATTCCCGGTAATTACAGGCCAATATCTTTGCTTAGCTCAATATCTAAAATTTTGGAAGAACTTGTAAACACACGATTAGTCAAATATTTCGAAAGCTTTGGTCTTCTATCTGATAGGCAGTTCGGTTTTAGGCAAAACCGATCTACGGAGGACGCCACTTCACTTCTTGTTAATCTCGTGTCCTCTTATTTAGATAGTAATTCAAAATGTATCGGCGTCTTCCTGGATCTGGCTAAAGCCTATGATACCGTGTCATTTCCGATTTTGCTCCAAAAGCTCCAAAATCTAGGCATACGTGGTGTCCCGTTATCCTGGTTCGAGAGCTATTTATCTGGAAGAAGTCAACTCGTCAAAGTAGGCTCATTCAGAAGTGGTACGCAGCAAATTAATTTTGGCGTTCCGCAGGGAAGCATTCTTGGACCAACTTTGTTCATTATCTATATGAATAACATCTTTAATCTCAAAATTGATAACACAGAAATTATTTGTTATGCTGACGACACCGTCATTCTTTTCAATGATATAAACTGGCAGAATACAGTTAATGCTGCAGAAAGAGGTATGAGAACTGTAGCACATTGGTTTGAAAATAACCTCTTAACACTCAATAACAACAAAACTCAATTCCTATGCTTCCACAAGACTGACTCGTCAAAACCACCAACTAATCCTGTAGTAAAAATCCACACATGCAAATTATTTCCAAACGACACTAATTGTAACTGTGATTCAATTCAACGCACTAATGTCATCAAGTACCTTGGTCTACAAATAGATGAAAAACTTAACTTCAAATTCCATATTCATAACCTTTCAGCTAGAATCAGAAAATCAATATCAATATTCAAAAAACTTCGTCACTGCAGAGAAATCCTTGTTAATCATGGTCTACGTCGCGCTGTGCCAATCAGTAATCTGCTACTGCATTACAGTATGAGGCAGTGCAGCAAAGACCTCTGTGTTAGAAATTGAAAGGGCTCAACGGTCTGTGCTCAAAGTAATATTTAAAAAAACCTTCCGTCATCCAACTACAACTCTCTATGCCCAAGCACATGTTCTTACCGTCCGTCAATTGTTCTTACTCAAAATTTCTTTAGTTACTCATAAATCATCCAAAACTTTGTCATGCTACAGTAATCTACTTAAAAAACGCGTATTTGCCCTACCAGTTCCTAGAGTACTTTCCACATTTGGTAAGCGATTCGGAGATTACATTAGGATATCCACTTATAATGCAATACTAAAACACTGTAACCTTAAGGGTTGCACTATAAATGAGGCAAAAAAACTCATTACTAATCTTCTCCTTTCGTCAAACTACGCCGAGACAGAAGCTATTTTTAACCGACTTCAAATAAAAAGAAGGAGGTTCTCAATTCGGTTGAATTTTTAACCGACTTCAAAAAAAAGGAGGAGGTTCTCAATTCGGTTGTTTTTTTTTTTTTCAATGTTTGTTACCTCAGAACTCCGTCATTGATGAGCCGATTCATATTTTTTTTTTGTTTGTAAGTATATGCTTCCAGGTGGGTCCCATTTTTTTGAAAATTCAATTGGATGATGGGATCCATGAGGAATTGAGGGAACTCCTCAATTATATTAGGCACGCGTGTAGTGATTTTGGTATATTCTATTATAACTCATGTATTTACATCCAGAAATCATAAATTGGTGGAGTGGAATCGATTATGAAGACCACAGATGACTTATGGAATTCCTCAATTATGTACTTAAAAGTACAAAAGTATATCACAGATTCTGATAAGATTCCGTTGAAATAGCAACTAATGAAGTGCAAAGGGTGATCCTTGTGAAATTGACGGAAGTGCTCAAATATTATCGGGTCACATACAGCGATTGGGTTTTTTTCTATAATAATCAACGCATTTGCTCTCGGAAATCAGTTCATGAGGTAAATTGAAAAAGAAATGTTCTCGTGGCTTGGCGGAGTACTAAATTGAAGTCGGTTAAAACTTTGTTTTTAAAGTAAATTATTATTTTTATTGTTTTTTTTGTTTAAGGCACTGGTCCCACCGCCGGCTAGTAAGCTAGAAAAGTTGGGCGAGTAACGGTTCATTGCGTGCTGACCAGGCACAGTGTGATCAATCGACCTTACTCGCCCAACTTTTCTAGCTTACTAGCCGGCGGTGGGACCAGTGCCTAATGTTTGTTACCTCAGAACTCCGTCATTGATGAGTCGATTCGTAAATTCTTTTTTTCGTTTGTAAGTAGGTGGTTCCAGGTGGGTCCCATTTTTTTCAAAAATTCAAATGGATGATGGGATCCATGAGGAATTGAGGGAACTCTTCAATTATATTAGGCACGCGTGTAGTGATTTTGGTATTTTCTATTTTAACTCGTGTATTTACACCCGGTAATCATAAATTTGGTGGAGTGGAATTGATGATTAAGACCACAGATGACTTATGGAATTCCTCAATTATGTACTTAAAAGTACAAATGTACGTCACAGATTCCGATAAGATCTCGTTGAAATAGCAACTAATGAAGTGCCGAAGGTGATCCTTGTGGAATCGACGGAAGTCCTCAAATATTATCGGCCCACATACAGCGATTGGCTTTTTTTCCCTAATAATCAACGCATTTGCTCTTGGAAATCAGTTCATGTTGTAAACTGGAGAATAAATGTGGAAATGTTCTCGTGGCTTGGCGGAGGACTAAATTGAAGACGGTTAAAACTTTGATTTTAAAGTAAATTATTATAGATAATGCAATTTAGTGTATTTTTAACCGACTTCAAAAAAAAGGAGGAGGTTCTCAATTCGTTTTTTTTTTTTTTTTTTCAATGTTTGTTACCTCAGAACTCCGTCATTGATGAGCCAATTCGTAAATTTTTTATTTTATTTGTAAGTATATGCTTCCAGGTGGGTCCCATTTTTTCAAAAATTCAATTGGATGATGGGATCCATGAGAAATTGAGGGAACTCCTCAATTATATTAGGCACGCGTGTAGTGATTTTGGTATTTTCTATTATAACTCGTGTATTTACACCCGGAAATCATAAATTTGGTGGAGTGGAATTGATGATGAAGACCACAGATGACTTATGGAATTCCTCAATTATGTACATAAAATTGAAAAAGTATATCACAGATTCTGATAAGATTCCGTTGAAATAGCAACTAATGAAGTGCCAAAGGTGATCCTTGTTGAATCGACGGAAGTCCTCAAATATTATCGGCCCACATACAGCGATTGGGTTTTTTTCTCTAATAATTAACGCATTTGCTCTCGGAAATCAGTTCATGTGGTAAATTGGAAAAGAAATGTGGAAATGTTCTCGTGGCTTGGCGGAGTACTAAATTGAAGTCGGTTAAAACTTTGTTTTTAAAGTAAATTATATAATGTAAAATTGCAATGTTAATTTTTAAGTTCCTTTTGTTTTGTTCTTTCTCGTGTAATTTGTAACAATGTAACAATTCTAAAATGTAACTTGTATTTGGTTCCCCGCGATACAGGCGAAGCCTAGTGCGGAGACCTCTGGTAATTATTGATATCGAAATTGTGCCAAACAAACCTTTATTACTTACTTTATCTGCTCATCACATCCTTACCAGGATATTGTATTTTGTGCACGGAGCCACAAATGTTAAAAGATTTTATTTAACTTGGAATCTATGTGTGTAACTATGTTCGGGTGAAATCTTGCAACTCAATTTTGAAGCAGATTTCTTTAGCCGTATTTTTGAATTTGGTGCCAGTTATTGCACGGCCCGATAATCAGCGTCCAACTATCTTTCTCTCTTTTTTTGCACGAGTTAAAATAAGTAAATAAGATAAAGTGGACGCCGATTATTGGGCCGTACATTAACCGGCACCCATATTGCTATCGCAATTAAAACCGATTCGTTTTACTTTCCTGGTAAGTACTTTTAGATAAAACCTATCAGTGTTATATAATCTAGATTTATCAGCTCGCTAGATTCATAGAATGGGTTACGAAATTTAGAACTGTCATAATAAGGCCATTGCACAACTTGCTATAGTTGGAATGAGACAGCAAAACCTTACATCCTACTCCTACTTAATACTATTTATAAATGCGAAAGTTTGGATGTTTAGATGTTTGTTACTCAATCACGCTTAAACGGCTCAACCGATTTGGATGAAATTTTGCACGAATGTATTTTATAGCCTGGATTAAAATATAGGATAGTTTTTATTCCCATAATCATTCTCTAACGGGATAAAATTAGGGATGGCAGTTGATACGGGAGTTCACGCGGACGAAGTCGCAGGCTATTGCCAGTTATAAATATGGAAAATTGATGCGACGCCATGACACAGAGGACCCATTTTAACTGGTTCAATCCGCTCCGCTTACTCGCACAGTGGACATGTTCGTATGGAAATCTGTGTTGCAAGACTTGCGAGTCGGAGCGGATCTGCTCGACTCTGCGAACACTTTTGTGACTCTTTCAACTCGTTTAGTCCGTTCCACGTCCGTTCCGCTCTCTCAGTGGAAGCACTTCTATGCAGTTCGCGAATGCGAGTTTAAAGGGAAGAATAGCTAGCAGCTCGCGACTTACGATACTTTTTATATAAAATTTCCATTTCGGGAGAAAACTATTTCCACTAACTAAATCTTAACAAATCACTGATTTTGATGTCGCTCGCTTGAGCATAATATAACCTAAGTTTCGATTAGAATATAAAAAAAATGTTTAGGTACCTATAAGTTTGAATTCATTTCAAATTTTGAAAAAAAGAAAACCTATACCTAAATAAACCTAGTCTTTCATAGTGTCAATAACGAGATGGGAATCATTTACTCATTGAGATTGGAAAATATTTAGAAGTGCAAAAACGTTTTCTCTTTGTATAGACGAGTACGTAGTTTCCAAAGGTATTCTTCCCTCTGAAAAGGACTCGGTACTGAGCCCGCTCCCAATGGAAAGAGGGCTTTAGGGTAATTCATAAAGCACTCTTTTGACACATCCGATAGAAATGGCTGCAAACCTACTTGGCTCCGTCGCTCGGGATCACCTGGTACAGGTAGCCCTCAGAGAAGCTACACGCCATGCCCTCGCCGTAGGTTATTGTCGCTGAGCGCCGCTTCTGTAAGACAAATGAATATGTACACTTAACAATACATATAAATATGTACAGTCAAGTGTAAAAATGTGGGTGCATATAATTAATTAAGGGTCTAAGGGCGCGGTACATATTTATGAGAGGACTAAATCGATATCGATATATATTTCTACACTTCGTAACAAAAGCACCCTAGTCACATCAAAGCAACCAAAAATATCTGAAACGTTCTAGAGTTGTAGCATATATTTATGCGCGCTTAGTTGTAGTTTCTATTATTTTGTATGGTATTCAGTATTTACACGTATTTTTATCAATAAAATCGGAGTAATAAAAGTTGGGTTGAAACCCAACATTTACTACATCATTTTAAAAATAATTAAGCGCTATCCAGTATTTAATCCAGGACGGTAAACTTTAGCTCGCAAAAGCAATACCACAACCAACTGGGTGCATCTAATAAATAATCTAGATACTCACCGCTTCCAAATATCGTGCAACCGAACATGCTATAAGCATCAACACAACATCCAACTCCTGCGCCAAACTATTGTTGGCTACCAGCACAGCTACTGAGCCTCCGAATGCACAGACAGTATTCCTGTACTTCGGCCTCCAATGGAGCTCTGGGAGTTGTCGGGTTTGGAATGCTGTGTAGATGGTGGCACAGGCCAGTTCGAGGGCCTGGCTGAACAGCAGGAAGGCGGTGAACCGTGCTGGAAACAGTTGCCAGTTATTTAAATGGATCGGGAAGTTTGGTACTGAATCTAGTGTTCTAGTGACATGGGGTCATAGGTTAAAAATAGAGATGAACCAAATAAAAAAACCTGGTGCCCGCGTGGGCGCCTAGGTAATTAATTTTATTTACAAATATAAATGAATACTTACCCAATAACAGCAGATATTTCTGCAATGCAGCACTATCCATGCTTACAGAATCTAAAAAAACAGAGAAATATTATTATTTTCACAAATATTGTTTCAACCACATCCACTCCCTTTAACAAGTTCAATGATCCACTTCAAGTGTAAGAATGGGCTCCTAGTTAAAAACACTACTATAATAAATATTTCAGTAGTATGTTAGCTCCTAGCATGATCACATTTAAATGTTTAACATCACCTCCCGTGGTGTTTAATCAACAAATTCAGTACCTATTAACCATCTTACAGAATTTTCATTTCATCCATTTTTTATCCGATTTTTTTTATGGCTAAAAGGTTATTGTGTGGAAACCAATAGGTTTGGTTAGGTTTGTTTTATAAGAATCCTCAAAAGTTACCCGTTTCTAGAAAAAAAAACGGATTTTTATGAAGTGAAGAATCAGCGAAACATTCATTTGAGGGGAAAACAAGGTTCAGTCAAGTTCTCCAATATCTAAACAGACCTTTCAAAAATATCTACACATACATCTTATGAGAGTAACAATAAAGACTGTGTATAGATATTTTTGAATGGTTGTCTGTATACAAGGTGTAACAAAAATAGGGTACAGAAAAAAAAAATCTATGCGATTTTTTTTTACATTTCTATGGAGCTTGTCGCCCCAGTCGGCCAACGCTCCATACTAAAGTAAAAAAAACGCGTCAATATTTTTTTTTAATGTTTTTTCTTATCAGAACATGATACCTGTTAAGGCCTTGATCGGTTCATACCCCATTTTTGTTACACCTTGTAGATATTGGAGAACTTGACTGGATAGTCAAGTGTAAAATATGGGTGCATACAACTTACTCATAAATATTTCCCCATAATATGATAAGGTTTTGGTACATATTTAGGAGAGGATTATATCATATTTTTGCCCTTGACTGTACAATTGTGCAATATAAATACGATCATGCTAGCCGGGCAGGACGCAAGTTAAATGACCCTTCAACAGTACCGTTCTTCTACTAGAACAATGGACTCCTTGTTTAGAAAACACTGTTGCTATTTTTATGACAATATTTAGTGTTACATTTTTGATATATTCAATATCTAACCTTGACAACTTTACAATAGAGTTCATATTTGACTGCAGTCAGTAAGTCAGTATTTTTTTTAATGTTTACAGTGTTGTTATCCTTTGTGCTATGATGTTAAGTTACTATTATTAAGATAACAAAAGGTCATAAAAGTCTTTCTATAGGTAATGTAAAATAGAACACCGAACCAAGGAAAGAGAATCACGTGTGCCTATCGGCTCAATATACTTATTTTGCGTATTCAATTCATTCTACTCGAAATACCTACGCTAAATATATAACCTCAATTTATCCAGTTGTTAAAAGTTGCAACTAGATATAATAAAAAACGACGGACACTAGTAAACTTTTGCAAGGTATTCTCAAATTATGTTACATCAAGTTTAGTATTATTTGTTATTGAGATTATTGCCATGCCCTAACAGGGTATGTACGCAATTTATAATGTTTTAATACCATCCTATGTAAAAAATTACGTGGACGCAATAAAGAAAGAATAAAGCCTCGTTTCATTTCGGCATAACAGTATAAAGCAAGGTAAATAATATTTATTGGGTGAACAAAACTTACGATAACCAGCAGTGATGCCGCTTAGAAATAAAACCTGGATGCCCAAAATATGTTCCAACTCCATCTTGTACTTGAGGATCAGCGTTTCATTGAAATGAAATGAATCATAAAATACGAATTCGAATCTATTAAAGTAAAATAAATAGCATACACCCTGCGACAACCTGCGCTGCGGTCCCCGCCACTTCAAGTTTTGAACTTTTAATTTTTGTTTGATTTGATTGAAGGAAAGAAAAGTGTTGCACGATGAGTGATGGATGGGGTATCCACATTATGTGATTATACCCCAATTTGTCAGTACAACATGTCGAAGTCAGAATTGGGTGTAGCGTACAATCTGCACAGATTACAGAGAAAGGCAGATAGGCCGTTACAAACCTATAATAAGTATCAACTTGACGTTGACGTATTGGCAAAATTGTTTATATGGAGACGAGTCGTCAATAGACTCAAAATACCATACTATTCGTCTCATTCTAACTCACGTCAGCTGATCATAAGAAGTAGAGACTACTATATGAAACATCGTCTTGCTTTATACTGCGCGTCTGTATATAGTGGTTATTACATTGTCCGGAATCAGTCACTGACGAGAGGGACGCCGCAATACGTCAGATACGATACGAGATATCTGTTTGATAATGTCTGTTTGGTCAGGTCAGGACAACTCGTTTGACAGTTGGAGTTGGATCAGCAGCGGCAGCGCAACTGCATCCACACTATAGCAATTAGTCAGCTTCTTATGAATTGGGGCTGACAAATCATGACATGTATACCCCCTGTTTCTATTTAATTTATCTATCTGTTTTGTTGCGGAACTTTTATTCGATTACACGAATCGATTTATGAGATCGTTTGGCTACAACGATTATAGTATTCGAGACACTATTAAAAATATCGCCACTTTTCTCCCGTTACAACTATTTCCGATTTTTTAGTCTATTGAATGACATTTAAAAAAAAAAATAGTCTGTGACAGTCTGTGATTTTACCGGAGCAGGCCCCTGACAGCTGTACTTCCACTATCGCCGCAGTGGCGCTATAGTCGCATCCATTTTATCGAATCTGTGATCAGTTTGCTGTCAAACTCAATTTTTTCAATTTGACAAGTCGTTGCGTATACGCCACTTGTTTTGTAAACATTGAGTTGAGCGCCGGCTATCTTGTGTCCTCCTCCCGTCTCGGTTGAGTTGAGTTCCTTGAGAAACCATCCTCCTCAGTTTCAATACAAGTGCCCACTCCGTACCTAGCTTGGTGTGTAGTGATTGACTATACCTACGAGTGCTCGTGTTTCATCATGGCACCATCACAGACAGTGTTGTGTTACCGGTTGTGATTCAACAAAACACACGCATAAACTTTTCTGCATGCCCAAAATTGATAATTTGAGAAATTTGTGGATGTCTTTTCTTGTTCCGACAAGCCCGTATTTACTCGGGCTGTCTAAAAATCAGCTCATGACGAAACGTGTGTGTAATAAACATTTCGATGAAACAAAATTTGATCAGATGGGTGTAAGAATTCGATATTCTTACCCTTGCCTATTCACACAAGACGAGTTTACTCATGGCGTACCACTTTCTTCTGAGGGTAAGTAATGTTGTTTAATTACGTACTAGCAAATACATACTTTGTACTACTTATTCTATTTTAAAAGTTAAGGAATCCATTCTCCTCGTAATAGTATTCCTAGTTACTGCAGCTACATAAGTTTATGAGACAAGGTTCTGAATTCAAATAAAAGGTTTAAAGAATAATACCTTCATAACTTGTGCATGGTAATTTTTCGTAACTTGGCTTTGTGCATTATAAGTGCGACATGTTTACAGTCAGAAGTGGATTAACCCTATTGGTAAACTAGGCTCGTGCCTAGGGTCGCAGCGCTAACAATAAGGTGCTTGTCTAGTGCTCTCGACATTTAATCTGTTTACAGTAAGATGTTAATACATTCACCTAAAAGTGAAGACACAAAAGGTTGTATTTTAAAATAGGAGCTGAGATTGTACCTACATAAATTTTCTGGACATACTGGAAGGTTTTTGATAAAAATTGTCTGTTGTAGGCTAGCTCTATTCTTCTTCCTTTTGTTTATTTGAAAAAAGAGCTTTTTCTCTTAATTCAAGTTCCCAAGTAAACTCCAATTAGTAAGAAATAGTGGTTTCAGTTTCAGCGCCCATACAAACCGATTCCCAACGGCTTGCCTAACATTCATTTTAGACAAGCCTATAGTTACCAAGCCTATAGTTACATACTCTTAACTCTTTCATAACTTTTCTGGTTCCGGGTTGCCTATCGAACATTTTCACGCGCCGCCCCTGTTAACCACTTAATATTAAGTAATGGAGATGCTAAGTTTGATTATCATATCGAACTCTTATAAATTTGTTTTATGTTTCAGAGTACAATGTTCTTAATGAACATAACTACTTTGACAACTGTGATCCAGAAGAGGATACAGCATCACAAGAACCTTCCATACTTATGGGCATGCCAGGTTTGTGAAGACATCTGAAAAGCAACGCATTTTTTTTAATGCTTCTTTTTAGTCATAGGAAACTAATGTATGTTCATATAGGTTTCAACGTTATTTAGATACTTAAACTAACTGATCCCATTTCATTCCTTAAGTAAAGATTACAAGCAAATAGAGTATAAGAATGAATTATGAACGTGAATAAATTGGGAATGAGTATGAGTTTGGTTTGTACAGGGATAAATGTAGAATGGAGAAGGGTTGAAGAATGAGGAAAGTACCCTAACCTGAATTAACAGAATCCTTACTAGACAAACATGTTATTTTACAAACAATTTCTAGGCTCCAATTCGGTCAATTGGCAGATTTTTCATCCGCAAAATATATATTGTGTGTCAATAAATATGGATCGTTCCCAATTATTCAAAGAACATGATAATCGCCTTATATTAGGCTTATCCCCGGGTGTCGGGTTAGAATAGCACTACCCGCTTTCTTCCCGTGGGTGTCATAAGAGTTGACTAA
This sequence comes from Epinotia bilunana, assembly GCA_947049275.1. Classification (NCBI taxonomy): domain Eukaryota; kingdom Metazoa; phylum Arthropoda; class Insecta; order Lepidoptera; family Tortricidae; genus Epinotia; species Epinotia bilunana. The sequence goes on from OX346270.1 coordinate 20,180,748, forward strand.
AGAAACAGGGTTGAAGGTTGTTGTGGGCCATCGCCCACAACACCCATCGGCTAGCAACCTATCACTGTGATATCACATTTTCTCGATCTTTTATACCCACATTTATGCTAAAAGTGGCACTGGAACACAAGTCTTTCCCCTTTTAGGGAAAAAGGTGTCAATGTTTGTATGTATTATGCTTATAATATACACTTTGGAAGGATATTATCATCATCAAATCAGCCGAAACATGTTCACCAACTCTATTAATTATAGCATAAGTTTATTGTAATATAATGGACCCGGAGACTTTACATCTCTCGGTAAATGTATGCCCCAGGTATATTTTCATTGTTGCTATATATATTCAAGTCACTTACTGATACATTTGTAGTTGCAAGCTCTGACATCTAATAAGAGCACTTGATGCCTACTTGCAGAATAGATTTGAATTTATTATAGCTAGAGCCTTAACACCTGCACTGGTGACACAGAATATATTCTGATCTCTTACACATCAGAGCCGGTATCCACCCTCTCGGCACGAGGTTTAGCCAGTATATTATTACATAGGCACCTACTCTAGGCGGCCACCGCATTCGCCCCATCCTAAAGCCGGCTCTGCTACACATTCAATATGACCCTTTTCAGGCCGACTACTGATAATTGTTAGGCAAATGTCAGTGTTACAAATTTAAATTAAGACACATTTTTGACTGGCAGTATAATGCCTCTGCCTAAAAAAGGGTTACACTGCTTTATTTTCCCAACGTTATTTATAGGATTATTCTAGTAAGAAAAAAAATCTAAGTTGTTTTTATATTTTACAGATAACGATTATCCACAAGAACATCTATATACACTTCCTCCTACGAGTCAGGCAGCAATTTCAAAGCAGTCAGAAAATAGAGGTAGGTGTTAAAAAAACATCGTCTGCGTGGACCCGGGATAAAAAACTAGTTTTATATTTTAATCTAGGCTATACACTATCTTCGTGCAAAATTTAATCAAAATCGGTTGAGGTGTTTAAGTGTGGTGTGTTTATAATATTAGTAGGATTTACCTAATCATTTTTAATATTTTCATTTCATGATTATATGTATATCATTTTGTTTGTAAATATCTAAAATTATAAAAGGGTAAAATGTGTGAATTAATAAGTTTGTATGGAGGGGACAATCTTCGAAACTACTAGTCAATTTCAAAAATATTTTTACCAATAGGTAATACGGGTTGGGCCATTCAGATGGATCAGCAGGGGCAACTCTGAAATTAACTAAAACTTGACACGTGAAAGATTGTTCTTAGAACAATCTAATCGATTTTAGTGACAAGAAAAAAGATTTAAAAAAAACTTTTATTAAGTTCGGGAATCCAACCGACGACCGCGTATTGAAAAACTTCCATTATTTATATTATAGTTTACCTATTTATAAATACTTGAAGATATTCGTATAGATGTAAAGTTTTAAATGAATATGGTTACGATTTTCAGGAACGTCTGTCTCAAGAACTCCTTTGGCGGACATTAGTCACCAAGAAAATTTTAAGCGCGAACAATTCCACTCATCTCAGCCATCTACATCCCAAGGCAAGTTTTCAGTCTAATAAATTATGGTAGAGCTGCGTACGAATTTGAGCGGCTCAGCCTGAGGCATGCTCGCCCCGCGCGGCGAGCTGCTCGCGAGCCAATTTGTTGCACATAAACATGCACGGGCGAGGCAGCGCGCTCGCGGCGAGCCGACTTTGTGCGTCGTTCAAAATCGGACACGATGACAGTCGCGGCTGCGTTTATCGTAATTCACCGAATTATTACCAAAAAGAAGAGAAAATCGCCTTGGCGGTGAATGAAACAGTTGTACAAAAATTGTAATTCATGTGGTGCACATTTACTTCACCAAATTATATGGTTCTGTCCGCGGCACGCTCGGATACACGTCCAAATTACGCGGGGCACGCACACTGAGGCGCCTTTGAGCACGGTTAAAAGACCGATCTTAGGCGGCTCGCCGCGCGCCGTTCACGCACAGTGCGTGAACCCGCCTCAACCCGAGGCTGCTCAAATTCGTACGCACCTTTACAGTGTGGATTTTATTTATTCGTTTTTTGCCAAAGTGGAAAATACGCAAGATTCCTGAGAAGACTTATTGAAACGGACCTCTTTCGAAACTAAATTCTTTTTGTTAGTTTGCTCTGAAATAAAGATGCTAGTTATGCTCTGATAGATGTAGAGGTTTCAATGAATTTGATTATTTTTTTCAGGGACCTCTGTCTCAAGAAGTCCTTTGGCGGACATTAGTCAACAAGAAAATATTGAGATCGAACGATTCCACTCATCCCAGCCATGTACATCCAAAGGCAAGTTTTCAGTCTAATGAATTATGTTACCATTCTGAGTGTGGGTTTTATGATAATTTGACATCTATTTATCACACTCTCATGTCTCATGGAATTACAAGAATGTAATAGTATGTTCTTATATATATAGGTACAACTACTAACATTACCTATTTACTAGTTTTTAGCCAAAATGGAAAATACGCGATTCCTCAGAAGACTTACTGAAACGGACCTTTCGAAACTAAATTCTTTTTGTTAGTTTGCTCTGAAATAAAGATGCTATTTATGCTCTGATAGATGTAGAGGTTTCAATGAATTTGATTATTTTTTTCAGGAACCTCTGTCTCAAGAAGTCCTTTGGCGGACATTAGTCAACAAGAGAATGTTGAGACCGAACGATTCCACTCATCCCAGCCATGTACATCCAAAGGCAAGTTTTCAGTCTAATGAATTATGTTACATTCTGAGTGTGGATTTTATGATAATTTGACATCTATTTATCACACTCTCATGTCTCATGTAATTACAAGAATGTAATACTATGTTCTTGTGTATATAGGTACAACTACTAACATTACCTATTTACTAGTTTTTTGCCAAAGTGGAAAATACGCAAGATTCCTGAGAAGACTTACTGAAACAGGGACCTCTTTCGAAACTAAATTATTTTTTTTGTTTGCTTTAAAATAAAGATGCTAGTTTAAATGATTTTGTATTTTTTTTCAGGAACCTCTGTCTCAAGAAGTCCTTTGGCGTACATTAGTCAACAAGAAAATATTGAGGCCGAACGATTCCACTCATCCCAGCCATGTACATCTAAAGGCAAGTTTTCAAAGTCTAATCAATTATGTCACAGTCGGAGTGTAGATTTTATAATAAATTGACATCTATTTGCGTCCCACTCCAATCTAGATTGCCTCATGAAATTACAAGAATGTAATAGTATGTTCTAATGTATATAGGTACCCATACTATATAAAGTAACTATCTTGATTTGTTACTTTTAAACTCTGAAACCACTGATCAGTTTGAGAGGCCCTTTTCCCTCATGTATATTTGTATATATGATACACGTTTAAAAGCTTATTTTATACTATTAAATTTAAATGAAAACCTAATTTGTTTTAAATCACTAATGTGAGTAAAGTGGTTTCACAAGTACGGATATGGGTTCTAAACTGAGCTCTTGTTGATATAGAATATCAATTGATAGTTCTAGGGTGATGACGCTCACCATTAGTTAAACGCTTGATAGAAAAACTAAACAGATAAAAACGTAACAAATTTTACGCACTGGATATTTTTTCGTGGCTGGCAATTGGCATATATATACTCCCTGGGTGTTAGGTTAGGCCACGCAGGCGGCACTCAGCGGTCGAGCATACAGTAAGTTTGCCAAGCTGTGGTTGATAGTTGAAGATACTTACTGTCCACTTGTCTAGTAATAGTAGATGTTGATGGGGAAGCCGAGAGGGTGAGTGTGGACTTCAGCCCAAAGGGGTTTACGCAAGTCCACACTTAGAGACTCAGAAGTAGTGTAGTGCATCAAAACACTGAACACTATACATTCTGATAATGTATTCATTGAGCTAGTTGCCTTAAACAATACTAGTAGCTAAACGTTCATAATCATTTTCTGATCTCGCATGCTCTTAATATATGACTTTTTGTAGAACTTTTATTGATTAAATAGTATGTGTCTCGACGGTGAAATTAATTTTAATTGTTTTGTTTTATTTCAGGCATAAAACAATTTAGGGCAGTCTCGACGTTTTATCAAGAAGACTTCGGAGATTGCCACGAACAGTCTAGGCCAAACTAGTGCGGAGCGATTGAAAAGTGCCCAGAAGCAAGCGGAAAGTGTAGAGTTAATGGAAAATTTCCATAAGTTGAATAAAAAGGCTAAAGTTTTCCTGTTGATGCAATTGAGACTTGTCAGAAAAAATAAAATGGCGAGAAGATTTTCCCTTGAAGATAAATTATTTGCCCTCACTTTGATGAAACAAAGTCCGAAAGGGTATAGACTGCTAGAACACATTTTTGCTCTGCCTTCGAAGAGGACTTTGGCTCGCCTGGCCGAAAATATCGTTTTTGAATGTGGCATAAATGAAAATACAATTAATCACATAAAGCAATGTACGAAACACTGGGACGAAAAAAAAAGACTGTGCTCGTTAGTCTTTGATGAAGTGGCATTAACGCCACATCTTACATATAATGAGAACAAAGATAAAATTTATGGGTTTGTGGAAATAGCAGGCGAACACAAACAAAAATTCGCCGATCATGCTCTTGTCTTCATGATTAGAGGCATATGCTCCTCTTGGAGACAGAGCATAGCGTATTACTTTTGTGCGGGTACAGTTTCTGCGCCGGAGCTAGAAAAAATATTAAAAGAAATCATCCCGAAACTTTTTGAAGCAGGATTGAAGCCTCTTGCGCTTGTCTGTGATCAAGGATCTACATTTAGATCATGTATCAAAAATTTGAAAACAAAAACGGCTCGACTACAAACTCCTGATGAAATACGACATGGTAAGTTTTAGATTAAAATTGTCACAAATGTTAGGATGACTTGAAGTGCTGTTTTTAGTATTACATTTGTATCTGACTCCAAATTAAGCTTAGTTGTCTTCCTAACGTGATTAATTACATGTTGGTTTGTCTATCTTTTTGTTCCTGATATCCACTCCATTACCCGAAGGTTAACTGGAAGAGATCCCGGGGATAAGTTCGCCTTTGTACCGATTTAACCTATTTTGTCTGTATTTTACCTGTGTCTCTGTAGTTGTGTACAGAAAAGTATTTACATACATACATACATACTGCTGAAACCATCCTTAAGTTTTTAGTAAAAAGGTGCGCTGAAAGCTGTTTATTTGAAATTGGATATCGACATCCAGATGGTTTTGGACGTAATCTTTGAAATGACTCGATAAAAAATGCTGCACGTGGCGCGTGATATAATGAGATTTCCTGAGGGCCCGGCGACGAGACCAGGATTAGGGATTTTTGAGGAATGCCTTGACTTTAGTCAATGATGGCTCCACTATGTGGAAAGGGGCAACATTTTATTGTTCATTTATTAAGCAATTACTTTCATAATCGGCTACAACCGTCTTCCGCTTAAAGAAAAAAATAGGGTCAATTAATTAACTTCTCTAAAATTGCACCCCAAACGTTACTTTCTTGGCCGTGTAAATAGCATCTCATGCATTATTCTCTCATTGTCAAGACCCCAGTAAAGACTCATGTTTATTTGGATAACCATAGAAACGAATATATGTTAATTTTTAAAATAATATATTTTATTCGCTAAATTCATATCATCACACTATATATATCGACATTGTGTAAACTAAATACTATAACTTTCTTTCTATTTCAGAAGATACAGTTGCGATAGCGGGTCACGACTTATTTATATTTCACGATCCCCCTCACTTGCTCAAAGGAATAAGGAACAATTTCCTGGACAAGGACATTTTATTTGAAGGAAAAAGGGCTACTTGGGAAGATATTTTGTATATATACGACTTAGATAATAAATCTGGTCACACAAAGGCGTTACCTAAGTTAACGGCAGATCATGTTGACCCTAAAAAAATGAAAAAGATGAAAGTTAAGGTGGCAGCTCAAGTATTGAGTGCCCGTACTGCTGCAATGCTGAATTACACTCATGCCCTCCGTAAGGAATTTTATACTTTATTAATAAAAAATTGCACGGTTAAAATAGCAAGAACGTTTTTTTCGATATTAAGACTGTTGCAAAAAAACTTGGTGTCCATTTTGCCAAAAAAAATCTTGTACTGTTTTTTTTTGTATTCAAAAGAAGTAATTTCGACGACCACTTTAGCCTATTTGGTAGTGACCCTGCCTACAAAGCTAGAGGTCCTGGGTTCTAATCCCGGTAAGAGCATTTATTTGTGTGATGAGCACGAATATTTGTTCCTGAGTCATGGATGCTCTATGTATTTATTTATCGTCGCCTAGTACGATAGTACAAGTTTAGTTTGGGACAAGGTCGATATGTGTGAGATTGTTCACAAATATTTATTGAATATTTATATTTAATGTATTTTTACACAGATAATAGTGTAAGTGTCTAATTGTACATCAGTAATATATCACATTCAAGTTGTATATAAAGCGTTTTTCGGATTCTTTCTGGAATATTATCGATAACACAAATTGAGCTAACAATGTTGATACGAGTATAATATATTATTGGCTGACATTAATAAGATAGATCAAGGCATGACAGGTGCCCTACATTCTAATGTATGTAATAGAATTTCGGCCAATAATATATTATATTATATTACCATTCTTGGCTAAAGGTGGTATTCCACTTGTTCAAGATCTTTGTCCAATGTGTATTTGCGTCTCACATTTCTCATAAAGAGTGAATGAGACGAAATGCACATTGGACAATATCTTGGATTGGAATACCACCCTAACGCTTTTGCGTTACTTTGTATGGACAGGACAGGTAGCACCCAGTAACCATATTGTGCCCACTAGCGTAATCTCTTAACCGACTGGATACGCTTTACAATAATTCCATTGTAATATTTATCATATTTCAGATCAGCGGCTCAACACGCCAAAAGAAACAATGGCAAGCTGTAGTTTTGTTTTTCGACGAACTGTTTGACAGCGTGAACGGGTCTCCAGGGCAAGGAAGGGGTAAATTGCGATGTGCAGTTAAACAAAGTTCAGCCCATATAGAATTTTGGCGGACAGCAATAAAAAAATTGAAAAAGATTAAATACATTGACACCAAAAGCGTACTGGCAAGACGTTCAGGCAATCCACGGCATGTACGAGTACCATCCTTAGAAGGGTGGATCATGACATTAAATAGTTTTCTAGGCTTAAGTAAATTGTTATTTGAGACATATAAAGTACAATATTTTTACCCCCGTTTAATTAATCAGGACACCCTCGAAAACTTTTTTGGACGTATAAGATCGTTAAACTACAGAAATATAAACCCAGACGCAAACACATTTATGTATACTTTTAAATCCTTAGTTATTAGTAATATTTTGACTCCACAGTCAAAGTTTACGAATTGTGAAGACGATGACGGAGAAACATTAATAGATTTTAACTATTTGTTCACGCCGGCGCAGAGTGACAAGGAAAATGTATCGCCCAACATCGTTACAGCTCCGTCATCGTCTTCATTAATTGAATTAAATGAAGGAACAATTTTAGAAAAAACTATAGCCGAAAAAGTAAGGGTCCAGACATCTGCGTACACTGCTGGTTATATATGCCGAAAAATAACTAAAAAAATACATTGTGCTCCATGCGCAAGAACATACAGAACAAAAGAAGTCAACAACACACATGACCTCATTAAGCACAGGGAATATAAAAGATAAAAAAAAGACAATTTGTCATACCCAAATGGTAGAGTCCTGAGGGTGTACATGCAATCTGCTCAATATGTACACGGATATTTGAATAATTACTGCCATCACAAAAACATTAAAAAAAACTTAATAAATATTATTTCCAAAAATTGTGACATGTCGTGGCTTGGCTGCAAAAAGCATAAAGACGATACAAAAAGATATCTGATTATATTAATAATACGTCTACAAGTACACAATTGGTGCAATATAATAAATAAGATTTTAAAGGGAAGAATTGAAGAAAAATATGTTTCTAAAATGCATAACCTGCACATTGCTGCATTAAAAAAATACAAAGTACATAGGTTAAGACAAAAGGCTACAAAAAGTAATGAATAAATATTTTATGAACATTCTGTTGTTTTCATTAATTTTTACTCGGAAAAGAGACTTTAGTAAGACGCATTATGGACTCTTTTCCTATAATGACATAATTTATATACCTCATCGTCCTAGACGAGCTGTTTTTATCGTAGTCACATCCCTAGAGAATATCGATATCGGCATAAAACTCGGTGAGGTTCTTGACAGCCCTAGAACTGCCACATACGCTCCACAGATTATAAAACTTAACAGCGCCAAAGCGGTGACAACTGGAACTAAAGAAACATGACTGTCCTATCTGTAGTAACTACATATTAGTAATCTGTGACCGGAGCTACGAAAATCCAAAATCGACTGTTTGTACGAGTTTCAAGACTTTCTTTTCTTTTTAGTTCCTAGTGAATGAATCTACTACAATGGTCGTGTGCAAATTCTTCCAAGAAGGATACTGCCGTTACGGCCAAAACTGCCGTTTTGAGCATGTTTACGGCACAAAATACAGCTACAACGGTTAGTCTCATTTGCATTCGTCTTAATTAAATATTAATAACCATCAATATCACTGGATTTATCAGTGCCTTGGGGCTAAGGCGATTATTCATAATAATAATAATTCATTTATTAAAAACATATTTAAAAAAACAACAAAAAACATATTTAAATAGCTCTTTAAAGTGGCATATTAACCTCACTTTCAGCAAATGCCGCCCCAGCAGCCCCACAATCGCAAAAGCCAGCTTCGGGCGGCGTAACAGATGAGCAGTTACTACAACAGGTTCATAACGATGTGCAGTCAGCACTCAAGGGTGGTCAGTGGATCCTGTCCTGCTATGCTCCGTTCAAGAAGCCCAACTTCCCGGGCCTCACTGATTTGTCCGCGGAAGAAGCTAGGCTGTTTATTTATGAAGCTAGAGCAAATAATACTGTTGAGCAGTCTGTAAGTATATTTAGTAGTTAATTTTTGTTACAATCAAAAGGCTATATATTTTTTTACTTTTCAATGTTTGTTTTCTTTAAATAAAACATGTTGCAAATCATTATTTTCATATAAAATATAATGAAAACGAGTCACTCGCGTATTGAAGGTCGAACATCGCTCAATATGTTTTTAACCGATTAGCAGTTCCTAGTCACTGTTGCTGGCTTCTTTAGCAGCTAAAATTTCATGAATAGGTACCAGAAATTGGTTCGAAACATGTGCGATTTTCGATCTTCAACCCGTTTTCATTAAATATCTTTTTTATTGTACTAAAACAGTATTCACAGTTAAATTTACGCCAAGCTGCATGACAGTTTGTTGGCGAACGGCACTCATTAAAGTTTCCTTATATACTGTGTAAAAATACTTATCTATTAATTATATTTATAACTAAGTTAATGTCTGATTATCACAGGAGTTTCCTATAAATTGATATTTTAATTTATTTATTTACGCCTTTCTTTAACCGATTGTTTTTGTGGCCTACTCCACATCTATCACATAAACGAAAAGCCCTAACACAACCATCTTCGCGCGGATCGTAACGCGACTCCCGCGCTCCGTTTACCGAGCTGTCAACGTCGCAGCCTCGCGCGCGTGCTGGTAGCAATTGCAACTTTTTTCCAATTATTGGGATTCAACAATTTCTAGTAGTATATTTTGATATACACTCGCGGTCAAATATTTCTGGTCACCAAATTAAATAACTGCAGGGTTTTTTTTAATACTTAACACTTGTTTTATTTACATAATATGCTATTCTTTACAATACCCAACTGTATTAGCAATTTCCTGGATCCTATCATAAAAATATCAATAAATATTTAACACTTGTTTTATTTACATAATATGCTATTCTTTACAATACCCAACTGTATTAGCAATTTCCTGGATCCTATCATAAAAATATCAATATCCAAAAATCACGATTTTTGCGATATCTCGCTCCGTTAACGTTGTTTTTTTTCATGGGTTTTTACAAGTCCGATTTAAACCTGGTAACGTTATATTTTTTACTGTTATTAGCAGTTTATAGGTAAAATTAAATAAAGATCATGACAGGAAAAACTGTACAACTTTTCCTTACTTACACACTATTTTAGGAAATATGACGGTATTTTACCGACCGGTATTCTTTGTCCGCCAGTGTAGTTGAACAAAATGTAATTTGCACCAATAGGCCAGTTGTTAGATGAATTGGTACAATTTATATTTGATCAAATACACAATTATATATAATGTAGGATTACAACTTTACACAATTTCATTCATATAAGAAATCTAATATAGAAATGTACTGATACCTCTACCACCATAATGATACTGACCAACACTACATCAACACGAAAAACAGTATTTCGAAAGTCGGAATCACGAATTTCAAAATACCGATTTTTATAATTCCGAATGTTTTAAAACTCCTAATAGGTATAAGTACTCTGAAATCTTCATAAATCCGATTGTTATAAATCCGAAATTTCAAAATCTCTAATCATCATCATCATTGGCCTTTACATCTATGAAAAGATGATTTAAACAGCGTCCATATTAGAGGAGCGGCACTTACGTACGTGGCTTGTAAGGCCGATACGGGAGCGACAGCCACGACCGCATAATTGGATAGGATGGAGCCTTCTCGTTTGCCACGAAAATCTCTCCTGAGTGAAATAGCGTACGCTAAACGACCGGTCGGGCGACCCATGTTGCGGTTTAAGGACAGTGCTAAAATCTCTAATGGTTACAATAAAATTATGATGATCAAAATTCCGAATTTCAATACACCAAACAATAAGAAGTCCGACTGAATAATAATCCAAAATATCAAAAATACGAATTCAAAATTCTGGTAAAAGTACTGGTAACAAAAAACATCATCATCACAAATTTAGGAGTTATCCTCTTGTCGGTGGAGCATTTTCCATTTCTCTCTGTCGTACCCCAACCTTTTGATTTGCTGACACACCAACTTTTTCCTCTATTTGGTCCATATAACTGCGCCATGGTCTTCCCCTGCCTCTCCTTCCTTCTATCTTTCCTTCCATGATGGTTTTAACGAAGTTGTCGTGCCGTCAGAGTTCGAAAGGATAATTATCATAATAATTATCGTGATAATACAGATGTATAATTATCGATTGATAATAACGATTCTTAATTTAGCTGCATAGGAGCCTTTCCGTCCCTCACTGTGGCATCACGTAAAGCCTGTCCAGAATATTCTAGGTTCGTGATCCGAACGCACGAAGTGTCATCGTGACGTGCCGCGCCGTGGGGATTCCCCTTACAATAAGAATTCAGTTCGGATTATGCAAAGTTGAGCGAACTCGAGTGTCATTGGTTCTTATACTGATGATAATTAATAAATAATCTTGATAATTTCGAACCCTGCGTGCCGTAACAAATTACCAATCATTTCCCCTTTTCTAGTGCTGAATGGTGTCCAAGATCGCTTCTCTTTTACCCCTCTTAACACGGCCTCATTTCTTATCTCTCAGTCCAGCTTATGCCTTCCATCATTTGCCTTCAATTCACTTTATCAAATGCCTTCTCTAGGTCTATAAATGCGATATGAGTATGTAGCAAGTGTTTTGTTCTGGCGCTTCGCCGGCCGCTGCCGCGGCACGATCGCTCACCTCGCGCGCTGTAGGGGGTTCTTCCTAACATTCCTCCTCGCTTCGCTCGCCGTCGTACCTACACCGACCTGCCTTAGAATCTCTCTGAAACTACTATGAACTAACAGGAATCTAAGATCCCGCGCAGACAGAGAGCGGTCTGGAGTTCCGAGTTCCGCGTTCAGTTCTCTGTGTGTTCGCGGCGTTCTGTCTCGGCGGCAAAAGAACTAGGACGCGACGTTCTACTTTGACCGCCGCGGTCTGACTGCCTGCCTGCTGTATGCGTTTATTTATCGTAAGGACTTAGTACATTCTTAAGAAAGCAGAACTCTGAACTGAACGCGGAACGCGGAACTCTAGACCGCTCTCTGTCTTGGCGGGCTCGTAATATTACACCGGGGTTCATAATTCCTAAGAAATAATATGGTTCCGATTATTAAAAACACGAAGGTCATTTCGCCTAATGTCAAATCTCCGAATTAGCAATGAAATTTCGGGAAATTCGAATAATCGGAATACTGTTTTTCGGGCCAATGACATTCACGGTTTTCATTCTTCCGAGTTATAAAAGTTGGTTAAAAAATAATAATTTCGGCAAAATAAATTGTTTTTCATGGTTTTTCGTAATGGAAATTAAAGTCATAGGAATTATGAAATTCGGAGTTTTGAACGGAATTGGCAAATTCGGAATAAAGTCGGAATAATTCGAAGTATTTGGGTGTTCCCGATACTGACCATGTCATAACATTGGTGTTTATTGTTCCATCAAGCTAGGTACCCAACTGTCCAAACCATTAACCAACTTCTAATCTATGTTGCAGGTGGCCTTCATAAATAACCTAACAAAAGAAGCCAGGAGCAAGTATGAGCAACTGCTCATGACATCTCCAAGCATGGTGAAGACGCTACGTTCGCTGTACAACGGTGAAATTGCGTCTTCACCATTTGGTACTCAAATACCACAAAACACCTTCGGACAGACTCAGAACAATGCTGCTTCGGTGTTCCAAAGCGCTGTGCAAAACTCACCTCAAACTTTGTCACCATTTGGTCAAAGTAATTCCGTATTTGGTCAACCTAATGTATTTGCCCAGCAAGATACAGCTAAGTCTTTATTTTCTCAAGCAACACAGAATGTATTCGGTGCGCCGCCTACTCAAAACCAGAGTGTATTTGGCTCGCCACCCGCTCAAAGTCAAGCTGTATTTGGCTCACCACCCGCTCAAAGTCAAGCTGTATTCGGGTCACCATCTGCTCAAAGTCAGAATGTATTTGGAGTTCAGCCTGCCCAAAATCAGAGTGTATTCGGCCAGCCGGCACAACAGAACGTCTTTGCCCAGAACACGGCTCAGTCCATCTTTGCTCAAGCCAATACTGCAGACCCAGCGAAGTCCCTATTCGCACAAGCAGCAGGCAGTCCATTTGAATCTCAGACCGCAACACCATTCAGAAGTCCCTTTGAGCAACCATCTCCGTTCGCCCAAACAAGCAGTGCTGGAAGCGTATTCGGTCACGCGACAAATGTGTTTCAGCAGACACCGGTAGATGACCCTGGTGTGTACTGTAACGTGAATGACATATCCCCTGGGGATTTAGAAATGTTTAACGCGGACAGTTTTAAACTAGGATTTATACCGGAAACGCCGCCACCGCATGCTTTATGTGTATAAATGAATCATTAAATCAATGCCCATATTTTTAAACTTTCATCAAACCTGTTTTAGCTAAAATGCCGTTAACATTCATGTCTTTACCTGCCACCTTGACGTTTGTGCGAGAGGGTCAAAACGCATTTTAGTTAACAGAGGTTTACTGACTGGGGGCGATAAAAAATAAGTAGTAAATGTGCACTGTGATAACTTGACTAGACTAAGCTAAGATTTGTATAAGTAATAAAACAGTATATTTTCTCACAGCCTCGGAAAGCCGTCTTTATAACCCCCGACGCAAAGAGAGGGGTGTTATATAAGTTTAACGTCTGTCTGTGTATCTGTCTGTGTGCTCCCAAACGAATGAACCGATTTTTGTTTTGTTTGTTTTGTGTCATAGATAATTTTATCCCGAGTGTTCTTAGCCATGTTTCATGAAAATCTGTTCAGCCGTTTTTGAGATATTGGACTTTGAAATGAAAATGTCGGGGGTTTTTCAACTTTTCTAAGTTGTTTTTATCCTTTAAAACTAGTGGGCAAAAACGCATTTTATCCACTAGTGGGGAAAGTAATTTGACCTTGGAGCGTGTTTAAGTAGCTTTTGACAGATAACAAAACGTAAAACGCTCATACATAACATAATACAAAAACATCACAGATGATGTATTTCTGTTGCCGCTATAGCAACAAATACTAAAAAAACAGAATAAAATAAATATTTAAGAACTTTTCAAAAATTTCTTGTTGCCTTCATCAGGCGCTGGGTCTCAAAATGTATGGGAAAACTAAAATCCGACTCAGACTTGACAAAAATTCTACTTGATATTGCTTAACGTTATTATTACTGTTATAATATTAAAAAATATTATTATTTAAATGAAATAAAGTTGTTTTGCATGTTGCACTTTCCTCGCTACAGTGAGGTGAAAAGTTTTGTGTTACACACGGGCGCAAATGTATTTTACTTCTCGTGTGTTGAAACACTCGCTACGCTCAGGATTCTATTTTACTACAACTATAGCATCCTTTCGCTTGCTCGTGTTTCAATTCCACACTCGCGGGTAAAATACAACTTTGCACCCTTGTATAACAAATAACTATTTTATCACTCATTTTATTTCCTCATCTCGCGGTCGAAATCCGAAATGCCAAGAAGTCATGGGATCGGAAATTATAATTTATGTACTCAACATGATTATTAAAGGGACCAAACTGCCGAAGGAGAGGAAGGTTATGTTTTTAGAGCGTATGTATACCATGTATGTATGCGACTAGGCTCGTCTGTGGAGTAACCGCCACAGATTTTTGTCCTCTACCAGCCTTGACGGTTGGTTAAGTTTGATAGTGTGAACGGTTCTAAATTTTGCGACCGCCGCCGCTTGCAGTCGTGGCCGAGCTCTTATATTGTAGAGGCCGTAACTCCCACAAAGGACTCGGTACACCTTAGTTAAATGAAACATGGTGAATAATCAATTACTTACTTTATTTCCTTAAAATATATTACACTAATTCTTGTCTTAAAGTAAACAGAAACATTCGCTCGCCTCTTTATAATGTGTTAACCGGGTCAATCAACTAATTCTTGTGGATAACGGGACCCGTTAGCCAGGAGAAAACATTACAGAGTTTCTTAGAAAAAAAAATGTTACAATACGGACTTCTATGGTGCCTAGAAGATGGTCCATAGAAAAAGGGGTTTCACTTGACAAGAAAACCTCACGTTTGGTGATAAAAAGGGGTTTCACTTGACAAGAAAACCTCGCGTTTGGTGATAAAAAGGGGTTTCACTTGACAAGAAAACCTCACGTTTGGTGATAAAAAGGGGTTTCACTTGACAAGAAAACCTCGCGTTTGGTGATAAAAAGGGGTTTCACTTGACAAGAAAACCTCACGTTTGGTGATAAAAAGGGGTTATACTTGACAAGAAAACCTCACGTTTGGTGATAAAAAACGCAGTTTTAAAAAGTGACCCAGGAGATGTGTGTAACCATGGCAACTGGTGACAGAAAGTAGTTAATCCAACCAGGCAATGATGTAATACATATATTATTATTATTTGCATGTTTAGATGTTGCTAAACGGCTCTGCTCAACCGATTTTAATGAAATTTTGCACGACAATAGTATAGCCTGGATTAAAATGTAGGAGTTTTTATCCCGGATCCACGCATACGGAGTCGCGGGCCGAAGCTAGTAGTTTATAAGCACTCTAAGAGTGGCACACTTTAAAGTCAATTGCGCCAACTTGCCTCAGTTTCCCGACGTCAACGTGTGCTGTCAGATTTAAGGATAATTTCCAATCGCATCGGACCGGAACGGATTTTACACTCTTTAAACGATATTCAATCATGTACCTATATGTTATTGCATTGTTTTTCTTTTTAACTGCTTTGTTTGTGTGAGTAGTGCAATAAAGAGTATTTGTATTGTACTGTATTGTACACGGTATTTAATTAGGTATTTATTTTATTTATTTATGTTACAAAGCCGCGCGTCGCAGCATACTTTCGGCTGCGATCGCATGTCGCGGAAGACGCCCGCTGTCCGTGGCTTGGTAATACAGACTTTAAATACTGTGTACATGATTTAATGTTGTTTTCTCAAACATGCAATGGAATATTGACGTTGTGTTCTTCATAATGGGCTTCGAAGTGTCACGTTTCGGGCGCAGCGAGACGAGAGACCCGTAATGACATTTCATACAAAATTGGAGGCCTATAGGCCTGCAAGATGGTCCTTTTTTACAATTTTTCATTACAATTTGTGGCACAGGATCACGGCGTTAAGCCATGAAAATTAAAGTTTGATTTCTTGGAGTTTATTTATTTATTTATTTCATTGCATGTTTGAGAAAAGCACTATACATACTTCGGCGTGAAAAGGGGTACTACGCTCGGCCGGCAACCGCTTACTTCCCGGCCTCTGTAGTAATGTACTATTAAAGATTGTAAAATCCGTTCAGATCCGATGCTTTGCGTGCCGTTTGGTGAGAATTATCCTTTGATGGCCATTTTGAAACACGGAATTTCGTATAGACAACGT
The DNA here is from genome assembly GCA_947049275.1 of Epinotia bilunana. Classification (NCBI taxonomy): domain Eukaryota; kingdom Metazoa; phylum Arthropoda; class Insecta; order Lepidoptera; family Tortricidae; genus Epinotia; species Epinotia bilunana. The sequence goes on from OX346270.1 coordinate 20,197,095, forward strand.
AGAGGCTTTACAATCATTGCACCCATGTGTTGGCGAGGCTATTAGGGCTCGATGATTGCACCCATGTTTTGGCGAGGCTAGGGCTCGGCATTGCCCGGGTGTCGGGTGTGTCGGGTGTGTCGGGTGTGTCGGGTCGGGCTAGGGCTCGATCTCGCCGAGGTAGAGCAGCTTGTCGCTGGAGGCGGAGAGCAGCACGGGCTCTTGCGGGTGGAAGCGCGCGTCGGCCACGGCGCCGCGGTGGCCGGGCAGCTTGTACAGCACGCGGCGCGACGTCGTGTCCCACACGTGCACGCAGCGGTCCGACGAGCCGGCCGTCACCTGTGTGCACTCGTTCGCACTTAGGGCGGGTTGCGCCAACATACGATTACAGACTGGTCAACGTTCAATATGGCGCCGGCGGCTGCCATCCCATACAAACTTGTCAAACTTTCCGTACATTCACATTTTATCGGAAGCGGTCTTTGAATGTATGGAAAGTTTGACAGCTTTCTATGAAGAGATAGCAGCAGGCGCCGCATTTAAAGCTGCGTACGGATTAGAGCAGCCTCGGGTTGAGGCACGCACGGCTCACCTATATCGCTCAAAATTGTACGCGCTCACGCCGGCCGGAGCCGGCCTCGTGCCCGCGCTCGAGGGCGCCTCAGTGTGCGTGCCGCGCGTCATTTGGACGTGATCTGAGCTTGCCGCAGGCAGAGCGACGCGTCCTGACTTGTTTGTGGGCGAGGCGCGTATGAATTTGAGCAAGTGGACGAACCGTGTATGTGTAATCGAGTTTGTTCGTAAATTTATTACTACAATTCGGTAAAATATGATAAACGCAGCCGCGGCTGTCATCGTGTCCGACGCCATCTTGAACATGTCGGCTCGCCGCGAGCACGCTGCCGCGCCCGCGCATGTTTATGTGCAACAATTTAGCTCGCGAGCAGCGCGCCGCACGAGGCGAGCATGGCTCAGGCTGAGCCGCTCAAATTCATACGCAGCTTAAAGCTGATCGGTCTGTAATCGTAAGTTGGTGAAACCCGCCCTTAAACCTGGCCTATAACCACTGAGAATTTGGCGCGTAAAATTTATCATAACAATTTATTATTTCCAAAATTTGATGACCATTTCGATAACAAACAAAGGAACTAAAATAGTTATCATTTTGGATGTTCAGTTATGTGGTATAATCAGCATCAAAAGTAGCTGCGCAATCGAAGACGTCGAAAGCTCTTATACTCTTTAATAAAGACTTGACGTCTTCGTTTGCGCAGTTACTTTCGATCCTGACTGTACGTTACCAGCCCTATCTCACTCTATGATTGTATGTATGTATGTAAGCACTTTATTGTACACAATAACAGGTTAAAGAATATACATGTCACACAATAGATCAAAGTACAAAGGCGAATTTATCCTATAAGCTATCTCTTCCTTTTAAGCAATTGAGAGGAAGATTGGATTGTTGTTTTGTTGATTGGATTGGATTGTCTATTGCAAAAAAAATAACAGCCCACGTCATCGCTTAGGGATCGTCGTCACCTTCTGGACCTTCGGTTCAATTCCGCGCATCGCAGCCGCGCGCCGCGCGACTGACGACTGACGCGCGCGGCTGCCACAATAGTCAGTGTATGAAAATGTATGGCGCCGCTTCCGAAGTCTGCGTCAGACACGTGCGGCATTTGCAGACAGAAAAGAACAGTTGGCAATAAAAGCTTGTACCAAAAATGTTTTTTTAACTGAAATTTTATTTGTATGATCCGGTCGCCAGTAGTCCTGATCCTGAGTTTTTTTTAAATTAAAAACGCGACCTATTGTGCTAAGCGCGAGCAAAGAAGCCTACCTTAGATCCGTCCGGAGACCAGGCGCAGCGCAGCAGGTTCCTCTCGAAGTTGTGGTGGTGGCCGGCGAGCAGCTTGACGCAGCGCTCGCTGGGCGCGAAGGCGCGCACGTCCCAGATGCGCAGCGTGCTGTCCATCGCGTTGGACAGCAGGTACGAGCCGTCGTATGACAGCGCCAGACCTGCCAATTCATCAATATTCGGGTGAATCTTTTTTGCAAGCTTTTATTTAGTTTCACCTGTCCCGTTGTCTGTCTGTCTCTGTCTGTAATCAAATCTTGCAAGTTAAATTTGATCCACTTCCCAGTTTCCGATTGAGTTCAAATTCTGCACGAATATGCAAATCGCGTGACAATGCAATATTATGATGATGTGGAGCCGATCTGATGATGGAGCTGGAAGGTGGCCATAGGAACTCCGTAATAAAACCACATAACCCCATCGAGTTTGGGCTCGTTAGAATCGTCTCAATGAGTAGTTGATGACGGTATACAGAAAAGTACAGTCGGCAATAAAAGCTTGTACCAAAAATGAAATTTTTGACAGAAACTTATTATGTCACTAGTTGACATGGTTGGTCTCTTGGGACATTTTTCAAAACTGCCATTTTATGGGCGCTCTTGTCATTAGCAACCCCTTTTTAACTGACCTCAAAAAAGGAGGGGGGTCAGTTGTATTTTTTTATGGACCATCAGCTAAACATTTTAGAAGTCTATGTTGTAAGAGGAAAAGATCAAGTGAATATCAACCAGATATTATTGAACCAGAAATATCTTAGAAGTCTATGTTGCAACAAGTTTGCTAAGAAATTCTGTCATAATTGTCTCCTGGCTAATGGAACAGATCAAGTGAATAACAACGAGATAATTATTGTTGAACCAAAAACATGTAAGTCCATGTTGTAACAATTTTTATATTACCAGTTACTTTACTCTATTAAATACACATACAACACACTGTGGATGCAAAAGTAACGATTTATTTTATTATAGGGTTCTTGCTGTGTGATTGACCCAAGTCTCGCTGATGGGAAGCGACGACCGAGCCTAAGATGAAGCTCAATGGTTCATTAATAGCCTATTCACTCTTGTTTTGAAGGCACCTAGATCGTAGTTCTCAGGGAATACAGATGAAGGGAGCGAATTCCATTCCTTACGCCCTTAGTCCACCTACGCATTCGCATGCGGTAGCGAAGCGAAACGAAAGAGATGGCCGGATTGGATTCTTGCCCTCGCCGCCATTTCGCTTCGCTACCGCATGCGAATGCGTAGGTGGACTAAGGGCGTTAGCAGTTCGCATTAAGAAATACGAGGCAAATCGCTTCGTGCGAATAAATGGTAAGTTGACAACATAAGGACGCATTCGCTCCCCACGCCTGTCCGTTCGGTGATGGAAAAGTTGTTGTTAGATATTTATATGTTTAAACATACCTGTAATACTATCAGTGTGACCTTTAATCTTATACGATATCTTATTAGTCCGTATGTCCCACACTTTGACAACATTGTCAATGCCACCCGAGATGATCTTTTCCGCTGTGTCGTTGAACAGCACCGCTGTCACCGGGTATTCGCTGTCGAAGGAGGCTATGGGGTTCCGTTTGCGGGCGTCCCAGAGTTTGATGGTGTTGTCATCTGAGGCGGATACTAGGAGTTCCGGGCCTCTTCTGGCACCTGGAACGGTATAGGAGATGTGCTGTCGATTATTAACTGTGTGGATGTTTGAGGATTATAAATAAAGGGGGCTGCACGCGCTTTTTGATGAGTTTTAACTTTTATCTTTATTTACTTACTTACTTACTTACTTTAGGTTTGACGTTTGACAGCTGCCAAGTAAGCTGGTTATAAAATCGTTCTAAGTTCAAAAATCGAATAAACTAAATAAACTACTATCTCAGCTGTGTAGTGCACATTTAAAGGAAGACCGGACACAAACACAACGATTCAATATTAAACAAGTGCAAAACAGATGTTCGCAAAAGTAGAAAGTGCAAAAAACTGTGCTAGTAATATAAACACCCATAACTAAATGTAATGGCACGAGTCCGATAAACGGTGGGGTAGATCCTCATTTCGTTGGCAGGCTGTCATTACTACCAACATCACGGCGCCGAAGCCCACAGATAAGATACAGTGTGCAGTCCCGTTCAGAAACTAGAAAGTTGTAAGCACTCTATAGAAAAGCTAAGGAGATATGGGAGCCGCAGATATGGAAAAATTACTGTCCTGCATGAAGACCGAATTAGGAAAACAAACAGCAGAAGCGTCAATCGCACGATTATTAGTACGATTGATGAAAAACTAAAACCCATTATCCAAGAAAATCAAGCTCTAAGAAAAGAAGTAGATACACTAAAAACTAAAATCTACCATTTGGAAAGGGGTGCCAGGAAAAACAATGTTTTACTACACGGAATAAAAGAAACTGAGCAAAACAACATGCAGCTTATAGATATAGTTCTGGGGACCCTTAATGATGTCAGCAAAAAGTCCAACATGGAAAAATGGGACAAATGGGAGATAAGCAGCGCCCGAAGACTAGGAATGAAGAACAACAAGAACAGACCAATCCAAATCACGACCACCCTAGCATGGAGAAAAATAGAACTCTTAAAAAACAATAAAAAGTTTCAAGACGGCATCTACGCGACTGATGATTTCCCGAGAGACATATTAGAAAAAAGGAAGGAATTAAAACAGGAAATGAAAGAAGCCATTAAAAATGGAAAAATCGCGCACATTCGATACGACAAATTAATCGTGAAAGAGAAACACACGGAAAAAAGGAAACGACAACCATCTAGCTCACCTACAAACCAATCAGAGAAAATCAATACACCAAACAAGATGAACAAGGTGAACGCATTTGAATACATGAGGCAGAAAGGGTCAAACGGTCAAAACGACGCATAGCAACTAATACACAAACAAACAACTAATAATATAGGTCCCAAGCCGGCTGGTCCCCGTGGGATGTCAGACCAAAACCCTCCAACAGAGGTGTGTGTAAAGACAGTAGTAGTACTACCAAAACTTGTAAGAAAGAAAAAACTAATAAACAAATACTAAATATAGCCACACTAAATGTGCTGACTCTGAGGTCAGAGGAGAACTTACATGAATTAGAAACAGCGCTCAAGGACATAAAGTGGGACATCCTAGGTCTCTCTGAGGTGAGAAGAAAAGGCGATAAGTTAGAGGAATGGGACGACTTCTTATTTTACTTCAAAGGCGAAACCCAGGGAAGACATGGTGTTGGATTTTTATTAAAAAAGCATCTCAAAAACCAAATAGAAGAAATACTTGGAATATCTGAACGGATAGCTGTACTGAACTTGAAAATACCTGACTACAAAAATAATTGGACCATCATCCAGGTGTATGCTCCCACCGAAAATGCAGATATTGATGATGCGGAAAATTTTTACGCTGATTTAAATCGTACTATTGAGCAACATGCCCACAGAAACCTAGTAGTAATGGGCGACTTCAATGCCCAAGTCGGAACTAATCAACATGGCGAAGAAGCTATTCTAGGTGCATACAGCACTGGAAAGCGAAGTAAAAACGGTGAAAGGCTTATCAACTTAGCATTCACACATAATTTAACTGTATTAAACAGCATTTACAAAAAAAAAACAAAAAGGAAGTGGACATGGATATCGCCAGACGGGAGGTACAAAAATGAAATCGATTTCATTCTCACAAATAGACCAAAAACCTTCCAAGATATAAATGTGCTAAATAAATTCAATTTCAACACAAACCATCGAATGGTTAGGGCGGATCTGAGAACTAAACCAGCAAAGAAGCCAAGACCACAACAGAAGCTCCCACTCAAGATAGAAGATGAAGAATCTCTAAGACAAATAAGAACAACGTTGGAGCAAAACCTGCAATCTTTCACAAAAGATACTCAAAATGTAGGCGTCCAAGAACAATATGACTATTTCGAGAACAAGCTAAAGATGGCAGTAACTAAGAGCTCTCAGAGCAAGAACACCAGAAACAGACATATATCAAATAAAACTAAAACCTTGCTACAAGAACGGATACAACTTATAAGTACAAAACCAACGAAAACTCAAAGGAAGAAAATAACCGAACTCAGCAAACAGATAAAAGAAAACATTAGAAATGACAAAACACAACACAGACTCAAGACAATTGAAGAATACGTGGTACGATCAGGAGCAATTAAAAAAGCGCGAAAGATACTAACACACAGTAAGGAATGGATGCCAAATCTCAAAAACAAGGAAAACAAAGAACAAACAAAGAGACTTGACATAATGCAAGTAGCAACCGACTTCTACAAGGACTTGTACACCAGAAGAGACTCAGGCGAAACCATTTGTGTAGAGCTGCCAGACAATACTCCTGTACCACCCATAACCATAAGAGAGGTAGAAAGAGCAATAGACACCCAGAAGAAGGACAAAGCACCTGGACCAGACGAGATTTCAAATGAAATATTGCTAAGCACAAAAGACATCATTTCACCTATCCTTGCTAACATCTTTAACAACATTTTTAGTACGGAAGTAATACCAACACAATGGACGATTTCAAATATCATATTATTATTCAAAAAGGGCGACAAAAATAATATTAGCAACTATAGGCCAATAAGCCTGATGTCCAACATCTACAAAACTTTTTCAAAAATCATACTCCACAGGATCACAACAGTGCTAGACGAAAACCAACCCAAGGAACAGGCGGGCTTCAGAAGTGACTATTCAGTATTAGATCACATTCAAACACTAAAGCAAATAATTGAGAAGTATAAGGAGTATGACATGCCCCTGTACTGCTCATTTGTCGATTACAGTAAAGCCTTCGATTCGCTAAATCATAACTCTATATGGGAGGCACTAAAGGAACAGGGTGTCGAACATAACTTCATTAGAATCATTAAGAACATCTACACTAACAGCAAAGCACGCATACAATTGGAATCCAAAGGCAATGAAATAAAAATAATGAGAGGAGTTCGCCAAGGAGATCCACTATCGCCGAAACTTTTTTCGGCAGTATTGGAACAAATTTTTAGGAACATGTGCTTTGAGAACTGTGGTATTGTGTTGGACGGTGCTCGCCTCTCACACCTAAGATTTGCTGATGACCTCGTAATACTTAGCAACAAACCAGACCAACTACAAGGAATGTTACAGCAGATATCAGATGAAAGTAAGAAGATGGGACTACAAATGAACACGGAAAAAACAAAGGTTATGACCAACAGACAAAGGGTTCCCATCAAAGTTGACCAAGGCATAATTGAGTATGTGGATGAGTATGTGTACTTGGGCCAAATCATATCTGCTAGTGACATAATGGACAAGGAAGTAGACAGAAGAATTGCGAACGCCTGGAAACGGTATTGGGGCCTTAAGGAAGTGATGAAGAACAAGAACCTGTCCATGGCGCCTAAACGCAAGCTCTTCGATACTTGCATCCTTCCAGTGCTAACCTACGGATGCCAAACATGGGCACTCACCAAAAAACAAATGAGTAAGCTAAAGGTTTGTCAGCACTCTATGGAGCGAAGCATGATAGGCGTAACAAGGAAAGACAAAAAACGACTTGACGATATCAGAAGACAAACAAGGATTGAAGACATAACAGTAAAGATCAGAAAACTAAAGTGGAAGTGGACAGGACACATGATGAGAGGAAAAGACAAATGGAGTCGCACTGCCACAATATGGTATCCTAGAGACCAAAAGAGGAAGAGAGGACGACAGTTCAAGAGATGGGTGGACGAAATCGTCCAAGTAGCTGGGAAAACCTGGACAAGACTTGCAATGGATAGAGATAAATGGAAAATGTTGGAGGAGGCCTTTGCCAAAAGGCAAACAGACAAGTAACGTGAAATAAAATAAAATAAAAAAGTAACCGTAATAATGTGTACAAAAAGGAAAAAAAAAAAAAAAAAAAAAAAAAAAGCAAATTCAATATATTAGTAATAATTAGTATTTAATAAGAAAGCAGTCAGAACATATAAATAAATATGCATCAAAATAATTTTCAATGATAAATATTATATTCATTAATTACCTACTTTTATTTACTATACCTATATTTATTAAATACTGAATGCATAACTATTAATTGTTAATCCCAATGTTATTGATAATGTAAACTAGAAATGAATTATGTATTAGTAGAAAATTATCATTGTAACTGCCATTAACTTATTAATTGATAGGATTATGCATGTTATAATTTTGTCTGAATAAAAGGCTATTTTATTTTATTTTTATTTATTTTTTATTTTTATTACTTACTTACTTAATGGCACAAACGCTTATCGGTTCTTCAGTTCTACATTTGCATGAGGATTTTTTAAAATGGTTTATTCAAGCATCCAATAAAGGTCTGTTTTCGATATTAGTATGTTGTTTATGCACTTTTATATATGAAATCTACATATAACTTTTTCTTATTGACGTCTCTAACAACCCACGAGAGATTTTATTGAAGTGAAAACTTCTTTAGCGGCCCTGTGCACTTTTTGTGATGGGGAAAAATTGTTACTCGCCACAACTCGCAACTGTTACAATGTCAATGAGTCTTTTTTTAAACTCATTTTCACAAAGTTACGTCCAAAAAATTGGGTTATTGGCCTAAATTGCTAAAGTTTGGTGCCCTTTATCTCGAAAACTGTTAAGTTTTGAAGTACGTATGGGATACTATTTCGGTAAACCTCGTTGTTAATACGATAAGCCATAAAAACACGAAAAAACGGCCAAACAGTTAACGCAAACACATAGAACGCGGGTCGTGCGCGGCGCGGGGCGGGCGCGGCGCGGGGCGGGCGCGGCGCGGGGCGGGCGCGGCGCGGGGCGGGCGCGGCGCGGAGCGGGCGCGGCGCGGGGCGGGCGCGGGTGTAGCGGTATATTCACACCGCACTCCGCAGGCGGGCGGCGTGTAGCTACGCGGGTCCGCCGCGGTAGTAACGCGTGTCCAGCGCCCGCGTTACTACCGCGTCGGACACGCGTTGGTCCCGCGTTCAAAGGGACGGCAAAGAGAGCGTTCAAAGAGAGTTTGCAGCACTGAAGTTAATGTAAACAAAACAAAATTGCAAAATATGATATCACAGCTCAAGCACCACGCTTGAACCGTGTTGAGGTAGTTTCTTCTGTGGCTGGGAGTTGTTATTCAAACAAGATTTGAAGTTGTAATTAACATTTATTTCCAATTTCGAGCTTCTTATATACAAATACGAGATGCATAAAAAACATAACACAGCGTAGTTTGGAATGAGGTGATTTAGGTTTACCCTACACAAAAATATCACTCGCGTATGTATATGTATAGGTATGCTGCCACAAACCGCTTCACTCCCACCCGCTCGCGCCGCGCCCGACCCGCGCCGTGCCCGACCAGTGGCCGTAATGTGCGGTAGAGTGGTTGTGTTTAGTGACTAACAATGTATGGGTCTCTATAATGTTAGTGGAGCATTGTTGCTCAAAGTTGCACAAAAAAAGTCCCTTGATTAACTTTGAGCATTGTTGCTCAAAGTTTAATCAAGTGAATTTTTTGTTATATGAATAGAAAGGCAACAAAGGCAGTAGTCATAGTAGTAGGTCCTGGATCTAAATCCTGGCAAGGGCAAATTTTTGATAAGCATAAATATTTGTTTTGAGTCTTGGACATTTTTAATTGGGCTTACAATGGGATGGGATTTGATTACCGTGAGATTGTCCCCTAATTATCTATTTATTTATTATTCAAAGTTTCCATACCCGAGACAGAGTTGACAAAGTTGGCATGCCCCTTTAGCTTCTTGATCCTCGTCCCAGTGGGGACGTCCCACACAGCCACCGTGTTGTCTGTGGCACAAGAGTACATGTGCGACCCGTCCGGCGAGAAGTTGATCTCCATGATGGCTCCGGTGTGGCCCTTCATCACCATCACGTTTTCGCATTGTCCGTAGACGTTCCATACAACTAAAAAGAAATATTTTAAAAAATGACATAGAGAAAGCAGAGGGAAAATACCAAAGATTCAAGTTGCCACCAATAAACAAGTGAGGTGATGGATACATATTTTTTTTTTTAGTAAAGCATCTACTTATAGATAGTACCAAATGTATAGATAATAGTCTGGAGTGGAACTGATCAGACTAAATATAACACAGAAACAACTCCTAGATGTCCTCATAAGTCCCTTATTGATTTTTGGGATGATGAATTCAAAAATTCCAATTTGTGCTTGTACAAGTACACATTGTTAGAAATTAGAATACTGGATTTTAAGGTATACTTATGTCAAGTGGTCCATTATTGCTAAGGTTAGGTAGTAACTTACAGATTTGTCTATCAAATCCTGCTGAAGCTAAGTGTTTTCCTTCAGGGTGGAATCTGGCAGTAAATATCTCTCCCTGATGACCTTCCAGCAACATAATAGGTGCATAGAGGTTGGATGTGCGTGGTACCTACATAAAATTAGATATACAAATTAGAACATACTAACTGCTGAATACTTTATATCCACAATAATTATTTGTGTATTTTCAGTGCTTAAGGTTGATAAAAGTATCCTCATCGCTTATTACAAAGCTGAAATATTGTAAATGTTAACTTGAAAATAATAAACTTAAGGGTAACTTACCGAGGAAGTAACCACAGCCTTTTCCCTGGTACCGACCACTGATATTTCATGTCGGGTTTTTTTAGCTGGAACAACTGAATAGTCGTCAGCTTTTCTTTTCTCTAATTCGGGCATATTTAATATATATAAACTCAGCAATCCTAATAAAATAATATGATAAAAGCAAAACCTAACCTAGCGTCGTTTTGTTTTGACATGACATATACACAAAAGCTGTTTCAGCCAATACTACAAACGCATCATCGGTATAATAATCGATTATAATGGCTGTTATCGAATCGATTGTGTAATTTGTCGTAGGGCGGCAGCATTGACTTTTTGACGTAATAGGGCCTTGTTAAGGCATGCGCGCACGAGCAACTTTCGTCTCCGTGACTATTTTGTCTCTCACATCAAATCTATGGGTTAGTATGGAAGTGCGCACACGGAGTCACGTCGCTTTATGTGCGCACTTCCATACTAACCCATAGACTTGATGTGAGTGACAAAATAGTCGCGGAGATAAAAGTTGCTCGTGCGCGCATACCCTTAGAGTCATTAGAGTCAGTCAGTGTCACTGTCAGGTTTTCAAATTTCTTGAATTCAAAATAGAGATGAAAATGAAGAAAACGAAACCCAGATAACATCCCACCATGCAGAAACTACAGCTTACCCTGGCCATAATCAAGCCACACGCTGTGAAGAATCCCGTGGCTCTTTCTTTCATAAGGAACGTAATAAAAAACAAGTTTATAGTTATTAAAACTAAACGAGTCTCCTTGGACAAAGAAGCAGCCGCGAAATTCTACAGCGAACATGTTGGCAAGTTCTTCTATAATCGGCTGGTGACGTTCATGACGAGGTAATAATGTATAACAATAAAAAACTAACATAACCTATGCACTCCTCTGACCTCTATTATAATAGTCTAGCCTCTATTAAATTGGCATGTCTACTTGACCAAGTGCCAGTAAAACGCTTAAAATAAAAGTTCTGACGGAATATTTAACCTTTTTTTCCCCACTATGATCCTGGATGAACTGGAGACACAATGAGTTTCTCTTTGGACACAACTTATAATAACAGGACCTCATCTCGAGTGATGACAATCGGTTCCAGCGTTCATTCACTTACGGCCAAAAAATTGCGCGAATTGCAGTGAGGCAAGCGTTTTATCTGTTCATTGCGCGGGGGAGATGCGCAACATTGTCTGTGGTTAGTTGGGATCACACACAATGAATTAGAAAAACTGCTGCCTCCTCTCAAAGTAGTGGCTGGCCGATATTGTTACTTGTCACTCAGTCCACTTGTGGGTTTATATGATTGTGTGGGCTTGTTTACATAAAAAAACTGCTTGATTCAGATATTTCTTAATTCTTATCTATTAATTTGTTACATAAAAAACTTAACTGTTCCCAGTGGCAGTGTGGATCTTCACATCATGGGACACTCAAATGCTATAGAGCTGTGGCGCCGCCTGCTTGGCCCTACCAGCGTGTACAAGGGGCAGTTCCAGCAGCCCTACTGTCTCCGGGGCATGTTTGGGATCTCCGACACTAGGAATGTTGCTCATGGCTCAGGTGAGGCTTTTTAAACCTATCTAACAGGTTTTACAATAGACTGTAACTGGACACTATAATTACTACGTGTTTTTGTAAATTTCCGTTAATTGCAAGGGGGCATAGGTTAGATCAAATAAAGTTATTTCTCCAAGACAGTAGTATCTTAACTCTTACTGGTATCAAGATATTCAATATTTTAATTTAATCAGATTTGCAGCTTTAACCACTGTTAATGCTACATTCAATTATGTATTGGGGGAAAAAAAAAAAAAAAAGTTAATTATGCTTGTTTCTGTGAATGTATTCCGCAACATGCCGAAGTTAACGGGAATTTCCGCGAACACCGTGTATATCATTTAGCATGACTAACATGCACAATTTTCGTGAGACGGACAATACTGTTGCTGCTGCCGCCATCGTTTGTGCGTTAGTGTACATTTACCATTTTTTTTCCACCACCCTGAAGAGCAGACGGCAACTGTTGTCCATATCACAGAAAGCACATGTGCATGTGTGCATATTATGTAATCCCACAAACATTTGATATTGATTATGATCTACCCTTTATCATTATACATACTAAGCAATACAAGCGGCGTACCAAGGCCCACAATCAACAATTATAATAATAGTTTTAGTTCGTCTTCCCACCTCTGACTTAGCAACCTCCTGCTCTTTCAACGACATGGTTATTCATCTCCGTTTCTGCTTGTCTATACAAGACTTTAGTTCTGGATATTATATTTACCATCATAGAAAACCATACATTGCCTAATTGTCATCCTCAAAATAAATAATTCATCCTTCCAGATTCCCCACCTTCAGCGGAACGGGAGATAAAGTTCTTCTTCCCGGAGTTCTCCTTCTACCAGTGGCACAACGGCCACGAGGTGCTCTACAGGAAGGGACCCATCATCTTCAACGATCACCTCTTCGAGCATGTCAGAAAACTGTAGCTTATGGCACTTATGGTCGGTCTTACAAGGAGCTGAACATCTTGGTACTGTGTCGTTTTAACATCATGTTTAAGGGCTGCTTCAGATCGGAATGGCAGCGGCCGGCAGCGGCGCGGCGAGCACTTCTAGTGTCAAATACTTTTAAACTATCTACATACTAAAAAGTCCAGGGGCCGTAGACAAGGTTACAATCGACAAGTGTTAACGCCAATAGAAAATAATAAAATGTAGGGGAATGACAGATGCTGACGAAACACTTAACATCTGTCATTGCCATACATTTTAATAGTTTTCTATTGGCGTTAGCGCTTGTCGATTGTAACCTTGTCTAGGCCCCCAGTACCGCTTGAAAAGCTCGAAAAGGTCGCGCGGCGCCGCGCGGTGCCGCGAGCAGCCTCGCGGCCACGCGCGTCTTGGCGCACTGGACCTTTTTAGTATGTAGATAGTTTAAAATTATTTGACACTGAAAGTGGTCGCCGCGCCGCTGCCATTCCGGTCTCAAGCGGCCCTAAGGCGCTAATTTGAGAGACGGCCTAAGGTGAAGGCGCTGCGCAGGCATGATGCCGCTTCATAACGTTTTCGTTTAAACGTACAGTCAGCATCGCATAGTCAGTAGCAACCAAAGTAGCCAAATATATCGGAACACGTCCTTATTACTAAAGGGGTAAGGTATACGATACGACGATATATTTGGCTACTTTGGCTGCTAGTAACTATATGATGCTGACTGTACGTAGGCGACGTGTGACGTGAATTTCACTCAAGTGGCGCGGGAGTGCAATTCACCAATGGACCTTAATACATTGTATTAAGTTCTATAATCGTTTGTAACGGCATCCTGCCTGCGCCGCGCCTTCACCTTACGCCGCGCCGTCACTGTATAATTCACTCAACGACTGTTAACTCCGCCCTATATGTTGTTAATTAGCGTGTGGTTGACTCTTCGACAGAGCGTTGAAAAGGTTGAATGAAGCCCCCGCGCCGCTTGAGTGTAATTCCAGTCGCCTACGTACATTTTGTATGAAAACGTTTTGAAGCGGCATCATGCCTGCGCCGCGCCTTCACCTGACGCCGTCTCTGTATGATTCGCGCCTAAGTGTCGCGCGCATAGTTCCAAAGAAACTACTATAGATGCCATTGCGTATGCTGTCAAAGTAACCTTCCTGCTTTCAAGTGAGGTTTATATTGGTTCATGTAGGAACATGCTTCAAAGCTGTCAAAGTAACGGGTCCTCTTACCATCGGACATGTATACTTGTTTGCAACCGGGTAATATAAAATAGCAAGTGACATGTGAGCATAACTCCGGACAATCATTTTTGGCAAATAAGAAGCAGAATATATTGCCATTTCTATCACTCAAACAGTCCACAAGAAAATCACCATATAAATATATATACTTTATAGTACCTAATGTAGGTATAAGGAGACGGTACACCTACGAAATTGGTGGACGGCCAAGTAAGGTCACAGAAAATCTAGTACGGAGTGACCTTGATTTGGCCGGCCGCCGTGCTTCCGGCACGTGTGCACACGGGCCGGAAGCACGGCGGCCGGTTTTGTACGTTTAACGTCTCCTATACACAACCAACCAAAGTACCTGTTTAGTATTCAGGATTAAATATATAAATTCATGTTATCCTTAGGTAAGCTAGTCAAGATTCAATAAATTTTTGTTGGCATAAAGGTCCTTTTATTTTCTGTCGTGTTTACAGTAACCCGTTGAAAATCCAACGACAGACTCGTGGTCACTTTTACCTGTGGTCACACCACTTTAAAAAAAAACAATAACACTAAAACAGTCGTCTCATGTATTTAGACATTTGGCTATTTTGAAATTGTTTATTTGCCAATAAGTGTTTATGACAATAGTTTTTACTGTGTAATAGTGTAATTTGAGCCCAGGATGTAATGTACCGGAAGGGAAAATCCATACTTACTAATATAAGTGTGTCTGTCTGTTACCTCTTCACGCTGAAACCGCGGAACCGATTTAGATGTAATTTATTATAGAGATAGTTTAGCTAGTCCCGGGAAGGACATGGGATAATTTTTATCCCGGAAATCACCCCCTAAGGTGGCAACTTTGGCACCGTCTACCAAGTACTTCCGGCCATTTCAGGACTGACTTAGGTTTACTCTCTACGATTAAAGGGCTAAATGAAGCCACATGTCTCGTACTTTTGTCACATGACGTAAATATACCTACCTACCCACATAAACTTTGACAGGAAGTGAATGATTTTCAAACTAACGGTCAATTTTTTTTTCTTGCTCAGCTGAACTTTCTCAACCTGCTGCCATGCATTTTATCGTGTTGTCATGAGACGTAGGTGTATTGGGAGTGGGCTTACGGGCTAAATAATTAGCCGTGTCTACACCGAACGAGCGGCTCGCCCGAACACCGTTCGCCCAAACGTGCTCGCCCGGTGTGGACGTGATTCGAGCAAACGGTGGCTCGCCCGAGCCGTTCGGGCGAGCCCCTGAATGCTTGCCCGAACGGTTTGCCCGAGCCGCGAGCGGCTCAGCCTATGTGGACGGTGGTTTTGTTCGGCCGAACGACAGAAGGCGAGGGCGATTTTTGCCCTACGTATTATTATTCTAATTTGTATTTTATTGTTAACGGTATAAGGTCGTAAGACATTTTCCGTAAATGCAAATTCCATTTTGTTTTCACATCACACTTTTATATTTTGCTGTTAGCCGATTCGACTTTATTCAAAACTGAACGCTATTCGTAAGAGTATAAAGCCGTTAAACACTTTTTGCAATTGCATAGAATATGCAATAAAGTAATTATGTCCACGCGTCCTTTACCGTTTTGCTATTGAGCAAATTCGAATAGTTCGAATTTGGACGTTATTCCTAAAGAGATAAAGCTTTGAACAATATTTGGCAATGGCAAAAACAAATTGGTATTTTATTTCTTCGTCTCCTTCATCAATTTTGCTGAGTTAGGTTGAACTATAGCGTACTACTAATAAGGTTGTTATTAGATATAGCGTGCCAAACGCAGGGGGAGAGAGGGGGGAGGAAGGGATTTTTTTGCAAAATTAAAATTAATCAAGTTTTCACTTCTGTCGGCACTCCCGGAGTGCAACCCGGTCTTTTTTATCAAGGTAACTTATTAAAGTTCATTCGAAGTCGCTGCGTTGGAAAAGGTCAAAACTAGCTTGACCCCTGAATACCTACATTACATATTGATATTGGGAAATTAGGGATCAAGTTATACCTACTGGCGGTTGGTAACTTGGTAGTGAGACGAGTTGAGGCGGATTTGGGAATTGCGTAACTGAGTTCGACACGCATGGGTTTGTTTGTCAGCTGGAAGGATTGGTAGATTGAGTAGTACCTACCTAGTAGGAATTTCAATAGGTAGGCGTCTTCGCTCTGATCATAACACAATTGATCAAATAATTTTATCCCAGCCTCTTTTCGGTTCTCAAAAATTTTGCGCATCCGCATTTTGCGGCTTTTTTTTAAGTACATTTCTTCCGATTTCGAATTCGAACAAGCAAAAACAAAATTAACGTTGTCGCAGCGACAGCTGTGCGCACGTGCGGCTTCATCGTGATCGTGAGCTCAACTATCGGTAGGTAAATTCGCCCGAGCCGATCGCGTTTGCCCGAACGCCCGTCCACACCGACCGAGCGCTTGCGGCCGACCCTTCTGACGGCTCGCCCGAGCCTTCTGACGGCTCGCCCGAACCGTTCGGGCGAGCGTTTTTGATGGCTCGGGCGAGCCGTTCGGGCGAACCGTTCGGCCGGTGTGGACACGGCTAATAATCGTTGGTTACTTCGGGAATCGAACTTATGGTCTCTCGCATTCGACTGCAACTGCTTCTGTAAAGTCAACGGCATTAATGTTTGTGCAAAACAACAGTTCAATAAATTGTAACCCAACTACTATAATTGTTATAGCTGCTGGCATTGCACGAGCTCCTCGCATTGCACGCCGCTCATTGCACACAACGCAAGCGGAGTGTAAGGGTATTGCTTTATCAGTTTGTATGTAGTTTGTAGAGGATACTTAACCATGCGTCTTAAAATGAAAACGCCCTTATGGCCATGATTTTACCCCGAAGTTCAACCATATGAAATAAACAATATAGATACACAAAAACTTGTCTTCAACAAATAAAGCCAATCAAAAAATCAAGTATGTATAATGTAGACATTTAAACCAAAACGTTATAGAAGCACTGTAAAACATACAAACAAACCTCATTTATATTAATTACAAGAAACAAATAACATAATAATTACTCTAGACATACATAAAGTAACTTATACGAGATGACGAGAATTTTATAATCTGTGAAACTAACTAACGATTCTTTTCAATTTTACAGGTTTCTTTATAAAGTTAGTTTAGAATGAAGGCGACTTAAAAAGACTAAAGTTTGGGACAAAAGACAATTTCGCGTACATTGTGCAATGATACATAGTTCGAAGTTTAGTTCCTATCGCTTTTTTTGCTCTGTAAGTATCAGTTGCATTGCTTCACCTCCCTCAAAACTTCAGTTAATTTCCCTTAACAACTCATTTCCACAAATCAAATACACCAGATTCCCAAACATAAAAGATTTCTAAATTACCCGGGGGATAAAAAACTATTAAAATCTTGATGTTATGCCATCTTGATGTGATGCTCCACTGTTTTGTTATGGAAACAAAGATCAATACAATGAACATTTCGCTGAGCCATCTTCCCTCACAGGGGGCAATAAGAGAAAATCAAGAAGTAATTGCGTTGATCTTTAATTCCACAAGATTTACTATTACCATGATCAAATCCGTAAATTTTAAAGTAAGTAGATATGTGTACCCACTCAGGCAAAAGGTGCTTGGTCGGTTGTCAATGCTACTGGCAGAAGGTTTAGACTATTGTATTTATTGACTACCTATACTTACCTTTTGGCTTGGAAATACATATTTATTAAACATGCTAAGTGATTTGCCTAGAAATGTACAGTTTGGATTTGCAAGCGTCCATAGGCTACGGTGGCCGTACGGTACGCTCGTTTGCCACCGACGTGTCATAAAAAAAACTCGACTAACCGATTGTTAAGTGATTGGTCCATCTCTTTCTAATACAGAGGCGAGGAAGACGATATATTAGTTAACTTGCTTTTAAGTAAGACGAGTTTGTATTGAGTCCCCATCTATGGGAACATGCTAGGGTACATTCGGAAAGTTAGACATTTTGAGAATCTGGTATAAATAAACGGTCTGTCAAGGGATGAAAAAACCTTTGACAAGGATGTAAGGTCAGGATAATAACGGAACATTCGCCGGGCGGGGTAAGTGCGGCCGTCTTTTCGTCGGGGCAAGATTGGCCGTCTATTCGCCGATCTTGACGAACACCTTTGGCCGCGAGAACACCTTGATGCCTTCCTCCAGTTTGGCGAGCTGCTTCTCGAGCTCCATCTTGCGGTTGCGCATCCTCAGCGTGTCGGTCTTTACCGGCATCTTATTAAGTTCGCTAACTAGTTCTGCAAAACCTGCAAAGTTGTATACAGTTAAGGTAAAGGTAAACTTACATAAAGTTAGTTAACAGCTGAGCAGGAAGTGTGACGTGTCTGGCGTAAAAAACAGTTCACATTTCTTCTTATAGGTACTTATTCTCTTACTTTAATTCCCATTTGTGCAGGTGTCTATTATCACAGAGCGGTTACCGCTAATACTCTCTGACGCTTGAATTAGCAAGTGCGGCAGAGAAAGAGATACACTCAGTTTATTTATAAAAATACCCTACGGTTTTTTTTAATCTAGGAGACATGGAACTTTATATACTACAGGGAGTAGAGTTGGGAACAAGAGCGTGCCACCATTGGCGGAGCCAGCCACGCACGGGGAGCGGCCCTCTCTAGCCTTTGTCAAGTAGTGCATCCTTGCATTAATAAAACATCTTTAGTAGCATCTCTCTGAACGTTCTACGCCATTGATGGCCGGTTTCCGAGGCTGAGAACAATACTGACTGTTCCTGAGCATGCGCAGCGTGTCCTTGCGCTCCTGGTCGGGCAGCGCCACGTGGCCGGCGGGGCAGGCCTCGTCGGGGTCCGCCCCCGCCGCGCCCCCCGCCCCTGGGCCCTCGCGCCGCGCGCGCAGGTACGCCGGCACCACACCGCGCTGGTAGCCTGACAAACATATACGGACTTACCCCTCATTCATATGAGTGTATACACGTCTCATCACTGAAAATTACTTACGGACTTACCCCACATTCAAATGAATGCTATATTCATATGAAATACATTGTCTCACCCTAACATTTGCTGTTCCAGTCACTATTGATATTGCATTGTAAGAATGAGAAAAACTTAAGTAAGACCCTCTTGCATGTATGACTGGACAGTAGAGGACGGATCAAATAGGCATTTGTTTTGTTTGTGTTACGAATTTTAACCTTTAGCTGCATATGGTATCAATCACTTTGACAAATATCAGCCGAATAACGTCCACTGCTCGACATATGCTTCCCCCAAAGAGTGCCACAATGACCGGTCGTGCGCCACCCGCATCCAGTGGACTCCCGCGACCTTTACTAGGTCATCAGTCCACCTTGCCTACCCACGTTGCGCCTTTCGGTACGTTCGCCACAATGTACCCCACTTGTAGTACCCTCACGTAACCTGTACTTTCGTTGCAGCCCAAACTTTAACTGAACAATAGATTTTTAAGATGTGATAAAAATATATTTAAATCATGCTTAAAAATTTTACTTTGAATTAAAGATTTGAGAAACATAAACTTGATAAACTTGTTAAATTCAGAATGTGGAGTCAAAAACCTGGCAAAGTTTTATTTAATCTAGTTGCATGGATTGCATATTATAGCAGCATTTGCATAAACATTCATGTTAAATTCTAATGAATTAGCGTACATAAAAAAACTTACCTGATGGTAGGTATGGATCTTTATTGTCTTTGTCTTTCCGTTCCAAAATAGCATTTAGCCGGCTGCGATTCTTCTCAGAATCAATGTCATCACTACCTTTGCGTGCTTTGGGTGACACGTTACGGTGGTGAAGACCCGAATCTCCGCTTGCCTTACACTTGGCCTCCTCATCTTCTTTCTTAGGATACAACATGGTAAGCTTAGTGCATTCGGCTAGTTTATCTGCTAGGTCCGACTCCATGGTTTGACAGCCTATGTCTTTTAAGCAACCCGAGGAATCTGTAGATTTGACTTCCTCATCCTCCGTCTCATCCTCCTTGACCTGTTTGGCATGTCTCATCTCTTTCCTTTGTAAGAACTCTGCCATATCACCTTTTCTTATCCGAACATCTGTGCATTTCTTCCGAGAGTTGACTATGTTCTTGCCAAGGACGAGGGTGGCCTTGCCGCTTTTACTGGAGGGAGAGGACTTCACCTTGTTCAGGGTCACGGCTGGTTGCTTCGGGGTCCGCGGTAGGACGCTCTTCAGCCCCTGTTGTGACTCTTTGGGTGATTTGCTTTGAATATATTTTAGCTGTTTCATATTTTCCCTGATGAAGTTCTTTTTCTGCTCCTTTTCTGAAAAGTTTTGCAGCCTGGCTTAGGAAAAGTATCATAGAAACTTATGCGGAATCATTACGTACAATGGACATATAGACTATGGTTAGCATGTTGTATTGTCAATGACAGTTGGTAAATGCCATAAAACTAAGGCAAATAAAAGTGTTAAGGAATACATGTTATTTGGCAAATTTAATGGGCAAATTTTCCCTTTCATACTCATAAACAACCAAAACGTTATAATTAGTAACAAAGTGCACTGTACTTACTTGGTTCTGGAAATATACCCTTCAAAGTATACATTTTGGTCAGTTACAACGAAAGCTCACAAACAAGATAGGTACACACTCATTATTTAACGTACACTGTACTGAGTACACTTTTTAGTGATTGTAAACGTTCATATTCTACACTAAGATATTATTTATTGAATAATGTTCAATGGTTTTTGTGATAATTTTACGCTCGGTTTTTGTCACCTTCAAACTTATTCAAACAGCTGTCAGCCGTTTGTTTATGGTTCAGTGTTTCTGGCCACCTGTGTTGTTTTTATTTTTATTTTGATTTTGTTTTTATGGTTTTTAAGGTGTTTCACACGATTCTGAAATATTGTATTCGCAAGTTACACCTAGGTATATGAGTTTTTATCAGTAAAACTATATCGTTTGCGATAAATGTATCGCCTAGGTGAATAATCCTACCTATACAAATTGCCTGTTCTCTAGATCTAAAATTAACAGAATTATAACGAAGAAACGCTACGCTAGGTATATATTGTGGTAACTTGTTGGATACATTGATGATGATGAAGTATGGTGTCAAAAAGTAAAAAAAAGTTTCTATATTTACGTGTCAACGTTAAGCTGCATGTTTTTATTTCTTGAGCCTTTAGGTCCCTAACTTCATTTACAAAACGAAAATAAAATTCGGCTATAATGGCACCAATATCCTCAATCCTCCACAGCCCAGCAAGTATATCCTTGAACAAGTTCCATGTGTCTCGGCTGGGACGCAAGTTGACTGTAGATGATCAAAAAGTGCTCATTGCACTGCCTAGAGACGTTATCCCTGAACGAACTTGGTATGGCCCGTTCTCCTTATTATTTATTTTGATTTGAAGACCGATCTCTTTTTCATTAAGTAGATTGCTGAGTCAGTAGTTGTCTAATTGCCAAATAGGTATTGCATATTGTTCGTACACAGAGATTTAGTAGAGAGATTCCAGACGGAGCAACGGGATAAAGTGTCCATATCATAATTATGTCCATCCCAAAGATTCAATATGCCTGTTGGTGAAATACTTAATTGTTGTACACCCTTCGAACAAGCTTACAAAGCTTTACTTTCACAAGATATACTTTAGGTACCTCTTTATAATGTTAGTAGATAGATACGGCATAGATTTAACAGATAAGGTCTTCCATTAAGAACCAGTGATCTTAAAAATTGTATATGTAAAATAAAACAATGATTTTAGTACTTATGTTTGTACTTATCATCATCATATATTTAAGAGCTTGGCTCTTGTCGGTGGAGTAATTTCCATTCTGTTCTATTCTCTGCCTTTTCCTTCAACTCTCTATACGATTCAACTTCAAAGTTTTTCCTTTAACTGCTCCATGTAAACTCTTCGTGGTCTTCCTCTTTTTCTTCTTCCTTCTATCTTTCCCTCTATTATAACTTTAATTAAGGCATCGTGACGAAGTAGGTGTCCTATCATTTTTCCTCTTCTGTTTTCAATAACTTTTAATAAACTTCTGTTTTCATTGACTATACACAAAACCTCTTCATTCGTCTTTTTCTCCGTCCAACTGATCTTTTCTAACCTCCGCCAACACCACATCTCAAAGGCTTGAAATCTTTCCCTGTCCCGTTGCGTCATGGTCCACGTTTCGCAGCCGTAGAGAGCAATGCTCCAGATGTACACCTTAACCAGTTTCTTTCGAATAATTAATTTTGACCCCTCCTGTACTACTTACACTGATAATTTTCTTATTGCATTTTCAATAAATATTTTAAAAATTATTGGTGAAAGTGGGCACCCCTGACGAACTCCTTGACGTATTTTTGCGATTCCTTTCTGTTCGTTAATTGCTAGTGGTTTGTTGTTCCCTGTACAGCTCTAATATAATTCTTTGGTCTTGGCAATCAAGGCCTGCTTCTTTCAAGAGTTTCATCATTTTGTTCCAGTCGACTGTATCAAAAGCTTTTTCAAGATCTATAAAAGCTATATAAGTATCTAAATCTAACTCTAATCGGCGGTCAACTAATAGTTTCAATGCAAGTATGGCTTCTCTCGTACCATTTTGTTCTCTAAATCCGTACTGGTCTGGTCCTAAATATCTTTCGGCTATTGGTCTAATTCTATTCTGGATGATTATGAGTAGTATCTTGCTAGCTTGTGATATGAGGCTCAAAGTTCTGTGTTCTTCGTACTTCAGTGTCTTTGCTTTTTTCGGTAGCGTTACGGTTTTTGTAATCTGAAAGTCCTTTGGAATTACGCCAGCAGTATTCATTTTCTGTATAATATCAAAAATCTCGTCATGTTTCGGGTCACAATTCGCGTATTTTATCATTTCGATATATATATTGTCCAGACCAGCGGCTTTGCCATTGCGTGTATACGCAATGGCAAAGCCGCTCTCACTCTTTTCTCAGTATGATTGGGCCTGCGTTATCTTCCGTAACGTGTTCTTCCCTTTCCATTATAGTTTCAGCAAATCCTGGACCATCATATAATTTCTCAATATATCTCACCCATCTTTCAGCAACTTCTTTGCTGTCTATTAGTATTTTACCCTCCTCATCCAATTGCTTATGTTAATACATTTTATTTATGTGAATATGCATGGTTTGCCATTACTTATGGAATCATATATCTCACTCAAATGACTTCCATGGTGTTTGATTGTGCTATTCGATAACTGAGCATTACAACAACCGAAATTTAATCCTGATTTTGCCAAGGAAATTGTCTCTAGTGACGAGCCTCAGTGGCTGAATTATTTTGTCAACAAGCAAAATTGCAGGATTTGGGCAGATAGAAACCCTTAAGAAATTCAACAGCGTCAACACTGCGAATTACCACTAAATTTACCGATATCGTGCTATGATTCGGGATTTTTTGACCTTGGTTGGAAGGTATCGATCTTGCAAACACGTGGTTCCAACAAGACGGTGCCACATATCATACAGCTCGATTGACCATGGATCTATTAAGGAGCAGTTCAATGGGCGTGTAATCAGCAGATTAGGAGACGTCGGGTGGCCGCCAAGGTCTTGTGAGTTAACGCCATTAGATTATTTTATATATTATATGTTAAATACCGCTAGGAGGATGATGGGGATGATGATATATGTTAAATCATTAGTCTACGTATTTGAGTGAGATATCATTCCAGAAGTACCTAATGGCAAAACCATGCATGTTCACATAAACAAAAATTATTAACCTACACACTTACCTACCTGTCAATTTGTAAAACAAATTCTACGTTTGTTTCCTGATTGATGAACTTCGCCAAGCTCCTGATAAAATATACATAGAAATGTGGAGATTTCGTGTTTGTAAAATAATAAATGGTCAGGCGTGAATACAGCAACCCAACCCCTCGTGGCCTGGCGGTGGAGGGATAGCGTCGCGGTGAAACTATTGTATTAAGGCCACGAGGGGAACCCAACGATCAATTTAAATCGAAGAGTCCGGTGTGGCCCAATAATCCGCGTCCAAGTATCTTTGTTTCTCTCGTTATGAATGGGTTAAAAAGAGACAGGGATATAGTGGTCGCGGATTATTGGGCCGTATATTAACCCGACCCTTCAATGCCCAGGGCCGAAATCCTACAGAAGGACGACAACGAGCTGATAATCTTGGAGATGCGAGAGGAGATTGTGGAGGATGCACTGCGCATCGGCTTCGAAAGATACATGGAACGCCAGACAGCACCCTTTACCGCGCATTGCGCAGCGCAGGCCTGGATCAAACTCATCGACTGGTACCTACAACCATATTTAATAGTCATTACACACACCTAGCAATTTGTCATACAACTTGCTGTGGTTCGAATGAGACAGTAATTGGTACATACCTTTCATTTCAACCAGTAGTTTGGTGATCTATAAATGTGTACTATATGGTCTAACTTACGGCCCGGCCACGACCTCAAGACCTGCGGCGGTGCGGCAAACGAAATCAGGGCTGTTATTTGCTACGCGCTAATGCGGCTAACCCCGCCGGTCACCCGTCACGAGACTAGACCTCTGCCTGCGCTTAGTTACTACGCATCGCGCTGTCAAGATATATTTGTGGGTTTAGCGTTGAGGTAAGCTTAAAAAAGTTACAGAATAGGGGGGCTGAGCACAGCCTGTTGCGTCGTGGTCGTAGAGGCCATGGTAAGCTTTTGCAGTTGCAAATAGCTAAGTAAGCTACGGTTGTAAAACTAATTGAGTTAATAAAGTAACGACATTTGTGTGAGTTCTTATTCATTAGACCGAATGATGTCAAATTGGTTAATTAGTTAATTAATTCGCCATTCTTAAACCAAGAGTCTACTAATGAACATTTGATCGTGACTTCGTGTGTACTTCATCTGATTCCTAATTGCAATGCGGAGAAGAGTAACTCTTGTTGGTAGCGTTGAACAATTGCCATCCCGTCTCTATCCTCTGCCAATTCCCATACTTTCGGATATGACACGACCTTAACATTCTCCTTTATTTGTTCAAAATTGTTTCTTCTTGCTTCTATTCTATTCTCAAGGCAATTCTACCGCCACGACCCCGGCGAGGACCCATCAGCCTACCCACCCACCTACATCCCGAATCGGGTCGAGTCCTGGACGCCCGACGAGATGGCGGCCCCCTCGCCCAAGGACTCGTGGGGCCGGCAGAACCTGAACGTGGTAGAGGAGGTCATGGAGGAGCAGCTGAGGAAGTGGCCGAGCTCGACGTCGGTCGATGTGCCAGTGGTGGAGGAGATACCTAGGGAGTGCTGGTGAGGGAGTTTCTTTGGCAATTTTGGGAGCTCCAAGCGGCCACTGTAGTCGAGCGGTTATTAGGGAAGCGACTGTCAAGGATCTAGAGGTTGTGAGTTCGAAACTCGGCTTGGTACTATAGGGGTTTAAAACAAGCTGATGTAGATACAAATTTTACATTAGGGCACTGTGCACGTAGAACCGATGGCCGTTGGGGCGGAAAGGTTCTCGTGGTGGTGACCACGCGGAAGGCGCGGCGAGGGTAGGCCCATGGTGGACTGATGACCTGGTAAGGGTCGCGGGAGTCCGCTGGATGCGGGTGGCGCAGGATCGATCACATTAGCACTCTTTGGGGGAGGTCTATGTCCAGCAGTGGATGTATACCCTCAATCGATCAAGTTACAGTCAGCGTCAAAAGTAGCTACGCAAACGAAGACGTCAAACGTCCTTATTAAAAGGAATAAGAGCTTACGACGTCTTCGATTGCATAGTTACTTTTGATGCTGACTGTAGGTACTCATTTAATGTACGGGGTGCAAAGTTGAGATGGAGCAAGTAAGGGCAGCTACTCTAGATCCCTTGCTGCTAGGCAAAAATGCTCTTAGGAGACCTTTACTAACTTTTTAGGTGATGACAAATGTTCGTAGGGTAATTAATTACAAAGGGAAACTTTCGCATGTTGTTTTTTACGCTTATGAGTCCTTAATGGTTAGTAAACGTCAGATTCCTTGATTCACGAAAACTGACATTTTAACTCAAGTTAATAAACTTTGCGGTGCAAGTCCGCCTAAAATAATGAAGAAAACATGTCTTGAGAAATGTTGCTCTAACAAATCTCCGGATAAGCTTCTACCGGAGTCAAGACCGCCAGTTCCATATTTTCGTCAAAAAGATTGGCGGGATTTTTTTTCTTGAAGCTGCCACATTCGACGAGGTTTTTCAAGATATTTTCAATAACTTAACTAGGCGGGGTACTCTCGTCGGATATCTAATCGGGTACCACTCCAAAGCGGACGACAATAAGTTTTTATTTTTACAAAATAGGCTTCTAACAAATGTAACTTCTCTTGATTCGAACCCATTTTTGACCATACCATTGACTTATTACTATTACTAGACCAAACACACTAAACAGAACGTTTCAGAGAAAATCTAAAATTCAAATAAAGCATGAGATCGTCATCGTTCTAAATTAAAAATCATGTCTGAGCGTTTCTCAAAAAAAATGCCACTATTATTAATTGTACTTCTAGGAATTTTATGTTAACAATTTCCACTCAGAATCAGGAGCTCTTTCGACCCTGGTAGGACAAAAAACTGTCCCAAAGATATTTTTCCTATTGTGTTACCATTTACCATACACTTTGTATGGTGGTAACACAATAGGAAAGTTCAAAAATGTATGAACATTTTGGGACACTTTTTTTCTCCTATTGGGATGGAAAGACATCGTGATTTTGAGTAGAAATAACATAAAAGTTGCAGAAAATCTCCGAAAAAATTTAATGGCATTTTTTTTGAGAAACGCTCGTCTATATTATTTTTAATCATTAACCTGTTTCATACATGAAGGCTAGCTTTATCTGTGTTGCAAAATGTTCGTATTTAGAGTTCTCTGCGCGGAACACACCGTTTCTTTTCATTTTTAATATCCTAATGTAGTTGTCTCCATACAATTTATGATCTATGATACATTCACTACCAAGAATCGCTACGCGCTACGCTCGTAGCCGATCCCGTGGTTTTCCTCGTATGTAACGGAAAGCGACTACGATGAGTGTTAAGCTTAAGGCTTGTATACCCGCTAAAGTCCTTGAGCGTATGGGCGGAGCCTCGACCCTCTCCCCGCGCAAGTCGCACAACCCGCCGTCGTTTATTAAGCGTTACATAGATTAAGTTACAGACGCGTCATCGCGCATCGTTACCAATGCAAGGGTGGACGTGGGTGGGTGACATTCGTCATGCTTAATTGAAACGTGATATTTGTCATACATAAATTACATAATTGATTAAGTTCAAAAATTATGTCCCTACTATTATAATACTATTTACTTACGATTATTGTAGTTCCGTCAGCACGGCTTGCACGAGACGGCCGCGATATACACTTGATTTTTCTCGCACTATCGGTCTCTCTCTTATTAGAACATTAGGAAAGAGAGGTATAGAGTGAGCAAAATCGAGAGTATGTCGCGGCCGTCTCGTGCTAGCCGTGCTAGTGAAAACGAAATTCGTTCGAATAACTCTCATTGTCGCTCGAACTAGCAAGCGCGACAGAGAGGGAGATACACGAATGAAGTTCGGTTTCGTTTCGCGGTAGACCCTCAGCACGCCTAGCACTAGACGGCCGCGACATACTTTAGATTTTTCTAGCACTATACCTCTGTTACTAAATATTCTAATAAGAGAGAGACGGATAGTGCGAAAAAATATAAAGGTAATAATAATAATCCATACCTACTGTTGCCCTTAGGCCATTTTTTAATGTCGCTATTAATAGGGGCCCATCTAGCAGTTAGCGAGTCACCGTCTGCCAGAGATAAAATGTGAAACAGTTTTATTGGGCAGGCGTCCGATGTTTCATCCAATAGCCCAGCTACTAGTCCATCATTTTCACCCAATAACCCGTTTTATTTAGATTCCATCAACTAGCAATAGACTCTTACACCCCAGCGGGTGCTGTTTCTGTGTGCGTCCCATGACACGGGCAGAGACAGCATCCGCTTGGTGTACTCCTTGCATTTCATTAAATTGTCAAAAGGGCCTCTACGTGTTGGCTCAGAGCACGCACGCCTCCCAAAGGTCCGGGACATCATTGTCCCGTGAGCGGGAAAGACATATAATCCATACTATCCATACTTCCATATCCATACTCCATACTAATATTATAAATGCGAAAGTGTGTCTGTCTGTCCGTTACCTTTTGTGTAAGTGTAAGGTTGTTAAGTTTTAAACTAATTTTCGGTATATTTATTACGTTCTACTTCCTTGATTTGATGATGATGGCGCGTACAGTCAGCATCAGATAGTTAGTAGCATCCAAAGTAGCCAAATATATCGTAACACATTCCTTACTCCTACTTATAGTAACAAAGACCATTTCGATGAATGTACGTTCCGATATATTTGGCTAACTTGGCTGCTACTAACTATATTATGTTGACTGTACAGAAATCGGCCTCGGGTAAATATATACTTATAGATTAGTTGTACGTTAACCATACTTTGTTTCATATCAAATAATAACTCTGTATCGAACTTGGA
Organism: Epinotia bilunana; assembly: GCA_947049275.1. Taxonomy (NCBI): domain Eukaryota; kingdom Metazoa; phylum Arthropoda; class Insecta; order Lepidoptera; family Tortricidae; genus Epinotia; species Epinotia bilunana. The sequence continues at coordinate 20,225,767 of OX346270.1, forward strand.
GTTGGCATGCAACCCATAGGTAGGTACTTACAATATTTGCCAAGCCCACTATTTTTATTAGAACTTATTCTATTAACACTTGACAGTCATTAATACGAGCAGATAAAACAATATTGTTTCTATAATTGTTCATGCTCCTAAGCAATAGATATTGTAAATATATTTACTAATAAAATGTCTGGTTTTAGCGATTTCCCAATTTTGATACTATTTAGATATTTGATACTTTGATTGTGTATTCTTTTTCCTCTTCTCTTGTAAAATTTCTTGATATTACGTATTTTCCTCCTGCGCTTATTTAACCCCAAAGACCCAAAATAATTATTGAAAAATTTGTGAGACCTAAGCTAAGACGTACTAACTCTAGTATCGTAAGTTTGTATGTTACTAACAATCTATGGGAAAAATGGCCTGAAATTTATTATTATTATTATTATTATTTCCCATTTTGAACTAAAAACAAAACCTAAACTATACCTACGTTAATGTTAATTAGGTACAAACGCCAACACAGTTAACTGACCATCCTGTATTTATACAAGAACCTTATTACAATGCACATAAAGTGCACGGATGGTCAGTCAGCTGTTTTGTCTATAGTACCTACTACTTTACAAACCACGAAATAGATTGTCCACTCTATGCAACAAAATTATCTGTCACTAAAAACTAAACTATACGCAAATGTTTATTAGTTACCTACTATACGAATCACAAAACGGATTGTCCACTCTATGCAACAAATATAGTCCACAATTTCCACAAATATTTAAAAATTTCGGCGCAGCGCAAATTGGCACAGGTCCGTCATGCAACGTGTCTCGTCCCGCACTGATCGTATGGACGAAAACGGGCAGGCGTAGGAACTTTGGCGGAATATTTCAGAAAACGAGATATTTTTTTAAGAAAATAATGAAAGTAAGAAAATCATGTCCTTGTTCATTATTTTATGAAGAAAGTTATAAAATTTCATATTATTCTGATAAAAAATGGAGCAGTAATTTTAGGTTACAAGTGAAAAATAGGGGTGACTTTAGATTTCTTTTTCTCTAATTTTTATTGTAAAAATGGATTTCTACGTAAACTATGACCCGTCGCATATCTTGCAGATTATGATATATTTTTTCCGACAGCAAAAATGTTACGTTATAATGTATAAAACGGTTACAAAACAACTCATTTTCACGAAAATTTCTAATGTGGAGCCTTAAGAAAATTTCACTTTGTAATGAATAACCCTGACTGTATGGAAAATGGTTTCTTTGATTTGTGGGTGTTCTAGTACTCTAACCCTAGTTGATCTCAAAGAGTATTTTAATCCTTGATAGAAACTAACTACTTCCAACCGCTTGACCAATTGGCAAACAAAAGCAAAATAAACATTAAACAAATAAAAAACAAATCTGTCGATTGTCTCGCTGACTGTAAATTTGATCAAAGATCTGTGAATGTCGATTTTCATTACTTAAAAAGTTAGTAAAGGTCTCCTAAAAGCATTTTCGCGTAAGCGCGCAAGGGATCTAGTAGCTGCCCTTACTGCTCCATCTCAACTTTCCACCCTGTATATGATACCAATGTAGGAAGTGTTAGTGAGGAAGATCAGAGACTAGTAAATTATAAAGACTGACAATATCCATACAATTTCACTATAGAGAGGTATAAGTATGTGCCATTAAAAGAATTGAGAATAATGATGAATAATGATGTGGATATCTCATTCTGTATGTAATTATCTTTTTCTACTCCTGTACTTTTATCTGTCATTTACATAGTCACGAACACTAATATAAAGAAAAGACACAAAGAATAAGTTTGCAGAAAAGTCTATACTTAACTCTATTGTGGTGTATACATGTCATGATGTGTCAGCCTCTATTGATCAGAAGCTGACTATACTACGTAAAATAGAGCTTGATCCCTATGACAGCTGTCATCTCAGTACAATTTTACGTTTTAAGGTTATAAATTGTACTGAGATGACAGCTGTCGCAGGGCTCAAGCTATATTTTACGTAGTATAATTGCTATCGTCTGGAGTCATGTTGCGCTGCTGATCCAACTGTCAAACGAGCTGTACTGAGAAATTGCATGCACATGTGGTCGGATTGTTATCTGTACGGCACAGCCAATTATGGCTTCGACATGTTGTACTGACAAATTGGGGTAAAATCACATAATCTGTGTACCCCATTATGTCACCAAAACGATATGCTTAGCAGCCATACGCTTCTAAATGTAGGTAGTATACGTACGTGATCAACACTAATTTAACAACAATAGTACATTGTTGTAAAGGCTAGAAAGTACCTAGGCAATAGATGGACAGTGGGTTCTCGAATGAGACGAGTCCATCTATTGCACTTTTGGCCGAGACATTACATAGTGCTTTTCACGCCTACTGCGAGGAAATTGCATATAAGGCAAAATTAAGTACCTAATTAAAGATCATAATAAGCGCGGCCCGTGCTGGGGGGCACCGCGCGGGGCGGCCGGCGCGTGCTGGGGGGGCCTGAGATTGAGCAAATCGCTGTTCAAACTGTCCACATTGTTGGAGCCGTGGCGTGAAAAATACTTTAGGTACTAGTACCAACTTAACAAACCACTGAATGTTTTTAATTTAAATAAATTTTTGAATGAAATGCATCGTAGCCAACTTAGGAAAAACCTTATTCTTAATATGGCAGTACTGGCAAGTTATCATCAATTAAAAACAAAGTTAACCATAGCCATTTGTCTCATTTTCATGTTTCCCGAATTTCCGCTCATTTTATAAATTGTTGTTTGACTTTGCGGCCGCCGTGTTTGCTATAATAGTTGGTGTTTCTCAAAAGTAATAAAAATGGATGAAGATGAAAATATTTATAACAGCAAGCAGTAGCAACATTTATACCAGAAACGAGAGCACAGAATAATATTTCACCAACTTTTACGCCTCAAACTGAACCACAATGCAATGCCTTCAACTACTGTATACCAGAAACGCAGCCAATTTCAAGTCCAACTTTATCCTACTAATATTATAAATGCGAAAGTTTAGATGTTTGGATGTTTGGATGTTTGTTATTCAATCACGCTTAAACGGCTGAACCGATTGGAATGAAATTTTGCATGAAGATAGTTTATAGCCTGGATTAAAATATAGGATAGTTTTTATCCCGGGTCCACGCGGACGAAGTCGCGGGCGGAAGCTAGTCACAAATAATCCAGCAAAACTCTGATATACATATTAATACCGCAACATCGACCAGAATTCCAACCATAACCTATCTCACAATAATATTCAAGATTTACATCTATATTTTCATAAATTACATTTTTCTTTGTTTAATTTTGCATTTTATTTCCTAGTAGCTAGTCGTAGAAAAAGTATTGTATGCAACGTTGTATAATTAAGTCAAAAAACGCTCGTGGCGTCTTTCTTTACGATGTGAGCCGAAGGCCACTCACCCACGCCACTCGCCTTTTTTGACCTCTCTTGTACAACTGTTGCATAAAATACTATTGCTTTTTACCAGGTTTCCAGGCAAAGTTCTGTTACCTGGATACATGGACGAAGAAAGTTACTACGATACTCTTACCTTCGTAAGTAATGAACGGGCAATAAATACTAAAAGTAAATTATTTTCATTCAATTGTCTTTTGCAAAATTCCAAATTAAGGGTAGAAACCCTAGCAGCATTTTCGTTGGCATTTCGTTGGGCCAACTCAGTGATCAATGGCCCAACGTGGGGCCAACTTAAAATGCTACTAGGGAAGACCAAGATGGTAATATTTTCTGATGTCTTACCTCCATTACCAATAAGCATTGGTAATATTTATATGCCCTGGGGGAATTTTTCATGGGGTCTTTCAATCTTACCTATTCAATATTTTGAAAAGGTGATACTTAGCTCTTAGAACTCCTTGATGATAACATTGGGATTTCCCTTCAGGGCGAGAGCGTGTCTACAGATATGGCGACAGAGAGCGAGCTTCTGCAAAAGGTTACCAATTATACTCCAGGAGAAGAGATCTCTAGGGTATCTAACATAATTATTACTATAATAATTCTCCCACTGGGTTTCCCAACAGTCAAATTATATCAACATTTCCCCTACAGAGTCGATTTTGATTCAAAGCTACAGTAGAATTGACGTCACAACGCGACACGAGACGAGGAAATCTACTTTTCAATTTCTAATTTACACAATGAGACAGGAGTCGCAGAGTCGCGTGCGACGCGAGATGGCAGCATGTGCGCTAGCGCACCTGGTGTTGTTGATCGATCATCAATTTCGAATAGACCTCGAAGCTGATAGATCCTAGGAAATAGAACTGTAGGTAACTAAAGTTCGAGAGACCGTTTTGGCATCTGACCGTAACAGTTGTTTTGGATCGTGAATAAGTTATGCGATATGTCAAAATGTATGAAAATACATCTTCGCTCATCTTTTGTGGATTTAAGTACCGTAAGCGGCCGATCTGTCCCATTGCAAATAAGTGTAAATTCGTGATTTTTCGACTACTACATTCTCTCCTAATCAAATTATTCGTATATGAGTTGACCACGCTCTGTCTGTCCAGGAGTCAACCAACCAGCTGAATGAGTTCGACTCCCTCGAAAAAGCGACCGAAACGACCGAGGGCCTGAGCTCGCAGGGCGGCGGTGACTCGGCGGTTACGCAGCAGAACTCTAAGATGCGTGCTCATTCCACTATCAAAAGCAAGACCCTCAATCGATCTAGGTAATACTCAACATTTTTATGGATACTTAAGTTGTGTTTTGCTTGACCTCATCATCATTTTTGATATCAGCCGAAAGTCATCCACTGCTGGACATAGGCTTCCCCCAAAGATTGCCACAATGACTGGTCCTGCGCCGCCCGCATCCAGCGGACTCCCGCGACCTTTACCAGGCCATCAGCCCACCTCGTGTTTGACCTCTTGTTTGACCTCGCGGTTGGTAAACGAGAAGCGACGGCATCCAGCCATCGCTTCTCGTTTACCAACCGCGTGAAGACCGATTTATGCGAAAACGGGCTCATGAAAGCGAGCGCCCAGATCGTGAAATGTAAAGAAAAGTGAGTGGGAAAGCGGACTAAAACCGGGTTAACTGTTATAGACAGAAGAGAGATTTTTAAGTTCTGATTTGCCGTGTTGTCCCCGACCCAAATGTTGATACCAGATCTAAATAAGTCGACTCGTCCCAATCGACCCCAAATGTATTAATTTGTCTTATTAAACTTATTAGTTAAGTAATGTGAAATGAATTGTATATTACAGTATAATGGGCAGATCTAGCCGGTCTAGGGCAGGCTCGCTGCCCCCGATCCAGGCGGACTCACGCTCTCGCGCATCCATCATCTCTGACTGTCGCTTGAGGAGCCTCAGGTATTTGAAAATTGTAACTACTTCTAGAATAAGACAGCTATACATGCCTTTCATTCCAACTATAGCAGTGTAACGGCCCTTCTTTGCTCCTTTTACAAGCTTTTATTTAACTTGACCTGTTCGTTTGTTTGTTAGTGCGAAACAAATCTTGGAACTGGATTTTGAACTAGTTAACCTCAACCGATTGAGCTGAAATTTTGGGTATACGTATAGTTTGGAAGACAATTCAATATTATCGTACAATCGAGACTCGTAGGTACTCACGATGGATACAGAAAGGTTTCCATGGCAATTCAGTACGTAACCGACGTAACCCTGTTGAGTTTGGGCTCGTTAGAATCGTCTCAACGAGTAGTTGATAAAGGTATTGAGAAAAGAAAAGTTGGCAATTAAAGATTGTATGTACTTACCAAAAAAAATGTATTTGACATACTTATTAAATTACGGTTGAGAATTAACGATTGATACCCCCACTACCAAATTTTTCCGTTTTATTACACCGTTCCGCTACCTCGCAGAGCAGGATACCTACTCACCTTTACCCAACTGTTGTGAATATAAGGTTAGGTGTCTTTCCTGACCCCGTACCATGGTCGGCCTTATCACGCGATAAGTGACAAGATAGGAGCGTCGTCTCGTTTTATCGAACGGTGTCAGCCAGTACGGACTCTCTATCCTATCATTCATCGTGTGATAAGACCGACCATGATACGGGTTCTGATCATGTTTATTATTTCAGGTTGGACACACAATACGAGATCTCTTCGGAGAAGATAGATTCTGCACTGAAAGTTAACGTCAAGAGGAAGTGAAGGGGTTACTATTTTGCAAATCATTATACACTTCATGTTTGTTAATGTAGAATTACGACAGTGGTGTATTTTGTTTATTGAATCAATCGTTTATTTTTCAATTCTTTTAGAATCCAGGTGATAAATAAATAAATAAATATTTGGAAACAATCTTACACTAATCGACCAAATCCCAAACTAAGCAAAGCTTGTACTATGGGTACCTACTAGACGACATGTACGGGTAAGCCGGATCTATTAGCTTAACCCGTTCAAAGACCATGACTCGCATATGAGGTGGGAATACGCTGCTACACGCTACGGCGTAGCACGCTACGGCGTAGCACGCTACCTCGAGCGGGTAACACATTCAGAGGGGCTACCGCGAAACGCAACCGAACTTCGTTCGTGGATCTCCGTCTCTGTCACACTTGCTAGTTCGAGCGACAGAGAGGGAGATCACGAACGAAGTTCGTTTTCGTTTCGCGGTAGCCCCTCAGGGCCAATGACGTCACATATGCGTCAGACCGAAGGAAAACCACGAGATCGCTACGCGCTTAACCGTTAACCCATGGCGAGCGACATGTGAAGCGTGTATGGAAATTGCGCACGTTTGTGGATAGTTACGAGTGTTCATAAGTTTCTGTTTGCCGTGTTGACCGCGTGTGTCGCGCTGTCCGACGCCGCGCGCACCAACTAGCGAGAGATAAGCTGTTCTCATTTATAGGGTTCTGTATCCTAACGGTAAAACGGGACCCTATTACTAAGACTCCGCTGTCCGTCCGTCTGTGTCTGTCTGTCTGTCTGTCCGTGTGTCACCAGGCTGTATCTAACGAACCGTGATAGTTAGACAGTTGCAATTTTCACAGATGGTGTATTTCTGTTGCCGCTATAACAACAAATACTTACCAAAAAAAAACAGAATAAAATAAATATTTAAGGGGGCTCCCATACAACAAACGTGATAAGTGGTGTATACATATTTTTGTAACTTTGGTCTTATCGATCTCTTTGTAGTCGACTGTACATATATAAATTGTAGTCTATGGAACTAAGCAAGAGATAGAGGAACGAGCATGCGACACCAGTGGAGTTGCAAACGTCCCTAGGTTACGGTGACCACTCACCATCAAGCGGGCCGTACGCTTATTTGCCACAGATGCGATATAAAAATTACCGGACAAGTGCGAGTTGGAATCGCTCGCGCAGCGAGGGTTCCATACAAATTTCCTCCTACCACGACTATATTTTTTATGGTATACCTACTCTTGGCTCGTCTCAGTCGTTTTTTGTCATGTTCTTAAATTCGTCGCTTTCTGCTTTCGTCACCCATTCTTCATTCGTCACTTTCGATATTTGCCTATTTCTTCTTCCGGTTTAGTTCGGTATTCGTCAACATCGTCTTTAGGCATGTTCAATGTTAGTGTTATGTTGTTTTCAGACTCACTCGTTATTCGTAATTTTTAATTTTCAAAACTCGAATAGGACCAATAACGAACGTGCCGTGAAAAAATTACGAATATTTAACGAGTGAGTCTGAAAACAACATAAGACTAACATTGAACATGCCTAAAGACGATGTTGACGAATTCCGAACTAAGCCGGGAGAAGAAATAGGCAAATATCGAAAGTGACGAACGAAGAATGGGTGACGAAAGCAGAAAGCGACGAATTTAAGAACATGACAAAAAACGACTGAGACGAGCCAAGACTATATTTTTTATGATTTTATGAAAAATGTATACTTTTCAGATTTTTCCCTGTACTTGTAGTATGTATAAGATGATATTACTTGCCAAATTTCATAGTTCTAGGTTAACAGAAAGAACCCTATAAATTAAGCTTTCCTTGACAGTGTCGAAATATATGTTTTGCGGCATAAACCGCCGTATCTTTTTTATAAGTTAAGTTAGAAGTTTGATTTTTTCACAGCTTCAAGGGACTGTAGACCAGAGTATATCGTTTTAATTACAACTCCACACCTCCACGCGTTCCCGAGGTAAAGGGTCTTGACAGACAGACAGACGGACAACAAAGTGATCCTATAAGGGTTCCGTTTTTTACTTAAGAGGTACGGATCCCTAGAAAAGCAGTTAAAATACCTAAGTAACATGCCGTTCAAATGCGTTTTTCATCCCTTAAGCTCAGGGGCCGAGACCAATATAAAACATGACTACTTCGTTATTTACGCCCACATCCATTTTTAACGTTCCATACAACCTTTCCGCGATCCACACGGACAGGGGTTTGCCATTAGGGACGCCGTTTGAGTGTTGCTTCGAATCGAATAACTCGATGACCCGAACGATTCGGACTTTTCTATTTTATGCGTCCACTTAAATATTAAATGCCACTCAAGTTTCTAATTCACGTAGAAAAGGTTTGATTTGTTGAATTAAATATTTATGATCAAATTATACGATACTGAATATATTTGTATAAGACTGCACGTGAAGTGTGAACTGTCAAATTAATCTATCCTCCTGAGATCTTATACATAAATGAACTTTTTAAGTTGAATTAAAAGCGGTTCGTAAGTTTTGGGTTTTCATTTGTTCAGGACAAATGAAAACCTATTCCTTCGTAAATTGATTTTCATTCATTTGATTAATTTTGTTCTTTCTATAAGAACCCGGGACTTACAAGGCTATGCTAACCTATACTTCTATACGACTACTCGTATTATAACGATGAAAAGTCTGTGAGGATTGTATGTTGGTATGGATTACTTATCAGATTTCAAAAAATATTTCACCAGTGTACAGAATCGACTTTCTATGCTATGTTTTATCCCGCAGGATTGCCTGCGTTCTTTGCAACGGGCAGCTAGTCTATACTAATATTATAAAGAGGGAAAGTCTGTCAGATATGTTTTGGGACCAGAACCGCTTGTGCGATTTCAAAAATCTTTCACCTTTTTTTTTATACACGACGGTGGCAAACAAGCGTACGGCCCGCCTGATGGTAAGCGGACACCGCAGCCTATAGACGCACGCAACTCCAAAGGAGTAACATGGGCGTTGCCGACCCTTGATATTTCACCTATGTGTAGAATGGACTTTCTGAATGGTCATATATGCTCATAGGCTATATTTTATCCGGCGGTTTCACCTGCGTTCTTTGCAATACGCGGGCAGCTAGTATTAGAATAAAGAGGTCAAGTTCGTGTCATTGTAAGTTTGCATGCAGGGGCCATTTGATTTTATACGCTCATTATACGCGGGTGGAGCAACAGGCAACCTATATAGTAACGAGATAATTTGGTGAATTCATTCGAACCCTGTAAAGACTTCCTAGCTTTCCACCAACCTCATCAACGCTGGCCTATACTATAGGAGTATTCGAGATACTAGTATGCGGTACCTATTCCAGCCGCCAAATATCCGACACGTCCCCAGTGTGTCATGGATTTCCCAACTTTCATGTCTCTCTGTCATAGAAGTAGTACTACCGTAAAACACCCTATCTTCGCCTGGTTTTTGACATATTTTTGTTTTTTTTCTTAAACGACTTTTTTATTGCGGCAACACTAATGTCTAAATGGTGTAGATTATGTTTTTGCTTATATTTAATTTAGAAACAACCGAATCGTATCATTATTAAGGTCTAAAATACAAGCTCGAAGTCAGTAGGCGAGGTTATGTCTTTTTGCCTAACTTCGCCTACCCCATCTAACATGAGTGAATATAGGCACACGCCATTGAAATTAAGTTCTACCTCCTGTACGATACTGGAAATGTATATTTAACCTAACTCCCTCGTTCTGAAGGCCTCATTTACCACACTTTTTCATCATAGGCGAAGATAGGACGACATCTAGCGAGTTTTCATACAATTGGCAACGATGATTCAGGGTTGTCAAAAATATTGTTTTACCTGACTGTTACAAAATAAAGAGGGTCTTGTGTTTTAATATGTAAAAGATACATGGGAAATAAATACAAAAATTAACACACACACACACGCACGCGCACCCACCACACGCACATGGTAGGGGAGGAGAGGAAAGCTTTAAAACTATTTTTTTATACATACAATAACACAATGGATAATATTACTTTCTTTACACTGAAGTGACAACCCTACGGGTAGGCAAAGTTCGGAAGGCAGATGGCGTTTTGACCTTGACGACGACATTGTCAATGATAACTCTTTAATTACGCGTGATACGAGAAAACTAATAAATTCATGTGAAAGAGCATTAAATTTGAAATACAAGATGTATTACTATAAAGACTCACCTGTTGTGCATGTGCCGCTACAGACAGAAGTTTGCACACCGAACAAAATCGTGGTCGCACCCAACACACGTCAAGACGCTTTAAAAGTCAAAATGCTGAAGTTAGTCACGAAACTGTCGCAAAAATGTTGCCACAGATAAATTTCCTAACAGATATGGTAGTTTTATAGGCGACGTTCGGTACACATTTTAGGAGAATTTTCAACATTTTATTTTTAGGCGAAGATTGGTATGACAGGCGAACATAGGGTGTTTTACGGTAGTTAACTAGTTTTCTAGTGCGCTTGGCATAAGTGACAGTCACGGTACGGATACGGCTATAGCGACGGGGGTATATTTATACGGGCATACAAAAAGGATATAATATAATATAGGTGGACTTACACAGACATACACACATGTGTGACAAAGACGTAGGTATAAGCATAGACAATACCTCAAGTGGGAACGAGCTACAATGCTGGATCTCCTGTCCCTCAGCGCGTTTTTTTTTCATCATCAACATCAGCTGTCAAAAAGTAAAGTAGTAAATGAGCGCGTCTCGCCATCAAACTTAATAGTGAGATGTAGTACGTAGAGGAGTAAATAATACGACGAGTCTCGGATATAGAATGAACGCTTTATTAGGAAATGCATGGGTTTATATAGGCATACTCTAACAATGAAGGTTACTTGTTAATTGGATTCGGTAATGTGAGACATAGTCTCAGGTTCTGAGATGCTAGGAAATAGGATCGGAAATAGGATAGTTATTCATTAGATAAAGCAAATGCACTCGTGCGTGAAGCGTCGGTATCTGTTACATTAATGAATGGAGTCATGCTGTACTCCTCACACCTCACGCCTCTCCTTTTTTTTTTAAGACAAAATTTGGATACACATTTTTGGCTTATATAATGTATTACATAAGTATGTAAATTTATCTTATTTCTATTTTCTGTATACAATACTATGGGTGTTACAATATTGTTTCTTATGCTATATTACTGGTTTTAAACGGTTTACTGTGTGTTACTGTTCTTAAACTGTTTACTGTGTGACACATATCTGGGTGCGAGTATGCTTTCTCGTTATCTTTTGCTGAGGCTGCGAATTCATTGTTTAGCCATTTGTGGTTTAAATATGATATATCTTAAGCTAGGACGATGTCTATTGTTGTTTAAATATGATAATTCTTAGTGTACGGGTGGTAATGTTCCCTATTTGGATTTAGATGTATTTTATGTCAGTGGGTTCTGGTTGCGTTCTTGCATCTGCATATTTGGTGGTCTACGATTAATGATGTAGTTATTTGCTTCAGTTTCGTTCTGTGAACTTGTTGGATTAACTATGTTTGAGTTTTTTTATTTTTTATTTAAAATATAGGGTTTTTAAATGAGTTAAACAATTTTATATGGTTAGGTGCCGTGTTCGTGTGTTTTTCCGAATGTTTTTTATGTGCTAAACTTTGTGTAAATTTATTTAAAATTTAGATACGCCTTTATTCCCAAAAGGGGTAGGCAGTGTTCATGAAACTATGAGAGATGAACAATAACTTTGTGTGTAGTTTGTTGCTGTTTGCTGTGAAACGGTAAGTTTTTAATTTCAGTTTTATTGTTAATAGCAATAGAGTTTAGTTCTGATTGTGTTTTCCTGATATTCCATGGTATTTAAACTTGAACTTGAAATGGTGATGGTGGTCAATTGAATGACGTTTTATGGTTTCGTGTGTTTGATTACCGCTGTTTTTTTTTTAACTTAATATTAAATCTCTTAACCTATAGTAACTAGTTATTTTAAAAATATTTTTTTTATTTTTTTATATATTTTTATTTTATGATTACTCCTACGTGATAAAAATATTATACTAGTATTTCCTTATTGGTTGTTAAAAAAATATTAATTGAATAAAACAAAATATATGTATTAGTTTAATGCTGCTAAATAATTGCAAGTTTGTTATGAATTTGTTATTCTATACGTTTACTATGTTTTGATATTTTTATTTAATTTTATTTTGACCTTTAATATTTGTCTTTTATATTTATTTTAGAGAGCGTTTTCATGATAAATTTATCTTGGTTACAATATTTCGTTATTTAATTTTTACACGTCAATAATCTTCGTTGTGTGTGTAATCTTCTTCTTTTATGTATTTATTTCATTAAATTTTTATTTTATTTTATTTTTGTCGGAGTGTTCTTACTGACTTGTAGCCTGGTTAATCTGTTGTACCTAGGTCTATTGCTGTTGGTTTTGGTTTTAAGTTCTTAGTTTGTATTTTTTTTGTTTTTTACATTTGTTAGGTTTATATTTTAGTTTTTAGATATTTTTTTTAGGGATACGCATCTACGTGGTCAGCCGACCTTACATATAATATTATTATTTGCTCAAGGTACAAGATACTGTTTAGTTTATTTATAAAGCGCGCACACATATATCAATATATGTATATGTGTAACCAGGCAGTTCATTTAACACTTCCTCACTTTAACCCTTTATCCTTTCCATGTGTCTAAAGACCTACACGATTGATAACTCGACCGAATCATGATCAGGTTCCAAAGATTTCCTGCCTGCTTGTACCTGGCGCATCCCTTATATCACCTATATGCTTTCTGTCGTGCCACGGTGCGTGGCGCACGTATGCGTTTACGCGACTGCGCGAGGAGTCTCTCGGACGCTTGATGCTGGCAAAAAGTATATTTGTGATACAATGTTGTTCTCAATTTATTTGTTTTGCATCTTTGCTTGTTTTTTTTTTGCTCTTTTATTTGTGAATTATTATTATTATTATTTTGTCAGTTATTTACTTTACTTTGCTGAATTTAAATTTACACTAATAGTTATTAGTTTTTTTTTTTTAAGTTATTTAGAGAACTGAAATATTATGATTTTAATAGTTTTTTCCTACATTTTAATTTAATTTTGTTATTTTTATATTTTGGGTATTTCTTCTTTTAAATTATTATCTAGTAAATTGAATATAATGTTAATAATAGCTTAAACTTCTATTTAAAATTATATCTAATAATGAATTGAACATAATGATAATAGTTGCTTATCTATCTATATGAGATATATTATTATTAATTGAATATAATGAAAGTAATATCTTATTCGTCTATATAAAAAATAATCTAGTGTCACTGTTTGTAAAAATAAATATAGTAATTTTCTCTATTATTTATATTTATTTTAATGAATTTTTACTTATTTATTTCTTTCCTTGCCTGTACCCTGGCTGCATTTTTCTAATAGAATTCACTTATTTTCTCTATCACTACTATGCACGATCGTTGAAGACATCGTCATATAAGAATTTCATCTACTTTTAGGTGATCAGTCTAATCGTACTGTGAAAAACTTACACGTCTTAGCCTTCTCGGATACATTCTGTTTTAAAAGAAATTGTTTTTACTAAATCATAGCTATCTGATGAAATAATTTTACTACGGTATGGTTAAAATTCGGTGTTTGTAGGTATTTGCGTCTATACTAATTAGTACGAATATTTGTGCGCTATGAAAACTATTTCTATACGGGTCATAATAAAAAAAATAAAAAAATGTAATTGAAAAGTAAGTCTCTAAAACAATGCACGAAGATATATATAAAATTTGTAATTCGGGCTGTTATATCAGCTGTCGCGTGCCATAAGGACACGTCGTATTTGTGCTATTTTGAACTCAATCTAAACAGCTATAAGATTTAAAATGCTAAGAAATTATGATACCATAATTTTAACCATAGGATTTCCTATATTACTTATTCATCAAACTGCGTGTTTTTGTATTTGGTATTACAGTTTTAGTATATATATATCATAATATGTTCTATATATTTCTACCGTGGATTAACATATGGCGCGGTAATTTCATCCCTTACACTAGATGAGTCACGCTATTGAGTACGTGACTTTTATATATCCATAAAAATAATTTCTATTTGAATTTGATGGGATTATTGGACAAGACATAGGCTGGTTAGAAGAAAAAAAAACATGTGCCTATGCTCCCTGTGTTAATCCGCGTATGTCATGCGCTTAGGCTGACATTCATGTAAATAAACCATATGTGTATAGTGCTGTTTGTATTAAATCGCACTTTGTTCACATGACTATAAGTTAGAATTTAGTTCTTAGTTACGAAAAGAGATGAAACGGCTAGAGTGTGACGTTGTTTTCTTGGGTTTTTGCTATCGCCGTGTTTACTTGATGTCGCGGGGGACGCGCTATTCTTATTTTAGTACTTTGAGTTAATCTGGTTTTGGTTGCGTTTTTTTTTTTAATCATATTAATTTGGATTACTGTCTGTTTCATGTACCTTTTGCAATTAATTAATTAAATAAGTAATTTTGAGTCTAAATCTTTTATCAACATAGAGTGATGGTGTCTATAAGTCGTGTTAAAATTTACTATATATTTGTCTATAAATATATATATATATATATATTTATATTGATTACTGAACCGAAATAATGATTAAAACATTTTATTGTTATAGACTGGATTAACTCATTGTAGTGTTTTGTGATCTTTCTAACTTTGAACTATATTCTTCAACGTTCTTATCTTTTAACTTTTATTATTTTTGTAATTTTTAATCAATTATACTTTTGCTAAGTTATCAGATGGCCAGTCCAATAATTTAGCTAATGTACACTTGTCAATAAAGAAATGTCTGTATTATTGCGGTATTTAAATTTACTCGGGTTTATTCAATTTTAGTGACACTAAATTTACACATTATTTATCTATAATATATGAATGAAGTAGTTATTACTTAGCTACTTTTCTAAAATTCGTAAAAAGAATTTAAGATTATTTCAAAGTATACGATACGCTTTCGACGTCTTCGTTATTTCGTCTCGTCTGGCTGGCTGGCTGGCTAGTGGCTGCAGTGTGCTCGTCCGGGACGGCTGCTGCGTCGGTTGTTGATGCGGGCCGGGAAAACCCTGGACTCCCTCGAACTTGGGCCGGGATAACCCTGGACACCTCTTCTGTCTTGTTGTATGTTGCGTGGCGTGGTTCGTGGATTGAATTTTATCGGGCCCCCTCTTCGTGGTGATTGCTCCATGGTTACCGTAGTTGAGCGTTGAGCGGTCTCTGGGTTTGGTGGTACGCTACTGCTAGTGGTGTTTCTTCCTGATGATGTCCGTACCGTGGTGCTGCTACCGTGATTTGGAGCTTCCGGAACTGGTTGATAGGGCCCACTAGTGTAACGTCGGTGCCCATTACGGTGATCTGCATCTTGTCGTTCTGGCTGGCGCAGTGGAGCTGGTTGGTGCTGGGTTTGTGGTTGATGCGCTACGGTGATAGTTTTGGCTGGCCGCAAATTGTGTGAAACGCGGCGCGGTTTTTATCTTCTTCGCCGCAATGCAGGTCGCCGCGAAGCGACCTGGCCTGGCAGGATCACTATGAAAAATGTCCTGCCAGGCCTGGCAATGTCGCCATGAGATGTAGTACGTAGAGGAGTAAATAATACGACGAGTCTCGGATATAGAATGAACGCTTTATTAGGAAATGCATGGGTTTATATAGGCATACTCTAACAATGAAGGTTACTTGTTAATTGGATTCGGTAATGTGAGACATAGTCTCAGGTTCTGAGATGCTAGGAAATAGGATCGGAAATAGGATAGTTATTCATTAGATAAAGCAAATGCACTCGTGCGTGAAGCGTCGGTATCTGTTACATTAATGAATGGAGTCATGCTGTACTCCTCACACCTCAATAGTTTGGCGAGTATATACTTGTAATTTATCATGTAACTTGCATTTGGATGAAATATACACGACTAAATTAGATAAGCATGAAATATCAAGGAGGTTATAATCTTGTGATACTTCTCAATTTAGTCAGGCTAATTTACGTCCATCCCTTTCGCGCATTCACTAGAACGTTATCTATTTAATCCTCTATCTACGTTTACGGGGAATTGCCTTAACAAACGCACTCCGTTAGCGCGCGTCAGTAAGTTACAGCGCCATCTACCGAACATTTTGGTGTATTTTTTTCACCGCTTCTTTTAATGCTGGCCATACACCATACTTCCTATTAGAACCGACCGTGTGTGCGAGTGGATTGGCATGAGTGATTCCAATCCGCTCCCACACACGGTCAGTTCTAACTGATCCAATCGGTAGCGTCATGCCGATTGGACGATAGGAAGCATGGTGTATGGCCAGCATTACGGCCAGTGCCCCAGGTTTGACGCACGTGCAAATCAACAAAGCAAAAATGTATGTTATGAATAAAAGCATTCTTTTATACATGAGTCGGAATCACGGCGTGGCGTCGTGTTTTGTTTGGCGGCCATGTTTTATGCACGTGCTCTGTGCGTTTTAGGGTTGTTGAGAACTGGTAAATGGTGCATAAAGGACGTGTGAACTACATTAAATAAGATTTGGGGCAGCGTGGGGACTGTAGATTGTACTCTTTTATTCACATATGGTGTTTGCCATGGTTTTATTAACGGGAATAGTATGATGTTGTTTACACAAAGACAACGAGTTAGAAAAACTTTGCTGGTAGGTACCTATCTTAAAAATTGTAGAGGACTACAATTTATTATGGAGGGTTCAAGGAAAGTTTGTCTAAATAGAATTAATTTTTTCCTCGTCTCCATATTATTGACCCCTATTCCAGCTCCGATTCACAACCCTGTCTCCACGACCCTTACCAATCGACCTGGCATGTATTGGCCCGCACTTGCGCCAAAACTTCCCGTAATCTTCCCGATCGTAGGTCAACTCTTGTACCCAACAACTCAATCAAAACATCATTACATCAACATTGCAATACTTAAATAATCGTCACAGAAACATTCCAAAATTGCCCTCTACATAGTTAGCCGCCCCTTAGTTGCACGTTGAACTTCACTCCGCTCGGTTGATACTATATCACAACTTTCTGCCAAGTCGTGTCGCACGCGACTCAGCGAGTCCTATCTCACTCGTACTGTGTAAATTAGAAGAGGGTAGAACTTCTCGCGTGAGCTCGGGTTGAGTAGCCGGATCGTAAAATATAAGTCAAACAATCATTCCAAAATTGCAGCCGTCTTATCACTAATAAGAAGCTATAGGCAAGAGATTTAACTCTGTAAAGCAATAATGTAATATAAAAAAAGAGGTAGATACGTTGTCTATACGAAATTCCGTGTTTATGAATGCCCACCAAATTTCTTAAACTACCGTGCACGTAACTAATGACTTAAATATTTTTTATTTTATTACTTTAATCATTTATCTTGTAACTAGGGTGTTATCAATAAAGTATTGTATTGTAAGCACTAAATTCGCCTCTAGTTGAGCCCTTTAGAACGTAATCTCACTCCGTTTGATTATCCATTCTGTGCCTCCAGAGTGGAGTAGCTGGGTCGTAAATTATAGTCAAACAAACGTTCAAAAAAATAATATACGCACAAAATTCCCCTGTACTTGACCGCCCGCCCGCCCCTTAGAACGTAAGAACTCACTCCAATCTGCTGATCATCCATTCTGCCTCACGGGGTGAGTGGCCGGGTCGGCAACCTGCACGTCCTGACCTGACCGTGCCCAACGCCATCTGGCCAGCATTATGCTAAGACGGTTTACGTAGGCACGTTGAACTGCATAAATCTGGTTTTGGAGAGAACATTTACGCGCATTGACATGGCCCCACGTCATGGTAACTGAGCAACATCATAGGCTCTAGTATAAGTTTAACCGAAACAAAACGTTACGACCGCGTTCACGTTTAGCTGTCAAATCCCATACAAATTGAGGGTAAAACGCAAACGCGATCGTAAAGTTTTGTTTCGGAAAAATTTAAACTAGAGCCTCAGCAGTCCAAATAAATTTTGATATGAACGCACAGATGCAGGGAATGTTTTCCATTGTTGTTGTTTTAATTTTTAATTTTTAATTCTGATAATTTGGATTCGTTGACATTTAGCAATTAATAATATTTCACCTGTTGACATTAACGATTTTATAATTTATTTCCAATATCAATTTTTAATTTTAATTGTATGATTTTATTTTATGTTTAATGATGCGCCGGTCCTGTTCTCTTTCCCTTCATTAATAATTTGAATGTACTATAGACAACACAGCTAACTGACCATCGGTGCACCTTAAGTGCATTGTAATAAGCTAATAAGGTTCTATATAAACACAGGATGGTCAGTTAACAGTGTTGTCGTTTGTACCCACTGCTAACATTAATTAATTTAAGTCTGTACCTACTAAAAACTATATGGGCCACGGCCTGAAATAAACGTTTATTTAATTTAATTTAATTTAATTGTACTCGGAATAGCGACTAGAATCGGAGTGTCCAACAATTAAATAAATATTTGGAGATTATGATTACTATGTGTTATCCTTGCACTATAAGCGTTTACTATAAGCGTATTAATTTCTGAAGGAGCGTAGCGATCGAGAACTGAATATTCGGGTTTTATGACTTATGTTATTAGTAATTTCAATCACGCTTAAACGGCTCAGCCGATTTGGATGAAATTTTGCACGACGATATAACTATCGTTAACAAATAAATAATAGTTTTTATCCAGTGTCCACGCAGACGAAGTCGCGGGCGGAAGCTAGTGTGTATACTATGTGAAATTCAAAACTATTATATAAGTGCAATATAGATTTAAAAAATCTAATATAATCCATTCGGTTTTTCACTTCTTACACTAATGAGCCTAACCGTTGTAACTTCAATTGTCGGATCAGGATGCAAAGATGCCTTACCTACATGACTTGGGCAGGTTCTGCAAAAAAAAACAATATCCTGTGACGATTCTGTGATATGGTGAGTAACTACATTGACTGCTAGTGTAGTTCGAGGTAGAACAAAAGCAAAACTCTGCCCAGCTAGCATGATAGGTTAAACCCCGACGCACATATAGGAGTGTTATAAGTTTGACTTGTCTGTGTGTCTGTCTGTGACATCGTATCTCCTAAACGAATGGACCGATTTTAATGCGGTTTTTTTTCTGTCCGAAAGCTGACTTGATCAAGATGGTTCTTAGCTACGTTTCAACCAAATCGGTTGAGCCGGTTTTGAAATATTGAACTTTGAAATGAACATTTCGGGGGTTTTTCAACGTTTCTAAATTAGTAATTATATTAAATTTGTTTACGTTTCGACTATGTGACGGTCCATATGAAAAAAAAACCTTAATCTGTATGAAAAAACCTCATCTAGTGGAATCTATAAATATAAACGTAAAAGTCCTGACTGACTGACTGACTTATAATCAACGCCCAGCCGAAACCGTTGAACCTAGAAAGCTGATTTATTCACAACAGGTAGTTTATATAACGTAGGTAGTAAGAAGGGATTTTTGAAAATTCTACCCTCAAAGGGGGGGTTGAAAGTTTGAATGGGGATGGAGTAAAATTTTAAGTGAAAGATTTAAAACTTTGTGTATGGACTCCTTATAAGAAAAGTGATTTTAGGGTTTCGGAAAACCCACCCCTAAGCGGGTTAAATAGGGGTGCAAAGTTTTTACGGATGAAATTTGGTATAGAGATAGTTTTAGTCCCGGGGAAAGCCATAGAATAATTTTTATCCCGGAAATCAGTGCCTAAGGGGGTGAAATGGGGGGTAAAAGTTTGTATGGAGCTACGATAAAAACGAGTTCCACGCGGATGGAGTCGCGGGCAGAAGCTAGTAACAAGTATTAGGGAAACTTTCTTTCTTTATCAGAAGAATCAAGAATGCTCATGATTTGGAGTAAGAAAAACCTAAACCCAAAGTAAAAGTGAAAATGCCCACATATTTTTTACAAATTCCTAAACAGCTCAATAATCGAGATAATATCCTGGCGCGTTAGATCCCACGGCCGTCGCCATGTCAACTGCCCCCTCAATTGAATGGCGACCCAATTTCCTGCCCCTTTGTTCCCTCGCCCCTCGGTGACCATTCTGTCGAAATTATACTTGGATGGATGATTTTTCCATGAATATGCGATAATAAACTCATAGACATTCTAAAGATGGCTCTTGATTATCGTCAGTTTTTAAGGTGCGTGAGCATTCACAATGCAATGTGAAACAGGACGCAATCAACTTGCAGGTTCTGCCAGGAGACAGAGGAAACAGCAATGCACATTCTCTGCTCCTGTGGACCACTCATGCACAAAAGAAGTACCTAAATACCTTGGGCGGCACATCGTGCACCCAGAAGAGGTACAACATATCACCGCTCAAAGAATCTGGAATTTCCTAGAGGCAACGGACCTTAGCGGTGAAGTCAAAAAAAAGGGCTGCCACAATAGATCACTTGCTGGTCGAAGCGGCATATCGCCGGGATAGTGCAATACCGCGTAACTATAGCATTGGTAAATACTGCGTATCTACACAACAACCGTAGGGCAAATCCACGTAACTGGCATTGGTTAATAGTTAATACCGCGTGTCTAACAAATGTAGCCAAATTAAGATCTCCCGCCAACTAACGTAAAATTCTGATAAGAATATAAGTACCAGTTCAAACACTCGTTGCAATTCAATATTTTCTGTGTAGAAAAAGAAAAAGTATCTTTCAAAATAATAAAGATATAACGTTTTGAGCTTCTGTAAAGTTGGGTATTGTGTATAGATACGCAGTTTTTACCAGTGCTAGTTACGCGGTATTGCACCCGACAAATCAACAATAATAATAAATCAGAACACCGAGCATACGCCGTTTTGTAATTAGTCGAACTGATCAACGGACAGAGCCAAGCTTCGAACCAAATATCGCTACGAACATTGTCACGATCATTCTAGCGAACGTTCTCGTAAATGGGTGTGAGCGGAGAGGGGCGCGGCGGAACAATAACAAAATTGCTCGGCTCGGCAAAAAACTCGAAGTAAATGTCGTTTCGCTTGAACGCTCGCTAGCACGGTCCTGTTTATTTCCTGAGTTTTTACTTGTAAATCCTGTAATGTAACATTAGCTAGAATGCTCATTACAAGTCAATTTATGAAAACTTGTACTGAAAATGAATGTGCTGATCAGCACCTTTGCTTACCCACGGGAGAATGCGCTGTGAATTCACTGAAACAGTTTCGTAGCGCTACACTCGATTTCTGAAAGATCTTATATAGAGGAAAGTGCCCACCTAGTGGGTACCTGCTACTTACAGTCATGTCACATTTTTTAACGATCGAGGGCCAAAATTCAATTGTATGTCCGGACCTAGATATAGTCAGCAACAGAAATAGCTACACAAAAAAAAAATACAACCGAATTGAGAACCTCCTCCTTTTTTTTGAAGTCGGTTAATAACACGCTCAAAATGATCTAGACAGTCCTTATCCTCTTGACATTAGAGTCGTGTGTAGGTCAATTTAAGCATTTGACCCGCGTAGCTACTTCTGCTGCTGACTGTACCTAGTATTAAGGTGATTTTCCACCGGCGTGGATTGACGAGGCGCGGCGCGGCGTGAATTGAAATTTGTACGGCAAATTTTCAATTCACTTCCGGCGCATCTTCGGTGGAAATAGTACAGATTGACGAGAATTTGCGCGACGTGAATTGAAATATTTGTTTGTATAAAAATAAACCGTATTGTTTCTGAAATAGAGATTAAATTAACTCTGCAACAGAAACAAACATCTCGCTACAGGTGTTTAGTTGTTAATTCGTCGAGACTGCCGTAGGTGATTTTCCACCGGATTTTCCATCAATTCACGCCACGCCTCGTCTCGTCAATCCACGCCGGTGGAAAGTCACCTTTAGGCCTTATAGGAACGCGGACTAGATGATAAACCGAGATTGGTGCATGTTAACGACATGCTATTTAGGACAAACTAGGAATGGCGACGAATTAGTTTACCTAACTTAACCTAACCGACTGTACTTTGGCACATCAAATATATTAGGCAAAGTAGTATCGTAACAAGGGTTTGTTAAGACCTTTTTAACCCCCGACGCAAAGAGAGGGGTGTTATAAGTTTAACGTGTCTGTGTATCTGTCTGTGGTATCGTAGCTCCCAAACGGATGGACCGATTTGAATGCGGTTTTTTTAATTCGAAAGCTGATGTGAGCCCGAGTGCTTTTAGCCATGTTTCATGAAAATCTGTTCAGCCTTTTTGAGATATTGGACTTTGAAATGAAAATGTCGGGGGTTTCAACTTTTCCATGTTGTAGTTAATTAGATATTTTTTTCGTGGGAAATGTTTTTACACCTCCCGCCTGGCCGGGGAGCCAGCACGGGTATGACGGACTCCCGGGAACCGCCCGGACTGCCGTCTAGAACCCCGCTCTACACGCTGCTTTATGCCGGAGCCCCGGGATCGATCACGCACACTTCCCCGGTATTCCGGTCAATGAACTGACCACTTGCATGGAAAAAAATGTTAATTTTGGAAATAATTTATAATAGCTTATTTTTTATGTGTAACGGATATGTTATCAATTAAATAGTTACCCAGCGACAGAATCCGACAAAATTTCAGACATAAAAAAATTATAAATTATGATAGCTTCTGAAAAGTCGGAAAATATATTAATAAATATTTTGTCTGTATTTTGGTTCATTTACATTCGCTCAATAATATCCAAGATAAATCATACACAAAAAAGACAATGCATGCTTCATTTAAATCTACATAACGACTTCCGGGTGGAAAGTTTGTCGGATTCTTGAATAAAACATCTTAGAATAATATTTTAAAACGAAATCAACAAAAAAACGCTATTATAAATTAATGCTTTTCATAACCGTATTTTTCCTGGAGTACGAAACTTTTTAGGGTTCCGTAGTCAACAAGGAACCCTTATAGTTTCGCCATGTCCGTCTGTCTGTCCGTCCGTCCATCCTCGGCTTAGCTCAGAAACCATTACTACTAGAAAACTATAATTCGGCATGTGTATATAAATCAATCACGCCGATAAAACAGTATAATAAAATCTTGAAAAAAATTTTTTTTAGGGTTGCTCCTCTATATCTAAAGCGGGGATGTAATTTTTTCCTCGATAAACCCACGGTGTAGGGTATCGTTGGATAGCTCGTTCAAAAACATTTTTCAAATCCCTGAATAGTTTGCGAGATATTGGGCTTTAAAGTCCTAATTTTTGTTCGAGTCATGTGTCCCCCCCGGCCGGCTAAATGGCTACTACTGAAGATGTGAAAAAATTCGTGGCTTCGTTCCTACATATATAATGAATTTAAAAGGAAAACGATCACGGACAAGTAGGCATAAGTAGTTACCGAGTAATAGTCGACCAACTTAATGTGTACTTGGAAAGGCCAATTTTCTTACAAATTCGGCCGACGCACCCATTTAGTTGGCGCGCGCGTGTCGATGTAACTAAGAAAGACAGGCAACTACGGAACCCTACACTGCGCGTGGCCCGACACGTACTTGGCCGATTTTTGAAATAATGATCCGTTTTGGCAAATACCTTGTTTTATGCAGATTTTTCGTAAGTTCCGTATACAGCATATTGAGATAACATTAACGGGTGAGCTAGACAAAATTTTGGTTGAGGTAATTTAAGTGAGCCTTAATTTTCTTAAAAAGAGAGTTGATGTTAGGTCGTATCGAGATCTCAAAGAGGTTGCGTGGGATAGGAGTAGATGGAGGGCCTACTTTGAGCTACACCAAGAAGATAGCTTAGCTCTTAAATAAGAAGAAGAAGTTTAACACGTGTCTGTGTGAGAGCGTCAAATCGGAAATTGGTACGGATCTTCCACAGTTTTCCCCACTGGCCAACCAGATTTTCCGGCAAAACCACCCAGGGTTATCAGAACTTCGAGAAACCTCGACAAAGTCGTAGGTGATCGCACTCCAGTTCAGATCCTTGACCTGTATAATGTCATCCGATTATGCAGAGACGACGATAATGCATAGTATTAATAAAAGATTCCATCCCGCATTTCATGAATGTATGTAAATATTTTGATGTACATGCATATGAAAAGTAAGATCAATAGGAAGATAATGATTACCATTAAACTTAGAAGAGGTAGGGTCCAGCAGGACGTCATCTCATTCATATTCGGAGCAGCCCAACTGAGGAAGTGTCCCTGCCTTATAGAAAACAGCAACTCTGTAGGTATGTGGTGTGGTGTACGAGGGCTGGGCTGCCTTTTAAGATGTCGTTTGCAAACCTCCCGCGATTATTTAAAAAAAACAGATTTCATCTTTTTGAATTTAGAATTCAAAAACAAAATAATGTTTTTTGATTGGTCGAATAATTTTATTGTAGCGTCTGTTCAAAGGTTGTACAATTGGGTTGTAAAAATGGAAATATCAAAGGTAAATATGCGTGCGATAATTTTCTAGAGCTATCAAAGGGGATTAACTCGACTTCAGTGCTTTGAGGAGATCACTTCTGTGTTTAGTGATGCAGATGTCTTAGGACTATAAAACCACAGTATAGAAGAATAATACAGTAGGTAATCTGAGGCCGTTTAGGAGCGTTCGTTACCTACTTTCGCTCGATGCACAGGGCTGTGTCAAGTTTGTGGCTTGGCATACCTATAATACTAATTTTGCTTTTAAGTATGCAAAGTATTTCTGTTACAGTTTAATATACAATATTGTATACACAAAGTAATAATATTATAGATAGTTGGGTATATGTTTTTAGTTTCCCACTTCATGGAATATTTTAATACCACTATACTCATTGACTTACTATTACTACGTATAGACTGGCAACCCAGAACATTTTTGTTGACGTCTTCTAATCAGGCCGCCATCTTGGAAAATCAAAGAGTATGTAAACGTGCAGTAGATGCGACAATTTTCTGAGTTCGGATTCAGTTATGGCCATAGCGTGATTTAATACACTCGTATAAAAAAAATACTTATTTAATCACCGATGATAACTAGTGGATGAGAGTGGACTGTATAAATGTATGGGTGAGATGATGGAAACAACGGTAGCACTTTAAAACTGGTATTTATTGAGATATTTACACACAAAACCAGCTAAATTACATTGACGTGGCAAAGGCAGATCGACAACTGACGCACACGTCCAGCAAAACAAAAAGCAACACAATATAAACAAAAAAGGTTACAATTCTATATATAAAAGGTTGGCACCACAGCCAGTCGCCATCAGACCGGATCCCCAGTGGAACACTAACTACTAGTGGTGACTGACTGAGGTGCGGATTCCATTAAAACAAGTTTACGGGCCGGTCGGCGCAGCAGACCGCCCCTTGTACGAACGTCCGCTACACGGACCGCTCCGTCGGGTCCTAAATTGACCTTCGCTATTCTTCCTACGGGCCATAGGCCGCGAGGGAGGCTAGAATCAGCGATCAGCACCACATCACCCTCGCTGAGATTAGCCGCGTTGTCGGTGTCGGCAGGTACTCGCGTAGCCATCGTGCCCAAAACTGATCGACGAGCCGTAGCGTTCTGCGCCAGTCGCATCTTCAGACTAGGTCTGCGTCTGTCATTGTCGACGTCCATGGTACTACGGATGATGTGCCCAGAATAAAATGAAAGGGAGTTATGGCTTCAGGTGAATCTGTTGAAGATGATATGTAGCTCAATGGCCGTGAATTGACTATGGCTTCTGCTGCAAGTAGTAGCGTTGCCAGGACGTCTTCTTTTAGAGGTTGATTTATGAGGCAGGATCTAAGGGCTGTCTTAACTGTCCGCACGAGCCTTTCCCATGCGCCGCCCATGAAAGGAGATGCAGGTGGTATAAAGCGCCATTTAATTTTCTGGTTTGTAGCGTATTCTTTAATGGAATCGTCATGAAGAGAGCGTAGCTCGCGGGAAGCCCCGACAAAGTTTGTGCCGTTGTCTGAAAAGATGGTCGTAGGTGATCTTTGGCGAGCGATGAAACGCCTCAGGCTCATTATGGCAGCATCGGACGACAGTGAAGTGACTATTTCAAGATGAAGCGCTCTCGTCACTAAGCATGTGTATAATGCAACGTATCTCTAATGTTGGCGGCGGTATATCGTTACCACTATGGGGCCGAAATAGTCCAGTCCAAAAAAGGCCCTTTACTCATGAGTAAAGGGCCTTTTATGGTGGTCGAGTCTTTCGGGCGGTAGGTTGCCAGTCTGAGGTTGAGCAGGCTGATTTTTCCACCTTCGGCAGTGTTTACAGGCGTGCGCTACACTGCAAATACTGTTACGTGCTCTAAGTATCCAGAACTTTTTCGGAGTTCGTTCAGCACCAGTTCGTTGAAGTGATGCGACGCTCTGGTGTGCTCGTAGAGGATGAGTAGTCGTACATCATGGTTGCGACCGTCGAGGGATAATTGGAAACTTCACGTACTCGCTTACTCCTGGAGCAGAACTTATGCGAGTGTCCAGTCTCAATAAGCCATCCTGGCCGAGAATCGGTGCGAGTTTTGCGATCCGGCTGTTCTTGGGCATTGGCTTTGAAGAACGTAAAGCTGTTAGTTCCTCCGGGAAACTGTCTGCCTGAGCTTGTAGCAACACCATCTTCTCGGCTTCTAATATGTCTACAGCGTGCAGTTGGTAGGGAGATGTGGTGCTGTCTAGGTACAGTTTAGAATTTGGAGCTATAGGCCGAGACAATTTAAGCCGGAATAGTCGTGCGCCCTGGAGAACGCGGGCGGTGGCGCGAAGTAGTGCAGCCAAGAGCTAAAACGCGTCGGGTTGGGTACTGAACTCGATGGCAAGGTGTCGAGGAGCAGAAATACCAGGTCAGATTTTAACTCGGGGTCTGGTGGACTCTCTTCCACGTCAGCAACGCACTCGGTAGGCCAAGTGCGTGGCGGTTCCAGAAGAAACTGCGGACCGGTAAACCACCGATGGGACGCGATAAAGTTAATTTTCTTTGGTTTAGTTGCGTCGTCAGCGACGTTGAGAGAGGTTGGGATCCACCTCCAATTAGACGGATTGGTGGTTTCCAATATCTGTCCTAGCCTATGCGCAACGAACGGTTTAAACGCGCGAGCGTCGCTCCGAACCCACTTGAGGACCGTAGTAGAGTCGGTCCAAAAGATGGTTTCGGAGAGCTGAAAGCGATGAGCTTGTAAAATTGTTTGCGCAAAACGGGATGCAATGAGCGCAGCTTGTAATTCCAAACGAGGAATCGAGACCGGTTTGAGAGGCGAGATCAGGAGTTGCGTGCCTTGCTTCCGATGAGAGTCGTGGATACCGTGCCGTCGCTGTAGCTGAAATGCCAATATGCAACACAAGCGTAGGCCTGCTCGCCGCCGTCGGCTACTAAGTGCAGCTGGATGTCCGAAACGTCCGACCTGTTCATGTAACAGCGCCGAATTTTTACATTGGCTGCAACTTGCAACTGCGTAAACCAGTCCTCACATTCTCTCACATAGACCTCAGGAAGCTGCGCATCCCAACTGATGCCTGCGCGCCATAATCTTTGAATCAAGATGCGGCCCCAGATAACGACTGGCATTAACAAGCCGAGAGGGTCATAGACTTTCATGACGTTTGATAATAGGCTGCGTTTGGTTAAAGTGTCAGTCGGTATCTAGGATATAGTACGAAAGCCTAACGAATCTTGCTGTGGGTTCCATTTTACACCCAAAACGCCAACCTCATTACTTGGTGGCAGGTAGACGTCAGACGTCGCATCGCTTCGAAGTTCCTTGGGGATGAGGGAGAGTGCCTCTGGATGGTTTGACGTCCACGCGCGCATTTCAAAACCACCTGCCTTGTGGACCGTGACTACGTCGGCGGCTATTTGTGCCGCTTCGGCAACGCTGGAGTAGCTGCCGAGATAGTCGTCCATATAGTGGTCGTCCATAATTGCCTCACAAGCAGCGGGGTACTCGTTTGCCAGCATTTTCGCATTTTTGTTTTTTATGTAGAGTGCGACAAATGGGCTCGAAACTGCACCAAAAATCATTGAAGACATACGGTACTCCTTTACGTTGCCATCATTGTCGCGCCAGAGAAAGCGTTGGGCGTCCCGATCCCCGGAAGATATTTTGATTTGAGGGAACATCTCTTTGATGTCCCCATTTAAGGCCACTTTGCCATCTCGAAAGCGGAATAAAATGTCGAGAAGGGATGACAGTATGTTAGGGCCTTGCAGCAGGAGGCTGTTGAGGCTTAAGCCTTTCGTTGCCGCTGCAGCGTCATGAACTGTCCTTAGCTTCTTTTTTTGTGGGTGTAGAACGCCAAAAATAGATAAATACCACAGTATAGAACCATTTACAGTTACGCACGAAATATTTGGTGGAGTTCGCTTACGGTAGGTATTTATGTCACACTCTTCGGCGTAGCCTTTACTGATGACGCCATTTATGAACTCTTGAAAAGCTGCGGCGAACTTTGGGTCATTTGACATTTGTCGTTCGAGGGCTTTGAACCTCGAAAGTGCCTGCGGGTAACTATCAGGTATGATCTTCGGTAAATCCTTCCTCCATGGGAGACCAACTTCAAAATGGCCAGTGTTTAACCGACGAGCCGACGATTCAATAATTTCTACGGTTCGCTTATCATCGTCATTTGGGCGAAGAGCATTTTTTGTTATGCCCAAGGCGTCAATGTATAACAACTCATCGGGCGACGGGTTCGTTCTTTTTCCCACACCGTACTGCACGAGTTGCACGACTCAAAGATAAGTGCCAGTCGGGCGCACCGATGAGAACAGTAGGGGAAGCGTCAATGTATGACAACTCATCGGATAAGTCTGACAGATGACTGTAATCAGTGAGATTTATTGAATCAGGGCACTGTGCGCGGAGGCCTAACGGTGTGATCGACCGGGCGTGCTCCACCAAGTATCGATCAGATTGGTTACGTCCGCGAATGTAAAAGTCAACGTAACTTACGTCCACTTCTTTGGTCATACCGCCAACACCTTCGATGCGAAGACGCTCTTGACATGTGGGCTTCGCGCCGATGCGTGCTGCTACTTCCCCATCAATGAGCGTCGCCGTACTGCCCTCGTCGAGCAGTGCTGACGAAAAACAAGTACTCATGTTGATTGAGAAGCTTGAGTGGTTACAAAATTCCGTAGTTTGTTAGCTAAGCAATTTAAATCATCAGGAGAACTTATCTTAGCACTGTTGCGCAGCTCGGCGACCTCGCGGGCCACCAGGAGTTCCGGTCTTGCGTACGTCTGCTGCAAGGCGCTAATGACTTCTTCGGGATCGCTGGAGGCCCACAGGAATGATGCGACGGACTGGTACGCTGGACCACGCACAGCGTTGTTAAGACGGTCTAGGTTCTCTAGCGGGGAAAAATTGGATTTAGTTTTATCGTAGCTACTCTTAAAAGCCATCCACTGACCGACATCACCCGAGAATGTGATAAGTTCGGGTTTCTTTGGCCTGTTGGAAAGAGCGTTAATTGCGTGAGTCAATTGCCTTATAGGATCTGGCGCCGGGCGTTCAGACGGTGATTGTTTTCGTACCACTCTGTCGTATTTTTTTTCGAATAGAGGCATATGTGGGATCTGAAAGGGTCGCATGGTTGACATCGGACATACGAAACGACACCGTGTTGGCCGGGACGGCCGGCTGTGAAAGAAGTCCCTGAGGGTTACCCAGGGTGACAGTCGGTGCCTCGCCAGGCGTGTTTGTAAGAGTTGCCGTAGTCATGTTTGCGTTTTGTTCTGAGACCCACATTGTGGTACGCTTTTCGGAATCACGATTAGAAAAACACGAACTACGAGATTTGGTGGACTTATCTGAGGCATCCAGGGCGGCGAGTTTCGCTTGTAATTCCACCTCCTCCGCCTCAGTCTTGAGGGGGGCGAGGTCGCGTTCGCGCTTGCGTTCCGCTTGGTGTAGCTCACGCTCGCGCTCCGCCACCGCCATTTGACGTACGAGTTCGCACTCGCGCTCCGCCTGTTGACGTGCGAATATCGCCTGTTGGCGAGCGAGTTCAAACTCGCGCTCAGCCTGTTGACGTTCGCGATCCGCCTGTTGGCGAGCGAGTTCGCGCTCGCGCTCCACTTGACGCCGCATCGCATCTGCTTCAAGAGCTAGCTTCTGTGCACGGACGGCTGCCGAGGAACGCGATGAGTGAGTGCGCTCGCTGCAGTACTCTGCAGCTACTCTCAGGCAATGCCAAAGCGCCGTCGGTTGTCGCGGCTGAAACCGGCCGAGTGCCGCGCGGTGAACGTTCGTGGCATTCGCGCTGCATCCGCTCGACTTCTGCAGCCGTCAGGTTCGCCTTTGCCTTGCTACGTGTTTCTATCGTGGTGAAAATATATGTAAATAATGCGTGAAATGTTTTCAAAATACTAAACGAATCTACGATGACTTACGTGAAAAAATTTGAC
Source organism: Epinotia bilunana (assembly GCA_947049275.1). NCBI lineage: Eukaryota > Metazoa > Arthropoda > Insecta > Lepidoptera > Tortricidae > Epinotia > Epinotia bilunana. Next base: position 20,256,345 of record OX346270.1, read on the forward strand.
AACTGTTGTAATTACGGCGAATGGTATAATTACGGCGAGAATGGACCAAAATGATAACTAGTGGATGAGAGAGGACTGTATAAATGTATGGGTGAGATGATGGAAACAACGGTAGCACTTTAAAACTGGTATTTATTGAGATATTTACACACAAAACCAGCTAAATTACATTGACGTGGTAAAGGCAGATCGACAACTGACGCACACGTCCAGCAAAACAATATAAACAATAATTTACTTTAAAAACAAAGTTTTAACCGACTTCAATTTAGTACTCCGCCAAGCCACGAAAACATTTCTATTCCAATTTACCTCATGAACTGATTTCCGAATAAAAAAACCCAATCGCTGTATGTGACCCGATAATATTTGAGGACTTCCATCAATTCCACAAGGATCACCCTTGGCACTTCATTAGTTGCTATTTCAACGGAATCTTATCAGAATCTGTGATATACTTTTGTACTTTTAAGTACATAATTGAGGAATTCCATAAGTCATCTGTGGTCTTCATCATCAATTCCACTCCACCAATTTATGATTTCCGGATGTAAATACACGAGTTATAATAGAAAATATCAAAATCACTACACGCGTGCCTAATATAATTGAGGAGTTCCCTCAATTCCTCATGTATCCCATCATCCAATTGAATTTTCAAAAAAATGGGACCCACCTGGAAGCATATACTTACAAACAAAAAAAATATTTTATGAATCGGCTCATCAATGACAGAGTTCTGAGGTAACAAACATTGGAAAAAAAAAAATACAACCGAATTGAAAACCCTCTTCTTTTTTTTGAAGTCTGTTAAAAAACACTTTATATATAAAAGGTTGGCACCACAGCCAGTCGCCAACAACCGACATTTGGTATTTGTAATTTTTTTATACTGGATACCTTTATAGTTCCCGAGGATGCACTGTGTTGATGCAATTTGTCTCAGCAATTTGGGTCGGATTTGATGACCATGCGTCTTATTTAAGGCCTATGCGGATCCTCCGATATCGTTTTTGATAGTAATCGCAGCAAGACAAAAAAACTAAATTATGACCATTTTCAGTTTCAGTCACGGGATCCTCAGATATATAGACTTTGAAATCAATTGGAAATTAATATAATTATTATAATATATTCTCCTAAATAGTTAATGGGTTCATAATTCGGAGACCATTCAGAGAATTGACCTAGGATTTAAATGCCAATAAAATTAAGGCTAGTAAGTTTAATGTTCTACTAATAAGGCAAAATCATTATATCAGCCGAAAGACGTCCACTGCTGGACATAGGCCTCCCCCAAAGAGTGCCACAATGACCGGTCCTGCGCCACCCGCATCCAGCGGACTCCCGCGACCTTTACCAGGTCATCAGTCCACCTTGTGGGGGGCCTACCCACGCTGCGCCTTCCGGTACGTGGTCGCCACTCGAGAACCTTTCCGCCCCAACGGCCATCGGTTCTACGCGCTATGTGCCCCGCCCACTGCCACTTAAGTTTAGCGATTCGGAGGACTATATCGGTTACCTTGGTTCTGCTGCGGATAGCCTCATTTCTGATGCGATCACGCAGAGAAACTCCCAACATAGCCCTCTCCATAGCCCTTTGGGTCACTTTGAGCCTTCTTATGAGGCCCATAGTAAGCGACCACGTTTCAGTGCCATATGTCATCACTGGCAACACACACTGGTCAAAGACTCTCGTCTTGAGACCCTGCGGAAAATTGGACAAAAAGATGTGCCGTAGCTTCCCTAACGGCCCAGCCGAGTCAGATTCGACGATTGACCTCTTTCTCGAATAAGGCAAAATAGTCTTAGGAAATTGTCACTTCTACATTTTAATCTTTGAAATAATGGCCGCCATCGGCGCGTATCTTATAAATTACAGAAAAAAACATGTTATTTAAAAACTGTGAATTTGCCGATAAAAAGTGATTCCCGTACTTTTACTATTGTTGGGTTTGTTGTTGGTGCAATAGCGCAATACAAAAGAAGGCATTTTTCAAAGTTTTGAGTCATAATTGCACTCGAAGCGACCGCCATCACTGCCCGCCACAGACTAAACCAACATACTCTCATGAGAGTATGTTAACATGCGCAAACTTATGCTAGGTGATGTCTACTCTAGTAATATAACTCAATGACTATACTATGCCTAAAATATTTCCTAGTAAGTATAATAGTTGCTAAACTGCACTAGGTTGGTAGGTGCTTAGTTACAAGCCTATTCGGCTCCTTTTGATATCTTGGCACTGGCGGCTCGCTGTCTTCATACCTACGAGTCGGCTTCCTTTGACGTGGCGAGTGAGAACGAACTAACACCGCAACGGCGCGGCCCCGATTGAAGCATTCTCCATCATACCCGAAGGCTATGTGCGTGTGCGTACCGAACACGCGTGCATGTGTGCAGCCGTGCGATGTACCTTTGTTCGAAGTTTATCTACTGTTCCTATACTGTGGTAAAACACTGGTATTTAGAATTTCAACGTGGGTACTCTAGCCTCAGTGACAAGTCACGTGAAGGTCGTCCAAAAACTGCCATGACGCAAGAGAATGTCGACGCCGTGCGGCAGCTGATCGTCGAAGATCGTCATGTGATGTACCGTGAAATAGACCTCTATTTCACGGTACATCACCACAAATGCCCACGGATACCTATCCGTGGGCATTTTAGGAACTACTATCCCAAAAATCCTGCACGAAGAACTCGGCGTAAAAAAGTTGATCTCTCGTTGGATACCACATTTGCTTAGCGACGACCAAAAAACAGCCCGTGTTAGATGGTGTCGCAAAACTGCAGTCAAAACACGTTTATGATATGGTTAGTGGTGACGTAAACACATGGTTTAGCGCCACCACAGATAACCTCCAATAGATAGAGCCTATAAGCGATTTAGTTCGATGCAAAGGTCACCACAGTTAGCGGTAGGTGCGGGTTGCGGGGAGGTCGGTGACGGCGCTGCGATTGGCTGTTTCGAAACTAGCGCGCTTTTACATTATGGCGCCAGAAGCGTAGTGATGGGACGCGTTGTTTGCTAACGGTTTTTAGCGGTGCCGCAATTAATTTTTAGTAGAATATTTTACATGGCGTAGGTACGGTACCCGTTAACATGGTTTAAATTTTTGAACGGCTGTCACTGATATTATTATCATGTTTCGTTCATCGACTGTTTTGATTACCACGTAACATAAAAAAGTATGTTAATCACATCGAGTAGTTATTTCTAGGCATTTTACAACATAGTAAATGCATTATCGTGTTTATGTCGGACAAGAAGCCTTCGTCCCGTTAGTATTTACATACTTACTAGGAAAGGACGAATGCGATTTTTATTCGACATTAACGCGAATGTGCTAGCTAGGCTTATGTATGTTATGTTATTTTAATATTGGTATAGCTAAGTAAGACAAATAAAAACGATGTCATGAAAAATACATATATTTATTCAATGTTATAAAATTATATCGTTGATGATAGATAATCCTCATCATCATTTAAGAGGGCGTGCTCACTAGCGCTATTGGTAAATAATTGTGATTATTGAAATTTTACGATAGGTATTTAAAAAAGAGGCCACTACACACTATATTCTGTATTTAAGTACCTTGTACATCCAACAAGTTTTTAGGGTTCCGTACCTCAAAAGGAAAAAACGGAACCCTTATAGGATCTCTTTGTTGTCCGTCCGTCCGTCCCTCTGTCAAGACCCCATTTCTCAGGAACGCGTGGAGGTATCAAGCTAAAATGTATACCAAATACTCAGGTCTACTGTCCCTTGAAGCTGTGAAATCAAACTTCTAAGCCAACGCAATCAAAAGATACAGCCGTAAAATAAAAAATTGTTACACCCCGTCCTGGTTGCAAGCTGCGTACATCCAGGAGTCTTAAACTCTCTGTCTTATTTCACTTAAGGTTCACAATCCTGACAAATTAGAATAGAATAGAATAGAATAGAATTTTATTGTTTAACCGTGTTACATAGATGGTATAAAATATTACAAGGCCCCAACGGTTACCCATTTCGGGTGTACAATATTTGCTTAAAACGAAGGAAAATATAACTAATATCATTAATATTTTACATTATTTTTCTTTTAAGACGAAGATTCAAAAAATTCTTTCAAAGAATAGAAACCTTTCTTGCTTAACCATTTTTTTAAATTCCGTTTAAATTTTGTGTCATCCAACATTTTTAATTCATTAGGAAGCTGATTAAATACTCGAATAGCACTAATAAATGAACTTTTGCCATAAGTTTTATTTTTTACCAAAGGCAATGTTAAATTGTACCTATATTGAGTGCGTAGGTTATCGCGTTGGGAAGCTAGTGTCGTGAAGTAATCCTTGTTACTTTTTACAAAGTTACAGAGCTCGTAAATATAAATGCTAGTTAAAGTTAGAAAGCCTTGCTCTTTAAAAACATTTCGAAGTGATTGTTTGTTGTTCATGCGAAAGATAATTCTCAAGCACCTTTTCTGTAAAACAAAAGTAGACTGTACGTCTATCGAGTTTCCCCAGTAAATGATACCATAAGTCAATAAAGAGTATACGTTAGCATAGTATGCAGTAATAACGGCTTCTTGGGAACACGATTCGGCTAATATAGATAGTGCGTAACATTGACTGGAAATTTTATTATTAATTTTTTGAATGTGGTGTTTTCAAGTTTTGTTTTAAATTGTATAGGAATAAAAATAATATTTTAGCAAAAAGGGTCATAAATTAAAGAACGCGACCGTACTACAATAATATATTCCGTTCTGGAAGCTATAAAATAGAGCGAGACAGTTTACTATTTACTAAGTCTCCCTCTACCTCATAGCTTGTAAGACGGTTGCCGCCACGTTGCCTTCTTGGTGCAGTTTAAACCTACATCGTATACATTATCTATGATTTCTAACAAAAGAATTTCGACAATGCAATGTCAAGAATATAAATATCTAAATCTTTGGTGAACTTTCGTATTATAAAATAGTACACGATAGCACGGATGAATTAACGTATTTTTTCCTTAAATGAATCTGAATCGGTAAAATTCGAAAGCATCTAGCCCAACACTAGTGTCACGTGCTTTCGTGAGAAAGGAACAGTATATTGTCATTCCCATTTGATGAAAAGGGACATGCATACTTCACTACTTCTTATGGACCAGTGTAAAATTAACTCCGCGTGACAGAATGAAATTTACATTTATACGATAAATTTAACTTACCTGTGAAATGTTATTCCGTTGTTTGTGTAATTAAAAGTGCGGGAGATTTTCCCACACCACTTCACACAGCAAGAACTATTTTTTATAGCGCAAAATCAATTTTAATTTGTTGGTTGTTTGACGCACGTATAGATCGCGTACCTGGTCGATACTGATAATATGGCGTGGGGTAGTGGGGGGTTATCAGTGCAAAAACATATATGCGTGGTGACCGCACGTCGCCCTATAGGCTCTATCTATTGGAGGTTATCTGTGAGCGCCACGGAATAAAGAATCCATTGGAAGTGGCATTCAACCGATTTTCATAGAGAACCACTGCCGCCGCACGCACACAACCACACTTCAATAATACACGAACATACAATACGCCTTCGATTTGTTAAAACGTACTGACAATATGTTGTTAACGGTAGCAAATTTTATACGCAAAATCTACTTTAACTAGTACTATTTACGGTCTCATTTAGAGTGTCAAGTAAATATTTCTTAGGCCCGTTACCATATGCGTTGTAAGACTTGCAAGAGGCGTGGTCGTTCGGCTACTCGACGCAAGATGGCCGTGTTTTCAAAGTATGGAGATGCGACCGCTGAAAACCAAAAGGTCGCATGTACTGCAAAATGTGTATGATGATACGACTATTTGACTGTAACGGAATAAGGATGGGTATGGCATGAGTTTGACTATCGATATTTTTATGATATTCATACGGTAAATATTAAGCTAAGACTTAGTTATATTACAAATTGTTTCTAATAAATTCTTGTTTATTATATAATTAGTAGCAGGTGACATTTATACTAAATTACTTTTGTTATAAATGTAGTAGCAATTAAACACAGATTTCTAATAGTAATAAACAAAGAATATAATTTGTTTAATTTAATACAAGCACATCTCAAATACTATGTAGAAATATTTTACCAGCAATATACACTGCCGACGTTGTGCGAGTGCGGTCTAGTGAGAATATACCGTCAAATTTGTTCGTTGTGTGGGATAACAGGAAACTAAATGTCAGTAGTGCGCCGTGCGTATTGCGAATTGAATCAATTGTTCGTACTTACGCTACATACTCTGCGTGGGAATTGAATCTTCCTGAATGAAGCGATTTCCTTTTGGCGAATCTCAAATATCAGTTGCATCAAAATGTTTCGAACAAATGGTGTTGAATCGTTGCAGAAACCAATCCTTCGTCCTCGTGGCATCAATCCATTTTTCCTTTGTATTTGTGTCTTTAGGAAAACTATAAGATTATAATAGTTACTTGCTTCGGCCCGCGACTCCGTCCGCGTGGAACTCGTTTATATCGTAGCTCGATACAAACTTTCATCCCCATGTTACCCCCTCGAGGGGATGATTTCCGGGATAAAAACTATCCTATGTCCTTCCCCGGGATTCAAACTATCTCCATACCAAATTTCATCTCTATCGGTTCAGCGGTTTAAGCGTGAAGAGGTAACAGACAGACAGACAGACAAAGACAGACACACTTTCGCATTTATAATATTAGTATGGATTTTATTGTGTATGACATAATATTCAGATACATATTACCAGAGCCCGGAATTCTTTAGAGCTGTCATAGGGACTTCTCGTTTATCGACTTCCGATTATACATATGTATATCAATAAATACAGAATACAATATGTAAAATATGATTACAAGTAGAAGTAACAACATGCAGTCTTATCACGAATGAGCGATCTCTTCGAGATAACCTTTGGATACCAACTTTTAGGAAATAATAAATATAAATTCATCATCATCATATCAGCCGAAAGACGTCCACTGCTGGACATAGGCCTCCCCCAAAGAGTGTCAAAGTGACCGGTCCTGCGCCACCCGCATCCAGCGCCCAGCGTCCAGCGTCCAGTTTAAATATAAATTAAAATAATAATATTTTATTCTTTCTTATAAATAATAAGGATGATCTTAGTCCTGATTAAAGGGCATAGGTAAGCAATCCATAAATTATAAAAAGCAATAAACAATAAAATATTATTATGTTAATTTCTATTTATAGTACTACAATACTTCCGATTTTACAATAATACATCATATGTATAAACGGAAGTCGATAAACGAGAAATCCCTATGATAGCTCAAAAGTGCTACGAGAATTCCGGGCTCTTTATATTACTCATAAAAATATAATCTTTTTCATTTTGATTTATCGATAACAAGTATCGACCATAGCCACAGGATTTGAGTAGCGAACCTTCGGGAAATTTGCCGTGCATTCACGTTCCGAGTAGTGAAATAATACACTGGATTATGAACTTTATTGTTAGAGAAATAGAATTGATATTTCCTTGACTACAGGCGCAAATGATGTCTAAGAAATTGAAAATTAAATATTTTTTTATTCGTATTCTAAAATATTACTTAACGATGATAGGAAATACCTCCATGAGACAAGTTTTTTTATGTGCTGTTATTGGAGCAGCTTTCAATAACGCAATACGGCATTTTCCTAAAATAAACAAATATTCACTCATGTCATACGCTGCGTACGGTCGCTAGGTGACTGACAATTATCTGTGCAAGAAGTATGCTTATTATTGCTCATGTTCGGCGACACGGGAACGCCCACTTACCACTTCCAATGGATTCTTTATTCCGTGTTTAGCGCTAACTTCTACTTAATTGTACCAAGACTAATGCGTTATTATTTAAAACGACATCGAGAAGCAATGACAGCCTAGAGATATCATTAAATGGAGTAAAAATTCAGCAAGTAACTTCGGTGAAATTTCTCGGTGTCTGAATTGATTCGAGTTTAAATTGGAAGGATGATCTGTCTTCATTAGTCAAGTCGATCAGCTCTGCTTGTTACGCGCTTAGAAGCTTAAGCGAGGGGGTAAAGTTCCCTCAACTAAAAATGTTGTATTATGCCTTGGTGGAATCGAAACTAAGATACAGCCTTAAATTTTGGGGCAACAGCTACCGTTACAACATTTAGTCCGCCTTTGTGGCCCAGAAAAGAGCTATCAGAACCATGGCCCGAGTATGTCAGACTACATCTTGTAAAACTTATTTTTCGGAGTTTCAAATTCTCACTGTTCCTAGTCTATATGTATATACTCGTACTTCTTAATGATTTAGTCAAGGACCTAAACTGTATTGAAACACCTGAAGACTGACTGAAGCGCCTAGCAACAAGAAGAATGGACTTACCACGAATTTTTACCACCAAACTCAATGTTGTCAAGTACTCTTCGGGATACCAAGCGATTGGTCTCTTTAATAAGCTACCCGCTGAATTAAAATGCATTCCTAATTTAAACACATTTAAAAATAATCTAAAGGTTTTTTTGTTGCAGAAATGTTTTTACTCGATTGAGGAATTTTTGTCAGCATAGGGTTATGAAATTACGTATGAAATTTGTTTGACATGGTATTAACATTATATATTAGAATTTTTGACATTGTTTTTAAATTATGGACATATTATTTTCAGATTGTATTTGTGTTGTATTGTATTTTAAATGAATTTATGCTTAGTTATGTTTTTGATTGTGATTCTATTAATTTAACTGTGATATATATTTTTTTTAGTTTAGTATCTACGTTCATCATTCATATTATTTTAAATTATTGTTTTCAAACACAATGTATATTGTTATGTGAATAAATGACTATGACTATGACGAGTCTTGTATATATGCTTACGACCCAGATCCCAAGCAGCAGTCAACTGTCTGGGTCTTCCAAGATGAGCCAAACCCGACTAAAGTCATACGCTCACGGAGCACTTCAAAAAAATGGTTAGGTACCTCGTTTGTGGCAAAGGCTGGTCACGTCACCACTATTGTACTAGAAGATCGCAAGACGGTTAAGGCTGATTGGTATAAGTACCACTGTTTGTTTGCCACAAGTCATCACAGAGTTACGAAAAAAACAACTCTAGTCGTCGTATGACTGCACCATGACAATGAAAGATCGCAAACCGCCTTCGTGGTCAACTTTTCAGCACACCAAAAGGAGCGGTTGACGCGTACAAATCAGCCATTTTGACTACCCTCACTTCGAAGTGGAATAAATGTTTTAAAAACTGGTTCGGACTTGGTCGAACGGATGGAAAAGTGTATTAAATATCGCGGAGAATTCTTTGAAAAACAATAAATGGTAATAGTCTAATAGATTGTCGATACTTATTTCAAACGACACAACTTAAAAGGCAGCCCTCGTGTTCCGTGTGTTTCTGACCCTGGGTTCCCACAAAGATGTGTTGTGTTGAAAGTGAGGGACGAAGTCAGATCTGTCACTCTCAACATAGAGCTCTAGCCTGTTCTCTCTCGTCTTCTGTATTCCTGGTCCCTTGAAGGCTATGAGCAGGCTATTAGATCTTTGGTGCAGATGGGGATAGTGCGAGCCAGTGGAGTGCCAGTGTGGCTGTGCAGATCCCATACCCAAATCTAGCGGAAATACGATTGATTTCAAGATACTCTCGACGGATGCAGTTGAGAGAGCTGTCACATATTCCGATACAGGAGGACAGCACTGACGGTTCGAATTTAAAACACCTTATATAAAAATGGAATGTAAGTAGCCAATTTACTGGTCAGTACGGTGGCAAAACATTACCATCAACCATAGCGTTTTTGAATCCAAATGGCATTTTACTAAACTCTTAAGTCCAAAAAGTCGTACTAACGCTGTTAACCATAAATTACGGATGACGAAAAAAATAAGCCTAATCTCTCTTAATCATCTAATCCATTAAAAGCGGTTTCTATCAAATTTACGAGTTACACGAACATTAAATAGGGCATTATTCGTTCGTCTAGCACGAGGTGAGTGCTGTTATAACTTGGAACACGGAATTAAGATAAATGGCAAGTGTTTTTTTATGAAGGGAGTGTCTGCTGTGGCTGTATTCTGTTTCTTTTTCCATTTTTTTCTTTTTGTTTGTCTAGTTTTGATATTCAAATTTCAGTTTGATTGAACCCGCGCATTTTCCCGACTTATTTGATTATTAGCTACACAATACTGTATCATATTTCACTTTCAAAAACCCAAACTATCACGTTAAGTCCACTGTTGATTTGCGGGATAAGATCCTATGTGCTGATCCAGATTAAGGTAAACGTCCGAGTGCTCGACGCTGTACTTGTATATGGTATGGGCACTCTATATCAAAGCAATATGGGGTTAATCAAACTAACAGGATTTTCATTCGAATTTAAGCCTTTTGACATAGAGTGCCCATGTCATATAGCGTCAAGCACTCGGACGTTTACATTACATAACTTTATAGAAATACCGCTTTATGTTGCCTTTTACTAAAGGGAACTTAATTTCGAATAACAAATATTGGTTTACTTCTCTGAGGTTAAATGTGAAAACAGTTTAAGTGCCTACATAAAATCTCGTAAAGTTTCTCAGACGCATAAAGTGACAAAAAAATAAGAGCCAAAAACCACAAGGAGCGATATGGTTTTACAATGTTTTCGCCAAAGACTGCATTGTCAGAATAGGAGCGGCGTGTTATTAGATTAACAAGCTATTAGCCTGGTTTGTCCGTCTGTCTAAATGTCGATGATTGGGGAGGTTACGAGTGAAAACATGTTTGTGCGTAGTAGGAACATTTTCTCTTTTTGTCTATTGGTTTTCCCAATATAGGGAATGATTAGTAAGTGCCGGTTATTTTTTATTCTGGTGATGATAAATTCCCCGATGATAGGCGGAATCAGTAACCCGAAGGTGCTGATAGACTTGAACAGCAATGAGCATTCTAGCGAATGTTACTTTACCGGTGAAAGCTCACAAAATAAACAGGAGCGTTTTAGTGAGCATTCTAGCAAAACGACAGTAAATTTCCTTAAAGCGTTTTGCCGCGCCTAGCTATTTTGTTATTCTTCCACTGCCGTCCCTCTCCACCGTAGCGATATTTGGCTCTACGCTTGGCTCTTTTTGTTGTTCAGTTTAACGAATTAAAAAAACAGCCAATTGCGTGTCGGGCCACGCGCAGTGTAGGGTTCCGTAGTTGCCTGTCTCTCTTTGTTACATTCGACCCGCGCGGGCTAACTAAATGGTGCGGTGGCGTCGGCCGAATTTTTACGATAGTTAGCCTTTCCAAGTACACATTAAGATGGACCGGTCATCGTGGCACTCTTTGGGGGAGGCCTATGTTCAAAAGTGGACGTCTTTTGGCTGATATGATGATGATGATTTGCTTGGTTGACGATTACTCGGTAACTAGGTATGCCTATTTAGTCGTGATAGTTTTTCTTTTAAATTCATTATAAAATGTACTAGAATGATTTTTTTCACATTCCCAGTAGTAGCCATTTAGCCTTTTTTAAAAACTCATAATATTTTTGAACAAGCTTTTCATCGATACCCCACACCATGGGTTTAGAGAGAAATAAATGACATCCTCACTTAAACGTGCAGGGGGGAGGTACATAAACTAAAAAAAATTTTTTTTATGACTCAATAGTTTTGTCCGTGTGATTGATTTATGTATCCATGTCGAATTACAGCTTTCTAGTAGAGGGTCACTGAGCTAAGACGCAGACGGACAGATGGACATGGCGAAATTATAAGGGTTCCTTGTCGACTACGGAACCCTAAAAACGGCGAATGCTCAATGTTCTGTTCCATGCGACTGTTAAGTCTGTCAGCACCTTAAGAGGTACCTAATTGCCTAACTTTTCAAACGAGCGTAAGGGCAACTCAACTGTCATGGTTATTCTAGGTTGCGATAGTTAACCAATCAACCAATATTAATCATCATCATCATATTAGTAGAAAGACTGCTGGACATAGGCTTCCCCCAAAGAGTGCCACAATGACCGCTCCTGCGCCATCGCATCCAGCGGACTCCCGCGACCTTTACCAGGTCATCCGTCCACCTGGTGTGCCCCACTCTGCGTCTTCTGGTACGTGGTCGCCTCTCGGGAACGTTTCCGCCCCAACGGCCATTGGTTCTACGACTACGTGCAATGTGCCCCGCCCACTGCCACTTAAGTTTAGCGATGATCAATATCAATACGCCAAGCTAAATAGGCCTCTCAGCCTCGCTATTATCTAACTCCCCACTAGTAAAACCCTTTAGCGGAGTTTGCGAACACATTAAGTTATCGGACAAGACGGATGGTGTTTGTGCCCCTGATGGACGAGGACACCTTTTGTGTTGACAGTCATATACCAACCTTTAGCGATAAACTTCACCATCGTAAATTAGTTCAATAAGAAAGAAGTTTTCGGTTCAAATCGTAGTGTCGAGCGAGATTGCGTCTTCCTAATAACGACTATTCAAGCTATTTAGTTGAGACATTATAATCTCTAAGAACGGGTAAATATTTTTCCCCTCACTGCCTCGGAAAGCCGTCTTTTATCCTTTAAAACCAGTGAGCAAAAACGCATTTTATCCACTAGTGGGGAAAGTAATTTGACCTTGGAGCGTGTTCAAGTAGCTTTTGACAGTATAACAAAACGTAAAACGCTCATAATACAAAGAAAATCACAGATGATGTATTTCTGTTGCCGCTATAACAACAAATACTAAAAAAACAGAATAAAATAAATATTTAAGAACTTTTAAATAATTGCTTGTTGCCTTCATCAAATCATCAGGCGCTGGGTCTCAAAATGTATGGGAAAACTAAAATCCGACTCACACTTCACCAAAATTCTACTTGATATTACTTAACGTTATTATTACTGTTAAAAAAATTAAAGAAAAATATTATTTAAATTAAAAAAAAAGTTGTTTGGCATGTTGCACTTTTCTCGCTACAGTGAGGAGAAAAGTTTTGTGTTACACATGGGTGCAAATGTATTTTACTTCTCGTGTGTTGAAACACTCGCTACGCTCTGGATTCTATTTTAGAACCACTCGCTTCGCTCCTGGTTCAACTATAGCATCCTTTCGCTTGCTCGTGTTTCAATTCCACACTCGCGGGTAAAATACAACTTTTCACCATTGTATAACAAATAACTATAACTATTTAGCCATGGTGTCGAAACGGAGTACCTAATAACTGACCGAAATAATGACGTACTTATTGCGTCTTTCCACATTTGGACCCGCCCCTTCTTTGAAAAAATAGGAATATATTGCCTTTATATATTTTCCTCAATTTTATATTAGTGATGAACGAAATTACCTGCCGAGGAAAATCATAAATAATCTGTGTGCCTATGGGACTGAACTTCATAGAAGTTGAACGTCGCAAATTATCTTGATTATTAACTTTCGTTAACTTTCTGGAAGTTATAGGAAAAACAAGTTTGCTCTGAAAGCTAATTTGATGGGGTTATTGTTATCTTTTGCTACAGGAAAAACGGTTTCTACGCACAACTTTACATTTACGAGCTTTTGCGTGCCGTTTTGGGAAGAGGGATCTTCCTCCAAACCTCTTTACTGGTCTTGTAGCTAAACGAACTTACCGCAATATGTAAGAACAACTGTAATTTTACGAAAGTTGTAAGTCCTTAGCGATAAATGTAATTTAAAAAAAAAACACGTGTATTAAAACCGCCTTTCATCTGTCTGTTTTGCTTAAACTTTGGTTGTCTGAATTGAAAGTCCGCGTTTTGTACATTTAGCATTTTTAAATTCTTTTTTAATGGGAAGAAGTTTTAAAAAGCACACAGATCTTCTGGAAATACTATTAACTAGTGGCTTTGTGAGCCGTAGAACTTGCGAGTCGGATAAAAAAAATGTTTCTTAAAAAACAAACACACAATCAAAATCGGTTTTTTTTTTAAAGCAATAACGCGTGGTTTCAATATCTGAGAGATAACCGCGGCTCGCGGTATTTGAGCTCCCGATGCGTTGCGGAACCGCCCTGTGCAGCCCAAATTGAGCAAACTTGGTCTGGGGCGGAAATTGGAGAAGTGAAAAAGAAATTGTCGCCAGGTATTCGATTGAAAAAGCATTTCATTACTTACATAAACGTACGCACTTTCAGGCACCTGCTGTTTCAATCGGTTTCCTCGCGAAAAAAAAATCTTACTCATACATTTTTTCTATTTCTGCCCCAGTCCAGGTAGCCTCTTGGACACCGCGACTACGCGTCATTACTCTGAATCATTCATTCTCCTAGCGTTATTGCCGACTGTGCCCTAAAGGACCCCAAGGTCCGCTTTGACACCTAATCCCAAGATTTACGAAAGCGACTGCCCATTCGCCACCACGCGGCGCGTCATTGCTCTGAATATAATACCTAATAAATATAACCTATAACTAACTACTAATAACCTGCTCATAAAATTTCACGAGAATCTGTCGAGAAATACGACCCCGTATCATGGTCGGCCTTATCACGCGATAAGTGACAAGATAAAGCGTCCGTCTCGTTCTATTGAACGCTGTCAGCCAGTGGCGGATGCTCTATCTTGTCACTTATCGTGTGATAAGGCCGTTTATGCTACGAGGTCTGTAGAGAAGAACGACGAAGAAGACAGCTGGACATTGGGACATAAGAAATATTTTTTCCCAAGAAACGGAGAACTTCGATCGCATCACTAGCTCGTTCAATAAGATACCGACTATCTTAAATATCGTCAGCTAAAGTAGTCAATCTGTTTTCGTAAGAACTTGTTGTCAAGTAAAATTATCGAAATCGTTGTATAGTAACACCATAAACAAAGGAACTATTTGAATACATTTAAATTTTTCCATATCGTTTAGGTGGTGCTTGACTTCAGAGATATCCTTGGGTCCAATTTAACTCACAAATGTGGTTAGAACACTGTCAACAATATTATATTAACTGCTACGGGATTATGAGCTACAGACATAAAGCTTAAAGGTTACAATTGCGTGGTTTAGAACTAGACAACTTTGGGGTCCTTGCTGAAAGAGTTTAAACATTGAATTGGATTTACTAGAAATTTCAATGAGGGAAATTTCTTTACATTGCGTTTACTGAACTGTGGTTCGGTTACGAGGTCCAAATCCAGGGGAAAAGAGAGAATACCAGAGTTCAATCCTCACCAATCATGTTACAATTACCACATCCAATGTCTCATAAAAATCTCAGATATGAATAGCATTTCACAAATTTAGACATTTATCGACACTTGTCACACACAATGACAAAATACATTTTTGAAGTGTTGCTTCCCATTTTCTCGTGCTCTGAAGACTTCCTCCAACTAAACGCCAATGATATTTTAATCAACTAGTGCCTACACTAGCAAACAGTTGAATTTCAAATAAATAAAAAAATAATAAGTTTCTGTCAAAAAAATCATTTTTGGTAGAAGTTTTTATTGCTGACTGTGCTTTTCTGTGGACCGCCATCAAATACTCATTGAGACGATTCTAACGAGCCCAAACTCAACGGGGTAAAGTCTTTTAAGTACTGAATTGGCCACCTTCTATCTCCATCATCAGAGCAGCATAATATTGAATTGTCAGCCAAACTATACTTATACCCAGAATTTCAGCTCGACCAGTCACCGGGAAGTAGATCAAATTTAACTTGCAAAATTTCATTATTGACCCCGGGACAGGTGAAACTAAATAAAAGCTTGTAAAAATGCAACTCTATTCTACTAACTTAAAAGAATAATTCCTTCCTGTAAGCCTCACGAGGATAAACGTGTCTCTCACACGGGGTGAGTTTTGAAAAGAACGGATGCACAGACGTAGATATATTTATTTACACACATTCACAAACAATAGGTAATTACAAGATTGTGTTTGAATTTCTTACAACTAACAATATAATATCTTATATCTAATAACTAGAGTTGGGATGTTTGGTGGCATTGGGGTGAACAAAGAGCAATGGAGTCATTTTTCTATATTTTTTGATTAAATGAATGAATGAATAAATGATTGATAAACCAATAATGTAAAATTAAATTTATTGGTTTCATGGATTTTTCACAATTTGAGAAACTGTATAACGCCAGCTAATATGGAACAAATTGCCATAGTATATGCTTTTCACAATCTTGGTGTTTAACATCAAAAGAAGATATTATGCAAGATTTAGAAACTTTCATTCTTTCAAGTTGTTCAAGCACTTGAATACGTAAACATTTTAGCAAATAGGTAAAATTTATTTAAATGTTACATTATAAAATAATTATTGTAATTTACAGTATTGCATTGCAGTTGTCGTCAAAAATTTATGTAAAATATGTAACTAGTATAATATGCGATGTATCAACAAACTCTATACACGTTCATACAATAAAACGCAAAGTTGATATATTATTGGCCGGTACTGTATTATAAGGTGGACTGATGACCTGGTAAAGGTTGCTGGAGTCCGCTGGATGCGGCTGGCGCAGGATGGGTCACTTTGGCACTCTTTGAGGGAGGCCTCTGTCCAGCAGTGAACGTCTTTCGGTTGATATGATGATGATGATGATGACTATTATAGATTTATCGTTCAGTTATTCATTTATTAGAATAAAAAATATACAATGGCGACTCCACTGCATTACTTGTGCTAAACTGCCACCAGAATCCTAACCCTACTAATAACTAATAACTACGCTCTAATATCTAATAACTTCACATTCTACTTACTCTCTCTCAAATATTTCGTCAACACTATAAATGCATCCTATTAATTGAACGAGCGAGCAAAGCCAAGTTCTCTGATTCACCTAGAAACAAAATTATTTCGTACTAGCTTCTGCCCGCGACTCCGTCCGCGTGGAACTCGTTTATATCGTAGCTCGATACCAACTTTCATCCCCCATTTCACCCCCTCAGGGGATGATTTCCGGGATAAAAACTAGCCTATGTCCTTCCCCGGGATTCAAACTATCTCCATACCAAATTTCATCGTAATCGGTTCAGCAGTTTAAGCGTGAAGAGGTAACAGACAGACAGACAGACAGACACACTTGCATTTATAATATTAGTATGGATGTTTACCTGTACACTTCGCATTTCTCAACCGAGTCGCGGGGGCGAGTTTTGCAAAGAACCGATGCATCCTCTCAATATCTATTCTGTACTAACAGAACCCAACCAATCAGATTTTTCTCAAAGGTCGAGACACAAACAGCGAACAGGCGCCAGGGTCTTGCATAATGGGGCTGCTGACCTGCTGAAGGTGACTCCAAAATGAGAATTTGCCTAGCTATGCCGCGCCGCGCTTCTGTATAATGGGATCTCTAGTTCAATCAATAATCTACTTTAAAAACAAAGTTTTAACCGACATGAATTCAGTACTTCGCTTTATTTCAAGAGTTCCATCATCAGACCCTGACCCGATGATCACGGAACCACCTGGGAAAGGTACCTTTAAAATAGAAAAGAATTTTCCATATCGGTCTAGGCGTCTTCGAGTAATCGGGAAACATACATAAGAAATAAAAAAAAGACCGGGTTGCACTCCGGGAGTGCCGGCGGAAGTGGATACAAAAAAAAAACATCCCCCCCTCTAGGATCTCCTTTTTTCAAGTCGGTTAAAAAAGAAATTTTTGAAGTTTTGCCTCTCATTTCCCATGAGCGAAATGAACGTGTCACTCACACCGGGACGTGTTTTAAAAAGAACCGATGCATCCTCTCAATATCTATTCTCTACTATTACGGAACTCTCCTATCAGATTTTTCGCAAGTGGAGACACAAACCGCGAACAGGCGCCAGGGTCTTGCGTAATGGAGCTGCTGAGCTGCTGAAGGTGACTCCACAATAGCCTAGCTATGCCGCGCTACAGAATAATGTGATCTCTAGCGTTGGTAAATAAAAATTGACACAAGTAACCGATTTATTACGTATTCAAGTTCGCATTTCAACTAGATGTTTTGTTTCGAGGTTTGAAGCCATCCATTCCATTATAGGTTCTTACCACTTTCGCTACCTACCTAGCTGGCACCTACGCCGTAGTCGCTTTCCGCTACATACGAGGAAAGCCACAGGATCGGCTACGAGCGTAGCGATTCTTGGTCGCAAAGTGTTAATTGCTAACGCTATTTTCCGCTAAACGGAAATTTGGACGCAGATTATTTAATAGAATCTATAATAAATATGTTGGGGTCGGGTAGTATTCTATCCTGAACAATCCAAAATTCCTTATGCGGAACATGGTTCATGGTTTTCGGAATTGTGATATTGGAAAAAATATGCTTTCGGACATATGACTCTTCGGAATGATGGCGTGTTTAAATCTTGATAAAGTCTAAGGATCATCATCATTTATTCGATGAACAAATGATGATGAGGTGATGTCAAATGCTCATGTAGTACAAACTCCCATCGTAGCGGCCAGTTAGCCGACACACTATGAAGTTGCAGGTGGTCTGGTGATGAGCAGGACGGTAAACAGCAGTTGCAGTTAGAATATAGTATATTGTAAGTAACGTAACGTACAGTTAATATGTTGACTCTCGTTCTCAAGAGTCTAAGATGCGTCTAGCATGCGACGGCCGCGACATACTCTCGATTTTTATCGCACTTGTTCTAAGTGTTCTAATAAGAAAGAGACGGATAGTGCGAGAATCGAGAGAGCTCGCGCGCCGTCGCATGCTAGCCGTGCTGTATGGTCGTCTTATACACTTAAATTGCTGCTTATTCTGTTTCCCCCAATAGAGTTACTGTTCGGCAAGTCGTGAATACGCGCGACTGATCTGGATTATTCTCACGTCCGATATGTAGGTACGTGCAACTAACCAAATGCCCAAAATCACATGTTCGTGTCATCACGAGTTCCTAAAATATTTTCGAATTGGATATAAGTAAATAAGAGCTAACATATACTTTTGGCGTTCACGGAAATACAAACCTCACAATCTCCCGCAATTCCTTTCCACGAAAATATCAGGGAAAAATGATAAGACGTCGAAATACAAATTCGAATCCCGCCATATCTCTGGGAATCGTCAAGTGCGTGTCTTTAGAGGAAAGTTCCCGATTGATAAAGGGCCCGAAAAGGGCCGGCAGGGCCCTGACGGATACGCACAATTTCCGGGGATATAAATGTATTTTGGTCCCATCACTAGCGACCCACTCAAACTCCTACCTCGCATTTACCGACATAGCAATCTTAACTTTATTTTAATACGGTTAAGGTAGCTTTTTGTACTCGCGATTTTAAATAAGTAAGAGCTGGCGTAAGCGAATTGAAATGTACGTTTTATGTATATGAATTCCATTTGTACGGAATGACGGTTATTACTATGTTCGGAATGTATAAAGGTATGGACTATTGTGTTGCGAGGAGCCTCGTGCAGGAAATAGACTGCTCTAAAGCAATACCGGGGTAGATTGAAACGGGGGTGAGATGACACGGAGACTTACTGTAAATTATCTGTCTGACTTTTTCTAGTTCATATTTGACTCTTTATGTGTGAAAGAGCTGCACTTAAATAATGTTTTAAGATAAGGCATTCAGGTTGACATGTATCACTGACAATATTCTGATATAGATCTGAGTGAAAGGGAAGGATGCTTTTATGCTTTGTACCTTTCTGGTTATTGTCGCACATAAGTTAAGGCGCATGCATCCTTCTAAATGCCGTGTCCCTCGCCCGCTAATGCAAGCTCAAAATAATATTTTTTTAATCGGATAAGTACCTAGTCTCGTAGTTTCTCTAATACTCCCTTCCACATCCAGATAAAAAAACTCTTATATCTCTTTAATTTTGCATCAGCACAATTGGCGTACTATATAAAGTTATTGATAGCAGTGTATCATCATTGAGTAATTGTCTTTATCTACGCCCATATCATTAGCGTCATCTAATTATGTACAGTTGCATACGCTAGATACTTTATCTACTCACATAATATCATAAGTACTCTAAAATGGGTTCACAATTCTAATTTCGTAAAAATGACAACAGCAATGGCGGCAATTCGATTTTCTGTCAAGACGAATCGTTTTTTTTAATCATAGACAAACGAATGAAGTCCCTGTACTCATATCACTCGAGATCAATGTCGTCCGTAAATATTAAAACAACATACTGAATTGACGTTCCATAGCGATAACTGTTTTAATATCTATGGATACTAGAATAGAGACCCACTTGAGTTTTGACACCTGTTCCAAATTTAAACTCATAACTGCACAAAAATCTATGTACTGTTATAACATTAAAGTACAGATTTTACCTACTACCAGGCAAGAAAGTGCTCATAGTAAAATCGGTTGTAATAATGCTGGTCATTTCCTACGGTTTCTGAGCGCATTTTAGAGCACTAATGATGTGCGTAGATAAAATATAATTAAGTGTATCTTATTAGGCGCAACTTCTACTGCTTTGAGCTCATTGAACACTTTACAATAAGAACCTTGTTCAGCGGAACCATCCAGAGCGCAGTGCGGTGGCTCAGGCGAAACGCCTAATGTGACACAGTTCTAAACATAAGTCGAGTTACTGTACGAGTTAGTGTCGAATTAAACTCTATCTTTTTAACCTACTTTGTTTCATTACGAAGAGGTAATTAAATTACCCTTTCATAAATAAATGATTTCAAGTTCATTAATATATCGCATCCCTCTCTGTAGAAGCTCGCAGTTAACCACGCATCACAGTTTGCGTGATCACGCCAGTTTAGAGTTCTCGTGAAAAAAGCCACCACTATTTTAAAGAGCCCTTTATCTAGTGTACCGAGTAGCGTTAACACGCCATCCTACAATCAGTCGGATAACGCCGACAGCCATTCGTCATGCTGTGTTTGCATCCTTTTATGTGTGCTTTTATTTTCTTTATGTCCCTCGTCTATTTTCGTTTTTGACGACATCATGTTATCAGCA
Source organism: Epinotia bilunana (assembly GCA_947049275.1). Taxonomy (NCBI): domain Eukaryota; kingdom Metazoa; phylum Arthropoda; class Insecta; order Lepidoptera; family Tortricidae; genus Epinotia; species Epinotia bilunana. Next base: position 20,277,241 of record OX346270.1, read on the forward strand.
CGCGGGCATTATTATAACTGTTGATAATATTTTCCATTAGCAACAGGGGTGTACTCAAAATTATTAGTATTATTACTTCAAAAGAAAGAAGGCAAAAAAATGCCTAACGAGAAAAATCTCATTCATATCTCTCAAAAATTACGAAGTCACAACCACCGAACGAAAAAACCATAGAAGTCTAAGGTTGTTAGCTTGCTGCCCACCTGATGTGGGTCGATGATGGGTCTCACGTTGAACCGTCCCAAGTGCTCCGTCCTCTCATCTCACTGAAAAGACTCAAGCTCGGTGGTAGATACCTTAAACAAGTTTCTTGCATTGAGCGTTGGCGCTATTTGGGAGTTGACTTCAGTGCGGCTGGAAGCGAGAGGTTAGTGTTTAAGCAATGCAAGAGGCGTTGTTTTTTTTTTCATTTAACCACATTTTTAATCCTTTTTCGAGAAAATACAACATTATTGATTATTTTATTTAGTGTCTACACCCCTACTGTTTGCATGTATCATAATCAGGCCTCGGAGTTTTTTTAGCACGGTAAGACTAAGGAGAGCTATATAATAAATAATAATAAATCGTTTATTTTCAGACCATAGATCCATAATTTGGTTAGTACAATGTGGGCACAATACAAAAAAAGAAGAAATACTAATATTAGTGTTAATACATATTCAAATTTTAAAACTAAAATTAAAATTAAACATTATTTAAGGGTATGGAGCCCGATCCACCGTTTTAAAACTGGTGAGTCCCAGCGATCGACAACAGCGCGTAGGAGCGTGTTGCGGCTGTCACGCACACGCTGTAGCATGGAAGCGCATCGTGCGCGCATAATGGCGAAACCCGCCGTGTTAGATCCTACGAACATCGCGGAAGCGCTGCAATAGCGCGGTAGCCGCAACAACGCTCTATACGCGTTGTTATATTGTACACGCAGGTCGCTGTATGCCTTCTGCGTATAGTTAACCCATAGGCTGCATGTATAGAATGACTGGCAGTATGCTTTAAAGAGCGTAACTTTTACTGGCTCAGTACATTTTGCAAACCTACGGGCCAACATATTGCATCGGACAGACAGCGCCCTGCGCTCCCGCTCAATATCCATATTGTCTTTTTGATCCTCGGTGACCCAGTGACCCAAATACTTGAACTTTTCAACTTTCTGTAATTTTACACCAGTAAGTGAAAATTCTGTTGACTCAGTATAGCGGATGTTATCTGGTTTGAACATCATAAGTTCGCTCTTCTGAGCATTGTATTTAAGTCCATTGGCCCCCGCATAAGCTTCACAGATGCAGAGCAGCTTCTTCAGTGCGCCACTCGAGGGGCTCAGCAGCACCATGTCGTCTGCGTCTGCTATGGAGTCGTTATTAACATTAAAATTAAATTCATACTCATACTCATCCTCATTAATTTAATTCATAAAATAAATAATAGCTATAAAAACGGAAAGCCACAGGTAACAATCTTTAAATGAGTTCCTTATTTTGTGCATAACTGGGGTGTAAATTTATCGGAGATAAAATTTTCTCAAAGTTGATTCGTGTGGAAGTCTTTTATTCGTTATTAGGCAGCAATATTTTTCCATGAATTTTCGGAATTCAAGGAATGTTGCAGGTAACCAGGAACAAGCAAAGATCAATATAGAAGTCGCTTATAGCTCCACATTTCTTTTGGTGCTTGTCAGAATGAACATGTTTCAGAACGTTGTCCTTTTTCAATCGAGTTATAGAACTTTCATACACAGTGCAGTATATAACTGCTTGATCGGTATTATACTCTAACTCTTCATAGGGTTCTATCCAGCGCTGTATAAACGAAGAATTTTGGCGAGATTTTGTATTGTGTAGAATGCTGTTGACACGCTTTAATATAAAAGTGTGGCTTAATTGCGTGAGATGTATGTCACAAGACACACACGTTACTACACATTTTTCGTGATCGTATATAAGATCTTTGTACGGTTCAATCCAGTGCAAAATTTCAGATATTTGTGGATCCGTCATAATGAAATCAGCAATTTATTCCGAAATTTCCCTTAAATGAATATATTGAAGTAACAAATAACACGTCTTAATATGTTGATACATGACATATGATGTCATTAAGTGCATTCTCTAAAGCGGCCAGTGACAACGTATAGTTCTTTATCTCAACAGTAATTATAGTATGTAGGTACGTTAAGTACTTCAATAAAATATTGGAGCGATGCAACTGCAATATGGGTAATATAATAATATTAACATATTACATTTTTATAATATAACATTAATTAAATATATGTAAAGAGAATTAATTACATATAAGTAGTCTAAGTATTTATAAAACGATTCGGACGAACTTAATTAATGAGGATGAGTATGAGTATGAATTTAATTTTAATGTTAACAACGACTCCATAACTCTCCTTAGTCTTACCGTGCTAAAAATACTCCGAGGCCTGATCATAATTACGTAAATTAACTGCACGATTAAATTTCCAAAAAATTTACAATTGTAAAAATACGTATCGCTCTAATCCTCTCATAAATATGTACCGAAACCTTAATCCGCTGACATGAAAGCGATGGGACATATTGATGAGTAAATGGCATGCACCCATATTTTTACACTTGACTGTACTAAGTGTATGCCGTCGTTATAAACAAAGTATGAAGAGCTGTCATTTACACTTACTTGTCAATTTACTTTGCTGAACATTGCTGGCCATTTACATTTTGTTAGAATATTTATGAAGTCGGAATTATAGCTATCTTCCGCCCGCGACTTCGGCTGTGTGGAACCGGGATAAAAACTATCCTATATTTTAATCCCGGCTATAAAATTCTTCTTCTACTTGGTCGTTTCCTCATTGCTGAGGGTCGTGACTACCAAGAACGTCAAGACGAAGTAGTAGTAGAAGTGCTTGGAGGAAGTGCAAGCACCGCCTTCCTCCAAGCACTTCTATTTTGCGCCATCCGCAGACCTGACTGAGTGCTGGTTCCTGCTGAAGCTTTTACGGAGCCTTTCCACCAGATAGGCGCTCTTCCTCTACCTAGAGAGGTAGAGGTAAGAGTCCCTTCCACATGACGAAACAGTATCAATTTCTCTAGACTGTCCTCTTGTCTACGTGTCCAAAAAAATAACTATGGGCTATGCTATGAACTATCTTCGTGCAAAGTTTCATTTAAATAGTTTGAGGGTGATTGAGTAACTAAGATCCAAATATTCTCATTTATAATATTACCAGCTTCATTTATAATATTATAAGTCACTCCATAATGGGAAATATACACATGCGTTAGATTTTATGTCGCCATAATTCACTAATTACACCTAATACTGTCAATTTCCTGCATTAATAATCTTTATAACGAAGACTTCATTTCCTTGATGAGATTCACGACGCTCAATAAACGTTCAAATTACTTAGAAACTCGTATAATTAGAACTTGATTGTTCTGGCGGCGTCTGCCTTAGAGAAAATGCCTTTAATTATTTATCTTTAACATATTTCAGTACAATTACTGTCTCTCGTTCTCCGCTCTTGAGTAAGTTTCTTCTCAGGTTTTACCATGTATAAGTATCGCGGTGTCATCGGCGTAGCATACAAGCTCAGTATTAGGAATGGATATGTCGAATATATCATTTATGTATAAAGTGAACAGTGTAGGACCAAGAATACTTCCATGGAGACACCAGCCAGGGAGGACAGGAAGCAGATCACTGCTATCGCGGCCTATTTTGACCTTCTGGAGGCGCCCGGTTAAGTAGCTTGTGATCAGTTACGGAACTCCTCAAGGATGTAAAGTACGTTAAAGATTCTGACACGATTCCGTTATAGCTAATTAATTACAGTTACTTTAATTGTTGTAATTTATGCCTATTAAATTGAAATTATATTCCAATGATATTAATGAAAATTTCTAATGATATAAATGAAAAATGAAAAGAAAATATTTTTATTCCAGAACAAGTCCATATAGCAAGCAAAATAAATAAATTAAATGTCTCAGCTTATTCTTTTAAGCCCTTTGTTCAGTCAGGGCAGGGGTATTAATATACGTCCACTCGCCATCAGATATATCGGAGCGGCCAAAGTGCTCACAAATATCTGAACACATCTCTAATGCCTCGACAATAGATCTGTCTCGCCGTGTCTGTGTCATATCTGTACACGCCTTTATAATTATAACATTGCCAATAATAGAGTCCTGTACAGATATTTATGTACCTACGTAAGTATATAAATACCCCCACTGTTCATAAAAACTTATCAGACTATGCACTTATACTAATAATACAAAATAAATACGGCGTTATAGGCTTACTGGACGTCTATGAGCATAAATATTTAAATGCCATTTTGACATTTTGTCAAAGTAGACTTACCTGGAAGGTCGCGGGAGTCCGCTGGATGCGCGTCGCGCATAACCGTTAATTATGGCGCTCTGTGGGGGAGGCTTATATTCAGCAGTGGACGCCTCGGCTGATATATTGATGATGAGAAAACTTCAAATTCGACCGAAGCTTGTTTCACTTGAAAAAGGCAATAATTCCGTTAACATTTTAGTCCATCCACACTCGGCTTTTTAACTTATACCGCAAATAGTAAACACAGCAGCAGCCATTTCGTTTTTTAGGTCGAATTCGCCTTTCAACGAAGCCTCACAGATCCGGATAAATATTCCACAAAACATCAACAGCCTCAAGCAACATCAAACACTGAAAAATACTCATTCCATATTTCCTTTCGTTTCAAAAGGCAATGAATAAAAATTGCTCCTTTTATTTAAAAGGGCTTTCCCATCAAAGTGATTGCCGGACTTGGGTCCAATTCAATTTTTACCATTGTGCGCCCATAATTTGTATGGAACGCTCAAGGGTTAGAAACACAAAGGGACTATTTATTATGAATCCAAGACCCTTGGCTTGGGTAATGTAAAACTGAAATTCATCGGAGTCAATGGAGCCGACGAACGCGCAGTTCCGACGTGGATTGATTGTGGGCTGCCAGCGTGACAGTAATTTTCATATTGTAATGGATTGTTTTTTTTTGCGCTGATGCAGAAGCAAATACTTAGTGTCTAATATCTTGATCCCTAAGACAGCAGTCATCGCCGTGCAATTTATAACCTTAAAACGTAAAATTGTACTGAGATGACAGCTGTCATAGGGGTCAAGATTCGCCGTGATACGTATAAGGGGGCGACCACACCGGTGCTTAACGCTGCGTATACGCGTTGACGTGTCGTATGCGTCACGTATTCTTCATACATTTTGCTGCGTTTTACGGTGCGTTAGCGTATTTCGAGCAGCGGTGTGGTCGCACCTTAAGGGCCTACAGTCTTAAAGGGTCGGCAACGCGCACGTGACACCCCTGGACTTGCAAGCGTCCATAGGCTGCGGTGATCGCTTACCATCAGGCGAGCCGTGAACTTGTTTGTCACCAATATGGTATATTAAAAAAAACAGAGGAATGGCGCCTGGTAAAGCTCGCCACTCACAGCATGACGCGGTCACGACCACTTCGCAATAAATGTTACACGAAGAAGCCGTCGTGGTTTAGACCTCGCCGTAATATGACGTTTTCTCCATTTTCCATCTATTGCTAGAAATGGCGCATGAAATTAAATTTCTTTTGCTTTGCCTAACCCTTTTATGAATACGATGTGCTCTCCCCCTCGCTTTACTTTTTTGAAAAACTTATTTTCACGCGCGTGTTATGCCGCCATTTGGTTTAACTACACCAAAAGTTATATGTTACAGGAATATATTAGTGACATATTGCCTTTTGATGTTGGAGCAGCGAGTGGAAAAGTTTTTATGAGAATGGATGGTTTGGGATCTTGTTATAAGTAGTAATATGTTGTCAATGCGTTCAATATGCGTCATTCGCGGAGTTTTCGAGATACAGGGGAAGGCCAAGTAAATTCTGGAATCTTTTTTTACTGGTAAAGTATTTTTACGAAATGAACTATATTGTTTTCTATTAAATATTTCAGAAAGACCCAATAAGTACTCAAATCATGGTCACCCTATCAATCGTCGCTTTGAGACATGGTGTATAGTGAAAGACAACATTGTGGGGTGTCATTCCTCAACAAGAACAACTCTGTACAGACAATGTCCACTCAACACCTCAAACACCTTCGTAGCATAAATTAAAATCTGCTACGCCAGTTACGCCGTAGCCGTAGCAGCTACGAAAAACACGCCCTGCTACGCGTCCGCCATTTTGCAAATAGTTTCTCTCAAAATTGCACTTAGATGTCCTTCAATGTCATACAACTTGATTGTGCTACGCGAATATAAATCTTAAATCGTGTAAATAAAGTTCATTTCGGGTTGATTCTGAGATAAATTGACAGTCCTTGACACAGATTACTCTGATTAACTATAACAAGGTCTTACATAAATTTATTTGGTTGAAGTAAATTGAACCGTGCTTCAAGCGTCTAAAGTTTAATATCCAATGCAAGGTCACTTTGTAATACAGGTTTTAGTTGATTATGTGCAGTGCCTTTCGCCTCACATGCCACGCTCGGAGTAATTTTGTATGTTTTTAACTCGGAAATGTCATGTTATGCGAGTTTTAATTGAGTTTCGTAATATTAGGACCTAAATATTCTACATTTTCTTGCCATTCCGCATTATTATATGGCATTTGTATAATTAAAATTGTAATATGTTTGTGGCTACGTCATCATAATATGAATATAATGATAATAATAAGTAAATCAGCCTATATGCGCGACAGCAGTCCCCACGCTGGCCAAGTGCGGGTTGGGGACTTCACTTACACCTTTGAATAAAACCATATTCACACACTTTTGTTCTCCCGTAATTAATGATGTTCTCTTATTTCTTTGGAGTTTATTTTAACTTTGATTACTTTAACATAATTATTCTTCACATGTGCCTTACCAAGTAAAGAAGAGCGGCGCCTCTTAGCGCAGCTTATACATTTAAAAAGTTACTGTCAAAAATTTCATTTTTGGTACAAGCTTTTATTGCCCCCTGTACTTTTCTGTATACCGTCATCAACTACTCATTGAGACGATTCTAACGAGCCCAAACTCAACGGGGTTACGTCGGTTAAGTACCGAATTCCCATGGTCACCTTCAGTCTCCATTATCAGATCAGCTCGATAGTACCATAGTATTGAATTGTCATCCAAACTATACTTAAAACCAAAATTTCAGCTCAATTGGTCACCGGGAAGTGGGTCAAATTTAACTTGCAAGATTTGATTACAGACAGACAACGGGACAGGTGAAACTAAATTCCACCAAAAACATTACATGTAAAGTGATTGCCAAGAATCCCTAGCTCATATATAGCTTTCAGCGTCAAAAAGATATCAGATCATAAGTAGCGCCAAGCTTCCTATCCTACACAGCGTAACTTTACCACTACCAGCCACGCTATACAAATTCTACATCTTGGCTAAAAAGTATAGACCCGTCGTTTATTAATATCTTATTATAAATTCATACTGTATGCTAGCGTGAGAGTCTATGCGGCGAACGATTTTTATAAAAGCGATAAACATTCCTACTCCACATGGCTTAACTCAACCAGCCACGCTCTACAAATTCTACATCTTGGCTAAAAAGTATAGCTTTGTTGGGCCCATCCCGGTCGCCGCATAGACTCTCACGCGTGTCTATACTTTTTAGCATAGAATTTGTAGAGCATGGCTGGTAGAGTTAAGCCATGTGGAGTAGGAATGTTTATCGCTTTAAATTTATAAAAATCGTTCACCGCATAGACTCTCACGCGTGCATACAGTATGAATTTATAATTAGATATTAATAAACGACGGGTCTATACTTTTTAACCAAGATGTAGAATTTGTAGAGCGTGGCTGGTAGTGGTAGAGTCACGCTGTGTAGGATAGGAAGCTTGGCGCTACTTATGATCTGATATCTTTTTAACGCTGAAAGCTATATATGAGCTAAGGAGTCTTGGCAATCACTTACATGTAATGTTTTTGGTGTGATCTCATTCCTTTTTGCAAGGTAATTTCTAAAGAAGTGTAAGGAAATATCTTGGCTAAAAAAATATAGAATTTGTACCTAGAGCGTGGCTGGTAAAGTTAAGCCGTGTAGAGTAGGAAGCTTGGCGCTACTGAAGTATCAGAAAACGATAAGAACTATTGTATAACGGAAAAAGACCAGGTCCCATAGCGATAGAAATTTGGTTAGGCTCGCCGACTGGAATTGGTTATGTTATCGAATGTTAGGGTAACGATTTATTGTTAATTATAGCCCCCTAACTAGCTATAGTCTAATAAACCGTGCATCCGCTTCAGTACCCTACTCCTTACTCGCTGGGGAACACGACACTTGTATAACTTTCTGATCTTTACATACATACATACACATACATACATTCACGCCTTTATTCCCAAAATGGGTAGGCAGAGCACATGAAACGTATGTTCCAGCGTCACTTTTAGCATACATGTGGGTATAAAAGATCGACAAAATGTGATATTGGAGTGATAGGTTGCTAGCCCATCGCCCACAACACACGTCAACCCTGACCCCCCCTGAACCCTTACTCGTGTGTTGTCGGGTTAGAATTTCACCACCCCCTTTCTTTCCGTGGGTGTCGTAAAAGTCGACTAAGGGACCAGGGTTGAAGTGTGTCGGATCTTTAGTATTCATTAAATAAAGTCGCCATCGCCTAATTTAAAGGGTAGGGGAGAATTTCTAAAAATCCTGAAATATTAATATTTTTTTGTCCCTATCAAAATTTTCGGAAAAATACAAACTTCAACCCCCTAATTTAAAGGGTGGGGGGGTGATTTGCTAAAAATCCTGAAATACGTATTTTATTATTTATTACAAGGAGTCCCTATATAATTATTTTTTTGAATTATTTTGTTGATCGTGTACTAATACTAGCTTACATACCAAATTTCAGCTTTCTAGGACTTCAGCAAGTACCCTAGAGGTTTTGATGATCAACATCAGTTAGTGAGTCAGTGAGTCAGTGACGAAATCGGCATTTTTTAGATATAAATAAAATCTTAAGTATAAGAGCTATATGTTACTGAAACTTTATATGTTTAATAAGTCCACTATCTATTGACATCATATCCCGAGAATGTTGTTTATCCTACTAATATTATAAATGCGAAAGTTTAGATGTTTGGATGTTTGTTACTCAATCACGCTTAAACGGCTGAACCGATTTGAATGAAATTTTGCACGAAGATAGTTTATAGCCTGGATTAAAATATAGGATAGTTTTTATCCCGGGTCCACGCGGATGAAGCCGCGGGCGGAAGCTAGTCTGGTATAATCCAAACCCAAGTTACGAGGGTTCAAAAAAACGACGAACCGCTTCGAGATAAGGTAGGTAGTGCCCTTGCGTTGCGCTTCGCTTGGCTCGTCTTGGCGGGGGCACTGCCGTGCCCCCAGATAAAAGCTTGTAAAAAGGGGTACCATCAAATAACAATTGTAAAGCACTTGGAAATTGAATACTTAGATGATTATTCATCATAATCAGTGGTAAACTGGAAAAGAAACGTGGAAATGTTGTCATAGCTTGGCGGAGTACTAAATTGAAGTCGGTTAAAACATTGTTTTTAAAGTAAATTATTTACATATTTTGCATGCTAGTTGTAATGTTTCACCTTTGAGTATCATGGTTAGTAAATAAAACTACTCTTTAGGCTTTTAGCTTAGGTGCGCAGTCGTGACCTCACTCCGCAGCGGATCGATGACAAGTGGCAAGCGCGCCCAGCGCGGCCGATCACGAATGCTACCCTCACTTGTATTTATTTGTAGTGCGCATAAACTACACTACACTAGTCAAAGTCAAAGTCAAGTGGTAGTTTTCCTTTAGGGTTGGAAGGTCAGATGGCAGTCGCTTTTGTACAACAAGTGCCTACGCCAAATCTTGGGGTTAGATGCCAAAGCTGACACGCGGCTCGTTTGAGCACTACCGGAAAAACGCTTGGTGGATGAATTGAATGATGAGTCAAAGTGAAATCCTTTAATGCAATACATCAGCATCATCATCATCATATCAGCCGAAAGCCGTCGACTGCTGGACATAGGCCTCCCTCAAAGAGTGCCAAAGTGACCGGTCCTGCGCCACCCGCATCCAGCGGACTCCAGCAACCTTTACCAGGTCATCAGTCCACCTTGTGGGGGGCCTACCCACGCCGCGCCTTCCGGTAAGTGGTTGCCACTCGAGAACCTTTCCACCCCAACGGCCATCGGTTCTACGTGCTATGTGCCCTTCATTCATCATCTTCTCCTAGCCGTATTCGGCCTCAGTGGCTGCTAATCACTGGTGCGCCCTCAGCTGACTGACATAGCACATTTTTGCGGCGAATGTGCGACCACATACAATAATGAACAATAGTACATTACTTACCAAGGGCTGTTAAAGAAAGAAAGCCCGAAATCGCAGGTATTTGTGACCCGAGCCACAGGCGAGGGTTGTAAATATGCATACGGTAAAACTCACATTATGGCCAGGTGTAACATAATAGTACATTACGTACCTAGGGCGGTGAATTCGTGAACGGCCCAGATCGCAGTTGTTTGTGGCCCGAACCGAAGGTGAGAGTACTTACACAATTTTACGTCTTCATCTGGCCACAATGCGAGTTTTACCGTACGCGCAGCGTGCAGTAAAACTCGCATTATGGCCAGGTGTGACGTAAAAATATTAAAAACACCTCAAAATTAAACTTATTTAACATTACATGTATAATGAATACTACTAATTCTGGTGCCTTACTGTTTGCTTTTTATACGTTTCTCGTATTGTGCACACGAAAGCAAAGTGCGTAAAGTAGGTACATTTTGCACATTGTGCTTTTCACCAGCCACGCGTTTTACGTGTAGTTATTGGGTATTTATTTACGTCAAAACATAAATAAATACCGTCCAAATAGTTTGGTACGTGCCTATTACACTATGATTTAGCTTCACATGTTCGTATGAAACTCGTAATATTCAACTACCCGTCACCAACACAGTCAAACGATAATACTCTCTTTATCAAAGCAATAAGAACCATATTATCTGAAAGCTGGCTTCCGTTTCCGGGTATTCTGGTCACGACAGCCGACTTCGTGTCGTAAACCTAGCGATATTTTTCTACGCTTTCCTGTAGATGAAGTTAGATGGATAGATGCGACTTTAAAATCTTCAAACTGGGAGACTTTTTCACTAAACCCTGGCCGTATTCATAAACGTTAGACAACCCTATTTTACTTAAAATGCCGTTAAAAAACATCTTGTCTTTATCTGTCACTATTACCTTTGCGTTTGTGAGAAAGAGACATACAAAACACATTATACTCGTATTTATCAGAGGCATTAAAAGTTTTATGAATAATAGCGATAAAAGTTTTCCAAGTGGATTCAAATTCGCGCACGGAGAGTTTCATACCATCCTTGAAAATATAACCCTCTTAATTAATATGGTCACTGTGGTAATATTGCCCCCAAAGTGTCCCCATTTTATAAGTTTCTGGTAAGAACAGCCATGTAAAAATTTAGTTTTTCTAATTTTTCTTTTATAAAAATCGATAGCCCATACGAAATTAAATCCAAAATAACATTATACATATATGGTTAAAAATAATATACGAAATTACGAAAAAAGGGTACGGTTTTCTGAAAACACGAATGTGTGGTTAAAACGTTAGAAACTACCACCCCAGATTTCTTGCCTCTGCAGAATGGGTTCGGGATAAAACACCTATAGCCTGATATGTTCATGAATGAATGAATGAATGAATGGTTTATTCATAATGAATATATGGTACATAAGGTCTTAAATATCTATACATGTTTCTTCCCATTCAGCCAGGTCAGGCATATGAAAACTTAGGTCAGTGATTTGATCACTCAGTCAATAGACCGGGATAAAATTACATTTAAATGAAGTAATCACATAATTATAGCATACTAGTGATCTAATAGTAAATATTAAACATTATTTTATCGCATGCTTCATTATTAGCTACACTAAATTAAATTGATTTAAATTGAATTAAATTGAATTGAATTGAATTGAATTAATTACAGCCCGACCAACTTCAGGCCAATATCAATACTACCGGCACTAAGTAAAGTTTTTGAGAAGCTTATTCTTCATCAGCTTATGTCCCACTTTAGTTGCAATAAACTGCTCAATACCAATCAGTTCGGATTCACTAGGGGTCGCTCTACCACTGATGCCGGTGTGGTACTAATTAAACATATTTTTGATGCCTGGGAAGAGGCTCAAGATGCTATTGGAGTGTTCTGTGATTTATCAAAGGCATTTGATTGCGTTGATCACGAGAATTTAATCAGAAAGTTGAGACGTTATGGGATTAAAAACGGTGCTCTTGATCTCGTGTCATCGTATCTCTCGGAGAGAACACAACCAGTAGTCATCAATGGGACCCAATCAGCAGGGACAACTGTTGCTCTTGGTGTTCCTCAAGGCTCGATTCTGGGTCCGTTTCTATTTCTGATTTACATAAATGACCTACCAAATGTGTTGCAAGATAAACATGATATAGTGTTATTCGCTGACGACACGTCGCTTATCTTCAAGGTAGACAGGAAAGAGAAAAGCTTCGATGGTATTAATGATGCGGTCAACACTGTTGTGAAATGGTTTACAGCAAATAATTTACTGCTAAATTCCAAGAAAACAAAGTGTATCAGATTCACTTTACCTAATGTCAAGCAGGTAAACAATACCAAGATCCAATTAAAGGGCGATGAACTGGAATTTGAAGATAAAACAGTGTTTTTAGGTATCACCTTGGACTCAAAACTACAATGGCATGCGCATATCGTCGCCCTAGCTGGAAAACTTAGTTCGGCAGCCTATGCAGTAAGACCCATAAGACAGTTAACAAACGTTGAGACGGCCAGGCTAGTGTACTACAATTACTTCCACAGTGTTATGTCCTACGGAATCCTGTTGTGGGGGAAAGCGGGTGATAGCCAGACCATATTCGTGCTACAGAAACGAGCTGTACGCTCCATATACGAACTAAAAGCTCGAGATTCTCTCAGGGACAAATTTAAGGAGGCAAACATTCTTACTGTAGCAAGCCAATACATTCTTTAGAATATCATGTATGTGCGGAAAAACCTTCATGAGTTCAAACTCAACAGTGATATCCACGACTACAACACCAGAAGTAAAAACAAGATCGCAGTGAAGGCTAGTCGTCTCCGCAAGGTTAGCATGTCGTTCGTGGGGAACTGCATACGTTTTTACAATAAAATACCCACCGAAATTGTTAATTTACCATTCAGTAAATTTAAGTCTCATGTTAAAAGTAATTTGCTGAGCAAGGCGTATTATACTGTCAACGATTTCTTAAACGACAAAAATGCCTTTAAGCCAGTAGTAGTCTAATTCTATTAGGAATATACCTAAATACACGTAATCATTATAAGTACCTACCTGAAATAACTGTTCCGTTTTATGTAAGAAGAGAGCACATAATGCTGTTTCTCGCCGAACAAGTCGCTTAATCTTTGTTATTATCAATGTCCGGTGGCTTGAATATGTCATGCTCGCTTAAAGGGCTTTGCTTACGGCGGCGTCGTTGATCGGGTCGCCACCTTCCCTAAAATATGGTTGAGGGAGGCGATGGCTGAAATGCTTCGCTGTGGCGAAATTTTGTCGGATTTTGTCGTTGGGTAACTATTTAATTGATAATATATCCGTTACAAATAAAAAATAAGCTATTATAAATTATTTCCAAAATTGTCATTTTTTCCATACGAGTTGTCAGTTCATTTACTGGACTAATGTTACGTACTCGACGACAGCGCATGTGAAAAGTGTGAAGTCTTTGCTATTGCTTTGCATACGTCGTCCAGGTTTCAGCACCGTACAAGAGTATGCTCAGAAAGCATGTTTAGTAAACTATCACCTTGGTTCTGATGTTAAGATGTCTATTGCACCATACTTTTGTACGCAGCTTCCCAAACATTGTCGCCGCCTTGCCGATACGAATATCGATCTCTGCGTCAAGTGAGAGATTGTTCGACATGGTCAACCCAAGGTAGCAAAACTTGTCGACGACTTCTAGAGCTGTAGCATCCACCGATATAGTTGGTGTTTCCGCACTACTTTGCACTAAAACCTTCGTCTTTTTGGCATTTATGGTCATAGAGATTTAGAGAACAAAGAACAAGCCCGGAAAAACTTGTCCATGATATTCTGGAGCTCGAGAGCAGTTCGCCATAAACGCTGCGTCATTGGCAAACAAAAGAATGTCGACAAAGAAGTCCTCTCGATGTTTTCTTGATCTGTTGAGCGCGATATTAAATAACTTCCCGTCACCCCTTGTATGCTGATGCGCTCCCTGTTGGCTGTCATCAAAAGCCATTTTGAGAAGAAGTAAAAAGAAAATGACAAACAGGGTAGGAGCCAAAACGCAGCCCTAGCGAACACCTCTTCGCATTACAAACTTCTGAGATGTTTTACCGTCATATACAACAACACCGTTCATCGTCAAATTAATTATTCTCACTGATGAAAGAATTTTTCAAATTGCACGAGAAGTTCTGAAGTTTACCCCCGCATTCAAACATACAAATCTGCAACCTGTCATGCGAAGCAGGGTTCTGCGCTTTTATAAGCGGGTACCTACATAATTACGATGGAATTATTGATATTTCAGCATTTATCACTTACCTAACTTATTCCATTAAATTATCTGCGACCAAACTTTCGTTTAGCGGAAAGTGGCATTCGGAATTTTGGTTTAGTGTTTCTGTGTTTTCCTTATAAACCAGTCCCGCATCTAAACTACATTGCATCATTACATTCGTCAGATGTACGAGTATGAGAAGGTATGAAATGGCTGACGGACGCAATGTCACGTCGCCATATTGTACCGCTTGCTCTAAATGATGTATTGCCGGCCTACTTCAACTTGCAGATCCTCACGTGTGAGTAAGAGGGACGTTTCTTTTGTTTTTTTAGGGTTCCGTACCTCAAAGGCCAAAAAAACGGAACCCTTATATATCACTTTGTTGTCCGTCTGTCTGTCTGTCAAGACCCTTTATCTCGGGAACGCGTGATCGAGTTGAAATTAAAACCATATACTTACTCTGAGGGTTGGTCACGTAACGTTTCGAACGCGCGTTAGGACAACTTAAATGACATTTTTCTATACATGAAGTGACATTTAGATCTACCTGACGCGCGTGCGCGTACAATGCGTCACGTGATCAACCAGCAGGTCGGGCTGGACTAACAAGCTCTGGAAATCCAGTAGGAAGCAACTCAGAATCATATCTGGGGTGTTCACAGGTCACTTCGGGGTCAAGGATCTCTTGGCCAAGATGGGACTGTCGGATAGTTTAGACTGTAGAATGTATGGCGAGGAGGATGAGACCATGGAACACTCACTGTGTGAATGTCATGCCCTTGCCAGACAAAGAATGAATTACTTTGGTAACGACTATCCGCAACCAAAGGAATTCAATGTGCTCCCGCTGAGCTGCATCATCCGCTTTGTGGATATGATGGAGCGAGCTTGTGAGTAGGAGGGGCAAATGCACAAAAGATCCCGCTGGGTCGAAGTGCATCCGAAAGGGCCCTCATCTACATAAGATAAGATAAGATAACCAGCAAGTCTACAGTCCCCTGAAGCTATGAAAAAATCAAACTGCTAAGATAACGCAAAAAAATCGGTCAAGTGCGTGTCGGGCCACGCGCGGTGTAGGGCTCCGTAGTTGCCTCTTTCTTAGTTACATTGACACGCGCCGAATTTGAAGGCATGCATTTGTGTAAGTAACACCCTATTCTTACGAGTATGATGTGACCGGGTTCCAAATGTTTTAGGTCTTTATTTAATTTACAAATTTTGCTGTGATATGTTATTATCTCCGTTCACCACACATCTTAATAATACGTTCCAGAGAAATTTACATATTATCAAAAAATTCAAAAATTCAAAAATTCAAAATGTCTTTATTTGCCGGAATATGGTTACAGGTAAGGTCTTAAAGCTATTTTTGTTTCTCATATCCTACCTGCATGCAGGTGTGCAAAGTATTACTATGTCATAAAACTAAATTTTCGTACATGTCATTTCATCAGATTATTCTATAATTAATAATTCCCTAAATTTCTATGTCAGTATGTCAAAGAAATAACTTAATTACTTATGTCAGTTGCTAAATACTCATTTACACTATAAAAACTCTTCTCCTGCAGCCATTTTGTCAACTTACTTTTAAAAGAATTCTTATTTTCTAATTTAAGGTCATCAGGCAAGTTGTTATAAATGACTATACACATATTGTAGCAGTTTTTTTTATAGATAACTGTTTGGCAGCGAGGTTGGTATAACAGGTTTTGGTACTGGGCCCTTGTATGTCTAGCACTGGTGTCATACCGATTTATAAAGTGACTAGGGTTGTCCTTGACGAAGACATGCGTCTCTAATGTACAGGCAAGGCAGCGGGAGTATATTAAGTTTCACAAATAAAGGCTTACAGCTTTGAAAAAACCACGCGTTGTCCAAGGCCCTAATGCACCGTTTCTGAAGTTTAAATGCTTTATCCGACTCTACGGAATTTCCCCACAGTAATATTCCATAGTTTAAGACCGAGGAGACGTAACCGTGGTACGCAGTTAGAGCTGCATCTAATGACACTGTTTGTCTCACTCTTCTGAGTGCAAAGACAAACCTGTCTAGTTTTTTGCAAACAGTGTCAACATGAAGCTTCTAATTTAAATTGATGTCAATATTAAAACCTAAAAATTTTACAAAGTCAACTAATTCTACATTTAAATTGCCATAATTAATTTGTACAGGCAGTGGGTTTGAATTGTATGAACAGAATTGCATTGCTTTAGTTTTTGTCATGTTTATTTTCAATTTGTTATTTTCGAACCATTCAACCGCTTATGCTAATGTAATGTTAACTTTTGATTCAAAGGCAGCATGACAAATGGTAATTGTACGAACGGAACCCTAGATGTGATTTATTTTAAAAGAAGACTAAAATGTCACTTGGTAATAGATACTTATTTTTAACCTATTACCGACCCAAACAAATATTTAATGGGTCGGTAAAAGATTCCCATAGTTACTATTACCGAGTGTTATGGGATCATACCATCGGTAATAGACTTAATTTGGGATTTTGTAAAATCTAATTACGACCCATAAAAACTTTAGGATACAATTATTATTAAAAATCAAACATATATTACAAACTTGGTATAAAACCTAAATCACATAACTGGTAAGTAAATATAGTTAATTATTACAATATTTAAACGACATTACAAAATAAGGGTTTCCATAGAAACTGCAGATTCAGTACTAAAGTTTTGGTTAAAAATTAAGGGTTTGTTGAATACTTTCCATACCAACGGAAATAGTTCTTTAATAGCGTCAATAGATCAAGATTCGAATAAGTGTAAGATATTATATCATTGGTGACATATTAAAAAGATAAAGTATAAAGAATCAAATCGCCGACTTAACTACGAATATTATCGTGGTATGCCACGGTATTAGTCTCCCCAACTAAAAATGACGTCTATTACCGCTGTATTTTATATTCCATTTTAAATGCATTTCCAGACCAAAAAAAAAATAAAGAGTACGCACAAGTCGTGCAGAAAACTATAAATAACCGGTTAAAAACCATAGCCTTAGTTCAATTGTCATAGCTATTGTGCGAATGAATAAATAAGATTCGGGTAGACTTACCAGTGACGCCACGCGTTTGTATGACACAACCTCTTCCTACGCCGCCGTCGCGGAAGCTGACGAATTGCGAGCTTGATATTTCATTCACACACATTGCGTGAACAGGACCGGTAGTCAACTAAATTAGGCTTCATTTGTGTAACATATGTTTTATTGTAAATCGAACGGTTTGCTTTTATAATGCGTATTTTGAAATGCCGCGGTAATGGAAGCCGAATTTGATACCCCCGGTAATAGGCGCCGTTACTTTACGTACGCCACGTGGTGTGGCTATAACGGAGGCGGACGCGACTCGTAAAACTTTACGATGTTACCAACCGCACCGCACTAATGACTGCAACTCTTACGCAGTAGATACCAACACAGCCGTAAATCAAAGCCGTACTCACTACTTATCAATGTGGTAGGTAGATTTATTTGTTAGCTGTAGGTCCAATACGTTTTTCGTTCAACCTTCTCTGGCAACTTCCGGACCATTAGAGCCTCTAATATAATACTTTACAGCACGTTTGAAACGGGTCGGAATAAAATCATAGTTTTAAACTGACCTCAAGAAAGGAGGAGTGTCTCAATTCGGTTGTATTTTTCGCCTAATAAAGTTGAAAAATATTCTTATTATCAGGAACAACATTTTTAAACACACTAATAATTTATTACGTTTCAATTAGATACTTGTAAGCCGGCTTGTTTTGGCGTCTGATCATTAGTAGCCTAATATGTAAGAGCGCAAACTGGTAACGGTTCTAGCCTCTGACCACCAAATATCATCGCTGCGCGTGAATTGGATGCTCACTCTTCTTAATCTCTCTTCTTTGTCATTTTTACTGTCGACAGAGTGGTCATGAACGTCATTTCCGGTGTTGCCTGCAAGTTTCATAACACGCCGTCATTCCTCTCTTCACAGTTTAACAAAGCATTTGGCTCTTTCTCACACAGCTTGATAAAAAGTGGCGGACGCACTATGCTGACAATAATAATTAGTCTTCTGAACTGACTTGATTGTTCTACCATAACATTTGTCTTTTCCTAGAATATGTCCCTTTACTAGTAGAATAAGAAGCTCTCAAAGAATAAGAGCATAAACTACAGGATTATTCTCTTCTTCAACTTTAGACATGAGTATATTTTAAATTCTAATTTAGAAAGATCCAAATTGTGATATATTGTAAAGGTTCTAATGGTGTATATGTAATAAAAACCATATTTGTACAATTTAATTATTTTTTACATTTTATACTCACATATTTACATTTACATTGTAGGTGATAAGACTGATAAGATGAAGATGGAATGGAATGACGTAAACCAGTGTTGTCAGTACAATAAAAAATATGCTTAGTTTATGATGACATTTTAGTATGTTTTACACTGTCTGTGCTAATATTTAAGTGTGTTTCACACACATATCACAAAATAGGTAGGTACCTACATTGTCTACTTTAACATACTGTAGCGCAACGATTGACTGCGGCAGCAAGATATGGTATGAGCCGGTGCCTTACACCGAGGGAAATTAACTTCCTGAATAGGGGGCCGGAGTCCGCAGTAAACCATCCTTTAAAACGGAGGCCTCGTCGGCGCCAGATTCGGGCTCCACAGACTTAATGAGACGATAATGAGAGTACTTAATGACTATAAATAATGTTAATTAAATTCGCTTTGTTAAATAGTCTTGAATCTACTAATGGGGAAAACGGGGAGCATTCTAACGAAACGACAGTAGATTTTTACTTCGAGCTTTTTGCTGAGCCGAGCAATTTTGTTATTGTTTCGCCGCCGTCCTTCTCCGCCCACACCACCCGCACAGCGTTCGCTAAAATGATCGTGACAATGTTCGCAGCGATTGCAGTTTGGCTCTATTCTTGGCTCTTTTCGTTGTCCAGTTAGATGCATTTCAAAACAGCGAATGCTCCATATCCTGTCATGTCAATGTTCAAGCAAATCAGTATACCTTTAAAACAAGGTTATTAAGTTTGTTATTTTGCGAGTTCGTACAAACGACAACACTATTAACTGACCATCCTGTGTTTATATAGAACCTTATTACAATGCACTTAAGGTGCACGAATGTTCAGTTAGCTGTGTTGTCGATAGTATATGTCGAAGCTATGAAACTGCTGACACGACGAAAAAGTTTCTACTGTTGAAGAAATGGGCCTTCCAGTTGGTCAAAGGCATATCGTCGCTCCACCATCGTCTTTTGTTTAACGCTGGACGGAGCCGACTATATATATATATATATACTCATTTTGGCCTATAGCCATCCAGAAAGCCCATTTTCTACACGCAGGTGAAATAATTTGTGAAAATCGGATAAGCGGTTCCGCATATTACCAACTACATACAAACTTCTGTAAGGACATAAATATCTGTCATCATCATCATCATCATCATATCAGCCGAAAGACGTCCACTGTTGGAAATAGGCCTCCCCCAAAGAGTGGCAAAATAACCGGTCCTGCGCCACCCGCATCCAGCGGACTCGCGTGACCATTATCAGGTCATCAGTCCACCTTGGCACCCACGCTGCGCCTTCTACGGAAGGCGCAGCGTGGCCGCCACTCGAGAACCTTTCCGCCCCAACGGCAATCGGTTCTACGTGCAATGTGCCCCAAGCGCCGCTTAAGTTTAGCGATTCGGAGGGCTATATCGTTTACGTTCTGCTGCGGATAGCCTCATTTCTGATGCGATCGCGCGGAGAAACTCCCAGCATAGCCCTCTCCATTGCTCTTTGGGTGACTTTGGGCCTTCTTATGAGGCACATAGTAAGCTACCACGTTTCCGTGCCATACGTCATCACTGGCAACACTGATCAAAGACTCTCGTCTTAAGGCACTGCGGACAGGACTATATTGTCAATGTCATAAAGGCGTATACAGATTATATACTTATATTAATACCCCTGATTATACAACGTATATAGAGTAAAGATCTGCTGATAATATTAGTATAGGTGAAGGGAGGTTCTGGAGTCACGTGCGTCCAAAGACTGCTTGCCATCAGGTAGGTATGCTTGTTTGCCACAATCGTTGTATAATAAGACATTGTTACATGGCGTTACGGTCGCTAAGTTACAAGCTCTCATTTAAACTAGTCGAATTGTGTCCCTTACGTCACTTGACGGTGTAACACGTAACCAATACGTTACGTGACAGCTCACTCATACGTAACTTATTAAAACTGATGTAGTAAGTCGACATGAAAGTACATTCCAAATTGGACTTTATTTGGTTCTCTTAAAGTTTAAATTAGAAGGAGAATCGGGGCGAATTCGACCCCTTTTTGTTTTTCACGAGCAAACCAGTAATTCACTCGTCAAAATGCTTGTCAAACGATAATGCACCTTAATTTGATGTCGGCAAAGAAGAATTTTCTTTCCTTGCTTGGAACATCAGTTTGTTTAGTTTGCTTAAAGAAAAGTGAAAAACACAAACACGTAGGGTAGTCAGTGGGGCGCGATTCGAGATCAAATTATAACATCCCTTTCCTATTTCAAGTCTCTGTTTTCAAATTCAGAATGACAGAGAAATGTGAAATCCTTTTTTTATCCTTGGAATTCTCCATTATTCAGACAACTGGGCCACTGTTCTATTGGTTTTATTGACAGAGGAGAAGATCTCTAGGTTCTCCTTTTATTTTGTCTTCGAAAGTGAGTAGGTACCTATATGACATGCCGAGGATATCCATTTTGCCATCCCGAATCCGCGCTCAGCTCTTGGGGTGAATGGCGCCAAACCGTCTGTAATCATAAGCGGTGTTCGTTAAAATTAGCATGCAAATTTTGACAGTTCTCTATGAAATGACAGCTGCCGGCGCCATTTTTAACATTGATCGGCCTGTTATCATAGTGAATGTATATAATAGAGGGACTCACTCACACATGGACTTACATGTGAGACAAGGACGTCAGCATAGACAATACCACAAGGGGAACGAGATAAAATGTCAAATCTCCTGTCCCCCAGCGCGTAAAACTAGTGCCTATGTCAAATCATGGGATTAGGTGCAAAAAGCGAACACTCCTTCCGTTCTCACACACTGACAACCGGAAAAACGCTAGGACGATGGTGACCGGGATTCGAACCCGGGCCGCCAGCTTCATAGGCAGCGTCTCTACCAACTATACCCTATTCCATATAGGCTCGATTAGAAAAAAACTTGCGTTAATAGTCATTGGATTTCAAGCAAAACCAATTTGAAACGCATAAAAATTAGTACTGCTATGTTTGAAAAGCACGAAGGTGGTTCGCTTTCCATAC
Organism: Epinotia bilunana; assembly: GCA_947049275.1. Classification (NCBI taxonomy): domain Eukaryota; kingdom Metazoa; phylum Arthropoda; class Insecta; order Lepidoptera; family Tortricidae; genus Epinotia; species Epinotia bilunana. The sequence continues at coordinate 20,299,202 of OX346270.1, forward strand.
AAAACGTTATTTAACATTCGCAGGCTAACGGCGTGATATTTTAAGAAACTTATGTAACAAACTTTCATAAATGATTGACAGAGGTTACGGCATTCTACGAAGAACAAACTTATAAAAAAATGCTGATTATAAATGCGAAAGTTTGGATGTTTGGATGTTTAGATGTTTGGATGTTTGTTACTCAATCACGCTTAAACCGCTCAACCGATTTAGATGAAATTTTGCACGAAGATATTTTATAACCTGGATTCAAATATAGGATATTTTTTATCCCGGGTCCACGCAGACGAAGACAGAGAATAATATGGAAATTCATTCGAACATTATAAAACTTCCGTAATAAGACGAAGGACCGCTATTGTTGGTATAGAAAAGAAGAACTACTTATTAGAAATACTTATTTTATTTGTACCTATGGCATTGAGAAGCTCCCGTTGCGCTGCAACATGAAGCTCTTCAATACACGAGTAAATAGGTCAGAAAAGGTCGACAACATAGCTAAATATATGTGTCGCTGCTTTGTGGCATATCCTTGGGCGTTTTCTCTGCATCTCTTGAAAGTATGAGTTTTGCGGACACGCCCCTTGTTTGAAACCCTCAATGTACATTACATACATGTATATGCATATAATCACGCCTGTTTTCCGAAGGGGTAGGCAGAGAGATCAGGCATTTTCACTTGCTACGATCTAGATATACTTGAGGGAGCGATTATATTCGTTTAAAGGCCTGGGCACACCAGGTGCATGTGCAGCACGTGCTGCGCACGCGGGCGTTGTCCTGCATTTAATGTCTCCATTTTGACGACAGCCTCTAACATTGCGGTGTTTTTCATTTCGGAAAATCATTGCCAAGTTCAAAAAACTCCTCGTCCTTTTTTTCTGACGATGTTTGAAAGAGATCGCTCATCCTAAAGGTTCCAAAATATCCGAGCAATCTAGCGCTCTCAAAAATAAAGTCATGTTCATATTTTGTTGATCACAGTCCGTGCACATATTTTCTTACTCCATTCTACCAAGAAAAAGGTGAGCAATAAAGAAAAAGAACTATTGATAATCACTTGAGATTATTTCGCTAGAAAAGTGCTTTATTTTAACAACAACCTTCATGCAGATATGTCTAGCACGGAACAGCGATATCGAGTAACGTTCTCAGCCCCTTAATCCACCATGAATTATTAAAGGAGATGCTTAATGCGTAACAGACTACCCTACATTCACAAAACGTTATATCCCGACCACAAAAATATCTTGGTCCACAAGATCCACAGCAACTATACGTAACCAGAGTTCATTATAATGCCGGTTTCCAGTCAGTAATGCACTTGACAAGCGTTGTGATCTCCAAAGGATTAAAGGCTTTGATGTTCTTGTAAGCGTATTTTAAGGTAGATTTAGAGCCGTATTCCAACTACATAAGGTCTACAATAGGTGGGTGAAAACTTCTTGCTGCTAAGAAGGAAGATATGGTACTTTCGCGTTACTTATGTAAAACATTTTGTTGTGTTGTTGGTGTTGGTTGCTTCAGCGCAAAACGTACAATACGAGCAAAACGCGCCAGTAGGTAATAAGCACAATATGCAAAATGTAACTTTACGAGCATGAGAATTGTAATGTATAATTTTACTACTACTAAGTACTTACGGCGAGGGTGGTATATTGAATTCTGAATGAAGCAAAAGATTCTGCAATAGAATCCCAAGCGTAGCGACCGATTCAAAAGTAGAAATAAAAGGATTCTACAGTCTTTTCAAAATAGCTGGGTGCGGGTGACACTTGACGCACCGTTTCGTTTACTCAAAAAATGTTCATGTGGTCTAAATGTATAGACGGCAAATATTTCAGTTGTAGCTTGAATATGATTGCCGTAAAATATTTGAACATATCTTTATGTTATACGAAATAAATTTGACCTACCAGGTTTTTATTATCTATATGAATACAATTCAAAAGTAATCGTAATATGCATGTAACGAAACATCAGAGACTCGTTTAGTGATGGGACATGGTGGATGTTGAGTATATTAGTACTTATACATTGGTAAGTAACCAACGTTCTTGTAAACTCCGTTTATCCTTAGCTGATTATAAACTGGAACAGCACAAATAAAAATAAAATAAATTAAACCGCCTAAATAAACCAAATGGAGACTGTAAATTGAAAAGATGATTCCTAATTTGTTGCTTTAGATTGATTTATTAAGCTAGTAAACACCATTTTGATGTAATTTAGTGAAATCTTAGGAGGAGGAAAAAGAAGACGTATCGCATACAAGGTACTATTACGCATCTCCCCACAAATTACAGAAAATCCGATCTCTTTTCACTTTCGTACTTAAAATGAGTAAACCATGTTATCTGATACGTCATTGTATTTTTTCAATTAAATTCAACGTTTATTCATGAACAAAACAATTATTGTATTTGAAAATTTTAGAATTACATACACTTAATAATAGAAGTAAATACCATCATGTACATCATTTTCACAGTTAGGTACTTTGTAAGAACTAGTTTTTTTAAAATTGTGCAAATATTTCTTCAATACTATAAAAGCACCCCGTGAAAAAATAATGCATTTTCTCCGCTTTCTCGCTCGCATGATGTATCTCGTTCTCCCAGGCATAAATGTCGCGACAAAACAAGTATCTCTATCTTAGCCTTATAATCGAATTCAAGATGACATTCATTCACAATTGATATTTTAAATGATTATTTTCATCGATGTAAGTTACGATACTTTCACCTCTCTAGTATAAGATTTTCACAGCTGTCACCCGCACCAAGCGATTTTGAAAAGACTGTAGTGTTTACGCCCAAGACGGAAATAATTTTGCTACCGAGTGTCACAAACTACTTTTGGGAAAATTCTTTGAGGAAAATTGAAATTAATCTGGGAATATCAGGGACGAAACGTACAATGTAGAGCTCTCATTTGAGAGCAAAAATTATTTATCTGAAAATCAGGTGTGAAAAAAGCAGTTCAATCCCAAACCACAATCTTCGAAGTTATCAAGGACCCTTGTCAGTTGGTAAACGCTACACGCGCTTCACAAAGAACAGTTTATCTAACGTCCCAACTTCGCCATTTATAAATAAATGGGGTAAAACCAAGCTATTCACAACCGTTAAGTTTTGCAAGTTTGTAAAGACCGCATTCGCATACTCACATAATATGCAGTGTGCCTATGACCTCGGGGATTTATATATTTTTAGGGTTCCGTATTTAAAGATCAGACTGCTCGTCAAACTGAACCACTTTTTTTCTGCAACTTTGTAAAGTAGCTATTTATGCCTATCATTTATTAGTGTTTGAAATTTAACTGTACCATTAATGTATTGCAAACATGGCCTCATTATTTGACAGCCGTGACAGTGACAAGTATGATAAATAATCTAATGAATGATGTACATTGAAAATTCAATTTAACTTGTATGTATGTAGTAATGAAAAGTTTTTTCTTTAAGTTGTAGAACAAAAAATGCAGTTCCATTTTAGGAGCATAATTGATATTTACATTTAAAGCCCCAAGCTCACAGGCACCCAGTATTTACACTATTTACTACCATAGTAATTCTAGGTGATTTCAATTGTATGTTAAATTAACATTTTTTTGTCCACTTGCCAAATTCTAAACTCTGGTTTTTCTTCTGTCCTAAAACAACAACCTTATGAACCAAGTAATTTTTATATAAAAACCACAAACTCGTTAAACTTTAAAGACGTGTCTTAAATATTAAAACAGGAAACAATCTCGAAGACACAACCATTAATTAGTTTTTAAAACCTGTCTGCCCAAATCCCTTTCAAACTTTCCAAGCTAATAAATAAATTAAATTTCACAATGCAGAGGCAAGTTCAGCAAAGTAGCGTGGCGGGTCTAAAGCTTATTAAAATCCAGTGTAGCCTGACCATGAGACTGGTTACATGTATAACTGATCGGAGGTCTGGGTTATATTGGAAAACTGTGGTGAAGTTGTGAATACTGTTCTGGCTAACTTAGAAGATGAATTAAAACTAAAGCTCATACGTTCACGAACAATTGCACTCGACTACATCTCACTAAGAAGTACAATTAGACCCCTCTTCGCATGAATTATATAGTAATAGCTGCCTGCTGCCTAGTATAGACAACAATCTCGCAGACTTTTCCTCTTTATAATATTAGCATAGATTATTATGTTATTATTAGTATATGAGTAGATTGAGCCGACGGTTTAGGCGAATACAGTCCCACTCGCAAAATGTCCCTTTGTCCCTTCCGAAAATATTCCTTTCCCAAAATGGACCTTTTACAAAATGCCCCGATCTTAAAACGTCCCTTCACATATTTGTAGAGGGACGTTTTGCGAGTGGGACCGTATGCGCCTAGACCGAGCCGACATCCCCCGGCATAACTTCAGTTCAACGATGTCTCGTAAAAATACATAAATAAGTTTAAAAGTAAGTAAAGTATTTAGCTACATATATTAATGGTAGTTGCCCCATGTCAACGCAGTGTTGCTAAATGGATAGTCAACCATCAAATTAAAAAAAGGACCTTCAAAGTGTAGAAAAAACATGCATTTTATTGACCAAGAGTACATTTAAAGCTACCTACCCAGAATAGTATTTTACTAGCCAATAGTCCTTACGCTTTTATAGAAAAAAATTGTATGGCAACCTATGGACCTAAACGCAGTATTTCGCTACCGAAACAGCAATTTCCTTGATTTTTCATTCAGTCATACTTCTATGTCAATTAGTATTGAGCGTTTGGGCTGCCGCCAGCGAGGTCCGTCATTATATCAAATTTTTGGGTATTTCTTTAATTTGTAGCCGCTCCCATACAAACATTTGTTCCTCCGCAAAAAGTGATTCGAATGGCATCGTAAAAAAATCTTAGAACACAGGCCAATTGGAAGGTAAACAGATTAAATACCAAATTGAAATAGCTTTATTTTTCTTAGGGCCGATTTTTCAATCTCTACATAAAGTTATCCGTCAGTTAAAATTATCACCATCTTTTTCTTAAGTCATATGAAAGAAAAGGACAGAGCCAACATTTATCTGACAGATAGTTTTATCTGGGAATTGAAAAATCGGCCCTTAAGATAAGAAAAAGTAAAGAATAACATTCTGTCAAAAATTTCATTTTTGGTACAAGCTTTTATTGCCGACTGTACTTTTGATGCCGGTTAATGTACGGCCCAATAATCGGCGTCCATTATATCTCTGTTTCTTTTTAACGCATGCAAAAAGAGAGAGAGAGGAAGATAGATGGACACGGATTATCGGGCTGTACATTAACCGGCACTTTTCTGTATACCGTCATCAACTACTCATTGAGACGATTCTAACGAGCCCAAACTCGATGGGGTTATGTGGTTTTATTACGGAGTTCCTATGGCCGCCTTCCAGCACCATCATCAGATCAGCTCGATGGTACCATAATATTGAATTGTCATCCAAACTATACTTATACCCAAAATTTCAGCTTAATCGGCCACCGGGAAGTGGGTCAAATTTAACTCGCAAGATTTGTCCCATACTAACATACTAACAGGGCAAGTTAAATAAAAGCTTGTAAAAAGATATGTTAAAGTTGGAAACGAATAAAATGTGCAATATTATAATACGATACACCGAACTGTATTTTTTTTAAAGTGGCAGCGCACTTCTTTACAAAGTAAAATGTGCTTTGTTTCTGACGAAATTTGAAGTAGTTTGGACAACCGCAAATGCGAGTTTTTAAAGGTGGGCCCCTTATTAGGCGCCGGGCCTTTCTTGGTTACGTTACTATGATTATAATCTCTGGTTATGTGTTCATTATACGGCCAGCGCGCTGTCTACTGTTATCAACATTAAAACCAGTTAGTCCGATCTTATCCCACTTAATTAGAACATCCTGTGTTGAGAGGAGTAGGCAGAACACTTGCAATTTCTTTCCAATGCCACTACTAGCCATTGTAGGTTCAATAAGCATTAAAAGTTTGTACATTTGGCATATGTAGGCGATTATTTTGGTGTATTTTTTTGTTTATTAACAAAAGCAGTTATCAAATAAAACAGAAAATAGGAGCAAACTCTTGGTTAATCTATGATAGAAAAAGCGGCCAAGTGCGTGTTGGACCACGCACAACGAAGGGTTCCGTGCCCATTAAAAAGGTCGTATCGTTACTGAAATCTTATGGCACTTACATCCTTTTCTTTAAGGAAGGCAGTTTTTTTGAAATATCTCGAAAACCTTTGAACCGATCTTGTTCAAAACAATTGTGACAACAACGGTGACTATAATTTTATTTATTTATATAGGATCATCACGTCATCAGTTTAAATGCTACACAGTAGCATAAAACAGTAGTGTAGTGACAGTGAGCTAATAACAGATCTTCACCGATATAAAGAGTATAAGAGCGGTTACGGTTGAGATTATTTAACGTGGCCGACTTTTTATTAAACTAACATTGGAATTGGAATCGTCTTCCTTGGACGGTAAAGTTGCTTTTTGAATGGGCGACACGAGCTATAAATCACCTGTCATAATCACGTGTATCGATACTGTATCGTTATTAAAGCACTGCAAAAAGCCGTGTGTACCTAACCGATCTTAGTCATTTAATAATGATACAGTTTCATAATAAGTTGATTACTATCTTAGTTAAAAGCAGTTGTTAGCGTTAACAGGACACGAGACTGGTTTAAAACTAGTCGTGTAGCCGAGGAAAATTGGAAAATTATACCTCCGTGATACTCGCTTAATGCTCGTGCTACACTGCGGTTAGGTAACCTAGTCTATAAGTACTATACTATTAAACGAGCAATATTAGTATTTGCAATCATGTTCTCGAAAACGGTTCTAACGATTTCGATTTATTTTAGGACGGTTACGGGGGGCGAGATATCGTTCTAGCTAGGTCTCATGTCTAGGAAAATTCGTTTTCTCCGTATTTTCTCTATTTTCACCAGAGCAGAGCTCGGTCGCCCAGGCACTCTATACTAATTACTAGTGGCTCTGTGAGCTGTAGACCTTACGAGTGACGAGTTTTTGAAACATTTACGAGAACTGAACCAACAATAGAAAATCCATCGAACCTGCTTACGAAAATTCGTGCATGACAATGGGTTGAAAAATGCGATCTTTAGAGGAGAACATCTGTCCATCCGCCGGACATCTGAAAATCCGCCGGACATCTGTACGTCCACCGGACATCTGTACATTGCCGGAAATCTGGACAGCCGCCGGACATCTGTACATCCGCCGGACATCTAGACTGCCGCCGGACATCTGTACATCCGCCGGCCATCTGTAGATCCGCCGGACATCTGGAAATCCGCCGGACATCTGTACGTCCACCGGACATCTGTACATTGCCGGAAATCTGGACAGCCGCCGGACATCTGTACACCCGCCGGACATCTGGACAGCCGCCGGACATCTGTACATCCGCCGGACATCTAGACTGCCGCCGGACATCTGTACATCCACCGGACATCTGTACATCCGCCGGCCATCTAGATATCCGGTACATCCGTCGGACATCTGTACATCCGCCGGACATCTGGACATCCGTCGGACATCTGGACATCCGCTGGACATCTGGACATAGATCAGGACCGATTTTAAACAAAGAGAGGGGTGTAATAAGTTTAACGTGTCTGTGTATCTGTCTGTGCTACGATAGTAGCCCCCAAAAGGATGGACCGATTTGAATGCGGTTTTTTTTATTCGAAAGTTGATGTGATCCCGAGTATTCTTAACAGTGTTTCATGAAAATCTATTCACCCGTTTTTGAGATATTGGACTTTGAAATGAAAATGTCGGGGGTTTTTTAAATTTTCTAAGTTGTATCTATTATTATTATTGTATGAAACAGTAACGCTGCTAACGAAATAACAAAAAATAATATTAAAGGAAAAAATGAAACATTTAACGCTCCGAGCCGTTACTCACGATTTCTCAATATGATTTGAGACGTTTGGTGCCGTTAAGAAGCCTAAACCTTCTGTACGGCTACCATGAGTTTGGCATTGTAATTTTTCGTTAACGAGAATCGAGTTTTCTATCTGTGCATCTCTATTGCACTTTGACAGTACGAGCGGGATGCACAGATAGAAAACTCGATACTCGTTAGCGTAAGCCGTCATTGTCAAACTCATGGTAAGCGTACTGGTAGATGTCTCTACACGCATCCCTAAGGCGTTGTAAGAAGGAACTGATTGAAAGATTTAGATTGTTCCGATAGCTCAGTTGGTTAGTAGCGACGGGCCATGAATGCCTGTGGTCGCCGGTTCGAATCCGGAGCAATTACATTTTTCAATTTTTACTATAATTTATATCTTTCACTTGTGTATAGTTTGGACTTTCTGGCTGGATATATGTTTTATCCCGCGGGTTTGCCTGCTTTCTTTGCAAGCCGCGCGGGCAGCTAGTCTTACTGAAAGAGGAAAAGTCTGTAAGATTGTAGTTTGTGTGTATGTTTGAATGCAGGGATTAATCTTCGGAACCAGTCTCCTGATTTCTAAAATTCTTTGACCAGTATATGTATCTGTATCGGATGGACTTTCAGGTTCGACACAAGTTAGTCCCGCTGCTCCGTGTGGGTTTCTCTGTAATAAGCAAAATCCTATGCTATTAAACGAGCAATATTTGTACACACAATATAACTATGTATAAGTATGTGTTGTATTATTGTAATCAAGTTCTCGAAAAAAACAGCTCTAACGATTTCGATGAAATTTGCAAAAATCGATCTAAGCAGGTCTCTCAGGTAGGTTGTATGGTTGTTTGCCACTGTAGTGATCTGTGATATTAAAAAAACAACAGCGGGGGTAGCATGGCTACCGTTTTATCACTTAAAGTTGTGGATAAACCATCCGTCACTCTCGCACTCGCATACTTGTCAGATCGTGGCGGATGTCTTATCGACAGCGATAAGTGATAAAATAGCAACCAGTTGGTTTACTTTAGCGTGGAGCTTAACGGTGTGCGACTAGGCTTATACCCTGACATAAACGCGCCATAGCCGCTCTCATGTCCGGCCAAACCTTAATGATATTTAATAGCTCCTGTTCTGCCAGATAGATATCCCAGTTGCTGTTTTATAACTCGTTGTTTATTGTATCGTGAGCTGGAGAACTCGCTTCTGTTTTATCTTTAAAAAAAAATTTCTCTCTGTGAAAACGTGGGTAAAAAAAAATTTTACTCGTACACCAAATTTCAGGAGAATTGATCGAGCAATCGTGGCAGGGCTATCAGGTTTCTGGGCACACTACCGCGCCGTGGCGAGATTAGTATAATTTATTATTGATTGTTCTGAAATTGTTTGCGCTACGGTAGCCTGATGGTTCAAGCATGCGGCTGTCAGGCGGCGGTCGTGGGTTCGAATCCCGGTTCGTACCAAATAAGTTTTTCGGAGCTTATGTACGGAATATTTACCGTTAGCTTTTCGTGAAGGAAAACATCGTGAGGAAACCGGTCTAATTCCAATTAGGTCTAGTTTTCCCTCTGGGTTGAAGGTCAGATGGCGCTTTCGTAACACTAGTGTCTAATGTTTATGCCAAATATTGGGATTAGGTGTCAAAGCGACCGGAATAACCTAGGAGGATGATGTTGATGATGTTCATATTGTTTAAAAGAAATTATTCTCTAAATGTTCCTCCGGACGCGTCTCTAGCCTATGCAGCGCCCGGTGAGTAGCGCTCGGTGCCTCTTCGGACCGTGCGCCCGTGTGCAACGCACGCCCTGCAGTATAGGTAAAGCCTCCCGCGCACCTGTTCCTTATTTAATCGTATAGGATTGGGTACTATTCATTTTACATTATCTCATTCATTACCTATTAATATTCGTGGAAACAAAGATTGAATAAAGCTACCTTAACTGATCATTAATCCGACAGAAAAAATTTAAACAAAGTAATGTCACTGTCAAAGTGACATATCAAGGGTTCTGAAAGTACGGGTCGGTCATGCAATATTATTTAAAGTTTACTTTAACAGCAAAATTGAAAATAAATATGATAAATATTTATAAGGAGTACACTAGTTACTAGTAAAACATTGAATGGTATAAGTGCATCAGTTCTTAACCCTTTTCCTTCCACGGACCCCGGAGATCAAGCACAAATCCAAGGATTAATAATAAAAAACAGGCATGACCTTTTGTGACATTTATTTATTATTGTGAAATGATCTATGGGTGAGACTGCTGCGAACTACACGTAACTATAGGTACTCGCGGACCCCCAGGGGTCCACTGACCACAGGTTTAGAAAAAAATATTCTAAAACGCTCATATGCGCTCACATTTATACACATTTTTCCTGGAGGCCTGGCCAGTAGTGAATGGGTTAAGATTTAGGTTTCGACTTAATATATTTAGAGATCTTAAGTAGAGATCTAAATATATTAAGTCAAAACCTAAATCTGTGAGATGCATGAGAAATAAAATAACATAATATAGTTTATAGCTTTTTTTTTACTCATGATCGGTTACATCGGTCCCACTATCGGTTTCATCACCTGACACATTAATTTATAAATCTTTGCATCGATAAGATGGTCAAGCCCTAACATTTTTTCTTCACCTTTCTTTACATGGTCGATGACGTCTACTAATTTTGAGGACTTACACTATCTAAGCCTTGTATAAATAATTGTTTCACTTCACCAATTTTGAAACTCATTATTTCTTGCGACATACCCTTTTACCTGTGCCCATATGGGATTGAGCTCGCAGTGGCTTACCAGTGGGGGTAGCCGCAAGATTGTTATGCCTTTTGCGGCTGCCATCTCATCAATTACCCTGGTTTCATAAATGTCTTTAATAATAATAATAATAAATAAATATTAGGGGACAATCGTACACAAATCGACCTAGTCCCATGGTAAGCCCAGTAAGGCTTGTGTTATGGGTACTAGACGACGATATATATAATAGTTATAAATACTTAAATACATAGAACACTTCCATGACTCAGAAACAAATATTCATGCTCATCACACAAATATTTGCCCTTGCCGGGATTCGAACCCAGGACCTTCAGCTTCACAGGCAGCGTCACTACCCACTAGGCTAAGCGGTCGTCGTTTAACACTGGCCACTAATTTTAGCAATGTCGCTATGACCATATGACGCTCATAATGAATGAGGTGAGTGACAGGACAGGCGTCAAATAAAATAAAAATCCAGCTACCGAAATTATTTGCCATTCGCATTAAGAAAACAAATTTGTAAGCAACCCAAAGATGCACAACCCATGTGTTTTTTTATTTATTTATTTCATGACCATGGATACAGCAACCCCGGTGTATCACAGCAGTAATACCAGTGCTAAAAATATATTCTGCACATAAAAACGGTATTATCTTTTAAAATAATTATGAGGGAGGATTTTTGTAAATATAAACATTAACTTTATCAAAATTAATTTGCTTTTTGTAATTAGTGTATTAGGATTGTAATATGACGTCTTTCGTTTAACTGCGATAATTATAAATCTCATTGCTGCAAATGGTTCTAGTTAACGGCAACACCAGTGTTTACATTTTTTCTGTGGGATTAATGATCAGAGTATAAAAACAAATACTTAAACCTTTTTCTCATCATTATCCTCCTAGCGTTATTCCCGGTTGTGCCCTAGAGGAACTATTTGTTATTTAACAATTTCACTGTGTGGAACCCGCCTAGCGGGCGCCTACGCCGTAGTCGCTTACCGCTACATGCGAGGAAAACCACGCGATCGGGTACGAGCGCAGCGCGTAGCGATTCTTGGCAGTGAATGTATTAATTGATTCAACACTCCTCATGTATATTTTTCATTAGTCAAATTATGCTTTAAAGTGGCTTGCTCATACATTTTCATTAGGCGCATTAAGAATCTCTAATGGAAACCAAGGCAACAAAATAAAAAATGTCCCAGATTTTTTCAGAGTAATATAATTTTAATGTGTAAGTAAGTACCTATCATTTAATACGTAAGTACCTATAAATGAAAATAGTATGGTCATCCACAAAGACAACCAGCTGTCACTGTCATTCTCAATAATGACACGTGACCTCTAATTCTGAATTAAGGGTCACCAAGACGCGCGACTCTCCATACAAACGTAGTTTGGGTCTCATTTTAAAACTACAGTATCCAACCTAGATATGGCGGATACAAAGATTCATGTTATTCTAGCTTTAAAATGAGAACGGAACTACGTTTGCATGGAGATTCGACTTCAGTCGAACGTGCTGAGACTTGAGTGGCGTAAATAGTTGAGACATTTGGCACTCCGAACTGTTCTGTGCTATTCTTCCTGTCCTACTCTACTCGTAAGGCCGCTTGTAGATTAGAAGGCCGTTTTTATTTTATTTCTTTAATTATCTTATCTGTGTTGTGTTTGTCACGAATAAATGTTTTGATCTGATTTGATTTGATTTAGATGTCCGTTGTTTTCACCGGACAACGGACCGTCAATAAACGGATATCCATGTAAACAAATACTATTTTTACCGGATGGATGTTAGCTTCGAGTGCCGTCTACATACATCAATACACTGGCATGGATGACCGCTCTTTTTTACGTCGGACCGGTGTCCGTCGCGCCGAGGGGATGCGGCGATGCATCCGGCGAAATTAGGTCCCCGCACACACATTAATTATAAGCCATACATCACCGCAAGTCCGGCAAAAAAAAAACAATCCGTTGCCCGGTGAAAACAACGAACGTCTACAACCGGCCTAATAATACATATAATATTGAAGAATGACGATAATATAAAGAAAGGCGATATAGGATGTATTGTTCTCTTCATCAAATACTGATATATTTACATTACATATAGATGCTCACATCACACGTCCAAGCACTGTTCAAACACAGCGGTAAAGAACTTTCAAGGGGTCATTTAGGGGTCCATTTGGACGCCAATACGGAGGGTAAACACGAACGAACACACACAGGTGTCTGTAACAGCGCTTTTTACCCCAACTGTTGATTTGGCTGCGGTTGACTGGACCTTTTAGCGCCAAGTGTCCTTTTGTGTTTTTGGGTTTGTGAACGTTACAACACAGATATACTTATGTGTCATGTGTATGTCTGTAATGTAGCGACGGCAAAGGGCAATACTTTTATGTGATTTGTCAACTTTCTTTTTATAGAATCAACCGTACAGCATGCAGTAATTAATTATTCTTCGATTGTCTTAATTTTTGCCTTACCTACATCGTCATCTTCAACGTCCATCATCATTATCATCATATTAACGATTCACAGATTTTTATTTTGCTCGAAAGACGTCCACTGCTGGACATAAGCCTCCCCAAAGAGTGCCCTTACCCTTTACCATCATCAGTCCACCTTGTGTGTCTACCCACGCTGCGCCTGCCGGTACGTGGTCGCCACTCGGTAACGTTTCCGCCCCAACGGCCATCGTGCAATGTGTCCCACCCATTAACACTTAAGTTTAGCGCATCTTACGAGCTTTACCTTGACATAATCTTCTTATGAGTCCACAGGTCTCTTCAAATACGCCAGTCCCGGACCTGAGCTAATCTTCTCCAGGGCTAACCCGTGATCTTTCTAATATCAACTACCTATGTGGACGATCCATGCTTCTTTTAGACCCCCGAAGGAAAAGACGGGTGCTCTAAGTTTACCATGTATATATACAGGGTGTACCAAAAATGGGGTGTGAACCGAGCAAAGGCATAACAGGTATCGTGTTCGGATAAGAAAGAACTAAAAGATTTTTTTAACGCGATTTTTTTTAAACATTTGTATGGAGGAGGTCGCCCTAGTCGGCCAACGCTTAAAAAAATCGCGTAAAAATCAATTTTCTCTTAGTTTTTTCTTATCAGAACACGATGCCTGTTATGCCCTTGATCGGTGCACACCCCATTTTTGGTACACCCTGTATGTATCTGAGTTTTTGGGTATTTATTTGTCTGTCTGTGACATCGTAGGTCCCAATCGGCTGAACCAATTTGAGTGCGGTATTTGTTTAAATCGAAAGTGTTGGTTCTTGGTTATAGTTAAAGCGATGGCTCGTAGTTACAGTGTTCAAGAGGTAACCAGATGGCTGGCGGTGTTTGAGCCCAAGGGTTGTGGAGCCGCTCTGTGTAACCCGAACGTATGTAGTTATTCCTAGAACCACGAAAAAGTAGTACAGTAGTATTATGTACGTAGGTATAGCAAACGTAGTTGTTTAAGGGGCATTTAGCCACTCCCTAGTCTGAAGCAAATCCATCAGTTGTGATCGGAAATTGAACGTCGGCCGAACATCCGTCTCTGTTCAAACACATTGTTTTCGAAGATATCGTCCACTTTACCAGCTTTTAGGCAGTGTACTCACAGGCCATGTTAGAAAAAAAAACTTGCGTAAGACATGTCATTTGATATTTGACAGTAGCTTTTCGGTGAAAGAAAACATCGCGAGGGAACCGGTCTAATCGCAAGCCCGTACGCTCGTCGCCACACACGTTCCGAAAAACTCATTGGTGCAAGCCGGGATTCGAACCCACGACCGCCGCTCGACAGCCGCATGCCTGAACCACTAGGCTACCGTGGCTTAGCGTAAAAATGTAGTGTATTTAAAGCGAATGAATTGTGTTAACTGAAATGAACGTTCTAGATTAGCTTTCTTATAGATAAACTTTCTCATATCTTGACTACCGTTCCACAGTGAGCTTCAAATATTATGTACGTAGGTACATATCTAGACAGAATTTTGATATAGCCCAAAATAAGTACATTGTGCAAAGTTAAGTACTTTACAGCATAAATCGGGGTTCAAGGGACACTTAACTTCAGGAAAAAAGGTTTTATTTACACTTCAGTGTGTATTTAACCCAAATTCACCCGGAAACGGTTCTTAAATTATGATTTTAATGCAAAATGGTAAGCAGGGCCGATCCAAAACAACCCATTGCCTTATCTCAATTAGACAATGTTTGTTTTATCCGAGGCTCTAGGGAGCAAAAAACAAACACGCCCCGCCGTTCCGCGTGCAAGCCTAACACAATATAATTAAAATATTCACGTGCAGTTCACCCATCGCTGTTTGTGCGCGGGCGCGTGTCACACCGAAGCGTTACCCAGGTTTCGTAGAAGGCTGTGCGAGGTAGCAGAGCGGTGTGCGAGGACCAATCCAGCAATAGAAAGAGACGCGTGAGCAAAGGTAGCGACACAATTTTTTTGCTAAACTCATGCATGTTGCACAGTATGTCTGCTATGTCACTTTTTCACTCAGCTGCTCAAAGGTTAGCTGGAAGAGATCCCTTGAACAGATAAGTTCGCCTTTGTACAAATGTTTTTTTATTGTATCTTCTGCTATGTATGTACTTTGTTTTTTTCTTTGTGCAATTAAATGTGCTACTACTACTATTGATGGATTCTCAACTCTGGTATCTATACTTACCGTAAAACTGTGATTTTACGAGTTTAGTCCACCAAAATGTAGGTTTTCGTTAATATTTCAAACCCCTTTTATTGGGTTCTAAGCATGCTAGAAGTCCATGTTGTAACGTTTTTCTATGAAACTCTTACATAATAACATTATTATCGTGTTGATCAGGCACGTAAATACTTACACTACCAAGATGTAAATACATTTCGTGCGCATAGAATGCATATCATCATCATTTTCATTATTTAAGGGGCTCCTAGCTCCCAATGACCTTCGATCTATAACTGTCGGTTTATTTGTGTTTTTTATGGTTTATCGTATTAACAACAACGAGGTTTACCGAAATAGTATCCCATATTTACTTCAAACCTCACAGTTTTCGGGATATATGGCACCAAACTTTGGCAATTTCAGGCCAAAAACCAGTTTTATGGACGTAACTTTTGTGAAAATGAGTTTAAAATAAAATCTCTCGTGGGTTGTTAGAGACGTCAATAAGGAACAGTTATAGGTAGATTTCATATATAACAGTGCATGAACAACATAATAATATCGAAAACAGAGCTTTTTTGGACCATGTTTGAATAATTCATAAAAAAATAAATATTAATTATTTTCAAAAAAACTCTCGTGCAAATGTAGATAAAGAACTAAAAAACCGATAGGTGTTTGTTCCATAAATATATCTATAGTTTTGACGGAGGAATATCAATTCAAAACTCGTCAAAACAGCCAAAAAGCGCGTGGAGCCCCTTAAGAGGTTGGCTCTGTTGGTGTGTACGATGGCTGATTTTTCGGCCCTCAACCACTAATGGCGCCGTTGATGTTCAATGCTGGGGGAATCCGTGTTTGATGGCGCGTGTCACACACGAACGGTAAGAATTTTACAAACTGGAGTGATGAAAGATCTCTGCCATCGGCGTGGGGCTTTTAAATTGACTCGTAAACAAATCTCTTAACGAGGTTGGACAGTCTTTTACTAATATTATAAATGCGAAAGTGTGTGTTAGTTTGTCCTTCTTTCACGTCGTATTAATGTGATTTTTTGTACGGAGATAGTTTAGAGGCTGGAGAGTGACAGGCTACTTTTACAGCGGGAAAACATCTAATTCCTACGGGAAAATTCAATATGTTACATTTTCCTATAACCACGCGGGCGAAGCCGCGGGCATCAGCTAGTGTACTATAAATCTTTATAATTATGTCTTCTGTCTATTAATGAAATACTACGAGCCGGTGTGACGGCGGCCGCTATAGGCAAACATTACGAAGCATATTATTCATGACATGCTGCTCTGCCCTCCGCCATTACCATTCTCCGCGCATGCTAAAACAACGTTATCTTAAGTTATACTAACAGATGTGCCGAAACAAAGCTGATTCCTGAACCTGTGGTGCCGTATATGGAGTATGCTAATCTATCATTTCCACATTTAAGGCATAAGACATTTATTTATCAAATATATTTATATACAGGGTGTAACAAAAATGTGGTATGAACCGATCAAGGGCTTAACAGGTATCGTGTTCTGATAAGAAAAAACAGAAAAAAAAATGTTGTTTTTTTTTTTTTACATTTCTATGGAGCTTGTCGCCCCAGTCGGCCAACGCTCCATACTAAGGTGAAAAAAAATCGGGTCAAAAATTTTCTTTTCTGTTTTTTCTTATCAGAACACGATACCTGTTAAGCCCTTAATCGGTTCATACCACATTTTTGTTACACCCTGTATATAAGTACATACCAGTCGCATGCTCTAGGTTTTGCCTGTAGCAGGATTCCAATTTAGCGGTACGGTATAGGTAAGCTGTCAGCAGTCATTGTTATCTGTCGGTGAAGTCCGTACAGATTCTTAACTGCGCTCTTATACTCAGTGTTTAACTACTTTTAGTTTATATTGATTTAAACTTTCACAATTCTCACACATTATTTATACTAAACGGGACTTAATCGCGTATAATTAAATTATTTATTTGTTGGAGTCTCAGCACTCCAGTGCTTTGGTCAGCCAAAGCACTGGATTGAGCTCCATAAACCGAAAGTCCTGTCTACGGAACAACATTTCTACAGTAGAAAAATACGTGAAGCCGTTGAAATCAGAAAACATCGTAATTTCAACTGGGATGACGGTTTTAAGATTTCATCTTCGTGGAATCCTGTCATAAGTAAATGCCAGAGTCAAAAAACTTATATCACCGGACATTCGTTATTAGTGTTGTGTGTCGGCCGGGTGACAACCCTAGTGTACAAGTGGTTAATTAAGACCAAATGCGGGTAGTTCGGAAAACCCGCGCAGCAAGAAGATGTTGATACCCGCTCAAGCCAGTTGTCCCGTCACCATGGATGTTGCAACACATCTGAAACGTCGGGAGACCTCAGTGAGTTAAATAAATAATTTAATTATACGCGATTAAGTCCCGTTTAGTATAAATACTTTTAGTTTAGTAGATACACTGACTGACTTTGCCCTCGCCTTGAAGCTAAACGCCTACCTCTCTGCTCTGTCGATTCTATTTCTTTCGTGTAACTGTTTAATTAAGTCCGACAGCACAACCAAAATGTACAGGCTAGGAACTGTTAAAATCTTGAGTTCTGCAAAAAAGAATCTGCAAGAAGTCTGTTGTGATAGTTTTCATGTTAGTTTTGTATTTTTGTCGTTTGAATGAGTGCTTCCCGATGAGCGCGGGTTTGGTGGAAGCGAAGCGGTGCGGTATACAGGGTGTTACATAATTGGTAATACAAAATAGCAAAATGTGAATTTATCCATGATTCTGAACAACTTTTACTATGGCACCAACTTTGTGTTATGCAAAAAAACTTACTATTTCATTAACTTTGCTCAGTTTCGACCGACGAAAATGTATGAACAGGTGTTTTGTTTTTGCATTTGTATGTACGACTTCACTACTGGATGTGTGCTAGGTACCCTCATTTCCGCGCAATATAATGCTACTGTGTAATTGTAATTAGAAAGAAAGAAGAAAGAAAGACAATACATTTATTTAACGTCACAAATTACACAATTGAAAAATAGAACAGGCAAAAGAGAAGACTTAAATACTAGGTCGTTAAACAGGACCAGCATAAAACCACGGCGAGATACGGCAAGCTGAGGCGCTGATTTTCGGTGGCGACCTTTTTTATACAACGACGGTGGAAAACAAGCGTACGGCTCGCCTGATGGTAAGCGGATACACCGCAGCCTATAGACGCATGCAACTCCAAAGGAGTACCATGGGCGTTGCCGACCCTTGATGTTATGTTAAGTTTGAGGATTCGCCATGTTGACAGCTGAAGGGACAAATTCCCTCGCTCTCAACACAACGCATCCTCGGGAGCTCTGGCGACCTTGCTCACCACCAGGAACACAACACTACTACAGAGCAAGTAGTAGTGTTATTATGGCTGTGGTCTAACTTAAAACTATTATAAGTGACGACACAAACGCTTACAATTGCAATTAACTAAGAAGAACAAAATAAACCTAAACAACTAACTTAAGTAACAAAAAAATTAGGGTACACGATATTATGATGCAATGATGTGACGTGCACGTGATTATTTACGCATATGAAGGATACTGTTAATTACTGGTACGGAGTCCGCCCAGCACGTCTAGAACACGACGGCCGCGACATACTCTCGATTTTTATCGCACTACACCTCTTCTTCGAAGTGTTCTAATAAGAGAGAGACGGATAGTGCGAGAAAAATCGAGAGAGCTCGCGCGCCGTCGCGTGCTAGCCGTGCTGGGCTGTTATTCGCTAGACGCTAATGCCGCTCACCCCGCCGTTCACCCGTCACGAAACTAGACCTCTGGGTGAGCGTTGAGGTGAGCTTAAAACAAGTTACAGAATAGGGGGGCTGCCTTTGTCCAAGACCGATCGAGTATGTTATTTCATTTTTTTTTAATAATGACATTATACGAGAGGCAGGGAAGAGCATATGCGTAATATCCTCTCGCTCAACTTTGGAGGCTCAATTATGGAACTTTCCCCTTGCAGAAAACCGCAGCAATAATATCACTACTACTTTAGTCTGAGGTGTGCAAATAAAGAGCATTTGTGTTGTATGTAGTACTGTAAAGTCGCTACGCCGGTCAAGTGCTCAAATTACCTCACACGACTCTATTGTCAAGAGGATAAGGACTGTCTAGATCATTTTTAGCGTGTTATTTTGCGTAGTTTCTTCTGCTGCTGACTGTACTTACTGTGTTCCTTGTGGTCGTCATGGTTCGTCGTCATGGATCCTAACGATGCGCTTTGTTGAGTTGAGTGAGAGTGAGAGATCTGCATCTGCCGTATTGCAGGATTTGCTGTAAACTGTCACCAGAATCTCAGCATCATTCTCCTAGCGTTATTACCGGTCGGTTGTGGCCTCAAGGAGCCTGGATGGGGTCCTCTTTGACGCCTAATCCCAAGGTTAGTCATATAGGCACTGGAATTACGAAAGCGACTGCCATCTGACCTACCAACTGGGAAACTAGGCCTTATTGGGATAAGACCGGTTTCCTCACGATGTTTTCCTTCACCGAAAGCTAACGGTAAATATTCCGTACATAAGTTCCGAAAAACCTATTGGCACGAGCCGGGATTCGATTCTGTCACCAGAATCTCACCAATTGCAAAAAACTGTATTTATCGTGGTGTCTTCATTAATATTAGGTTGAGGTATTTTCCCCTGTCCCTTCAAATGAGCGGCAATGAAACAAAAAGTAAACAGAACTACTAATATATAGAATTGAATAGAATAGAAAAACTTTATTCAACATCACATGCCAATTTTAGTTACATGGGAACCTTAAAAGTAGACTTACTTAACATATAAAATTTAAAATTAATCCTACAGTTATCATTATGTGATGTTAAAAAGGGGCTTGCCTCAGCATAATGTTACAGTAGTAAGGCCACTGCAACGCTGCTTTTCAGGCCGACCCCAGGGTCTGTCACAAGTTCTCTTCGGTATGTAATTTTGAGGATACCCGCCGAGTTCAGGTAAGGGGTCACGTGTGATCGCGGATACGCACATGCGTTTTGCACCCTTTGCACTATTCTATTATATCATAATGATGTGACTGACCCTCAGGAACCGAACCCGAGACCTCTCGCACTCTCGTTTTCACCAGCTCCACACAGCTCCATCAATTTCAGACACTTATGATCAGGAATACGGATGCTTTTACGCCATTCTGTTGCGAGAGGCGGTGACGGTAAATCTGCGCCTTTCTAATGACCAGCCGGCGCCGGCGCCGAAGAAAGTCAAGACAGCGCGTAATGGCGTGAATTAATGCGGCTTGAAGGACCAACTGTTGCGGAGTGCATTAATATGAAAGTGGTATCAGGTACTGGGTCTAACAAATTTACAAGTTCGTGTCTCTTCTGTGACATATAACATATGAAGAACAAGAGATTCGTGTACAAACGAAAACAAATTTTTGCCCGATGACTACTATAGAAAAGCAATGTACTAGGAACCAGACTGTCAAGTTGTTTAATAAACTTCCTGTAGAGCTAAAAGGCATCGTAAAATATAATAGTTTTAAGAAAAAATTAAAGCAATTTTTGTTAAGAGGGTGCTTATATAGTGTTGACGAAATATTTGATAGAGAGTAAGTAGAGTGTTTAGTTATTAGATATTAGAGCGTAGTTATTAGTTATTAGATATAAGATATTATATTGTTAGCTGTATGAAATTCAAACACAATCTTGTATTGTTTACTGAATATCTATGTCTATGTGGAATCTTCTAACTTGGACGTTAAAGTGGTTTTTTGAATGGACTAATCTCAAGTATACAGTATGACACAGAATAATGTTGACTGTAGAGGTCGATCCTCTACAGTCAACATCAAACAGCTTTTCAAAAGGCTTGTGCTAAAATCTAAGCACATGTTTGTATGAGGTCTATTCCTCCTGCGATATTGGCAATTTTGACTGAAGGGCGGTATACCCCCACTGTCCATAATATCCCCACTGTCGACCTACACCAAAGATACTGAGAGGACATAGACACATGCAGACAGACTAAAGAGATTTTGTCGAAACGCGACAACAAAAAACTCACAACCGCACTACTAAGGACACAGAAACCAACTACGCAAGATAGTTGAAATAATAACAGGAGACAACACTTTGAACAGACACCTCTACAACTTGGGTATCACAGACATCCCCAAGTTGTAGAGGTGCAGAGCGAGCATGGAAACAGAAGAAACAACCAAACACATTCTACTGGACTGCAAGCAGGTAGATGTGAGAAAAAAGCGTCTCCGGCCACTACGGGACGCAGTCAGTAACACCAAGGCACTCAAACTTTCTGGAGGAGCTGGGGTGGTTAGAGTAGCGCTACCCCACCGATTCACGCAAAATAGGCACACTGGATTGCGGAAAACGCCCAGTATAACTAACTAACTAACCCTACTGTCATGTCACCGTCTTTCCAAATCTAAATAATACAGACAGCAAAGGGATATGATAAAGTATTCATCCCATCTCGCTCTCGCACATTTGTTATGGAACATGCGAGTACGTACAAGATTACCGCGATTACTAGTCGAACAGGAATAAGGCTTGTACTTTTTTGCCCGGATATTAATAATTACTAAGGGATATGACTTTAGCAGTTTATGTTTGTATTAATAATAACTAATAAATAAAATAAATATTGGGGGACAATCTTACCCAAATCGACGTAGTCCTAATTTAAGCAAAGCTTGTACTATGGGTACTAGGCGAATATATATATACTTATATAGATTAATAGAAAAAATCGATCACTCTGGAACAAATATTCGAGCTCATCACACATATAAATGCCCATTCGAACCCAGGACGTCCGGCTTCGTAGGCAGGGTTACTAACTAACTAAGTAGGCTAAAGTGCATATTCAACAATTTTTGTATTTACGTTTCGTTCGTTTCGTTTCATTAGTGCACCGATTTCGATAAATGAGGAGAAAATCGAAATTATATAAGTATGCTCGGCGTGACGTAGTCTACCTTTTGTATAAAAAAACGGCTTTTTTAAAATACTACGACGGTGGCAAACAAGCGTACGGCCCGCCTGATGGTAATCGGATACCGCAGCCTATAGACGCATGCAACTCCAAAGGAGTAACATGGGCGTTGCCGACCCTTGATATGTTTGCGGATTCGCCGCGTTGACAGCTAAAGGAACAAATTCCCTCGCTCTCAATACAACGCACCCTCGGGAGCTCTGGCGACCTTGCTCACCACCAGGAACACAACACTACTACAGAGCAAGTAGTAGTGTTATTATGGCTGTGGTCTTCTGCAAGGCGGAGGTACTTCCCCTGTTAAGCTGCTCCAAATTCGAGCGGGATGACCTTTCGCTGTGCCCTGCCCCACCAAACCGTCACCGTTTATTTCCAATTCGTTTTCGGTAGTCGGTTTTTTTTAACTGTATATGCTTGTTATATACAAATCTTCTGTTACCCAATGGTTCTTCCACCAGAAATAAAAGCAATCTGTAAATTTCGCAAGCACCGATTATGAGCAATAAGTTGTGGTGATATTTACGTGCAGTGACCTTTCTCTGGCGCCGTGCTATGGCAACCGGCTTGTGCTCGGCTAAGGGCGCCTGCGCATGACACGCTCTTTATTTGACACTAGCTGTATTTACGGCTCTATCTGTATTTTGCAAATCACGAAGGCGGAACTACGGAACAAAATATACAGATCCATCCTGAAAGTACATCTATGTTGGTATATGCTGGTAAAGGAATTAATGAAATCAGATGAATGCAATACTCTTTATTGCACACCCCTCATAAATAAAGCAGGTACAAAATAATAAACAACGGAACAGTGAGACAGAGGCAACAACAGGGGGTTTTGGCGCTAAAGTACTTTACTAGTAGTAGTGCCAGTGATTACTTTACCTCTTGATTATATAACTAACTAATTTAGCTGCACTGCACTGTGTTAATGGTGAGAGCTCTGCTTTGCTGCCTTTAAGTTGTTCAACAAATCCTCGAAGTGTTGACATCGCGCATGTAACAATCTTCCCACTTCTTCTTCTTATTACCCCTTGCTGGAGTGTAGGGATCGCACCAACTTCCTATTTGCATTTATGGATTGTAATGATTACGACTTTTGAATTTGTTATGAAATGTAGATTTTGTCATTTGTGACATGGAATGTTTATGGCTAGTAATGTTATGTCAACTAAAGTTATGAAACCGGTTATGACAAGTGAAAATGATTGCAAGTAAAATTATGGATTACGTAGGTATCCCATATTTATTTGCCAGCTCGCATGCTTGACAGCTAGGGGTGGTGGTGGCATTCTACGTACACCCTTGTCTCTCTTGAGAAGGCTCTTCAAGAAACATTTCTTGAAGAGCCTGGAAAAGCTAATGATCAACGGAAGAGTAAAGGACGGATGCCTATGCGTTGGGAGGACACGGTAACGTCTGTGACGCTACAGACCAGCATGCACCAATCCCATGACCGAGCTACCGAGCAGCTTGGAGAGTGATGCTGAAGAGTGCCCACAGCCGTTACGACCCTGAGGTCGTAACGGCTGTGGGCACTCTTCACCATCACTCTTCAAGCTGCCCACGATGATACGACGAGGAAGAACGAATCAATTTCTTGGCTACTATCGTGCTACCACCAAGTCTTCGTTCAGCTAAGTGATTGAATCAGGCGTTACAATCAGCAAATGTTTTGCTCAGTGGACGTGGCGCAAACAATATCTCCTGCCAGCAGATGCTACGAAGCATCATGAGGAGATCCTCATGATGCTTCGTAGAGACTTGACGAGGTTTTGTCATTATCGATGGTGGTTTGCTGTAATTATTACTTGCGGAGGGAGGGTGGGCGCATTAACCGCATGCAAAAATACACAAATAGATTCTTCATCATCGCTAATAGACCTGCAAGTTTTTTAGCTGAATAGCAAAGGTATGTTGTTCTCATAACTTCTTCATTAAGTTGCATGGTGTGCAGTCGCCCTATAAACAGGCAATAGATCAACGCGTAGCCGGCGGCGCTGCCCTTTGCTCGATCGCTCCTGATTGGTGCGATTGGAACGTTTGGAAACGAACATGGCGGCGTAGCTTTAGACAAAGCTTTGTGAGTGTGCATTAATTCATTGCTGATTCGGACGCCAAAGGGCCCTCTCAGGTTAAATGACATTGACAGGTGAATAGATGTAATTAAGAGAATTTTAAATATACCTACGATGGGTTGATGGACATTCCATATAAAGGAACTTTTTCTTCTCGGTACATCGACGTATAATTATACGCGTTAAAAGAAATATCATAATGGCCTATTATTTTTAGTTAAGTGTAGGAGAAATTATGTCCATAATCCTATTCCTACTAATATTATAAATGCGAAAGTTTAGATGTTTGGATGTTTGTTACTCAATCACGCTTAAACAGCTGAACCGATTTGAATGAAATTTTGCACGAAGATAGTTTATAGCCTGGATTAAAATATAGGATAGTTTTTATCCCGAGTCCACGCAGACGAAGTCGCGGGCGGAAGCTAGTGTAGTATAAAATGTAATCTGAAATGCGATGACTATTGTCATAAACACAAGAAATAAATTAATGTTACCTAATACAAATGTTTTTCTTTAACTATAAGCTGCAATATCACATTACCTGCCTCTATTGTCATTTTAATTAAATTTAATGAGCTCTGTCTACTTCTATGCGTAGTTTCAGTGTCCGAGAGGCAACCGGATGGCTCACGGTATTTGAGCTCCCAAAGCGTCGTGGAAACCGCCCTGTGCAATCCTAACTGAGCCAATTTGAACTGGGGCAGAAATTGGAGGAGGGGCGAAAAAAAATTGTCGCCAATTTAAACAGTGTACACTTATAGATAACCGCGGTAACGTTCGAATGCCTCGCGACATTAAAAAAAAAATACTTTGTTTCCTTTTCGTGCCCCAACCCCCACAATACTTCGGGAGCTCAAATACCTACCGCGAGGCACCCGGTTGCCTCTTGGATATTGCAACCGCGTCGTTGCTTTGAATAGTATATGTATCCTACAAATATAATGTTCATGCCCTTGAAACCCGAAAAAATCTTTTATTACAGTACCTACGAAGCCAAACGGTGTTCATTGTTCCGACCCCATTCATGTCAAGCCCTTACATAATAGTTGCCCTCACAACATTTATGCTTTTTGGCTTTCCGAACGTGTATCCATTAGGCTAAGACTTTTATCTAAGCACTTAACAGACAATAGAGGATCGTCGGTTCCCGGCGATAACGCAGAAAACACTTATCTTTATGGCTAAAAGAAAGCAAGATATACATTAAGATTTGCGGTGAAACAAAAACGCAATTTGAGTTGGAGAATAATTCGTAAATTGCCTAGATGGAAGGAAATCTTTTCGTCAGTAATTTGATTTTGCTTTGTTTTAAAACTTATATTAGCTTCAAACAATCTTAGGTTTATACTGTTCGTTATTTGCTTCGGTAAATAAAATACGAAAACAAAAGTCCCGGCGCCACCCAGCTCTGCTATCTAATGGCTGTCCGTATTTACAACTTACTTCCTATCTCATGGACACAACTTCCAAGCAGACATTTTTTCTATAAACTGAGAACCTTTTTGTTGAATGAATGTTTTTACACTTCAATCAGGATCAATTCTTTCATAAAACAGATGTGATTCGCCAATATAACCTGGTTACTACTTAAGTACTTTAAACTGTTACTATTAGGTACTAAGCGTTTATTGTATGCCGAAACACGGTTCACAACGGTTGATTGTGACACACTCCTAACTCTATTGTAACAGCTATATTATACATGTACTAATTAATATGCACAATCTGAGAATAAATAATTTCTGATTCTGATTCTGAAAATAGAGAAAATACGGAAAAGAAATTTTCCTAGACAAGAGACCCAGCTAGATCGATTTTACGTCCCCGTAAAACCCAATATTCAAAAATTCATTGGAATTGATAGAGCCGTTTTCGAGAACGTGTTTTCAAATATAAATACAAATATTGCTTGTTTAATACTATAGGATAGGATATTGGCGGACAATCTTACACCAAATCGACTTCGAACGAGCGAGCGAAGCGAACCAAGTTCAGTCAGCTTGGGCCGAAAATCGTTTGTCTGTTCGGCGTCCATGTCTGGTGCCCGGCGTCTGTCCCGCTGTTCTCCTCCACAGGTCGCATTCTCAACCGATTCTCGTGAAAGTTTGTGAGCAGGGTCGTTAATTTTTTTTTTTGTCGAGTCACTCGAAAGTGAAAAGTGATATTTTTTTGGAAAAAGGCAGGCTCGCGATTTTTACTGCTCACAGAGCCACTAGCATTAATATACATAAATAAATGCTTAAATAGAGAGTATTCAAGACAGGCACAAATATTGGTGCTAATCAGCTTATCACACAAATACCCTAACCGGGATTCGAATCTGGTACCGCTGGAGTCGTAGGCATGATCATAAACGTAGTTATCGTGTTAGCGTGTTATTGTGCTATTTATACGTTTTGTATATTGATACGTATGTTAATCTGTAAGGTATTTGTAAATATGGGCCTCGTTGCCCGAGACAAATAAATAAATAAATATCTCATTATTTCGCTATCTGCTTGAGAATAGGCATATCTTACTGTAATCCCAAAGACCACCCAGGCTCTTCGAAACTAAAATTCATTAACATATAAGTTCATAGATATTCGATTTTAAGTAATTAAGGACTGGTATCGTAATGGTTTGAACGAAAAATAAATCATCTTGAGTTTTTTTAATACGATCGAGACAGCCCTGAGGGGCTACTAACTAATTATGATAATATTTCTTACTATTTATTACCTACATTTGTCGTATAGATTTTTTTCAATTGTTAAATTAACTTCACCTGTAATATTATAAATGTGAAAGTGTGTCTGCCTGTCTGTCTGTCTGTCTGTTACCTCTTCACGCTTAAACCGCTGAAGCGATTGAGATGAAATTCGGTATGGAGATAGTTTGAATCCCGGGGAAGGACATAGGATAGTTTTTATTCCGGAAATCATCCCCTGAGGGGGCGAAATGGGGGATGAAAGTGTATATCGAGCTACGATATAACGGACGGAGTCGCGGGCAGAAGCTAGTACTGTATAAAATTATTAATTTTAAAAATTATTTAATGATTTTATTTATGTTATAAATGCATACTTGGTAATGTGTCGGTTTGACTACATTAAATGTTTTGACTTTGACTTTAATCCGACCATACAGCTGAATCATGCAACCATACATCGTAGCATTCGTAACATGGACAACAATTTTGATTCACGACAATAAAGGTGGGTTGTTAGGTGTCAACTATTAGGCATGAAGGTGTCAACAGTTGGGACGTTTAACTTATTTTTCCTACCGAAAAACAAAAGTTAAGTTAAAACCTTACGAAGAAACATTGTTACTACCTTAACGAACATCACCTTCGCAAAAACAAAGCTCCCCCAATGTTTACAAGAATATTATTTATTAGTTGTTTTGCTGAAACTTACCTTCCGTATCCTGCCATTAGGGTAGTTAGGGGAAAAATAGCGCAAAGTTACTCTCAACGGTTCTAGAATAACATCACTAATAACTCATCGAATACAAAACAGCCTCAATCTATTCTTCATCACAAAGAAAACTAGACTTTACACCCTTAAAGTATGGTGCTTAATCTTGTGAATAGCGTGTTGATTGGCGTCTTTTTCGCCCAAGTAGGAAGTTCGGAACTCCGTTGTGATGCGTACGGCGGGATAGGTTTGTATGAGCTAAGCGCTTTTGTCGGACTTCAGAGGCATCTTTAACATCAAAAGGTAAATAAACTGTTCGCGCACTATACCTCTTGTTCTAAGCGTTCTAATAAGAGAGAGACGGATAGTGAGAAAAATCGAGAGTGCTCGCGCGCCGTCTCGTGATAGCCGTGCTTTGCATATTCGTAAGTCGTACAGGTATAAAATACTCGATATGGTACCTGTTACTTGCCCTTCGGCCTGGCGGGGCGTTGCGAAATCTGTTTTCGTTTGGTCACTTGTGAAAGCACAATTCAATTTATTTTGATTTCACTGTAGATTTAATTAAGTTATTATGAATTCTTTATGCTTTGGCCTATCCGTTCAATGAGTACTTTGCTAAAAGAAGTGGATGTGTTATTTACTACTCATTTAATAATAAATATTATCATTTTCAATCAATCAATCAATCAAAACATTTATTCGTGACAAACACAACACAGATCATAATAAAAAAAGCACATTTCCTTTTTGTCACGAAATGGACCCAGCTCAGCATGTTGCTAGCTTTGCAGCCAGCGCTGGTCTTCCGCAGGGTCCATTCGGTGAGAGCACGGAGAGTAACAAACAAAACAATTAAAAGGAAATACCTATATACTTAACTAAAATACAAACATAAAATATAAAAAATAAAATACACAAAAAAGCAATGAACGGTTTTTTTTTATAATATTAAATAGTAAATGTTTGTTGGCCTGTCAGTAGTTTCATCCCAACAAACCACTACGTGCGTATGGGCCTTAATGGTAAAAATGAACGCAGCCCATACATGAACAGTACCACTAGCGCCAGTGAAGAGAAGACAAGACAAACTAAACTCTAAACGTCAAACAAAACAGCATGGACATGAAATTGGGCTTACAAAAACAATACTTAATTATAAATTAAACTACGTTGACAAATTACATATTAAATTACGTTGTCCAGCAACCGTATGGCAATGAAATGAATGAATTGCAGAAGGGGCATAACCAACAGGTGAGGGAGTGTTAAATGCAGCTAGTTTCAAGACAGAGATTCTCCTGTTTATGCTGATTTTGGAACCCGAACACCTAAAAAATAAACCCCTACTAGTCTTTGGTTTTTCTATTACTTAGTTATAATGATTAATCTTCATGGCATTACTAATATAGCGACCACGTATTCGTTGCAGAAAAAAAAAACATGATTGGTTAGATATAAGACGCCCTGTCGATCGCCCCAGATGTCAATAGGCTGATGAGGTGAATACAGCTGAGCTGCGCGAGCTCCAAGCTGCACGTCTAACATGCGACGGCCGCGACATACTGTCGATTTTTCTCGCACTATATCTCTTGTTCTAAGTGTTCGAATAAGAAAGAGACGGATAGTGCGAGTCGCATAATAGCCGTGCTGGTGACTGAACCACAAGATTTACATTGAACATAGGGAGCTAGAGAGCACTGCTAGAGATAAAAACCTGTTCCGGTACCAGCGTATGATCGCAAAAATACTTGTTCCTAAACCTAACCTGCACTCCTTGAACATTATTTTGTATAAGCAGCCGTAAATTGGAGATCAAAAGGGAAACTTTAGGCCGGCGGCGACGTGCCACCTGCCGCCATTATGGCAAAGGGAACCAGGAAACTCCGATGTAATTGGACTAAAAAACGACAATCAACATGCAAAGGATGTTGTCATGTTAAAAGGGATAATTGGTTATGGCCTCGGGATATTATGTGGATGACAAGGACAGAAAGTGGGTCACATAGAAGAACAAGAAAAAAATGCGTCACTCCTGTAGAAAATTCCTTTTGTTGTGGATATGATGCCACTCGCACTTCCCGCTTTGCTTCCAGTTTTCTCGAGAGGACGGCTAAAGAGAGGATTTCACTTCAGGCAAACCTTTCTGTAGCTACTTATAACTTGGATATTTGAGAGGAGAGAGAATATTATATGGTATAGATAAGGCGCTGACCTGTCGGGCGGAATCGGTATTTTGTTGTTTACCGACAGCTTACTGCGGTCGCCCCTAATTTCCTTACTTGTCGGGATGTTCTTGGTATTACATTTTAGTCAGTAGTATTATATATTGGGTTTGTTAGATGGATTTCCCGATATTTTTAATTTCTTGTACTTATAAAAAATTCCGAACGCTTATTTTTCCAGTATTTTTTTTCCATGCGGATAATTTCGTATGCATATATTTGAAGTGTTGCAAAATTTCTCATACACCTTTTTTCATAATCAGGTATTTTCTAAGAGATTATATTCTCAACAGAAAATTATGACATTCGCAATTTTACGGGTTAGTATCATCTCGTCTAAAAAGCAACTGGTCTAAGTAAGTTCCTTACGCTTAGATAATATGCAAAATAGGGGTCGGTGTAGGTACGACGACGAGCGAAGCGAGGAGTGTTAGGTGTACTGCGACCCTACAGCGAAGCGAGCATGCCGCGGCAGCGGCCGGCGAAGCGCCAGAACCGACTTTAGTTTTTTTTTTTCAAATAAAGTTTCTCTCCTTTTCGTTCTATTAATTAGACTAAACTTATTATATTCAAAAAAATTCTTGCGTTAAAAATCACAAACCGGTAATTATGCGAATGAGAAGTTTTGCGAGAGGTAAAATATGAATCTATGAAATTAGTAGTATGGTAAAATATACTGGAAAAATAAGCGTTCGGCAATTTTTATACAAGACAATAAAAATATTGGGAAATCCATCTAACAAATCGCTGGTGATTCTTCTGGAATTGCAAGCGTCCGTATGCTTGTTTGCCACTGTCATAGTATTAGAAAGAACGTCAACATTTCGCCGCTGCACGTACGCAGTTTGTTTCCACGTGGCGCGGCCCCCGCAACCCATGTTTACAACGCTTTTAGCACGGCTCGCTTGTACCACCAACGACATATTAATTGCCCATTTGTGAACCCTATTACAATGTTACAAAGTCGAATACTGGTCAGCGTATTGCTTGTACCATTAAATCTCCTGATATACATGTAAATGAAACGAGACTGTTTTTTGGGGGGGATAAAAATAATTACATATAAATTGAGACGAGCTAAGCTATGCACGCGTGGGATTTGGTCTTTTTCTATTCCATTACCTCCCCTCAGGGAATGAGTTTCAAAACAATAAAGTAGTCTAGGATATAGGGCATCAGCAATCTACTTATACGTATATTTTAAACTGTGTTGCACGCCGTGACGTCACAAGTTGGCCCCGACGGAAGACCAGCGCTGGCCATTAGGTCAGCATCATGCTGCGTCGGGACCATTTCATGGCACGTTTATTATACTTTTGCGTTTCTATTAATTGTATTGTAGGTATTTTTTGTTTAGTCAAAACTGTTTTCATGCCTCTTTCTTAATTTCTTTTTCTTATATTCTTAATTATTATTCTTCAAAAAATTTATCGTCTTGTTAAGTAGAATTATTTTTCCTTATCAGCTTGTAATGACCCCAATATCTTCCTAAAAGCTATTACACAGTCACTTCTGGTTATGAAATCAAGCCAATCGAATTCTGTAAACAGTAAACAGACAAAACAATGTATTCTGATGCCACGGGCAGGTGGGACAATAACGAGTTAAACAACACGCCACGTGTAACCTTCACCATAGATGCGGGTAATGAATCACCAGCACTCAACTGTCTGTTAATAGCCAGTAATACTTGCCTTTGATCGATCGTGAATACACGATCAAATTCTTACGTACTTGAAAACAATAGAAACTATCAGTATTATGCTTATGTCTATTCAAAGTAGCATAAACAAACGAAATGTAGCTATTTATAAACGAAATCTGAATTCGTGTTTCACAGTTATCACTATTTCTAAATCTTGTCGATGAAACGTAACCAAAACACCACACGAACTATATAAGCCGATGCATATGTTAAATAGGACTAACAGCGGCACTAAACTACTTCCCTGTAAAATACCTTACTTTTTTTGGTGATTATGATACAATGCTTATTGAAATTGCGTAGCTAACTTACCAGTCATCAATATAAATGTCCATGTACAAGTCATGCAGTACTTCAGTCTCCAGACGGTGTGATAACGCGAGTGTCTGTCTGACTGATAAGAGATAAGGGCCACGTGTGGTCATTAGACTGCGTTATCATTGTTACGGCACGAGACAATAATTATGGCGTTGTGTCGACGATGTGGATTTCATCATTTTATGGGAGGTTTTAATATGAGTTTTTGTATCTCTCTCTATCTTCCATGGCTCACCGACCCAAAGTGGGTCTTGGCCTCCGACACGAGTTGTCGCCCCTTGACCGATCCTGATCCATCTCTGTAAGTTTAAATACCCTCTATATGTATATAACTCCCACTATACCTCAGTAAATTGCAAATAAATTAATCGGTTTATAGCTTTCTTGACAAATACACGAATTTCACACATTTCTTGCAAACACTGTAAAAAAAAACTGCAAATAAATCTTATCTTATCTTATCTTATCTTATCTTATCTAACATCCTAATCTAGCACAGGGTTGTTCATTTATTTTAAATAATTTCTTATACTCAAGATGTTTTTATTTAGATGATCTATAATCGGATATGACATTTTACATACATACATTCACGCCTTTATCCCAAAAAGGGGTAGACACATGAAGCTTGTGTTCCAGTTCCACTTTTAGCATAAATGTGGGTATAAAATATCGACAAAATGTGATACCGCAGTGACAGGTTGCTAGCCCATCACCCACAATACTCTTCAACCCGTTCCCTTAGTCGACTCTTACGACATCCACAGGAAGAAAGCCGATTGTGCTATTTTACTTAACCCAACACCACACGGGGATAAGACATCTTAATGTATCAAAATCACCTTCATTAAGGAATTAACATAACGAAGAATTATTTCGTACGTTTGTCATGTTCTGTTATTTATCAATTTTCTTGCGTTCAGAACATAGCAAATTGTTTCTTAATGAATATACAGCAAGCAGTATTAAAATAACCTCCTTTGCATTCCTGCTCAGTTTGGAATCTGAAACCTAACATCCAAAAGCAAGTCAGTGTAAGTGTTTAATAAATCTTTACAAATAACATACTTGTAATAGAGACACTATAACAATAGGGAATATGCATGTGATTCAGAAATGGCCAAAAAAAATCATGAGTAATCTTTATTGCTTAATAAATATACTCACATGATTATTTTTACAAATGATCATGTTTCTATTAACAAACTTAATTATTTAAAAGTAGTATTTTTCAAATTCCCTCGCAAATTTTCAAAACGCAACGCTATTGGCCGAGCGAATCGTGACGTCACCGTGCACTCGGTGTCTACTGTTAACAGGTCGTTGGTATGATTATTGAAAGTTATTCGCATTGCTTTGCCGCTGTTTATGATAAACAATCAGTGTTTTTTGGGAATTATTAACTGAAAGCAGTGACTCCTTGTGAAAAAAGACTCGCCACAGTGAATGGAAGAGGTTTTGTCAAGGCAAAGGTGGATAATCTGCCTTAAATTGATGTGTTCATGATGACTAAGTCTCTTAGGTGTCTTTCTAAAATAAGTGGAATAAAAAACTAGTACATATGTTAATTATATACCTAATCAAAGATATGTTGGTATTAGGAATGTTACAATGGTGAGAACATCTTTATAAACATAACAAATTATGTTGTTTTCGTCAAGGCTTATAAATAAAACAAATTTGTGTAGGACACTCAGTAGAAAGGATTAAATTCTTTCAACTTCGATCAACAGTGCATACATAGAAACTTAGCTAAAACGTTTCGTGATCAATATCAACACTCGTAGTCGGCTGTTGATCAACAAAAATCATAATATTTTGTAACATTAATAACTAAATAAATGGGAATCAGAATAGTTTTATGAATAAGTATATACATTTTTAGGTTAGGTTATTGTTTATATTGTTCGGGAGTCCTAATAAAAAGATTTTAGGTACAAACATATTTAATAATCACTTCGAAATGATGTTCATAACAATATAAACTACTCAAACATGATACATTATATCTCCTCATCGCCTTACACCCCTTTTTCCTTATATTTTGCATCTTTGGGCATATGAAAATATATCATGTCAGGTGCAGTTTTAGTGTTATTTTCACAAATAGAGGCAATACAATATTTATAATAAGCTTGTGTTCTCTTCCGTTACAATAAGTTGACCTTAACAAGCTTTAATAACTCACTTTTACTAAAACTGTGAATCAAACACTTCGTTGTTTATTTATTCTAAGTGCACGGTGACGTCACAAAATGAGCGCGCCAAAATGGCGGCGTTTTAATCGTCCGAAAATGATAGTAGTTTTAATTATTATTTTTTAGCTCATTCAATAATATTGTGAAGTGTTATATTTTTTTCCGGTTATATAATTACTTATAGAATAGTTAAAAAAAATTAAAAAAATGCATGAATATACCCTATTGTTAAAACCAAAGCCAGAATACACAGTCGCTATGGTCGAAATCATCATCATATCATCAGGCAAGTGTAAGTATGTATCTACATATTTACAATTTCCATTTGAGCAAAATATTTTTTGAACTTTGTACCTAAACAGGTTCTAATATTCACTTATAATCTCTCATTAACTAAGTATTGTCATGGCTTACCGTCGTTCTCTAGACACGTGTAAATCGAGTAGATAATACGCTGCACCGAATACGCCTCAATAAATAATATCCACGGCCACACGTGTGTTATGCAATGCGCACACGCCACTCCCAACGCAGAACCAAAAGGACATAAAGACGTATGGAGCTCATACATTATTACCACCTTTCTGGTTTATACGAGATAACTGGTAGCCGACGAGACGTCTTGTGAGCATACAATTTATTCTAATGTATGTTGTTAATTAATAGTATTAGTTGTGATGATGAAATTATGGAGCACGATTGGTATGGCGGTTTTTGCGATATTGACCTTCATCGGATGATTAATAGCTTTAATGGTAATTGGAGCAATTTTTTACGATGCGTAAGTACGATTGTATAAATTATATAGCACACTGTGGTAAGATTGTCGAAT
Organism: Epinotia bilunana; assembly: GCA_947049275.1. Lineage (NCBI taxonomy): Eukaryota > Metazoa > Arthropoda > Insecta > Lepidoptera > Tortricidae > Epinotia > Epinotia bilunana. Next base: position 20,334,347 of record OX346270.1, read on the forward strand.
TCATATTTTGCCTTTGATGCCAAGTTGAATGCTCAACGAAAGTAAAATCAAAATCAATTATTTATTCTGCATATAGGCCACAAGGGCACTTTTACATGTCAAACGGTAATTTATAATAAAATAATAATAATCTTACACAATAAAAATCAAAAATTTGCAGATTAAGGAAGGATATAAACATTTAACAAACTAAATGTCACTAAGTGAATGCAAACAAAACAAAATTGAAAAATATGACCATTACATTCGATTCGATATAAGGTCTGTATCAGCATTAACAAGAAGTTATTGATATTAATTCAGTATTCCAGAGATGTATAAGGTCTCTGAGCGTCTAAAAAAATGTATAATAAGAACCATCGACAAATAAGACTTTCGGTAAAAAAATCCGTTTGGGAGTAACTATGCCACATACAGACACACAGATACACATGTACCTACATGTCTACATGTTAAACTTATATAACAGCCCTAATTTGCGTAGGGGTTTAAAGATAATAAAATATTATAACTGTTTATTGTGAGAAACAGTACAGAAGCTACAGAAGATGAACGTAGACACTTCATTTGAGCTTCTGTAGCTTCTGTAATGTGTAAGTATATTGTTACCCCTATTCTGAGTTTTCTTTTAAACATCTGCAATTATTCCAAACCCTAAAACCTGCCAAACATGGTGGGAGCTTTTGTATAAAACCACCCAAGCATAGTCCTACTCGAATGATACTTGTTTAGGTATTACTATTTAACTATTAATAGATAAACCCTAATAAAGGCATTATAATTGCGAAAATGTTATTAAAAATCATAAAATATAAGAGATCAGTAGGTATTAATAGAATGATTGTTATAATGGATTAGATGGGAAGTTTCAACATACTCAAAACCTTTCCGTCTATGCATTCTTCGGTACCTTCTGTTCTATTTAATGATAATCAAACAGACTTATATTTATAACACTATTATCAAAGATCAAGGGGTTATGTTAGTACTATGACACGGTTCTGGGATCATGGCGCGCGTAATACCACAATGAGCTTTGGGGAGGGCGGTTTGATGAATCCTGAGTGGAGCGAAACATTCTAAAGTAGAATTTGAGCGGAAATAACGTCTATGCATTCTTCAGTACCTTGTGTTCTATCTAATGATAATCAAACAGACTTATATTTATGACACTACTATCAAAGATCAAGGGGTTATGTTTACGCCGATTTATCTCTATAGAGTTGCGGTCATGCATGACCAACGCAGGTTATCACGGCATCTAGGAGGTCGAGTTTATCTTCTACGCTGATGCAGTATATGTAACCATTAGCAGCTTGTTGAGATAACGAGCTATTTTAAATAAGTTACTGCGCATTTTCTTTCAGATATGGGTTATGCTCGATGGGTGGACGATATTAGGAAGATTGTGGGTCACTTCGGGGTAAGAATAGCTCAGGACAGGGACGGGTGCGTACTCGAAGAGAGGCTTAGCTCAGCTGTGAGAGTGATGTGCCGTTCCCAGGAATATTCCCATGCAAGGGAACATACGGGAATATTGAAATTGTGTATGTTTATATATCTTGCTATTAGGGATTCCATGATAACTTGGGCCCTTGATTTTTTTACCAAGACATTAACCAGTGTAATTTACCTACAAAAATAAATTCCCATTGTTCCGGGGAATATTCCCCGGAACAATGGGAATATTCCCAGTTATTGAGAATCCCCATCAGAAAAAAACAAATTTCACAAAAGTACTTCTGAAAGTAACAAAAACGATACAAAGTTAATAAAAAAACACAATAAAATATTATACGAATACAAAATATGAAAATATTTACATATTAAATGGTAATTGAGATAAAAAGTCAGAATTAGTACAATAATGCAGTTTTTGGCGAATGGCACTTTATTTGTCGGGGCACTATTCATTTTATTTACTTTTATTACAACTTAAATTTTCCTAATTTGTATTTCAATATTCCCCTGTTTGGGGAATATTCCCGGGAACAAGGGAATATTCCCGGGAACAAGGGAATATTCCCGGGAAATTCCCATACGGGAATATTCCCGTTCCCGGGAATATTCCCCGGCACATCACTGGGGCGATTACGGGCTGAAAATGATGATAGCTAAAAAAAATGAAGATGGGATATCTGTTGTGTAATGTAGAGATACTAAAATGATATCGGCTGGCGTTTTAATTGGCACATATGTAACACATCCTCGACTACTTGTGATACGTAGATCGTGCGGTTAAATGTTTTCCTATATATTATATAAAACAGATAATCTTCAAAAAATTAAATCTTAATCACTACCAGCACGGCCATCACAAGATGGCGCGCGAGCTCTCTCGATTTTTCTCGCATTATCCGTCTCTCTCTTATTAGTACACACTCTTGCCAGAAAAATCGAGAGTATGTCGCGGCCGTCTCATGATAGACGTGCTGGAACACATTATTATACGTACATATTAGATAAAAGGTACCTATCATTTGGCTGCGATATTCAGCAAGGCGGAAGTACTTCCAAAGAAAGTCTATTGGACCAAACGCATTGAAGAACATACTCGCGACAAATTCAAAGCTGATTCCAATTTAATACAGCTGAAACAGATTCCCCAGTAACACTGCAATATGTATTCGTTAAATGGTTACCCACTTAAGTGAATTACCACTTCCATTCCAGTATTTTAAACGTATCTAAACACAAATACCTACTCTGTTATATAATTAGCGGGCTATAACAAGTTGCGAGTCAATTGTTTACATGGTCGGTCTTAATGTTATTCAAACTGCACTAACCGACAAGATTTATGTGTTTGTTTGTGTGTAAGGTTGTTCTAGCGCGATTGGCTGGTTCTAAATACTTAGGTATGTTATGAGACCTTTTTGGACTGACTTTGGGTGACAATTGAGCTGAAATTTTGGGTATAAGTATAGTTTGGATGACAATTCAATATTATGGTACCATACCACCGACGTAACCCCGTTGAGTTTGGGTTCGTTAGAATCGTCTAAAATTATGGTACTATCGAGCTGATCTGATGATGGAGACAGAAGGTGGCCATGGGAATTCAGTACTTAACCGACGTAACCCCGTTGAGTTCGGGTTCGTTAGAATCGTCTCAATGAGTAGTTGATGATGTTATACAGAAAAGTACAGTCGGCAATAAAAGCTTGTACCAAAAATGATTTTTTTACAGAAACTTATTGTGATTAGGTTTTATTGTAGATCGTCGGGGGAGGCCTATGTCCAGCAGTGGACGTCTGTCGGTGTAGTGGGTTTCACTATCTATTAATTTATGTGTTTTCAACATTGTGTGCACGAAATAATGGTAAATATTAAAGCTGCATCTTCCCTATTTTAGAAACAAGTGGCTTTGTGAGCTGCAAACGTTGAATTAGCGATTCTGTGTATTCCTGCAAGCAGAGAACTTCGTTCGCTTCGCTCGCTCGTCCAAAACTAATGTGTAGGTAAAACTCCTGAAAGTTGATATCAATATAAATAATGAAATTAAGCTTAAATATTATAATGACCGGAGAATTAGTATCTCAAATAAATCACCACTTAAAACAGTACAGTCGCGGTAATTATAATAACTTTCACCACCAAATTGTAAACTGAGGGGGAGACGTAACGTTCTGAACGCGCGTTAGGAGAATCCAACTGTCATTATTCCATATAAAATTTGTTATTTCGATCTATCTAACGAGCGTACAATGCGTTATGGCTCCTCTACATGATGGCTCATCCTAATGGCCCACTAGAATGGGCCAGCGTGTAGAGAGGGTAGTGGTGTCAGATGGCTTATGGCGCGGCTATGTCTTTCTCCGTCTAACGCATAGTTGCGTCCTGTACGTTGGTCGTGATGGCCCACTGCAGGCTTTACGTGATCGACCAGCTGGTTTTCACTAGGGGTGAACTGAAAACCAGCGCTGTGTGCAGCTAGCCTGCGCCGCAGCAAATGCTGAGCTCACTCTTATTGTCCCACTGATAGGCTTACTAGATTTACTATTTAATATTCTGTTTCTGTATCTGGTATGTTCTGTGGCATTAAACTACTATTCTATTCTATTCTATTTGTGTAGGCAACCTTAACCTGGCCCGAATTGACGCTATATAAAATCATTTTAATAGTTAACGTAGAAATACGTATATCCTTACTAATATTATAAATGCGAAAGTGTGTGTGTTTGTTTGTCCTTCTTTCACGTCGCAACCGAGCTTCGTATTGATGTAATTTTTTGTATGGAGATAGTTTAGACGCTGGAGAGTGACATAGGCTACTTTTTCCAGCGGGAAAACGTCTAATTCCCACGGGAAAAATCAATATGTTACATTTTCCTATAACCACTCGGGCGAAGCCGCGGGCATCAGCTAGTATTTTTATATTTCCACACTCGCCCAATTGAGGGCATATTCAGGTTACGAAAACAATATTCCTTTACGCCTGATTCAATCAGTTTTTTCAGGCATATTCAGAGTTATGCAAAGCAGCGGTGCCAATGCTGGTGTATAGGTAGGTGTATGGTTTCACAACCCCCTTTAAGTTACGAGAACAATATTATTTTGCTATTCCGCTAAAAACGTGTAGGTCCATTAGACGGACACCTATTTGCGTACTTTCGCACGCTATTAATGCGCCCACCACTCCGCACGTGCAAACATGCAAATAATAACAACGCAACGAACCACCTCCACCAATAATGACAAATCATCGACACGTGTTCCGCCTCTCTTTTTTCTTTTTATACAGCGACGGTGGCAAACAAGCGTACGGCCCGCCTAATGGTAAGCGGACACCGCAGCCTATAGACGCATGCAACTCCAAAGGAGTAACATGGGCGTAAGGGAATTTAATTTTATGATGAGCACGATTATTTTTTTCTTAGTCATGGATGTTTTCTATGTTTTAAGTATTTATTTATCCATATATATATATATATATATATATAAGTACGTACATATTACTACTGTATATATATATATATATATATTGTTTACTATGAGGCTAGTTCTATAAGATTATCCCCTAATGTTTATATATCTACGCATTCGTTTCTTGCACCACCTTCTACTTAGTTTTACTACTTATTCTTTTCTTCCCTACCCAAAGGTTGTCTGGAAGAGATCGATCTATAGCGATAAAAATGCCTGTTTTTTTAGTTTGGGACTGGGTCGGTTTGCGTACCTAAGGTTGTCCTCAATATTTTTTCGGATGATCTCGGATTGCCTAGAACGCGAAATGACTAGTGTGTTGTTTTGCCTACATTGCAGTTGGACCACCGAGAATTGTGCCTAAAACGCAAAATGACCACTCATAGGTAGGTTAGGTTCGTTAGGTCTCTTCAGATGCCCGAAGGGCAAACAGACCAGAAATAGGAACCCGGCTCCGCGGGGCTCCGTCGACATCGCTAAAGTAAAGATAAAACGACGAAAATGATGTAGGCATTTTGCGTTTTAGGCATAATGCTTGGTGGTCAAACTGCAATGTGGGCAAAACAACACACTAGTCATTTTGCGTTCTAGGCAATCCGCGTATAACCCTTTTTTTTAAAGGTGTCAATTAAATGGTTAGTGAACCAAAGAACCTACATTTATTTTATTTTCTGTTCAATAATGTGTTTTTGCGGGACCATAACTGTTTTAAATACCTCCACATGCTCAACAATGATAAACTTAAGAGTCCGCATCAGTAAGCTCGATTCTCCATACAAACGTAGTTACGCTCTCATTTTAAAACTACGTGTCGGAGTGTAACGAAACTTTGTATGTACAATGACATGAGGTATATCTATGTCTGTACTTAGTTTATGTAGCTTCAGATACCATAGTAAAAAGAATACAGCGCGTTTATGTTTTTCATACAAAACTTGTTTTTGCTGTATTTCTTTTGTTTTATACACTGGAACCATATAAACTAATTACAGACATACTTCATGTCATTGTATAAGCAAAGTTTCGTCACAATCCAACACGTAGTTTTAAAATGAGAGCGTAACTACGTTTGTATGGGAAGGTGAAATTACTGCGGAGCTTACTGCGGACTCTTAATACTGACGTTGTAAACAAGATTTCTAAACCCTAGGAATAACTCGTTTATGTACATATACAGTACATGTGTATGATCTAGTCCTTAATTGCATTGAAATAAGGTCTACAAAATGGTAATTAATGGATGTAAACAGAATTAATTTATGGCCTATTGATGCACTTATGATATCCCCACAGCATATAGTTGTTGTGTGTTTGAGTTACGTATATAATTAATTAGTCGGTTCCCAAAAACCGTCAAAACTCTACCGAACATTCTCCTCGTGTGTAAATATGTCAACAACCCTAAACTGATATTAGCAAAACCACCTTGCTAAAACAGGAAGGAGTAAAAGCCATGAGTTACAAAAAAATTGTCGGCTTTCATTCACCCCTACTCAATTCAAGGCTAACCGTTATTTAAAAAAAAAAGTTGCTTATTTATCTAGCATCTGATGTGAGCTGATGGGTATAGGTCTAGAGGTAGGATGCCGTCTCAAATATTTAAATATTTTAAGAATACAGCTGATCGTTGCTTATTTCAAAACAATCATTTGCTATAACGATTTTTTTTTATAATGTCTCAAGTCCGGGGTCCGTTTGCGGGTGAAACCAGCAAAGCCAACAATTACCGACCGAAAAAAATTTTGAGGGCTACCAGTCATGCAGTCACCCCTTTTTTAGCAAACTTCGGCCACTACAGCGGAACGTCCCGCTAAATTAACTTCCCCGAAGTATTCCAACAAAAACAACGAGAGCGGTAAAGTTCCCCTGGGTGAATATGAAATTTTCCTTTTAATTATTCAGAGGATACCTGGTGAGTGGAAAGTTTGCAACATGGCCCAGCGGTGTGCCGAGGACTTGAAAAGGGGAAGAATTTAATTTTCACTTGAGATGTTGGAATATTCTTGTTTACTCTAGGGATATGAAACAAGAGGTGCTGCTTTCATCTGTATGCATTCACCGTATTCTTTAATTTTTTGGCTACGTACCCTCACCAGAAACCCTAGAATTGGTGGTAGAAGGTAGAACACTAAGCCGTAGCTCCAAAAGATGGCTCATCCAGGTGTCGGAGCATCTGTAAACGCCGGTTAATGCAGCCATCCAACAGGCAGCCGACCAAAAGTCCTGGAGAATACTGGCTATGTTTCCTTGGCAGAGTCACAATGCTCTGCAATGGAGACCGATTGAGGAGGAGGTATATTCATCAACGTGATGAAGGTATCGTTTAGCATAGAGGTGGAACTGGGACAAGTGGTCAATTATTGGAGTTAGGGTGTCAAACATGGACGTTTCCCGAAATCGGAAAATCTGTACTCAACCAACATAACTTATCAACGAGTAGCCATTTAGATTGGCATTTTGCAATTCGTGATACCTTTTATTATCACTTACTCCTCTAGCTCTTACTCTCGGGTCATCACCCGAAGTGTGTCTTGGCCTCCAATACGAGTGCACGCCACTGATCCCGATCTTGAGTGGTTTGTCGCCAGTCGCCAGCATGGATCTAGCGAAGATCCGCATCCACCATATTAACCCAACGATATCTGGGGCGACCAACTTGACGTCTTCCTATAGGGCCTACCCTCGTAGGCTCTTTTAACCACGCGGTCGTCTCCTATTCGCTCTAGGTGACCGAGCCACTGAACTTCGTTTTGGTCACTCCTATGATGTTAGGTTCAATTCAATTCAATCCATTTGCAGCTTGAACGCCCTTCCTCGCTCTGCAGCGTTACCCCAGAGGTCAACTCCATAGGCGAGGAGCGAGTGGAAGTAGCCATAATAGGCTTGTTTCACGTTACTGCTGTTTACACTAGGGCGGACGGAGTCTACCTAGCGCAAAACACGCAGATGAGAGTCTATCACATACTTCGTGAATCCCCCTCCTCGTCCACAATAAGGTGGATGTCACACTGTGCTGCGTCTCCGGATGGAGATGTGGAGCTCGTTGTATGCAAGTACCTCAGTTTGTATATAAATTCCGTGCGGTACGACACCCTGCACCGCACCTCCGTCCGGAGATGCGGCGCTGTGTGACATCCGTCTTAGTTCTTCAATTTAAGCGTTCTTCCGAATTCTCCAACAGCCATCGAGTCCTTTCTTTCAGCCACCAAAAGCTTGAGTGTCCGTGTCGAGGCTAAATAAGTCATATTATTTAAGAGTCTGTGGTAAGCTCGATTCTCCATACAAACGTAGTTACGCTCTCATTTTAAAACTACCTGTTGGATTGTGATGAAACATGAGGTATATCCAGGTCTGTAATTAGTTTATGTAGCTTCAGATACCATAGTAAAAAAATACAGCGAATTTAAGTTTTTCATAGAAAACTTGTTTTTGCTGTATTTCATTTGTTTTATAACTGGAACCATATAAACTAATTACAGACATAGATATACTTCATGTAATTGTATATGCAAAGTTTCGTCACAATCCAACACGTAGTTTTAAAATGAGAACGAAACTCCGTTTGTATGGGAAGGTGAAATGCGGTTAGTTTACTGCGGACACTTAAGTAGTACCTTCAAATAGCAGTATCTCAAAATAAGCGATATAGCGATATCTCAAAAAAATCTTCAATCTTAGCAGCTCAGCCTATACGACTGAATTTCAAGACCGTTCGTGATATAGCGATATTAGAAAAAAAAATGCAAAAAATATATTTTCTTACAACCAGAATACGTCACTGATATGAATGTTTGTGTCCCTATCCTAATAATTATCTAAATTGAAACAAACAAGTTTTCAAACGTCCTCACACATTGCCTATTATCACCGAAATGTGTTTTAAATTAATCTTAAATTAGGTCATATGCCAATTGTTATGATTAAATTAACAATTTGTAAGCATATATACGCTATTCGCGGCTACACGGAAGCGACCTCCACTCGCAAAATGTTGTTTACTTCATCAACACAACCCAAAAACAACCTTAAAATTACTGGTTCAAGGTTGAAAATAGTCCAGGATCCTCATTCAAAGATACCAAGCAAACAAAAATGAGCGTTATTAGCAGCAATTTTAAATTGGAATTCGCTTTTTTATTGATGATCCCTCGTACCAGCCTGCCAGCACGTGTATACTAAACCAAGATAGTTTTGCAGTTGTTTATTACCAATTGAGGCTTTATTACTATGGAATAAGGGTGCTGTGCAGGCAGGATGCGCAAAGCCAAGGCCGGCAGTTATCAGTCAAATAAAACAGATGTCGTTGGTATAGTATAACCTATTTACAACTCGTTGCATAAGTGCTGTAAAAACTGTTGTACTCATATGAACAAGGAAGCCGTTATCAGAGGAGATAATAGCCTTGTTATTCGGGGATAAAAATAGGGAATTAGAATGTTTTCGTTAGTTTTAGGTAGGTATACCGCTAATGTGGTTAACGGTACAACTAACAGTTCGTTGGTGGTGGTTGTTAGCTAATGCAAATATATTAGGACATATTACTAGTGGCTCCGCGCTCCGCGCATGCAGAAGGGTATACAGGGCGTCCCAAGCCAATGGGACATCAAGGGAAAGTACCTTAAATATAGTAGATAGGATATTTTGCTGAAAGGAGACATTATTTTATTTCTAAGAGTCAGTAATACTGCATTCAAAGATTTTCTAAAAATAACTTGCTTCGTCTTCATGAAGATATCTTTTGTCAATGACCATACCTCAAGCTAATTGCGTGCCTATTATTGGTCCGTAAATATGATCTCTGTCTTTATACATAAGGTATTCTCTTGTTTATGTTCTGTTGGTGTGTCTAATAAAAATAAATAATATCGTCTCTCAACACTGTCCATTCACCTTTTCCTTGGTCTTACAGTTGTAGAGGACACGGCAATAGAGAGATCGCTCAGGGACCGAAGTCCAAGATGTTATATTTATGCACCTGATTTAAGAACCTTCTATAGCGCGATGCAGAATACGTCAGATTCGACAGCTGACAGGAGTGACGCCACATCAGCCCCCCTTCGAGACAGAGAGCTCAGCGACGATGAATGAAGAGTGGAGCTTGGCAGTGCTCAGCCAGCGTGGCGAGTGACCGCTCAGAGCCAGGGTGGCGAACGAGTAAGGAGAGAGAGAAAGCGAAAGAGTCTGGCTTGCTGAGAGTTGGGTGTCAATCAAGAAACTTCTATAGCGCGATGCAAAACACGCAGATTCGACAGCTGACAGGAGTGACGCCACACATTAAACAAATAACTACACTCGAGAGCAAAAGTTTCGGGTCACTAGCATTTACTTCAATATCTTGAAAACGAATAAAGCTATCGTATTGAAATAAATTGAACCTTATAGACAATTTAATGTTACTAAAATAAAATGCATTACATTTACTACTGACCATTTATTTTATTATGTTTAAAACGACAAATTAAAAATGGCGTCATTTTGCTTCCAAAACCAAAACTGAAAATATTGAACTTTTTATATTTACAAGTAGTTTTAACACAGTTTAGTACTTGGTATTACCCCCACGTGCTGTCTGGACTGCTGCAATGCGATTCGGCATGCTGTACACCAAGTTTCTGAAACACTGTTGGGGAATGTTCTCCCATTCCTCTACCAATGCATGTTTCAAGTCACGAAGCGTAATTAAAGGAGGATCTCGTTGTCTTAAACGTCGTCCGAGCTCGTCCCAGGCGTGCTCGATCGGGTTGAGGTCGGGGCTACGTGCTGGCCACACCATGGGACGAATATTCACCTCATCAAGGTAGTCTTGCACTACACGAGCAGTGTGGGGAGGGGCGTTATCGTGCATAAAGATGGCATTCTCACCTAGTCTTGCCATAAATGGACCGACGTGCTCGTTGAGGATTTCATCCACGTATCTTACGCCATTAAGAGTACCGTTTTCGATCAGTACAAGCTCTGTTCGGCTTTCCGCAGAAATTCCAGCCCACACGAGTACCGAACCACCACCGTATGCCACCTTTTCTTCAATACAGGCTTGCATAAATCTTTCTCCTGGTCTTCTGTACACCTTTGCCCTTCCGTCGTGTGTATACAGCATAAATTTTGATTCGTCCGAGAACCCGACATTTGACCAATTTTCAATCGTCCAATGCGAGTGTTCGCGTCCATAAATTCGTCTTGCTATACGATGGTGCCTCTCGAGTTTCGGACCATTTGCGGGTCTAAATGGTTTCAAATTACCTTCAGCAAGTCGCCGTCTTACAGTCCAAGCAGAAGGGTTGCTTCTACCAAGCCCTAAAAAATTATGAGTCAGTGATGTTCCCGTAAGAAACCGATTTCGCAGCATAGAGTTGACTAGATATCGATCTTCCCGTGCCGTCGTACACCTGGGTCTGCCTGTTATTGGTCTGCGTAGGTTTGAACCAGTTTCTAGAAACCGCTGGCGAATACGCTGAACTGTAGACAACGATACACCGACTATTCTTGCTGTTTCTCGCTGGCTGCTTCCATTTTCCAGGATCGTGAGGATTCTCGTACATTCCTCAGGTGTGAGTGACATAATTACTACTTTAATAATGACTATTGGATACCTAGAAGACTTCTTATAAATACATTTTATGACAGAACAAAAACAAAAGCAAAAATAGTTGCGAAAATTAGAAGTTCTGATTTGAAAAAAAGGGATCATTATGTTTATAACTTTTTTAATGCCATTACTTCACGCCAACCAATAAGTTTTTATACGTGTAATGAAGGATTATTAAATTGTCTATAAGGTTCAATTTATTTCAATACGATAGCTTTATTCGTTTTCAAGATATTGAAGTAAATGCTAGTGACCCGAAACTTTTGCTCTCGAGTGTATTTATTTGACTTTTATGCGTTTGGAATAGCCAGCCTCGTACCTCTAGTCTAGTAGGTATTTTAGGTCGTTTACGTGGATTTTTTTGCGAAACGAATCTCTAGATAAAATTCACATGGAAAAGCTATAAATCGACCGGAAACATAAACTAGCGAATGGAACCTGATAAGCGATCTCGCCTGTAACTGTGAAAGGTGTCGTCATCTACGCGTGAAAGTCAGGAACGCACTCGTATCGATCATGGTACTGATGGTGGTTGATAAACTTTACGATTGACAGTTGAAAGGAATATTAAGAGGATCCGTTCAATACGTTTTATTGAAATTAAATGCCGTCATCTCTTTCCGAACGAGCGAGCGAAGCGGACGAAGTTTTATGCTTCAGCAATTTCAGCATGGATGGGCCGAAAATCGTGACCTGCTTTCCCGCCGTTCTCCTCTGCAGGTGGCATTTCTCAACCGATTTCCGTGAAATTTTTTGAGCAGGTCCATTCATTATACTTATACCTAAATAGATTTTTTTTGGCGATTCGTTAAAAAAAAATCTTTAAATTTATCTAGCAAGGTATATTAATGGATCTGTGGTACGGACATGGGTTATATTTTATCCCTTGGAACCCGAAGATCCCAGGCAGAATTATTTGTAATACGCGGGCAAATCTGCGCGGGTAGTTTGATATAAAATATAAAAAATAAATTACATGGGGAATACGGAAACGTACCTTTAATTGCATTATCGTCATTGTCAAAACTGACACGTCAAGACATCAAGACAGCCTCAAACTAACCACGATAAGTTTTACGACGAGCCCGCGCCGAATACGTAACGACTACGTGACGTTGTTAACCGACGACTACTCGCAGTTTTGTCGTTACGGCATTTACGACTGTCGTTACCGGCACTTGGTGAGTGATTCCGTTGACATAAGCGTGTCACGTATTGACAGGGCCGTTTTTATTGCGTTTTAATGACGGATCGTTATGTGGTGGACAATTTTGACTTTATAGGTTAACTTCTGTAAGTAACCATTATAGTGTGATGAATATTAATTACTTTCATTAATTAGGTTTCTTATGTTCATTTTGAATTATCTTTTCGGCTCGGTGCTTTGCATTGCAGTCCGCGAACTTCGAATCTGCGAAAACAGTATTTAAATAGGTTTTTCTTTAATCGGATTGTTTGAATCAGTACAAAAATTCAACAATAATATTTTATAGTACTTAACGTAATCTTTTTGATTATTTTCCCGAAGAAACTGTTTACATATTATATCACTCATAGTTTAGAAGCTACTGCAGTAACACTTTTTTTACATAGTACTTAATTATAAATCCATAAACATTTCAAACAATGAAAATTATAATTAAGTAACAAAGTATTTTTTTTTGCATTTTTGATCGTTTAATCGAAGAGCTCAAGTCCCTCAAAACTGGACTTTCCCCCCGATTCCACATGACACACGTCCCCCCGTCCCAATGCAAAATGGCACTAATCTAATCTCCGTTCCGCAACTACGCTACGAGTAAACTTCACCGACAGGGTCCAACTTACAAGTCATCTATCCGGCGACAAACTCGAGATTAATTAAAACCGCTCGAGCGTGAACAGAACTTGATTAAGGCTTAATTTTTATCAGGCACTGACCAGAGGGAGCGAACTCATTAAAAGTTGGCTGAAAAATAGGGGTAAGTTTACTTTATGAATGAGTGGGTGTTCATTTTGTTGATTGTAGGTACTTTATTGCTGATGTTGCTCTGGCTAAATGTGTATAACTTTTTTCGTTTAATTAATTTTGGATTGAATTTTCAGACAAGTTACCTGTCAATTTTATGTAGAATTGCCGGTCACTGAATTATTTTTGAGTATGTTTTCACAATCTGCGAATTTTATTTTCCTCAACTTAAGATAGATATTTTATTGTAAACGGACACGACAGACAGGAAAAGTAGGTATACTAATAATTAAACTGAGATTTGATACGATCCCGAAGAGATAATGATCAGTTCACGTACATCCTAATGTTAAATCAAAATCATATTTGACTGGACGTAAACAATGAACACGTGTTCGTTTGATTTTAAAGAAGTAAAAGCTATGGCGTACCACAGGGAAGTGTTTTAGGACCTCTTCTAATTATGGTATATATCAATGATCTACCTAGGGCCATAAATCACCCAATGGTATTATTTCGCCGATAGCACTGTAATATTTACAGAGACAGACATGCATGTACGCCAGGAAAATATAAACCAGACTTTACGTATTATAATTGAGTGGCTCAACAAGAATAACACACGTAAATCTTGAAAATACGAACATTATGAACTTAAAATTAGGAACAAAAAATAACTTGATTATTACTTACCAAGACCAAATAATTTATGAAACTGACTTTACTCTAGGATTAAGTTTAAAAGATAGTAGTTTGACATGGAAAAATCAAATTGACCATATATGTACAAAACTTAATCAGTTTAGTTACTTACGCATTGTATAATTTAAGGAAAATAGTAAACCAATCAACCGTGTTGACTGTATACCATGCACGCACATGTAACGGCTACTTTAAGACGGTGTACTGTTTTGGGGTTTATCTGAAGCATTAGATCGTGAAATGGTGTTCAAGAGTCAGAAGAGATGTTTGTGATCTGTATGCGGTATTAAACCGAACGATTCATGCAAACCCCACTTAAAATTTGTAAATATAGGTATGTCTGCCAAGTCACAAAATTGTATTTAGCAAGCAAACAAAGAATAATAAGAATGCCTGAGACTTAGCTCTATGAAATATCTCACAACTTTTTACGGTGGAAGAGTTTCGAGACTTGGCCTCTTTTTTACATGAAATGTTTTTTATGGGATCTCACTTCTTTTTGTAGGTAATTGTGTTATCAACTCATACAAATTATGGATGCAGTCTCATTTTTGCTTTTTCATTTTGTCTCATTCACTGCACATGTAACTTTGTAATCTTATATATTTATATAGGATTACAAAGTTATTTATACAATTGATGTATCTAGAAAACTGGACCGAAATTGCAAAATATTTTAAGTTTCCCTTGATTTATACACTAAACACTAATTGTATTCTAAATTTGAAGTTTCTATGTCGGTTAGAAGTGCCTTAGACTTTTGATGATCGGTGAGTCAGTCAGTGAGTGACAAAATTAAAAAACTTTGACTAGTGACTATTCTTAAACTACTGGTATAAATTGCATGAAATTTGAAATATATTGTGTTTATGCAATGCGTGCTTGGTTACTGAAAATTCAGGCTTCTAGTTTTATCCACAACGAAGTTATAGGGGGGTCGAAAATGGCCTGAACTGCTTCGAGAAAAGGATGGTACGGCCGTGCCGCTGTTTTGCTCGACTTGGCGGGGGCACTGCCGTGTCCCCAGATACAATGACTGCGTTATATAACTTTTTAGCATCCAAAGCATTGCGTCCAAAAGTACCTCAACGACCTAAATTCTTAGTATGCGATACACAAGACATTCTTTTATATATTTGCATGTACTTGTGGCCAAACATTTAGCTCTATTGTATTTCTTATTTCCACCTATTTGTACCATGTTTAAGCAAATAAATGACTACTCGATTTCATAATTTCCCTGGAAAAATCCAGCCATTTATTTAAAGCCCCGGGTCGGTTCAATAAAATGCCGAAGGAGGCCAGAAAGTCAACGCGATTCGTCATTTCTCTAAACTAGTCTACACTAGTTTAGAGATTTGATGAAATCCCGATACCATCGCAGTGAGTTAACGAAATGAGCTCGCAACGATATCTGTTTTGCCATAAATACCAAACAGTACTGGAAATAGTCCGTGCGCGTTGCTAACTTTGGGGACTAAGTCAGCGATTCTGTACTAGTAAATACATCATCTGTTTAAACCATAAGAAAACCCTTTATGCTCCAGGTTGTCGAAAAGCTAAATTAGACGTCCTGTTTTGAATTACCACGTCATTTTATCGTTTACGTGCTTACAAATCACAGATCCCAAGAAACAAAGGGTCCCAGCGAAAGTCGTTTGTACTGCCAACGGCCGGCAGAGAGACGGGAACCACTATTCTATCCTGCAAACATACGACATTTTGTTTCACGGTAGTCCGGGCCGGGCCGGATTTCCGGGCAAGCTTTCCGGATAACGGTCAAGCAAACATTATCTTTGCAAAGACGCTTGAAGTCCCTATTTTTGAGATTACGCATGAAACCATTGTAAAAGCATGGACGAAAAAAATAAGAGGACGGCCAATGTATTTAGTGTCACGTACGACTGTACTGACTAGCAGCAGAAGTTGCTACGCAAAATAACACGCTCAAAATGATCTAGACAGTCAGTATCCTCTTGACATTAGAGTCGTGTGTAGGTAATTTTGAGCACTTGACCCGCTTAGTTACTTTTGCTGCGGACTGTACCTTTAAAGAAATAATTCTACTGTAGCTAGTTTCTATCGAAGCACCAATGGATCGCAACATGGAATTACGGTCTTAGCACATTGGCGCATTTTTAAATGAGTTTACAAATGCGGCTATCAGCATAGGTCTATACTAAAAGTGCCATACGAAATAAATATTGTTTAGGAGGGCTTATTCTTTTAAATGAACGCGACACTGTATTGCTGCCTACGACCACATCCAAAAAAATACAATTTAAAGCAAGCGATTCGGAAAATGTATCAATCTCTTCCTTTTAAAAAATACTTAAATTAATTGAACCATTTTGTTCTTTCTAAGTGAACCTGGGGTTTCGGGAGGACATCGGGGGTCCTTTTGATGTATCCGTCCATGGTAAAAGGTACGTTTCCTGATCCAGGATAATACTATGCAGTTGCTATGGTGAATTTAAGGGTCTTTGTATGATTTATTGCACAGGATACCATATTCGGGTCAGTCGACATTGTTTTCATAAAATGGGGTTAATCGTGTTTGAATAGGTTTTATATGCTTACCTGTACGTTGGGATGGGGTTAAGATCATAAATTGTTTAATGTTTCGGCTTTTTCAGCAGATGGCTTTTAGCTTACCTTAATTCTTGTAAAAAAACAGCTTTGTTGAAGTGGCATCCTCTTTGGAAATAACGTAGTTCAACCACCCAAAGTTTATTATGGTTCACGTCATCCTCCTACCGTTATTCCCAGTTGTGCCCTAAAGGAGGCCAGGGTCCGCTTTGACACCTAATCCAGGTGCAGGCTGCAGGTGTCTGACACCTCAGCATAATGGTGAGCCAGTGTCCGGTTCACTGCCGCAGTAGAATCCGTAGGTACATAAGTTCCGAAAAACTCATTGGTACGAGCCGGGGTTCGAACCCACGATCGCCGACAGCCGCATGCCTGAACCACTAGGCTACCGTAGCTTCACTAAGTGAATTACGGTAATTTATGAAATATAAAAAGAAAAACAATAAAAGAGAAATAAAAAAAGGCGGAATGTAGAATAAGTTGGAAATTACTCCACTGACAAGAGCCTCGCTCTTAAATAAGAAGAAGAAGATGAAAAATATGCGCATAATAGTTTTATTGAACAATGTGCAAGCATTTTCAAGGCGATCAAATCTAAATGTAATGACCTACTTGTAAATGTAGCTATAAACATAGTAAAAATGTAACAAATTAGCAAACCAAGCGCAATACCGGATTGCTATTTGTAAAGTACCGATTAAGGGCCATATCCGGCAATGTATTACCGATTATGGCGGAATACGCTTAATCCAAGAACTTCCTGATTCCAGCGCCGAGCACTATGCTTAATAGGTATCTTAATGCAACTGAGAAATCTCCTTCATACCGCCCTTTGCGTAGACAACTATTTCGCAGTAGGGACATTTTGCTCTGTGTTCCTGTGTGCTGAACCTACCTACTTACCTACAAGTCGCGTTGAGAGACTCGTTAAGAGTCCGCAGTAAGCTCGGCCGAATTTCACCTTCCCATACAAACGTAGTTACGCATTCATTTTAAAACTACGTGTTGGATTGTGACGAAACTTTGCATATACATTGACATGAGGTATATCTATGTCTGTAATTAGTTTATATGGTTCCAGTTTATAAGACAAACGAAATACAGCAAAAACTAGTTTTGTATGAAAAACTTAATTTGCTGTATTCTTTTTAAGATGGTATCTGAAGCTGCATAAACTAATTACAGACATAGATATACCTTATGTCATTGTATATGCAAAGTTTCGTTACAATCCAACACGTAGTTTGAAAATGAGAGCGTAACTACGTTTGTATGGAGAATCGAGCTTACTGCGGACTCTTAAGTTCTGGATAGAAACGTTCATACAATTACAATACTAGTAACTTTGAGAGATGTAGAACTTGCAAGTCTAATAAAAAAAAACTGATTCGACAAACGACGATTCGATGACGGACAGCGGGACAGCGGGACATCCGTGCATACGAAAGTATTTTGACTTAAGTTGAAACGGGGAACTTCGGTCACCTCGCTCGCTCGTTCAATAAAACAACACCCAGTTACAATTATTTCATTATTAGGTAATTATTATATAGTAGTCGCCATTGCGTTGGTTATCAAGTTTTCACTATTTGCCAATTTACTCGTACACGCCTAGTGCCTGCAATACAGCCACGTCTCAAGAATAAAATACATTTGAGATGTGGCCGTATTGCACAGTGCAATACGGTCACATCTCGAAAGTAAAATACCTTTGAGATGTGGCCGTGTCGCAGACACTAGGCGACGTAGGTACGTAAAACTGAATATTGAATAGCTTACATGCTATTCAGCTATTCAAGCTTACATCAAATCTACGAGATACGCGAAAATTCAGAAAAGTTAACCAAGTGCGCTTAATTAATTAAGTGCAATTGCACTTATGAAGGACGGTTTTTTTTTCTCGAACTGAAAAAGTAAGTACTTAAAAGAAATTAGATATAATTTCCTCGAACGATAGGATTTTCCTGGCCCATGCTTTTCATACTTTACTTGTCATTGAATTTTATCTTAAAATTAAATCAGTTCCCCTCTTATTTTCGTCGCTAACTCATCAATAACCAATTTCCTTAATTATTCCTCATTTACAAAAATGCCCAATAAATACCTCTTCTGCGCCTCCCCATCTATTCAAAATGACATAACGAAATTATACAAATTACTACATAGAATTTTACGAGTCCCGTTATTGCTTCGTGAGGCAAATCCCGGATTGCCCCGATGGCCCGGGATACCCCGGATGCCCCCCCGATGGCTTTATTATAACGTAGATGTGCCAACTTTGGATATTAAACTCATAAACATTTCTTAATTGTATATTTTGAGGAAGTTGTGCTGAACAAAAAGAGAAGTTACTGAATAAAACAATAGCTTACTGTTTATGATGGGAATATCAGTTTAATGAAGCGTGAGGTTTAACTGATAGCTGGTATGATTCTTAACCCTTAAATGGGTAACGGCTACATATTTGCCGTCCCAAATGAAATAAAAACGATTGTACGAGTATTCCGACTGATTTACGGTCCAAACTTATTGACAGAGTTGTCAAATAGTCAAAGGGGTAAAACTTGTTTTTTCCAAACATTTTTCAAAGAAACAGAATGCTAATTAATAGTTGCTTGTAACCCTGCCCACGAAGCCGGAGGTCCCGGGTTTGAATCCCTGAGTCATGGATATTTTCTATTGTTTTTAAATAGGTTTTAATTATCTATATAAGTAAGTACAAACAGCAATACAGCTAACTATACACTTCAGAAATGGGAAATATTGCATGAAAGAGAATCGCACTCGAACGCGTATGTATGTGTGTGTCCTACGCTATAGGTTAGCTACGCGGGCTATTATTCAAAAGAGTTTTGAAACAATATTTTTTCTTTTGTGTTTGATCCAATGACATTATTGACATTAAATGCCATTATATTGAATTTGTGGATTGATTTGCGGATATTAATTCAGATTTGAAGATGGCTCCCCGTCTGACTCTTTTGGAAAGAACGAGAACAGTAACCCTCAAAGAGATTGGAATGCGTGTGGCCGAGATAGCTCGAGAAACGGGAGTGCACAGGCGATCAGTTTACTTATGGTTGCAAAGATATGAAGCAGGCGGCGAAGAAGCACACAAGACCGTCCACGATTAGCACGTCAAAGAGTTACAACAGAGGCGGAAGACGCAGAGATGATTGTTACACATTCACAGGACCCCTTCCATCGTGCTCGTGATACAGCCATACAATACGCCATTTCTATACAAACAGTGCGTCGTCGGTTGAATGAAGGGGGACTTCACCATCATATACCGGCCCGAAAAATATTGCTAACTCAGCAACACAAAGATGACCGAATCGCTTTTTGTCTGCAATACTAAAATTTCGATTAGGTAAACAATGTAGTCATTTTTGTCGACGAGAAAACATTTAGATCGGACAAGCATGGTCGCAAAATACTCTACAGGCGAAATAATGAACGATATGTCGAAAGGAACACATTGCCTAACAAGGAAAGTGGAAGAATTTGTCTAGGTATTTGGGGTTGGATTAGTTCCATGGGTCCGGGGGAACTCACAGCAGTGAGTGGCAGGATGAATGGGGCTCAATATGTGGAAATCTTGAGAGATGTCTTTTTACCATCAGTTCGCACGGCTTATCCCCAAGGTCGTATTTGTTTGGCACAGGACAATAGTTCCATACACAGCTCCCGATAAGTGCAGGAATGGCAAGCAGGTCAACCTGACATTGAACTGATTCAGTGGCCGGCTAAAAGCCCGGATTTAAACCCCATTGAGAACGTTTGGGGGCAAATGGTTCTCAATTGGGATCCAAGCGACGTTCGAATAAAGAAAATTTAAGTCGTGGTATTTCACACTTGGGAACTTTTAAGAGGAACTGACATGTGTTGGAATATGGTGGCGAATATGCGTTCCAGGATTAATTTAGTACTAGACAATGGAGGAGGGCACATCCCGTATTAATTTTAAATATAAATAAGCGAGATAAAATAAAACTGTTTTTTTTTACCTTTTCTGCATTTTATTGTCAGTCATAATTCCATAGACATTGCATTTGCAGTGACAAAATGCAGTGACAAACTGAAAAATTATAAAAATATGAATGAAGAAAAATATAAATAACACACTAAGAATATTATGCACCTATAGAATCATGAATTCATCCATCAATAATAATAGTTTTTTTTTATTCATCCTGTCCGAAAGCTAAAATTTTGTATACCCATTTGTTTACTTTATTTAGTTAAGTACACGGGTTAAAGTATAAAAAAAAACAAAACGACATTTTGATACTATAAAAGAACTACGAACTACTTAAAAACTAAATATAAAATACCCCACCCAGTTCACCCGCTTGAGGCATGGACCCTAGGATGCTGGCTGCATTGCCTCTTTGCACCGCTAGGCTTAGACGCTGGGCAAAGAAAGAACCGGCCCTGTGGTCGCCTGAAACGCCAATAAGACGGACCGACACCTCTTTCATAATTTTTTTGGTGTCGGACGACCAAGGGCCCAAAGTCTCCACCGCAAGTGCCGCGAATTCATATTCATTGGTGAGAAATGCGTACTTGCGGCGTTTAGACATTTGGGCTTGGTGAGCGGCAGTCCCAGGCTTCCAACCCTTCAACGTGGGACGGAGCCAGCGTGTCGACACAGGTAGCGTCCCACGCTAAAGGGTGGCCTAGGCTCCAGGGCACGAGAGTGCAACCATCAGGTCTCTTCCCGTCAGTAGTGGACCCGTTGGTTCCAGAGTCGCAGGGAGACCTGCGGTGCTGAGTGAACGGCGAATGAGGTCGTTTACTGTGGCGTGCCTGAATAGACGCCCGGCGCTCATAAGGCAGTGCAAGCCATGACGCCCCAGTGAGTCCACGGGTTGCGAACAGCGGCTGCAGGCATGAGGCTCACAAATTTTGAGGCCCAGGCGAAGGCACACTGCTGTTCGCAGTGCAGAGGAGTCTAAAACGGAGCCAAGGTTACGTGACGGGAGCGCGTGCAACCAATGGCCCGATTCTTTTTCTGAAACTGCCAGTAGTCTGGCTCGTTCGTAGTTGGCGGAATCGTCGAGTAAGGACTGCAAGGTGTTTTTTATTTTGAAAGCATCCCAAGCAGCCTGGTTCGATTTTTCGACCGGCATTTGCTCGTTGGGATTTTCTGCTCTCCAAGCACACTCTGCGTCTGTTAGGCACGACACCGGGACATTGATGGTTGAAGGTAGGTTAAGAATACCACCAATGAGGGTGAGCGTGCTGTTAACAGACGCAAGAAAAGCCGGGAGAGCCAGACTGCCCGTCGAGCGGATACCAAGGCTGCCAAATTTTATAGGGAGACTGGCTTGCGACCAACTGCGAGAACAAAAAAGAGATATATTAATCATTTTGCAAATTGTGTCTCTTAGAATTTGGTCTATATTTGCTGTGAGTGAAGGAAATTTCCAAACTGGGGAACATCGGAGTATGTACATAAATTTGGGTGAAAATAAACAGACGCAGAATATAAATAGCCATGTGTGGGTTAATCTGGTAATAATGGTCAATCTTGGCATTTATGGACAAAGGAATTGATTCGTCAAAAATGGGGGCTCCTAAAAGTGTGAGAGTGTCGTGAGAAAGTACAGAAATATTTGGTGTGAGGATGTTAATATCATTCATGATTGTGGGATGCTTTCTCCAATGAAAATCTCACACTTATTGAAGTTGATTGTCAAGCCAATTTCAGCAAACCGATCAATAATTGTTTAGAGATCGGCCAGAACTGTCGATCTTTTACCTCCAATAGTGCCGTCATCGAGGTACCAGATATTTAAATCAGATGTAAGCTGGGTGATAATTGGGTGGATGGCCAGATTAAAAATGACAGGACCAAGTGGGTCTCCTTGCTGGCAACCTACGCAAGAAGAGATTTCATTGTTCCTGTACATAAGTTTTGAGGGAGCTCCGTAACACTGCCATAAGTACGAATATATTTCCGGAAGTTCGTTTTCTATTTGGGTCAAAAGGACGCCCCAAGCTAAAATATATTTTTGACAAATTCACGTGTCTTGTTGTAGTAAATCCTATACCTTTTCAGATTATAATAAAGATGCTCAAACAACTACAGTGACAAAGGCACGTCACACATACGCAAACTTTATTTAATTTGAAGTTGACATAATACACATATATTTATCTCTTTCATTTTCTCTTTGCTCTGTCTTTAATGGTCAGTTAGGTGTGTTGCTGTTTGTACATGTATCATCGTTTACTATTATTACCCATACTACAAGCTTTGCTTAGTTTGGGACTAGGTCGATTTGTGTAAGATTGTCCCCAAATTTTTATTGTAATTTTAAATTTTTGTTTATTTGTGTATTTCTTGAAAAGGACACATAAAATCGTTACACAACAACTGTACTGTCAACCTGCATGACAGTTTGTTGGCAGCTCGTGCTGCTTGCTCCTGATACATACTTATCTGTGTCATCAGTCATATGACCGCTGTATCACTTAATGCTAGGCATGCATTTTCACATTAAAATATCTAATTGTACTAACTTTTAAAATTCCATAGCTAAAGCAATTGGAAACAGGTACAGATACATTTTTTATTCATTTTCCGTACAAAAAGACCCGGTTTAATTTCTCTTGTAGATATGTAGTTTTCTAACAGGCATTTTTTAACGCATTTCTTAAAAATATTGTAAGAGTAATAGGTAGGCATGATGCCTAATGTTCAAATTGATAACGTAGTGATGCTAAATGGATAGTAAACCATCAAATTATCATCATCAAATTATCGTAATCGTAATAAATCATAAAAAGATATGAACCTTGAAAGTTTAGAAAAAATATGCATTTTTTTATTGTCCAAGAGTAAATTCAAAGCTGCCAATAGAATCCTTACGCTTTTATAAAAACAAAATTGTAAGACAACTATGTACTTAAACGCAGTATTTCGCGACCGAAACAACAATTTAGCTGATTTTCCATACAACGATTAGTACAAATGTCGGTTGTGACGCCATACCTGTGTGTCTATCAGTATGAAGCGTTTTGCGCTGCCGCCAGCGAGGTCAATCTTTGTGTCAACATTTTGGGTATTTATGTTCTTTAATTGTAGTTGCTCCCATACAAATATTTGTTCCTCTCCAAAAACTGGTTCGAATGACACCATAAAAAAATCTTAGTCATCATCCCTATTGCTTATCCTCGGCAAACAATTTACAAGGCAAAGCGTTATATACTTTGCGTACCAAGTATAAAAAAAGAAAAAAACAGTGAATAATTTAGTTTTTCTTCTTGTGACGTGGTTATCATTTGGTAATTTACATAGATATGTCTCCATTTTATAATTGTGCGACGCAACCAATAACTTAAATTTTTCATGAACAGGGAGGATATTATATATATTTTGAATAATTTATCGTATTCTTTATTACAAGCATGTCTCTGTTTACTAACAACTATAGATTTTTAATCTGCAACATTTTAATCATATCGAATTGTGTTTTAATCCATTCATCAATATGTGATTCTACCTACTAAGGCACAGTAAAGAATTGGTAGGGTTTTTACCTATTCACATTTTTTTTAATTGTAAGTACTTCTTACTAAGAAGTTTACATACATGTATCGCAATCTATTACACAGGGTTTGCGCATGTGACTTACAGTTAATTGTTCTATCTATAGTTAGCTCTAGATACTTACTCTACGAACTCGATTGTGCTACACTAATTCAAATTGCTCTGCTTTTCTCGTACTGTTTATAAATATTTTCCATACGTTTGGTCTTTACAATGAACAACCAAAATGTCGAGAACAAGACGATGGTAAGTATATTGCTAACCCAGGGCGGTTTAACATATAATGACTAAATGCGAGCTGAGGCTTAGTTTATTACCGTCCGTTGTTAGTACAAGAGGTTACGTCTCCCCAGACCAATAAGTGCGATTATGGTATCGATGTAAACTTTTTTTTCCTAGCCTGGAAAGTGTCCCACCGCTTGATTAATAGATATGTTGGATCGAATTGAAACCTTTAATTATAATTAAACATAATTAGATTTAAATCAGTATCTTTAAGAATGTGATTAAGTAAAACGTAGTAAATAACTCAAACAAATAATGTTCATTTCATTTCGTTTCATAATGTTTAGGTTTTATGCTTACTTTTAAGTTTGTCATACAATTACAATTAACCTGCCCGCGCCAGGCGCACGTAGTACACAAAACTAAATCCATAAACTCTGTTTTAGTTTATATGCCCATAGACAGCCGTAAGCCAACTTCCGCTATTAATCCAGAGACATAAACATTAGAACACAACATCCGACCCCGAGTAGTCCGGATTCAAATTTCCAGCCATAGACGAATATCAAGAGGACTGCCAACCTGTATGTTTTAAGTCGCGTTCTTACATCATTATCATCAATATCATCATCAGCCTATATGGGTCCCACTGTTGGGCACATATGTATGTATGTATGTATGTAAGCACTTTATTGTACACAATAACAGATTAAAGAATATACATGTCACACAATAGATCAAAGTACAAAGGCGAACTTATCCCTATAAGGGATTTCTTCCAGCTAACCTTTGAGCAATTGAGAGGAAGGTAGGTAGATCGAGATAGGCAAACTTATACCGTGTACAAAAACACAGAGAAAATGAAAACAAAACCTAATAGGTATTAATTCTAGACAAATAAAAACATGCCAATACATATATAAATATACAGTATAAAATATAATACACACTATCATAAGTAATATATATATCGCAAATATACAATAAATAAATAAATACTATATTCAACCAATTCACAAGTCATTGAAAAGCCACAACTTCTTCAAATTCATCTTAAGTGACGCAACAGACCGCGACTGTCTCAGCGACACAGGCAACCCATTCCACAACTTAACAGCGCGCGCGGTAAAAGATCTCACAGACCTCTCACGAACGAGATGGAACGGGCAGTAGTCCCCACGCGGACACTGTGCGGGTTGGGAACTTTACATACATCTTATACGGGTAAGGACCAAATTATTGGCCAGTAGTAAGCCTGGTTACTACCCAGGATGTATGTAAAGTTCCCAACCCGCACAGTGTCCGCGTGGGGACTACTGCCCGTTCCATCTCGTTCGTGAGAGGTCTGTGAGATCTTTTACCGCGCGCGCTGTTAAGTTGTGGAATGGGTTGCCTGTGTCGCTGAGACAGTCGCGGTCTGTTGCGTCACTTAAGATGAATTTGAAGAAGTATGTAAGTTCAGTTTGTATGGCTAACTACCGAGTTAGCCATACAAACTGAAGAAGTGAAAAAAGTTCCGTTGTGACAATAGGGAATATGCATGTGATTTAGAAATGGCCAAAAAAATCATGAGTAATGTTTATTGCTTAATAAATATACTCACATGATTATTTTTACAAATGAGAGAGAATAGAATATTAACAAAGTTAATTATTTAAAAGTAGTATTTTTCAAATTCCCTCGCAAATTTTCAAAACGCAACGCTATTGGCCGAGCGAATCTTGACGTCACCGTGCACTCGGTGTCTACTGTTAACAGCACGTCTAGCACACGACGGCCGCGACATACTCTCGATTTTTATCGCACTATACCTCTTCTTCTAAGTGTTCTAATAAGAGAACGACGGATAGTGCGAGAAAAATCGAGAGAGCTCGCGCGCCGTCGTGTGCTAGCCGTGCTGGTCGTTTGTATGATTATTGAAAGTTATTCGCATTGTTTTGCCGCTGTTTATGATAAACAATCAGTGTTTTTTGTGAATTATTAACTGAAAGCAGTGACTCCTTGTGAAAAAAGACTCGCCACAATGACTGGAAGCGGTTTTGTCAAGGCAAAGTCGGATAATCTGCCTGAAATTGATGTGTTCATGATGACTAAGTACGTACCTCGTAGGTGTCTTTCTTAAATAAGTGGGATAAAAAACTAATACATATGTTCATTATATACCTAATCAAAGATATGTTGGTATTAGGAATGTTACATGGTGAGAACATCTTTATAAACATAACAAATTATGTTGTTTTCGTCAAGGCTTATAAATATAACAAATTTGTGTAGGACACTCAGTAGAAAGGATTAAATTCAACAGTGCAAACATAGAAACTTAGCTAAAACGTTTCGTAATCAAAATCATCACTCGTAGTCAGCTGTTGATCAACAAAAATCATAATATTTTGTAACATTAATAACTAATAAAATGGGAATCAGAATAGTTTTATAAATAAGTACATAAATTTATAGGTTAGGTTATTGTTTATATTGTTTGGCAGTCCTAATAAAAAAGATTTTAGGTACCTACAAACATATTTAATAATCACTTCAAAATGATGTTCATAACAATATAAACTACTCAAACATGATACATTATATCTCCTCATCGACTTAAACCCCTTTTCCTTATATTTTGCTTCTTTGGGCATATGAAAATATATCATGTCAGGTGCAGTTTTAGTGTTATTTTCATAAATAGGGGCAATACAATATTTATAATAAGCTTTTGTGTGCTCTTCCGTTACAATAAGTTGATCTTACAAGCTTTAATAACTCACTTTTACTAAAACTGTGAATCAAACACTTCGTTGTTTATTTATTCTAAGTGCACGGTGACGTCACAAAATGAGCGCGCCAAAATGGCGACGTTTTAATCGTCTGAAAATGATAGTAGTTTTAATTATTGTTTTTTAGCTCATTCAATAATATTGTGAGTGTTATATTTTTTCCGGTTATATAATTACTTATATGATAGTTTAAAAAAATTAAAAAATGCATGAATATACCCTATTAAATTAACCATAAAATTATATGATTAATTTTAGAATAGAATATAATAGAATAATAATTTATTGCCAAAAAAAAGTACAGAAAAATACACAGAGTGACAAATACAGAATAAGAATATGCTAAAAAACAAAAAGTACTTACAGCTCAGTTATTTTTGGGGCAATACGTCCCAGACTCAACAACAAGAGTTCAGCGCTGGTTTTCTGTTTGATTTTCGTGTCACAACGGAAAACTTTAATAAAAAATTTAATTGAGTGAGTTAAGCTGGCCAAGAATTTGGTCCTTACCCATACACGGTGTTTTTTAACCGTCTTACCGTCTTAGAGCCGAAGCCCAATTAATGTATACATTATAAAGAACTTAAAAAAAGGTTTTTTTAATGTATTAATATTGTTTTTTTGGAATTAATATTAATTTTAATCATCCAGCCGAGTGACCGCAGTGACCGCCAGCCCCCATGTTATGTAGATAGGTACGAACTCTAACCGGGTGAATGAAATTCGCACCGCGCGCCATACAAGATTTTTCAAACTTAATTACCTTTTATTACTAAAACTTAACTAATAAAATATATTTTTTCACGAATTATTAGTACGTTTTGGATACTTAAAGTGGGCTTCGGCTCTAAGACGGTTATAAAAACACATTGTGTAATTGAATAAATAATCACATTCGAAAAAAAAAACAAAAAATATAGCTTAGTCATCTCGAGAAACTAAGACTTCGATTACAAAACATACACTTAAATCGGTTCATTGCAGCTGCGAGGCCACCGACAGAACTCGGATACTCAGAGACATGTAATAGTATCTCCCATCGTTTGCGTCGGGTGTATACGTACTTGAGATTATCCGAGTTGGCCGGATTGCTTCAATGTAGTCCATTCAAAAAGCAACTCTACCGTCCATTGTAGAAGACTCCAATTCCAATAACAGTTTTATAAAAATTCGGTCACATTCAATCATCAGCATCGCTATAGCACCGCAGAGAAGTTTCCAAATTTGCGAAATTTATTTAAGGCAAATATCTTAGAACTTAAGTTGTCAACTCCCAGGATATATACATTATCAGCTGCTTTAATTACCTGCTTGATGAAAAAATGGTTATAGATAAAGTTAATGATTGTCCAATTGTCCATGAACAATTCCCTTGGGAAACTGATTTTGAAATTCTTGTAAGTTTCTGGAAAATGAGAAGTATCCTGATTTATTGAGAATGTTCTGCATCATGTATAATTGCCAGTTAGGGGTTTAAAAATAACAAGCTGTTGTCGATGGTCTCATTTCATTACAGAGAGATAAATGTACCTACCATTGATATCGAGTGACACTGAGATCATGCCGCCATCAATGAGGTCAAAAAGGTTCTATATGTATGGCGATAATGTATTAAGCAGAGGTCTAAGTACCACACGAAATCAATGGCATAGATAATCTCTATAATGACACCAAACAGTAGCTTTTTAATAATACTTATTTATTTATTTATTTAATCTTTATTGCACAAAAGAACAACTTATCGTACAAAAGGCGGACTTAATGCCGTAAGTATTCTCTACCAGTCAACCTTTGGGCAAAGCAGACAAATTGTGGGCGGTGGGTGCAACTACAGATATAAACACACATTAAACATACATTTATAATAAATGACAACAATAGACAAATAAATAAAAATACATACAAATATAAATACCTATATATATAAACATAAATATATATATATATATATACAGACGAAAATAGAGAACAGAAACACTAAGAATCTACGGCTCTGCTAGCAAACAACTTGCGTAACGATCTTTTAAACGCCAATCTGGTCGAAGACTGTCGGATTTTAACGGGTAGAACGTTCCAGAGGCGAGCGATTCGAATGGTAAATGAATTGGACATGACATTGGACAGACTTATAATTACACGGTTCAACTCACGTATAAACGTAACATGTCTCAGGAAAGTTTAAATTCGAGTAGCTTTTAAATAAATATTAAATAAATAAATATTATGGGACAATCTTACACAAATCGACCTAGTCTCAAACTAAGCAAAGCTTGTACTATGGGTACTAGACGACGATAAACAGACTTATATAGATAAATAAATACTTAAATACATAGAAAACATCCATGACTCAGGATCAAATATTCGTGCTCATCACACAAATAAATGCCCTTAACGGGATTCGAACCCGGGACCTCTTGCTTCGTAGGCAGGGTCACTACCAACTAGGCTAAAGCGGTCGGCGGTTTGATTTTGGAAGAACACGTTTGCTCATCAAAATCGTCTTCATCAGCGACTGCTCGTATATACCTCCTGATTTATTCGTCCATGCGTGTCATTCACAATTTATGACAATAATTCGGGTAAAAGGCATATGTTATCCGATTTACATAAATTATAGCTATGGGTTAGAGATAAAAATAATTTGAGGTACAGACGGCGCCAAGGTAGTCGATTAACATACAAACGGCCACAAATCCAAAGCCAGACGTGAAAGTAATGGGAAAGAAGGGTTCCGTATAATTATGAGAAAAAAAAGATTCATGATCAAGTCTTTTGGTTTTAGGGATGTTCTACATTAGGTTGATTTTAACTAGAGCTAAACTGTTTGTAATACAAGTCGTCCGAGTTAGGCCGGCCTCACTCAGAACGTGATCAAGTCACTTAATCACTCAAGAGCAAATAAAACGGTAAACTTTGTGCAGAATTTCTGCCTAAGGGTGTGCCTTTTTTGTTCTTGAGTGGTAAAGAAACAGAATTCAGTGCATGAATTCTGATGGTGTGAGCCCAGCCTTATGCAGCTATGTAAGACTTTAAAAGCAGCCCCATCAACATAATTTTACTAAACAACAACTTTACTATAGGGTGTTTTGCGTCCTTATACAATACATTTTAGTTACTAAACAAAGAATACTCGATATTTTGTAGTTGATAGTGACCCTGCCTACGAAGCAAGAGGTCCCGGGTTCGAATCCCGGTAAGGACATATATTTGTGTGATGAGCACGAATATTTGTTCCTGAATCATGGATGTTTTCTATGTATTTAAGCATTTATTTTTCTATATAAGTATGTTTATCGTCGTCTAGTACCCATAGTACAAGCTTTGCTTAGTTTGGGACTAGGTCGATTTGTGTAAGATTGTCATCTAATATTTATTTATTTATTTTATTTATTGTCTACATTTAATTGTTTCTACTCTCATCTACTATTTTTTTGCCGTTGTGATGAACTTCTTATTTTGTTAATCTTATACAGTGTTTATTTTGTACAATCAAGGGACTACTTTACTACTACTAGTTAAACGTAGCCTGAAAACTTATTGCTGGGGGACACGTGGACGAAAAAGAGCCGTGGAAAATCACCAACCCGTTGGACCGACGCCTTGGAGGAAATCTGCAAAAGAGACTTGCAGACGTCTATCCGGATGGCCGACCACCGATTGGCCTGGTGAGCATTAGTGCAAAGCGACGAAGTGTAGTCACGACCCTCAGTCCTGCGATAAACATGAAGAACTAGTTCATAAACCTGTCAGTGAGAACGTGTAATTGGCTCTGTAATTATATGGTAATGCATAGAAATAGGTATGTCACGCGTAATAAATAAATAAATAAAATATATGATGAAGTTTTTACACCATCACTACGGAACCCTAGACCCGTGGGCTCGCGGTCGCGTGTTTACGACCGGCATCGAACGCGGGACCTCACTAAACACGACCAGTTTAGGAACGAGTTGCTACCTCAAATTATTGCCATGATAATGTGACAGGTCGTGCGTGGGGTTCCACTGTTGCGACTGGAATCCGCAGTCGCAGTCGCAAGGCCTATTTATTCGACCACGGTATTTTGGGAATGGCGTTTCCGTGTGCTGTTAATTTATTTATGTACATACACTCGATGACCGGTTAGCCTAATGGGTAGTGCCTGTGAAGCTGAAGGTCCTGGGTTCGAATCCTGGTAAGGGCAAATATTTGTGTGTTGAGCATGATTATTATTTGTTTTTGAGTCTTGGATATTTTCTATGAATTTAAATATTTATTTATCTATATAAGTATGTTTATCGTCGTCTAGTACCCGTAGTTCAAGCATCGGTTAGTCCGGACTAGGTCGATTTGTGCAATATTTTTGAACTTATTGTTGTATTAGTTAATGAGGCCTATTACTAAAACATCGCATATCTGTAAGTTTGTGTCGTCGAAATAGTTGGTATATGACAATGGCTTGCATAACAATAGCTCGTTTTCTCAAGGAAACTTCAATTCTATTCCAATTATAAATATTGAACAAGCGAGCGACGCGAGCGAAGTTCTCTGTTTCGGCATTCTTTCGTATGTCCGGATACTCCGGATGTCCAGACGTTCGGCTGTTCTGCTCTACAACTGTCAGGTAGATATCTGAGACATGCGACCAGTAGATACTGGTCGCATGTCTCAACCCAATCTGATGAAGTTTTCGAAATTAAAAAACATTCTTCCTTTGGGCGGCTTTAGGATAAAAGACTATTAGACGCGACAGTGAAAACGTTGTCTAAAACCAGTACAATTGACACGCATCGACAGAGCACCGTTACCCCGTCAGCGACTAGATCTCGGCCTGTGTTCGACGTGCGTAAGGCATGTAACAACGGTGCACGTTGAACCTGACATTTTCAACATAATAAGTGACTAGCTTCCACCCGCGACTTCGTCTGCGTGGACTCGTGATAAAAACTATCCTATATTTTAATCCAGGCTATAAACTTTCTTCGTGCAAAATTTCATGCAAATCGGTTCAGCCGTTTAAGCGTGATTGAGAAACAAACATCCAAACATCTAAACTTTCGCATTTATTTATAATATTATAGTAGGATAAATAGTATATGAAGGATGTAAGCAACATCGTACTGAAAACGGAAACCTAAATTTTAGACCGCTTTCATGAATTGAAATCAAGTGTAGCATTTTTTCCGGAAACACAGTTCTCATTTCAATTTCAACCAAGCATTCATTCAAAAAATTAACAAATGCAATTAGCCACATCGTATATTACTATTTAATTTATATAGTTTGTGTACACTTTTTCATCATGGTCAGAAAACCTTTATCCGCTTCATGCGCCATTTCACAGTTTGCAAATTTTGCAATCCATTGTTTCTATATTAATATTAGCTTAATTGGTATTTACTTGTGCAATTAATAACTAATATTATATGGATTTTGTCCGCAATAATCAATTTATTTTTATTTTTTATATTTTTTGCTGTCAATTTCGCGTAACTCGCTAAAACAAAAAACAAAAAATGAGGCTAGAAAAGCCATATTATTTCTATCGTTTTTCATGTCAGAATAATGGTCTGAATCCAGGGTTTCAGTCTTCGGTACATTGTCGCTAACACCCTATATAAAATAATTACACGGTTCCAGAATCGGTTGAGAAATGCGACCTACGTCTAGCACAACTTGCTGCTAAGTCGCTTCGCGCGCGACTGAGCGTCTCCTGTCTCACTCGCATCGTGCAAATTAGAAAGAGGAGGCTAGATCTTTCTCTACTCTCGTCGCGGCGCGGCGTCAGTTGTGCTAGCCCCGCTGAAGAGGAGAACAGCCGGACAAACGCCGGACATGCGAAATAATTTTTGCCCACTCTTAAACGGAGAAGATCGGTCGCTTCGCTCCTTCGTTCAACGAACTAAAATTTAAATATTACATACTAACATATACATTCACGCCTTTATCCCAAAAGGGGAAGGCAGAGCACATGAAAGTGATGTTCCAGCGCCACTTTTAGCATAAATGTGGGTATATAAGATCGACAAAGTGTGATATTGCGGTGATACACGAATACGTAAGAGAACGAACACGTAAGAAGAAAAAAAAGTGCAAGTCGGACTCACGCACGAAGGGTTCCGTACTATTATCTATAAAAACCCTTAAATATATTTTTTTTTTGTATTTGTTATTATAGCGCCAACAGGAATACATAATCTGTGAAAATTTCAAGTGTCTAACTATAACGGTTCATGAGATACAGCCTGGTGACAGACGGACGGACAGCGGGGTCTTAGTAATAGGGTCCCGTTTTAAAGTTACTAACTTACACTTTATTGCACTTAATACTTTTATTGTCTACTATCATGGCAACTAAATGTTAACAAGAAGTACCGATTAAATGTTTAAGTTTTAGTTTTTGTGCCGAATGTGTTTTGATTTTGTTTTAGTATGTTTTTGTTTCTGCGTGTTTGTAGCGAACATAATATTAATAAATGCTTTATCCAATCTTCGTGACGTAGTCATTATGCATGCATATAGGCCCCTAAGTCGTCAAAACAAAACATTATAAATCCTTTCCCAATAGCCGCGCATAGAATGGCGATTGTTTGTTTGGCGCCGTGCTCAGAATATTACTGAGGTGTGTTATATAGTCCGAGAGACACGTTGCATCTTATTAGAATCTGTATATTAGAAAGAGATTAAGCTTATGACTGTGTGGAATTGTGAGGGACAAGGAACGTAACCGAAGTCACGGGATGAAATATATAGTCCTATGTCCATCCCGAAGGTTCTATATACTAATCAAGAATATTTGAAATCGGATGAGACGGTCCAGAGATTACCTATAATTACATACAAAGCTACAATCCTGCGGAGTTTTTCACTTTACTAGGAAGAGAAATATAGACTAGCTGTCCGGGCGGACGTATGAACGAAGTCACAGCATTACTTCGCTGCGGTTTAAACAGAGAATCTTTATAAATGTTACGGTTCTTCCAAATTTTCTTCAGCCTATCCAGTCTGGGCATCTAATAAAATATTAAAGGACAATAAAGTGTACTTGGTCAGCTCCTAGACTATTCTGCGCGCACGCATATCGGTTACTAATGGCGGCAGTTAAGTTATAATTGATATAATATTCGAGACACGGCTGAGGCCACTGCAACACCGCCTGTTCGTCTGTCTGTTGCTAACAGCTGATTGGGAATAACAAACAATGCTTTATTTTCAACCTGGTTACGACTCTTCTGCAGTCGCAAGTATTCATAGGCTACGGCGTTCGCTTTCCATCAGAGGGGCCGTATATACTTGTTTGCCACCGTCAAGGTATAAATTGTGTTGTTTATTAACTAAGAAAAACACTATGATATCACGCAATGTTCATTAAAATAAATTGCTAAAATACATGCACAAAACACAAATGTTAATTTAACACTTAAATCCAAAATGTGTAGGTACTACCCATTTTTGTGTTTGTACCTAATAAACGGACAAAACACATTCCAGTTAAAGGAGGTCAGCTTAGTTGTATAAATAAAGGGGTAGTTAATTTTTACGGCATTTAAACTTAACCTATTTAGCTGTGATGGTAATTTTTGAAAAAGGGCCTATACATGACTAATCATATTATATGTACGTTTAAGAGCAAGAAAGCAGCAATAGGTATTCCATAGACCGGTCCATTGCGAATAAGGACTTCGATGTTTTCATCGAGTGAAAACTCGTATGAGTATCATAAAGTATCAACAATGTAGCCTAGCGACGCAAACAAAGCCATTTCTATGAGAGTTACGTGACTGTTCGTTTGTCTGTCTGTCCAATTAGCGGGCGCATTACCATAACCCGTTGGGTTGTTTCCATTGCCAGTGCTTTAGTGGATGTTCGTATAAGACCCCGCGTACAAAATTTTGTACAAATTTCAAAATTATCATTAAACTTTTACTGAATGTCAAACAGTTCCTAATTCAAAAGCACAAAGCGTACCCTGGGTCTCAGGAGGATAAAATAATGTGTATAAATTAGATACAATACAATTCAATTCAATTTGTTTATTAATAAAATATGGATTTTACACGTCATATAATTAAATATAGTTACATTTTTACACACATGCACACACACACATTGATACACGCCTGCCTAAGGCCACTTTCGCATTTGACGACTTCGAATCGGTATGCCGTATGTTATACTGTATTTGTTTAACGTTGGGGAAATGCGCATACGCATCCCGTCCTATCCGGGGAGGCAGGGCGGGTATGACGGACTAACCGAAACTGGACTACCGTCTAAAACCACCAACGACATCCGACTCCGTAATGCTGTAAGTAAGGCGTAAGGGTAGGAGGTATATCCCTAGTCAAGATGCTCCAAGAGAGCGATGACTTCTGACTGTACCCTAATTATGCGTCGAATGGCGAAGCAGCAATTAGCGCATTGACAGTGCGCAAGATTCGGTCTGTACGCCGAGAGGCGGGAAAGACCATGAGGAGGCAGGGGCGGCTTTACCTGTAGTATCAAATTGCCTGTAGAGTTTAAGCAGATCTCCAACATTAATGTATTCAAGCGTAAATTAAAGACTCTTCTTGTATATAAATGTTATTTTTCAATCGATGAATTTGTTAACGACATGTAAAATGATTCTAGATTTTGACATGTTTATTGGTTATTAATATTTACTTCTAGGTATTTTTTTTTAGCGAATGACTTATTATAAAATTATTATATTGTTTTGTGAATTACTTATTATATATTATTAATACTGTAGATTTAAGTTATGCATGACATGTTTATCTAATGTTTCATCTTAATTTTGTAATTATTTGTAATGAACCTACCTATTCGACACAATGTATATTGTTAAGAATTAAATAAATATCAAATATCAATGTCAAAGAGTGCAGGGTGTGCGTTGCACACGGGTCATGGGGGGGAGAGGTGCTAGAGCGCACTAGGGTAATGATTGCACACGGGCGCTACATATAGAGACGCCTCTGCGAGAAGGTAGGTTATGTACTACTTAATTATGTTATGTTATGGTAAAGTGTGCCCAGAGCCTAAGCTATTTTCGCTAAGCGCAATGGACGCATTCGCTACAGCCTAGCGCTAAAGGTCGCGGGTCGCGGTGAAAGCCGGTGACGTCACGAGCCTGCGCGTGCGTTGATCTGTTACCCAACGGGGTTACAAGTTCAATCCGCGGTTATTATCGTGCTATTGTTTATTGTGCTCGATACCGAATGCTTCTTTGCCCTCTCTCTCGCCTCAGCGTTACCACACCATATACTTGTAACTGTACATTTTTATACACACGTTTTTTGGTTAGCTTTTTGCATTTAATTTAAGATCGCTGTATACAGCGCGACCGAGGCTTTTACCTCCGATATTTTTTTAATTTTTAGTTTATTTATTTATTTATTTACAATAATACATTGAAAGCTTACAGTGTAAACACCAAATCGCTTACATGCTAAAATAACAAAAAAAAAAATAAGATAAACATTCACTGGTAAAAATGTCACAAATCGTAATTGTAATGTCAATCGTAATTATAATGTCATTCCATTCATTAAATGCCAATTCAAAAATATCCTAGCAATATTGCACAAGTATGTCAACCGATCAGCGAACATGTCAGCGTCTTCGTGCTGAGTGAGCATTCGATGCAGCCACGTCATGGCACGGGCGGTAGGCGCGTGGCTCGCGTATCGCGTGCGAGCGGACGGCCGCTGCAGCAGGCCCGGCCGGCGGCGGGGCGCCACCGCCCCGCCCGCGTCCGCGGGTATCCGCGTAGGAACCACCAATCCGATCCGAGCCAACACCTCTGCACTATCAACTCGGTGATGGACAATTGACAGATAGTGGACTAGCAGCAATAGCTTTCTTCGCAGCGCCAGCGTGTCCAGCCCGACCATGCCCGAGACAAAGATGGAGGGATAGAGGTACGGGTAGTAACCGTAGGCTTTTTTGTACAGCCAGCGAGCAAATTTGCGTTGTACTTTCTCAATCATGAGAGAGTATTTGCTCTCGTACGGATCCCAAACAACAGCACCGTATTCTAACTTGCTCCTTACAAATGCGCTAAAGAGAATCTTAGCCACTCCGAAATGAAATTGTTTTGCAATCCTCATCACAAACCCCAAGGTCCTGCTAGCCTGCTTACAAATGCCAGTTACGTGCTTATGGAAGTCAAACTTATCATCTAATATTAAACCTAGGTCACGAATTTCACTAACTCTTTCCAGAGTGTCGTCAGCTAAATGGTACTCAGTTTGGAGTGGAGAGCGCTTACGTGAAAATGTGATCAACTTACATTTATTGACATTAAAAGGCAGTCGATTTAAAATACTCCACTCGGCTGCCGCGTCAATGTCAGCCTGTAACGCTGCACTATCAGCCGTACTACCGATACCTCGGAACAGCTTCAGGTCATCCGCAAAAAGCAAACTCTCGGCGGTGCGAGTCACATCAGGCAAGTCGTTAATCATCAGGAGAAACAGCGTAGGCCCTAAAGTACTGCCCTGACTTACTCCTGATAGTGTGAAGTAACTGTTTGACTCATAACCACCCACCCTGACATACTGCTGGCGGTCAGACATGTAACTAGCGAAAAAATTTAGAAGCTTTGGCGTGAAGCCTGCTAATGCTAGTTTTTCCAGCAAGATGTCATTGTCAACCAGGTCAAATGCTTTCCTGAAGTCGAAATATGCAGCATCGACCTGGCGGCCCGCATCCATCTCCTTACAAACGTAGTCAGCGAGGGCAACGAGGTTTGTAGTGGTCGAACGGGATTTTCGGAAGCCGTGCTGACTTGGGTGCAAACGGTCAGCTACCTGCAGACTGATGCAGCGGTTAACGATCATCTCAAATACTTTTCCAAACACGGGGAGAACTGCTATCGGCCTAAAAGAGGTGATATCAGTATCAGGCCCGCCCTTAGGAACCGGCGTCACTCTCGATGCTTTCCAACAATTTGGATAAATGGACTGGTTAATTGAGAGGTTAAAAACGTGTAACAAAGGAGTCATTAAGACAGAGGCACAATCTTTAGCCAAAAATACAGGGATGCCATCCGGACCCTCAGCCGAACGAGGCTTAAGGTTCTTAATTGCCTTCTTAAAGTCAATCTCACAGACAAAGGGGATGGACACCGACCTAGAGTCACCCAAGGAGTACGCCGCGCGTGCCGCGGCTTCAGGGTCTAGACGCGGTTTGACCTGTTGGAACACCGAGCTGAAGTACCTAGCGAAGGCATCAGCTGCGCACTGCCCACTTACTGTCTCCCCATCAAGATGGAAAAATACATCACAGTGCTGTCGGTCTCTCTTTTTGTCCTTGACGTATTCCCAGAACTTTGCCGGGCAGTTAGCAATACAATTTTGAACATTATTTATGTACTGACTATACGCTTTATCAATCAGGTTTTTTACATGCGCTCTGTAGTATTTGAACATATGCCTATTGAAATCGCTCCCATCACGCTTGAATTTCTTCAAGTGGAAGTATTTGAGTTTAATGTTTCTAATAATATCACCTGAGTACCATTTTGGGTACACGTACTTGGAATTAATACTAGAGCGCTTTCTAAGGGGAACATACTGGCTGAAGCACGAATAAAGTTTAGCGTATAGTATTTCAGTAGCACAGTCAACATCCTTGGTCGCCAGGAGATCGTCCCAATCAATGGCAGTGAGGGCCAAATAGAGTGATTCATAGTCGGCTTTACGCCAGTCCCAGTCGGGGTACGAAGCAGCGCGCGGGCGCGGCGCCGCCGAGAGCCTTGGAGGCGGTCCACGCGGTAACAGTGCCAACACCGTAAGCGGCGGGTGGTACGCATCCATTGGAACCAACATTTCATTAGTGCCACTGGACACAGAAAGGTTTTTTCCATCCAGGTCACTCAGCACGAGGTCCAACATGCCACCATGATCGTTTACAATACTATTATACTGAGTTAGCTTACAAAAATTACAAAAGATGTCAAAGTCAGTTTTTAAATAAGTACAACACGAATTAAGATTAAAGTCACCAAATAACATAAAATATAAGTCTGGATAAGCGCATACTGCATTTTCAATACATGATAAGACGCTCATGTACTGCTCACTATTATAACTAGGCGGTAAATATACGACACAACATAAAAATTTCAAATTCTTGTAAGTAATAATTGCAAACAACAGCTCCTTGTCAGGTGTAAGCCCATCAATATCATGGAGAATACCCATAGAATAGTGGTCGCGTGTGGCCAGCAGCACCCCGCCCCAGCCGGCGTCGCCCAGGCGGTCTCGGCGCGCCACGCGCCACCCGCTGGGGAAGAGCTCACCGTCGCACACAGAACTTGTCAAAAAAGTCTCAGTTAATACGATTATATCAAAATTGCAATGTGTTACACTCATTAGAAATATATCCGTTTTAGATCGCAAACCGCGTACATTTTGGTAGTAGAAAAGAAAGTTTTTACAGCGGGGACGAGCCACTGTCGCGCCTCTCCCCTCGGCGCCCACGAAAGTTCTGCTGCCAGGATTTGACACAAATACCTTCGGCCCAATTGTCAGGCGATAGAATAAGTTCAGCGTATTTACTCGGCACTCCAAGCTTAAAGGAAGAGTAGTTACCGCGTGATTTTAAAACTTCAACCTTGCATACGTCACTGCCGCAGATTGTCGTCAGATGATCCCGCACCAGCTCCGCTGTGGTACCGCTCTGAACGTAGTTGCATCCTTAAGTGAATGCTCTATGAATTACTAGCTTCTGCCCGCAACTTCGTCCGCGTGGAACTCGTTTATATCGTAGCGGTGGTGAGTGAGCGGAACCTTTATAGTCTCTAATTGTCAACAACGAATCCTCGAATCAATAGGTTTTCTGAAGTCCTTTGTTTTTTCTGGAGTCGCAAGCGACCATAGGCCTCGGTGTCTTCTTAACTATCAGGCAGGCCATATGCTCGATCCCACTGTGGTAGTAGATAAAAAAGAAATAGCAGAAAGAAAGAAAGAAGAAAGAAATAATATATTAAAATACTAACTAACCCCGTCATGCCCCGAGGACTGGACTTTTTAGTCCAAAAATGCGCCAAGTGATGGTTATTGAAAAAAAAATGATTTTCCCACGACATGTTCCTTAGCAAAATATATAAAAGTTTATATAAAATACGTGCCTCACCTTTAAGGGGATGCCTTGATTCGAGTCGAACACACCCCTAGACAAAGACATTATGCCTTCCGCGCACGAGAAAAAGAGATGGAACACTCTTCGGGAATGGCTTTTTTAGACAAATTTCGATAAATACCTAACTTAGAGAAGTTTTATTTAAATTTCATAAAGTGAGATTTTAGATGAGATAAAATACTATAGTATTAAGTTGATTGTGTCGTAAAATAATTTATCGTTTGAGTAGGCTGAGTAAAAAAAGGAAAATACAGACCCAACTTTGGAATTTTTTTAAATTTTTTTCAATCATGTAGTCAAGAATCATATATCTGAAAATCAGACCTTGTTGTTTCTTAATCTAGTCAAAACGGCGTTTCAAAGCACGCGATAATTTCCAATGCACCGCCTTAAAACAACAAAATAACCTGCTGACTGCATACATGTTTTTGAAGTTTATCACGTAAATGTGTAATCTCTTTAAGTCACAACTAAGATCCACCATCCCATACCCGTTCTAAGAATAACAACATCAAAAGCACGATTTGAATATATTTTTAAATCTCACGGAGCAAACAAGGCAGTTAGCATAATGTTATAACCACGTTATTTTATTTTTAGCGTCCGGTCCGTTCTGGGATTATTATTTCTGTCCTCTTTTAATGTTAGAGAGACAACGGAGGAAAAATCAAGCGACAGAAAGTTGAAAACTTTGCTTACGTCAACGCGCTTGATTCGTTTTTTGGCAAGTGTTTTTTATGATTATTTTGGGAATGTGTTTATGACACCTTCATCGCGACCGAATAATAATTCTTGTTTTTCGTATTTTATTTATGAGTGCAGCCAACTAAACAAGTTGTATACTATTAAATACGTAAGTAAGAACACAGATTTTGATTAGGTTAGAAGTTAATGTAGACAACGTCAGATTGGTGGTATAGCTAATGGTTATATTATAACAACGATATGGAGATTCACTACTTTACTGTCAAGAAAACATGATAGTAAGTTCCGATAAAGGTCTAATATCCATTATGGTAAGGGTTTTGAGCAGTTACGACATAATATATTAATGTTTTGCTTTTCTATTATGTATAGCGGATCTTGAATCTCTCATATCATGCTCCTAAAATTTCCTGATTGTATCCTAAAGGAAGCTCGGAGTGAACTTTTATACCTAATTTTATCACCTTCTTCTTCAGCGTGTATGCGACCACCGCTGGGCATAGGCCTCTCCAATTTTCTTCCATCAGCCCGATTTAACGTAACTCGCCCCCCGACTGGCCCTAGCAGCGATCGTTTTTATATCGTCCGACCATCTTACCTGTCTCTTCGAGTGAGAACTTTTATTAGCTACTTTCAAATTAATATTTAATCATCATAGTAGGTCGTGATAGATGATTTCGTCGCTAACGAGCGGTCTCTGACATTCCCCCAGAAACAAAATCGACACTATAGAAAAAAAAGGTTTTCTTGACTTATCTGAAAATCACAAATAAGCCACTTACGTCACTTGAAAAGGACGTACGCAGCCAGGACAACTTATTTAAGCACAAGTGATAATTGTAGCAGTTTACTTAGCAGCTTAATTAAGTTCAAAGCTCTGCTAGCCCTAAAGCTTTCACGGAGCGACTTGTTTGGACGACTTTCCAAAAACGACGCAACTCCTGTTATGTTTATTTTGGTGTTACAAATTAAAGAAACTTGTCACACCGACTAGTAATATTGAGAAGATGATATTAAATATTGTTACAAAAATTTAGCGAACCAAACCTCATTCATATTTCTTAAAAATACTTGTAAATTGTGAGAGTCAAACAAGAGTGGTAAATTGGTAATCACGTAACGTTTCGAACGCGCGTTAGGACAATTTAACTGTATTTTTTTAATATAAAAATTGACAGATCTACGTAACGTACGTGTTCAATGCGTTACGTGATCGACCGGCAGAACTACGTCAAATCAGTCAGTGAACTAATTTAGACAAGATTATAAAGTAAAACTGCTTTCCGTAGGTTTTTTATTTATAGGCAAATAAGTTTTCGTAATAAACCTGTGAGGAAGCAAAATTTTATATTTACTTCCAGAATCCTTCTGCTTTTTCAAATCTTAGTCTAGTCTTGTCAAGTCAAGTCGATGTTAATTAAGGATTAGAGACACTTTGTCTACTTCTTGCGATATAACATTACAATTATATAATAACACGTTTAAGTACCTCCTGTCATAATCACTGTCATGGACTCGAGCGACAAATACGAGTCTCGGCACGGCTACCACAGGGCGACCCGCTACGACTTTCTGTCTCTTTCAAATTAGAGCGCTTAGAAAGATACGGATATCCGTACTGAGACGTATTTTTTTCATCCTAGACTTTATAATCACTATCAGCTTACGCATC
Organism: Epinotia bilunana; assembly: GCA_947049275.1. Lineage (NCBI taxonomy): Eukaryota > Metazoa > Arthropoda > Insecta > Lepidoptera > Tortricidae > Epinotia > Epinotia bilunana. The sequence goes on from OX346270.1 coordinate 20,377,166, forward strand.
GGTGTGAATACGGTCATCTTAACGACTGGCCCGTATTTTTGGGTCTCGTCGACGTTAATTGCATGATTTATTTATATTTATGTTTCCTCGAGCCTGCAGCCTTTGAAATAGACGCTGATCAAATTAGGGCCCGTTACACCGCGCTGTAACAGGGTCGTCACTTACATGCCATTATTCTTGTTAAAATGGGGGCATAATGTTACGTGGGTTTTGTCTGTGTGTTCTTCATGTAAATTGGGATGGGTTATGAAATGTAGGTATAAAAATAAACATGTAAAAAATAGTAAAGGTCTAATGAATCTGCGAAAATAATTAGGTACATAATATAAACAAAATTGACTTCATAAAATCGAAACAAAATATAACAGTTGGCTTACACAACAAATTAGGCTGAAGGTTTTTAAGGAGACAGTTATGATAAACATCGCAGTACTTAACACTACTGGTTCAATACTTGTTTTTTTTACGAGACCTTTTTCAGTTTAGCCTCCTGCCCCCGGCCATTTACTTGTTTTTGTATGACATCTCTCAGCTTCTGCTTTCAGGCCGACCTGAGAATATGAAAGAAAGGAAAAGGAAAACAGAAAAGCAAGAAAGGAAGATAGAAAAAAAACCGACCAAGTGCGAGTCGGACTCGCGCACGAAGGGTTCCGTACCATTATCTATGAAAACGGCAAAAATCACGTTTATTGTATGTTTATTGTATTGATTCTGTTTTTTAGTATTTGTTGTTATAGCAGCAACAGAAATATATCATCTGTGAAAATTTCAACTGTCTAACTATCACGGTTCATGAGATACAGCCTGGTGGTAGACGGACGGACGGACGGACGGACAGCGAGCCTTAGTAATAGGGTCCCGTTTTTACCCTTTGGCGACGGAACCCTAAAAAGAGGAGGGACAAGTAAAATTCTTGCTATCTTCAATCTTGTGTCAACTATTACCAACAATAAGGGTTTCAAACATTGGGGCCTTTACCTTATGCCCACGAGAAGGAATGAAGTGCAATAATATTAACTTAGTGTCGCTATAGTATTAACGTAATTAAAATAAATAAAAAAGTGGACAAATGTTTACACAAATATTGTGCACGAAACTGAACAAAAGACACTCACTCGAAGACATTCACTTTTATGTATTTGTCAACAAACATACTTTCCTAAATGGAAAAGAAATATATGTGTTGATGTTATGGCTACACCAGACGAGTATTAATTATACAATACTAAGTAAGTAATTACGAAATGGAAATCTTTGTGACTTTTTGTACTTTGCGCTTAAAGGATTTAGATAGGTATAGGTATAGGTATAGGATAGGTTCCCATAAAGGAACTCGTGCAACGTCAACATTAAACAAGCGCGCGAATAGAACGAAGTTCAGTTGTTCTCCTCTACAGGTCGCATTTCTCATCCAATTCTCGTGAAATTTTGTGAGCAGGTTCAAATGTTTGTAGTCTATTCATTTTTTTTTAGTCAGGCTCGCGATTTCTACACCTCAAAGAGCCACTAATATAGTAAGTAAAAGCTTTGCTTAGTTTGGGACATGGTCTATGTAATATAAAATTGTCCACACTTTTTTAAAAAAAAATCACGAGCCGCAGCCCTATCTATAAATGTAAACCCTAACTAACAACTCATCCGCTCACTTAATGTAAAAACTGGAGCTTCAACTAGGCGCGGGCCATTCTAGATAGACTTAAACACCTTTTCATCTCAATATATATACGTGCATTTTTTTGTCACAAGACATTTACGACCAGTGGAATTATAAATACAGGGTAACAAGTTCATGTGATGAAATTATTACAATACAATACAAATACTCTTTATTGCACACCTCACAACAGGCGGTCTTATCGCTGAAGAGCGATCTCTTCCATCCATCTTTCATTACTTACATCTTGTTGGACTTGAGATCGTTGGTGAGTTAATAAAATAATGGTTTTTAGGTTTTTCAACTCGTTTGGAGTTAGAATTTGATTAATACTATTAAATATAATTTTATTTTATCTATCTTCTGTATAGATTGCATTTTTGATGAGAGTCTTCTAAGGTAAGTAATGCATTTTTTTATTTAAATCAAATGAAATTATGTACAAAGCGTACTTTCCAGCCGGAGCGGAGTTTTTTTGTTGTAGAACGAAAGAGTAAAATGAGACTGAATTTATACGTATGTATAAATTCAGTCTCATTTTACATGGCTAAGAGTTAAAAAAGTCTAATATTACTGCACTGTACTCATGCTACCGCAAGTATATTAAAACAGTCTAGAATACATGGTGACTATTTTAAATACAAATAATTTATTGATAAGACATAATGTACATCAGTTTTACTATAGAGGCTAATATCACAAAACAGCTTACTTTTAGAGGCTAATATCACAAAAATGGTTATAAACTTAATTAACAGTCCGCAGTAAGCTCGATTCTCCATACAAACGTAGTTACGCTCTCATTTTAAAACTACGTGTTGGATTGTAACGAAACTTTGCATATACAATGACATGAGGTATATCTATGTCTGTAATTAGTTTATGTAGCTTAAGATACTAAAGTAAAAAAAATAAAGCGAATTTAAGTTTTTCATAGATAACTTGTTTTTGCTGTATTTCGTTTGTTTTATAAATTGGAACCATATAAACTAATTACAGACATAGATATACTTCATGTCATTGTATTTGCAAAGTTTCGTTACAACCCAACACGTAGTTTTAAAATGAGAGCGTAACTACGTTTGTACGGGAAGGTGAAATTCGGCCGAGCTTACTGCGGACTCTTAAACCCATCTATTTCATGTTTATATTACCTTTATGGCCTTCAACATACAATTGTACAAGTCAACACCGGCCAAAAAAAATCGCCATTAATGAAAGTGTAACTAAGCTTGTAAAATTGTAACTAGAATTCCAAGCAAGGGGATTTTTAAACTAGCGTAACATCCTTCTAGCGTTTTTCCCGGTCGTGCACAAATGAGCCCGGGGTCCGCTTTGGCAACGAATCCCAGGATTTGGCGTAGGCACTAGTTTTAATAAAGCGACTGCCATTTGAACTTAAACTTGCGTAATTGATCGGGTAAAAACAGTCACCCTGTATAATACATAGGCTGTTTTAAACACAGCTACAGAAGAACGTGCAGAGAAACGTAATTTCGTATAAAGTGCCCTTATGGCTGTACGGGACGTTTCACATGTCCAAGTGGACATGTTATTCCATACAATAAGGCGTTAGTGTCCTCACTTGAGCACTAAGCTAGCCTTTTGCGAATACGATGACATATTGTTGGGAGTCCCTTAATTTCCCGACAAACGTTTCACCGATATTTCATTTTAATTTTTTTCTTTGAAACCATTTCGTACGGCTAAAAGGTAACCGTGTAGAAGTTTTATAACAATCATGAAAAGTTAACTGTTTCTGAAAAAAAATGTTCAAGATTAGAAAAATTCAGGGAAACATGTCATTTAATCAAATGTTTTTAAAGTTTTTCTTGGCACCAACGTTAAGAAAAACTTTAACGTTAATTATATTGAGAAATCGTCAGATGCGCCCTAAGTCATCTAGGTAGACGTCATCACACTAATTGAAAGATTTAGTGGCCGAGATAGATTGTTCCGATAGCTCAGTTGGCTAGTAGCGATGGGCTAATGTATGCCCGTGGTCGCCGGAGCATTACATTTTTAAATGTTTACTTTAATTTGAAATTGTATTTCGTTACTAGCGTTACTGGCTATTCAAGTGCAAAAATAAGTATGTATTGATAACATCCTATCAAAAAAAAATAAGTACCACAATCTTAATCCGTTGACATAAGAGTTATAGGACATATGTATACTTGACTGTACAAAATGTATTTAACCACTATTGTTAGAGACATTATGACGAATATTACGTATTTGTAAATAATAAATGCTCGTAAACATACGTAATGATTTGGGGTACTTAATACATTTTTCGTTGAAGCAGATATAATGATTCCAAAGGAGACTCAAATGTTGGTAAAATTCATTTCACGTCCCAGGGCTCGATAAAGCCATACAAAAGTGTTGATTGCTGTTTGAAAATGCAATGCATGGCAGTTTTTAATTATTCTGATGACTGAGGTGTAAAATCAAGGGAAAAATTATACATGAATTGGGATTTTGTTCTTGATGACCCCAACGGCGTTGGGGCAGTGTGGGTCCTGTTTTTTTAAATAAGAATTAACAGTCACAGACCATTTCATGAATGAGATTGAATGGGCTATGATTCCTACTTTATCACTGCGCGGGTTAGAAACTTTCGAGTATATTCGCAACTAAATGACCACTTTAACCGCATGAAATACTACGCCGTATTTGTTTTCCGCTAGATACGGGTAAAACCTCGGGATTGGCCTCCAGCGTAGCGCGTAATGCTTATTTGAAGTGAATGTGTTAAATATCACCCTACTAACAGTTTTCCCGGGTGTGCCCTAAAGAAGCTCTGGCACCGGTTTTACGCAAGCGAATGCCATCTAATCTTCCAACCCTGATGGAAAACTAGACCTAGTTGGGATTAGACTCCTCCATCTAGATGAATTGATTAGCTCAAGATCTACTCAAAATTAAACCTGCAGCGTGTACCCCATTTAAAATTCAAATCGCACACTCAGCACTCACAGATGAACGATTTCCTAATCCATTGCTTAATTCATGTCGTCTAGTTAACAATAATCCATTAAACCAGTCTAACTCCTGACTGCTGCAAATGGCGTACATTTGCATAAACTCCTACACACCATTGGTAAAACAAACTCTTATATAACACCATAACTCACACAAATCTCAACTTTGCTCACAACTGTTAAAGTCCTAATTGGAATGCCTGTTTGAGCGAGTTGAGAGATTGTTGAAGTTGCGAGTGCGGTGATTTACATATTTTGGGAAGTTTTGTACTTACGTGCCTTTCGCATGGTAATACAGGCTTATTTATATGAGTTTTGCGTTAAGCTGAGACTGCGTTAGCGTTTATTGGGTTGACTTACGAAATTCGATACCTATCCAAATGCGTATATATAAAATAAAATCATATGTAAGGTAAACGTTCGAGTGCTCGACGCCGCACTAGTATATGGTATGTGTACTCTATGTCAAAGCAATATGGGTTAAATTCGAAGAGGATTTTTCTTCATTCGAATTTAAGCCATGTCACTTTGACATAGTGGCTATGCCATATACTAGTTCAGCGTCGAGCACTCGGACGTTTACCTTAAATAGTTCAATATAGTTACTTATTTTCGATACAAATAGTATTTACATTTTGACATGACACGTTTTAAATGGTAGGTATTCCTTTTGGTCCAATCGGGCCTTCATTTTAGTTTTTTATTCATACTAAGCGAGAGAAGTGGTTCACTAAAATTAAATCCTGTAATATATCCATAATATTCACGATACCATAAGCCATTATCGATAGAAGATACAGCAAATTGAATAATTAGATACGTACTATGTTGTATTTGTAGTAGTTTGGCCTCGAGGTGTACATGATAATGTGTTCATTGCTGTACCACGTGCTAATTAACTGGCGGATGTGAAACAAACCACCCGTACATCTGATTGTGATGGGTATCCATGCAACATGGTGCCTTGCTGAATAGCTTTGAAGACAATAAATCAGCCTAACGTGCCTGGGCACAGGCCTCTTCTCATGGATGAGAGGTAACAGGCAGTAGTCCCCACGCTGGTCCAGTGCGGGTTGGGGACTTCACATACACCTTTGAATTTCTTAAGGTGAATGCACGTTTCCTTATTATGTTTTTCTTCCACCGAAAAGCTAACGGTATATCAAATGGCATTCCGTACATACATTTCGAAAAACTCATTGCTACGAGCCGGGATTTGAACTCACGACCGCCGTTTGACAGCCGCATGCCTGAACCACTTAGGCTACCGTAGCTTCTTGAAGACATTGAATAGATACTAGCTCTAATCAAATGGTTCTAAATGGCCAAAATTTAATTTTCTCTACGATTTTAATATTTCGTCAGGGTTGTAAAAAACTACTAGTTTGGAGAAGATTGATTATGAGAAAAAACAAAATCGTATCATGTATCCATACAGTTTGTTTTAGTTTAAATTAAGAAAATGCAATTAACTTGGGATTTTACAACTTCTTTTGTTGCTAAATATGAAAGGAAAAGATAACAAAGAGACGTCATAAAACCGCCCATGTACTGAATTATATAGTTACTGTTTGTTCTATCGTTTACGCGTACTTGTTTTACTACTATCCTTGAATATAACAATTAAACAATAAATGTCGGGAACTGTTGGTTCCTACTTTTCGTCATCAACAACAACTAACCAAGTCAACTAAAAGAAGCTATACCCTAAAATTTGGAACTTAATATACTGCGAGATACTATATGATTTGTCACTCAATGGTAAAACTGTAGGGCACTAGGAAATTATGCGATTTTGAAACCCTTCCGTTAAAAGCAGACGGTCTCCGGCCAGATGCGCGTTTAAAAAGTCTTTACGCAAGTTGCTTGCTTGCAGAGCCGTAGATTCTTAGTGTTTCTGTTCCCTATTTTCGTCTGTATGTATGTATTATATCTGGTAGAGAATGCTTACGGCATTAAGTCAGACTTAAGCTGTTCTTTTGTGCAATAAAGATTAAATAAATAAATGACGAGCTCTTCCAAACTAACCATATCTTATATCATCATCCTCCCGGTTGGTGTCTTCTATAGTACTTGTAATGTCAAATGTGTATGTCAGTTAGTGTATGTTAATTAAGAAATGAGCCGTAAACACTCGTTTGAGGCTTGTTAGCGAGCACCCGCGAACTCTACAAGTATTCTAACGTACAGTCCGCAACGGTGGTATATATTATAACCTGATTCAGGTGTTTATGTATGTATGTACGAGTATGTAAGCACCCTATTGTACACAATAACAGGTTAGAGAATATACATGTCACACAATAGATCAATGTTTAGGTAGGTACACGATCTCATGTTGTTACATGTGTCGTTCACTAGCAAAAGCCAACCCTTTCAGCTGTCAATAAGGCACAACTGGCATAGACATGTCTTTACCTCTGCCGTAGCTACAAATTACAATATTTTTACACACGGACACTTTATTGATTTAAGGCCTCGTTGTGTTTACCAGAGGGTTGATTTCGTAACGTTTCGAACGTATGTTAGGACAACTCAACTGTAATTTTTCCATACTAATAGTGACATTTAGATCTACCTGATGCGCGTACAATTCGTTACGTGATCGACCAGCAGGAAACGACACGTTTATATATTACTAGCTTCTACCCGAGACTCCGTCCACGTGGAACTCGTTTATATTTCTTACCCCCATTTCACCCTCTTATGTCCTTTCCCGGGACTCAAACTATCTCTGTACCAAATTCTATCTATATCAGTTCAGCGGTTTCAGCGTGAAGATGTAACAGACAGACAGACAGACGCACTTTTGCATTTATAAAATAAGTATGGATGCTTCTTTTAAACAGTTTGTTCAATCTTTAAAATGGATTGAAAAATCGTTTATTCAGCCACTTCAAATGTTCGTGTAAGAAACAGTTAAAACGTAGTATAACTAACAGGTGCTCATAACAATTCTAGTATATATTATGAGGGTCAATTTATTGATCCTAACGTTACTTTTAAACGGGCGTAAGAACAAATCAACTGTCATTTTCCTTTACAATAAATGATATTTCTATAGGTTGACCTAAAGAACCTAGCGTTGGCACGAAACGTTACGCAATCAACCAGCAGGAACATTGTCCTTCCGGGGAATCGAACCCGATTCTAGCTACATAGGCATTGTATAACTGCGTCAATGACCTCCACCCGCACAATTGCGGGCGACTGTACCGTAAAGGGCTATAGACATTGAATCAAACTGGTTGGCTCGTATTGTGGCCATTCTACCTGTTATGGAAATCGTCTACTCAAATAATTGTTTGTTTAGTTCGGTCCTTAGAGGACGCCAAGTATTATAATTGTTAGCAGAACGTCGATAACATGGACCCTAGCAAGGTACAAGTTGCAGAACATTCTCGAATAGGCTGAAATATGCTGAGAAGTTTCTGGAAACTTTCAGACTCTCCATACAGACGTAGTTTGGTTCTAATTTTAAAACGGGATACTAGAATAACATGAAACTTACACCAAGGTGGTTCGCTTTCCATACAAAACGTCTTTTGTCATTCGCAGGGCAACGGCGTGATTTATAAAATTAGTGCAACAGACTCTCATAAATTGCCTTTCCGTTTGCGCGAAAGTCTTTGTTTCCTAGAATAAACTTATATAAAACAAGAATAATTTGTGAAAAATAGTTTTCCAAAGTATCACGCCCCAAACTAAATTCTGAAAATATTATACTTTACTAGATTCTGCCCGCGACTCCGTCCGCGTGGAACTTGTTTATATCGTAGCTCGATACAAACTTTCCTACACCATTTCAGTCCCTCAGGGGATGATTTCCGGGGTAAAAACTATCCTATGTCCTTCCCCGGGATTCAAACTATCTCCAAACCAAATTTCATCTCAATGACAGACAGACACACTTTCGCATTTATAATATTCGTATTAGTATGGATCATACAATTTTATTCAAGGAAAGAGGGAATTTCGCGCAAATGGAAAGCCAATTCACGTTCACATTGCACGTAGAACCGATGGCCGTTGGGGCGGAAAGGCTTTCGAGTGGGGACCACGTACCGTAGGCGCAGCGTGGGTAGGCTCACAAGGTGGACTGATGACCTGGTACAGGTCGCGGGAGTCCGCTGGATGCGGGTGGCGCAGGACCGGTCATTGTGGCACTCTTTGGGGGAGGCCTATGTTCAGCAGTGGACGTCTTCTAGCTGATATGATGGTGATGGAAAGCGAATTTATGCAAGTTGTATACATAAGTTTCTCAAAATATCACACCGTTAGCCTGGGAATGTTTTGTATGGAAAGCGAACCATTTATTTTATTAAATATTTTTGTCATCTTAGTTTTACGTGGCAGCTACCACGATCACAAAGGCTTAGGGCTTAGGCTGTGAGCTTTTGAGGAAAATACAGAGATGTACCTACTAGCGACATACTAGCGACAGTCGCGGCCGCGAGTGCAATGCAAAGATACGCGGCCATCAGTCAATGTCTGAGTAGCCTAGTTGGTAGGGCACTGTACCGGCAATACAGGTGGGCAGGTTGGAGGGACCATGTGACCTTCATCCGTAATAGCAATAGGTGTCAGCACCTATTATTGCTTTCCTCTATTGTTTTGACATAAGATTGAAAGTCCCTGGTATTAGACCAGTGGGCACTGGGACATTTACCTTACAGATGAAATGAGAAAAGTCTCCATCTAGCTAGGCTTTATTTTCATAATTCGAGAAGTTAACTAAAGTTTAAAAAACTTGAAATATCTCTGAAAATAGTCTAACCTTCAAGATTCGTTACGAGTTGAGAAACTTTACTCTAACACAGCACGAAAAACAAAAACGTGATTATATCTACGGACCATGTTTCGGCATTTCAACACATACTTCCATAACCTCCTATCTCTCTTCACTACGCCGAAGTAATCAAAACTATACAACAGGCTGATAAAGTTCAGTTTTGCGTGAAACTGCGAAGCGGGGCTGCTTAGTTAGAAAGTATCTCGATCTGCCCTCGACATTTGAGAAAGGGCACGCCTAATTGCCTAGAACTACAAAATAAGTAACAAGCTCGGAGACAAAGCCTAGTCGTGCTCCAAATAGGGTTGTACAGTTGAACTCCTATAGGTAGCTTGCCGTGGTATAGTGCGGATTCTTTTTCTAGACCGGATCTTATCTTAAGACCCATTTGTCCAACAAAGAAATTGTTTAGCCACAACAGCCACGTGCCACAAACGCTTCGAAATGAAAAGGCCATATTTAATAAATGGGTCAATGAACGTTTTCTAGTTGTTTTTTCTGTGCCGGTAAGCCAAGAGACAGCGGTGGCAGAATTGCTTAGAAAAAACCGACCGGACTCGCGCACGAAGGGTTCCGTACCATTATCTATGAAAACGGCAAAAAAACATGTCTGTTGTATGGGAGGCCCACTCCGACTCGCACCTGGCCGGTTTTTAGTATTTGTTGTTATAGCCACAACAGAAATACATCATCTGTGAAAATTTCAAATGTCTAACTATCACGGTTCATGAGATACGGCCTGGTGACAGACGGACAGACGGACAGACAGACAGCGGAGCCTTAGTAATCCCTATTACTAAGTCTGTATGTCCGTCTGTCCTGTTCATGCTAAGGAGATGACCCACCATGGAATGGGTTTACCAATATAACAAAAACACGTGCTTAGTGGATTTAAACCCACTTAAAATCATGGTTTTAAAGAGTGACCCAGGAGACGTCGTAACCATGGCCACGAGCAACAACAGATAGTTGATTGGGCTAAATATTTACTTTTGTTATTAAACTAGTTTGGATCAGGTAATGACAAAGATCTTAATTATTAGCTGTAGAACTCAAGGGCTTTTTTTTTTCTTTTTTTTGACCCTGGAGAAAGGTGTTTGTGCTCGGACTCGACGAAGAGCCTTTTTTTTTTTTGACGGTGTGAAAATTCTTTACGCATACCCCCGGCCCGGGGAAGGCTATTTGGGGGTTATGTGGGACTCTCCTCCCGTCCCGCCGCCATGCGAGTGATGGTGACTGGAAGAGCATACCCACTAAAAACACACCTAATTCCTCTATACGAAAAAGACACCAAACTTCATATAGTTGCTAGATGTATGCAGATATAAAGCTTAGAGTGAGGCGCTTCCCCCCCCTGCCCACCTGCTGAGGGGAACCTCATGGCAACCGGGCTAAATCAGCTCAGATCACCCTCAGGAACACCTGATCCAAGCGGTTTGCTTTGTCTCAAAAATGCAAGGTGGTGACCCTAAGATCTCCTACTAACCGGCGTCACCCGCATTGCCGTTAAGAGGGGCGCCATGGGGCCCATGGGATCTCGAACATTCCACCACGACGCCCCCCGGCTCGACGAAGAGCCTTTTTTTTTTTGTTTAGGGGGGGAAAATGCGTTACGCATACCACCCGGGCGCAGGGGGTGGCCCGAGTGGTTATGTGGGACTCCCGTATGAGCTTATGAGACCCACGGTGTACCCACTAAAAACTCCCCCACTTGCTGCCTCGCCGCCATGTGGCGAGGTTACGGGAACGCTTGCGCACACATCCGCGACCCCGCCGGCGGCAGCCGCCCACAAGCGGCTCCTCGCGGATGCCCTGAGGCCCTCCACGCGCGCCAGATGTTTGGACGCGCCTGCCTGCTCGATCTCCACCTGTACAGTAGCGGATCCCCCCTGAGTCCGCTACGAGGAGATCGTGGGTGCGGAAAAATCCAGCACCCGGTGGCGGATCAGGTCTGTGGTTCCGCCACCGACCACGTCTCGGCCGCAGAGGATAGGGAAAGCGGCGCACCGTAATACCGGCATTCCTCCTCCTCTGCGGTCCCACCAATGCCGTTTCGTCGACGAAGAGCCTAACCTAACCTAACCTAACTAAAATTATTGAACCTGCTCACAAAATTTCACGAGAATCGGTCCAGAGAACAGCCGACAGACGGACATCTGGGCATCCGGATATAATATACGAACGAATTTTGTCCCAAACTGGAGCAGAGAATTTCGTTCGCTTCGCTCGTTCACTGAAGTGTTGTGTTGAGTGATAACATGACTTCGAAAAAGCTGTGGATATGGCCTAACATGGGTTCGAAAAATTAAAAGAAAGAAAGAAAGAGTGATCGAGTAGGTATCATAATTTGACAAATGGACTCAATGACGTCATGGAGTTACCATTAATGTAAACAAATGTATTTTTAAATAACTAGATACACGCCTCAATATAACTACATAAAACAATCATATCGAAAACTGTCCTAACATATGTATCACAAGCCTTTACAACATGTTTTTCTAGGCCACACAACCTTGTCACAATAAAGCCCCTATCAACGCCGCGCTGCGCCACTGTAAAACCTAATTGATTGACAGCGACAAGGTTCTATGTTCAGATTGTACTAACGAACTCTTTTCTCCCGTACAGTGCACGCACACGCGCGCAGTTATGTCACAGCCGTGTCAGTGCGCTTGTGTGCGTGGCTCAGCTGTTATTTGTTACCATCGGCTTCGTGGGGCCTCGGCGCGGGTCGATGAACTGACCATAGAGTGCGGATTCAGAGGCGTCATGATTTGTGAGAAGGTTAAAGGTTTACGGTTACAGGAATATGATTATTCTCTTGTAATCAGTTAGACTTATAAGTCTAACACAAGTTTCAGACTGTGACAGGTTAACTTGTACAGTCAAGTGCAAAAACAATACTTTTAGACGAATTCAATTTAACATTAAATGTTTATTAAGCAGAAACGTCCGCTAACAAAATTCCAAATTTCGATAATAGTGGAAAATTGAAAAATTATTCGCCAATCCGTCCATCGCTCTGCCAATTGAGCTACCGTGGGGTAATGGGGTGGCGTATTGTTACTAACGATTCTCAATGTAACTTAAGACGTTGGTGCCGGTTCAGAAGTTGTAATAACTTCGCGGTAGATGTCGCTACGAGCCTCCCTAAGGTGTAAATACAATAGTGGAAAGATTCTTCGCCATTAGCGGACCCACGGTAGCTCAATTGCCAGAGCGATGGACGGATTCCAGATGTTGTGGGTTTAAATCCCGCTCGTGGCGAATAATTTTTCAATTTTCCACTTACCGAAATTTGAAATCAATTTAGACGTGGATATATAAAAATAATAATGTTTTGTACTGGCACGTATGACACTTAGCTGTCTATTGGTGGACTTTACTGGTACTTTTGGATATGTCAATTTCATTACAGACAATTCATAAACTTTTGAAACTTAAAGAGTCCGCAGTAAGCTCGGCCGAATTTCACCTTACCATACAAACGGAGTTTCGTTCTCATTTTAAAACTACGTGTTGGATTGTGACGAAACTTTGCATATACAATGACATGGGGTATCTATGTCTCTAATTATTGACCGAACGAGCGAAGCGTCTATGCTTCAGCTTGTACGAAAAATCGTTTTTCCGCATCATCCGGATTTCCCCATTCTCGCCTAGAGCTCACACTTCTCAAACGATTCTCATGAAATTTTGTGAGTAGGTTCGGTAAGTATATCGTTTTTTTTTTGTCAAGTCAGTTTTTCGAAATTTTGAAATATGGCGGAGATATGGTTTGAAAACGTAAAAAATTACAAGAAAGCGTTGACTACTGACTTGGTACAAATTTTATGTTCCGTCCCTTGTATTTTGAACTCCGATTTCGATTACTAAATTCAACCGTTTTGAAACAAACCCGCGAGGTCTACAGCTCACAGAGCCACTAGTTTTATATGGTTCCAGTTTATAAAACAAATGAAATACAGCAAAAACAAGTTTTGTATGAAAATCTTAAATTCGCTGTAATTTTTTTACTATGGTATCTGAAGCTACATAAACTAATTACAGACCTGGATATACCTCATCTCATTGTACATGCAAAGTTTCGTTACAATCGAACAGGAAGTTTTAAAATGAGAGCGTAACTACGTTTGTATGGAGAATTGAGCTTCTTGCGGACTCTTAAACCACTAATCAAATCAGACCCCCCTCTCGCATCTTGTCACTTCATAGGCACAAACTGCCGTCATATCTGATTCCGTAATCATCGGCATAGCAACAGCGTAGCGCAGTTGCAGTGCAAGCCCGGCATTGTGTACGGCGACCGGGCCCCGACACGACCACGACACGACGAGGCCACGACACCGCGACACGATCGGAGCGAGTTGTTTTCGTGTGCCGTGGAACAGAGGGCCTAGAACAATTGAGGCCACGACGAGAGAAAACCTACTATCTTTCTTTCTAATTTTCACAGTACGAGTGAGATAGATGTCGCTGAGTCGCTTGCGACGCGACTTGCCGGGAAGTTGTGCTAGCACAAAGAGGGGAAAGTGAGTAACTTTTCGGACGATTGTTATGACTGTCATTTTCCTATTTAAAAATGACATTTATTTTGCGTACATACGTGCAAACCGTTACGTAATCGAGCAGCAGAGACCCATTTCAAGTACCTACAATAGTGACCATTTTACGAGTCTGAACCTGAACCCTGATCAAAAGTTTAGTCGTCATTGGGTTTGACCAATAACGACTGAACTCAAGTGTTAGCTCCGTGAAATGGCCATATATCTCCAATTAACATATTATTAGGATATCTTAAATATCTCTAATTAAATTGATGAGATGAATAAAAACGAATTCTTGTTCCAAACATTCCAAAGTATAATTTCAATGCTTTATCTCGACTTAATACCTACTTAATAGTAGATCAGTTTACGAAGCTGCCGGTCCGATAAAACAATGGGCCTACTTAGGCATAAGATCTGATGATGGCATTTATGTGGAATCGAAGAACTTTGGAATTTTTTCGGAACGTATGTACGGAATATTTACCGGGCGGTTAGCTGTTAGGTGAAGGAAAACATCGTGAGGAGACCGGTCTACTTAATCCCAATAGGGTCTAGTTTTCCCTCTGGGCTGGGAGGTCAGATGGCAGTCGCTTTCGTAAAATTAGTGCCTATGCCAAATCTTGGGATTCGGTGTCAAAGCGGAACCCGAGCTCCTATAGGGCACAACCGGGAATAACGCTAGGACGATGAGTGTATAAACGATCGAACCTACTCGCATAAGCGACGGATTTGATATTTTTAAAATTAAAAAGATTGCGCCTTGAAAAAGGTTGAAAACACTAAACTACACGAAGCAGATTTTAGATCGTAGGCACAGCAGAGATAGTTTAATAAAAATAAATAATAATAAATCAGTCCACTGCTGGGCACAGGCCTCCTCTCATGGATGAGAGGGAACGTGCACTAGTCCCCACGCTGGCCCAGTGCGGGTTGGGGACTTCACATACCTTTGAATTTGTTCGTGGATGTATGCAGGTTTCCTCGCGATACTTTTTCCTTCAGCGAAAAGCGAACGGTAAAATATCAAATGATATTCCGTATATAAGTTCCGAAAAACTCATTGGTACGAGGCGGGATTCGAACCCGCGACCGCATGCCTGAACCGCTAGGCTACCGTAGCTTCACCAGTCGTTTATTTGTTAAAATATCAACATATCATTTCATATGTTGGTAAGCAGCAAACCATTCCAACTAATAATTTCATGTGTCCAGTAAGGATGGCTTGAGCGTACAAGCCGGCCTTGTAAAATAGTGACATGTTTCGGTCGCTTCTTAGTATGTAGTCGCCTTTATCTTTACAAGCATAAGCGCTTTAATCTGGCAAACTCATAAAGATTACCGACCTGTGTGACGAAATTTTGGAATACATTTCGAAACCATTTTATTAGGCATAAGAACATCGCACGTAGTATGTTTATAGGTTTTACATGAAAGACAGGTATACGTTATAGTCCTCGACATTTTTCTAATGTATGGCCCAGGCACTTTATGTCAAAGCATTTATAGGTTAAATACGAATTACTCGTCTAATGGGATTTTACTTAATTCGAATTTAAGCCATGTCGCTTTGACATAATAGTTTTGTGCAACAAGAGAGCAGTTTGTTTCTGTTGCGAGTGCTGATTTTGAGTCCTGAGGAAGCGAAAGATTCTAAAATTGAATTACGAAAGTAGCGAGCTTTATTTTTTCGTATCGAAATGAAAGGGGCAGAGCTAGTAAAGTTCAAATATTCTGAACTTACAATAGAAACGTGCCAGCACCAAAATTAAAAAGCCACTCACGGAGCGAGCAAAATCGCATTTTGCACACTGTTTTCACGCAGCAAAATATGCTTGTTCGAGCTGCTGAGGTGAAAAATGCCTATGTCGTACACTAGTGAAAGGTTGAGGACGTTTACCTTACATAAGCAACAAAACGATATGAATAAATCTGGTAACATACTGTACAAAGGGGAGCTTACTCCTATCAAAGTACTTAGAGTTAATAGGCATTGAAATTTGAATTTATCACTAGCTTCTGCGATTCACGTTTATAATATATCGTAGTTCCATACAAAACTTCACCCCCGATTTCACCCCCTTGCGGGGGATGATTTCCGGGATAAAAACTACCCCGTGAATTTCCCCTTGACTCAAACTATCATCATCATCATCATCATATCAGCCGAAAGACGTCCACTGCTGGACATAGGCCTCCCCCAAAGAGTGCCACAATGACCGGTCCTGCGCCACCCGCATCCAGCGGACTCCCGCGACCTTTACCAGGTCATCAGTCCACCTTGTGGGGGGCCTACCCACGCTGCGCCTTCCAGTACGTATAAGCTGTTTTCAAGGGTCATTACGAATCGTCTCGCACGCAGGCTTGATGACTTCCAGCCTCCCGAACAAGCCGGTTTCCGAAGAGGTTTTAGTATCGTAGACCACATTCATACGCTCCGCCAGGTTATACAGAAGACTCAAACTATCTCTATACCAAATTTCATCTAAATCGATTCAGCGATTTAAGCGTGAAGAGCTAACAGACAGACAGACACACTTTCGCATTTATAATATTAGTATGGATTAGCAGACGTTACGTTACTGTTTGATACAAAAAATAATTTAGTATCGGCTGGCGCATCGTTAGTAACGATTTATAAATGTAATTTGAAACGTTGGTGACGTTAAGAAACCTAAACTAGGTAGATTCCCAGTGGGAACTGGTAGAAAGATTGTCGACCGAGTAAGATTGTCCCGATAGCTCAGTTGGCTAGGGCGATACGCTGCGAGGCGTTGGAAGTGGGAACTGGTAGAAAGAATGTCGAGCGAGTAAGATTGTACCGATAGCTCAGTTGGCTAGAGCGATAGGCTGCGCGAATGTCGCAGTTTCGAATCACGCTCGAATTTTCTTAATTTTAAATGCATTGTGCTCTGCCTACCTCTTTTGAGGACAGGCGTGACATATAAAGTCAATTGATTTCTGGACCTTTGTCAATTTAGTTCAAGTTGCACCATTACGTATGATTACAGACCGATCAACGTTAAATAGGTATGGCGTCGGCAGCTGTCATCTCATAGAAACATGTCAAACTATCCATACATTCCCATTACTATTACAGACTGTTTAGTTGCAACTCACCCTTAATCATAGGTAGTTACTACCTATAGTCTACTTGAAATACAGGTAGCTACCAATCATTAAATCATTAGACAAGCAATTTATGACAGTGCTTTTACAAATAAGCTTTTAACCCGACGAACGCTACTCATGGAGATATGAAATTGAATTAGCATATTCAATATTCGCACCGACACGATTCGTATACAATTCCTGAGTATTTATTTTCAATAGGCATAATTATGAACAATGGAATCCATTTTATGGCATTTAAACACAAAATGTTTGTTATTGCTTTCAAGATACGCGAGATTGAATGAAAGTAGGTCGATTCGAACGGAAATATTAAACAAAGGGTATTTCCTTTTGATTACTTTTCTTTATGTTTACTTGTGGCTCTGTAAGTACCTAAGCAGTAAAATAATTCGCGTCAAAAAAAAAGAAAAAAAACTGGATCAACAAAAAACAAATACCCGTATATCCATTATGGAGAGTATGGATACTAATATTATAAAAGCGAAAGTGTGTCTGTCTGTCCGTCTATCTGTCTGTCTGCATGTCTATCTATATGTTACATCTTCACGCTTTAACCGCCGAACCGATTTAGATGTAATTTAGTATAGATAGATATAGTTTAAGTCCCGGTAAAGGACATAGGATAGTTTTTAACGCGGAAATCATACCCTAAGGAGGGGAAGTTGGGTTGAAGTTACGACATAAACGAGTTCTACGCGGAAGGAGTCGCGGGCAGAGTTTAGTATGTACATGTATATAATCATCCAACCTGAGGTAGATAGATAGATAAATCATTTATTTGGCATTTTGCAATAAAATAAAAACAAAGAAATACAGAAAAAAAGAAAGAAAAAAACAACAATAAAAGAACAAGTAAAAAAATTGTGGTACGGAAATAGAATTATAAATTAAAATTACGGCATACTTGTGCGTTGCAATAATGCCAAAAAGGTGCTGCTCACAAAATTTCACGAGAAACGGTTGAGAACCAGAGACCTGTGCAGGGGCCAGGAGGAGCCAAGAACAGTCGGACATACGAAAGAAATTAGGCCGGAGTTGAAGCAGAGAACCTCGTTCGCTTCGCTCGCTCTTTCCATGACAGATGAATAGATGAGGTAGATGACGAGGTCACCGGTATTAGTACGTCATCAACCATTTCAATCAAATGGTCCTTTTCCATATGGTCAACGTCCTATTGGTCGACCAAGGGAACGCTGGATAGACGAAGTGCAGAAGACCTGTGCCAGCTTCGAATAGCCGACTATGATTGGCGACAAGCTACCCAGGACAAAGTATACAGTGGTGTGTCTAGAAAGAAAGAAAATAAAGAAAATAATTTATGTCTATTTGTCTCAGGGTGGGTTGCACCAAACTGTAATCGTAAGCGGTGTTCGTTAAAATCCGAATTTATGGGAAGTTTGACAAGTTTATATGGAATAACAGCTGTCGGCGCCACTTTAGCGCCACTTTTTTAACGTCGATCGGTCTGTAATCGTAAGTATAGGTGCAACTCACCTTTAGTGTCGTGTATACTCGGTCGTCGATCTAGGTTCTCATTAAAGCTAGTCTACAGACACAAATACGTGGCTGCAGCGTTGGAAGGGTTCCTTAGAAGCTCGGAACGGGTTTGTGATCTAGGTTACCGTGCACCTGTAAGGCGCTAGGTGCTGACCGGTTTAATGTACAGTCAGATACAAGAACATGAACACTGATACTGTCGAGGAGTCCGATGTAGAACAATAAATGTAGAAAAATGGGTGAACATATCTTTGCACGTCATTGGTGGTAAGTCACCAATCTCTCTGATCACATTCAGATTCAGATTCAGATATATTGTCAAAACTGTGTACATAAGATCTCATGTCATACATTAAAAGGTATCAACAGTTTGCCCATTTCGGACGTACAATATTTGAACTTAAAATTAAACTTAATCGTTTGTAGACCTATACGAAATATTCATTGAGATTGTAAAAGCATTTAATTGCCAGCCATTCCTTCAGTTCGTTTTTGAACTTAGCACTCGAGTGACTTAATCAATTTAGGCAAGTTATTAAAGATTTTGATTCCAGTAGCATAGGTACTCTTTCTAAATAAGTAACTAGAAGGCCTAATTGTACACACATCATATTTATATTGGGATCTTAGAATAGTTTTTGAGTCACTTTTTTTATTAAAAATATCATGTCGTTCCTTAACAAATAAACAAATTTCTAGTATATAAATACACGTCAGAGTTAAAATTTTATTGCTCCTAAAGATTTCCCTTAAGGATTCCTCGTTTTTTAGATTGAATATTATTCGGAGGCTGTTTTTTTGAAGAATAAACACAGACTGTACAGTCACTGAATTACCCCAAAAAAATCATCGTCATGACGTAGGTGTGCAGTAAATAGATACTGACATGACTGACCGTTTGCCACTAACAGCTTACTCATATAGCACTGACTCTACACCGCCAAGTGGCCTGTCTCCAACAAATAGAACAAAACTTTCTCGACCGATTTAAAAAGCCCTCCCATAAAAATCCCTATAGTTATTTAGCAGTTATTCCATATCCTTACGGAAATCGGAGCCATAACCGATAGTGGATCTGATATGATGCTATAAAGAGCGATTTACTAAACAATATGGCGGCATTCCACCACTTTATAGCTATACAAATTTAACTAGAGCGCTGATCGTAGCGCTAGTGTCGACGAAGAACGAATATTCAAAAAACTAAAGCGTAAAAAGAGCTCACTCTGATTTCAACCTTAACTAATAAAGTTTTGAGTCCGAATTAGAAATTCGTTTGTTTCCCGCTTCGACCTTCTTTGGTTTTTGAGTCCTGAAATCTGGTAAGGAAAATTATAGTTCCATTTTTCGCCACCAACGTTGACAGGGCTTTTATAACCTATAAAAGAGGGGGTAGGCGTGTTTTTATAAGTTTAACACGGCGTTTTCGCCGTGTCTCTAGTTTTGGGGCAGTTAAGGGGTTAGATGCGCGTGTAATGGGGTTCGTGACGGTTGGCGTGGAATGGTTATTACATTTTAGTTTTCTTAAGTACTATTCCTGTCTATAGGGACATTTTGCAATGGGTAAGGAAAACATCCCAAAAACACGGACTCGTACTTGACGCTTTCAAATTTTAATTCAAAACAGAAGAAAGGAGGTGAGAAAAAGGTGCTATTCAGCGCCCAACATTGGGAAATTAGTTGTCAGATTTTGACTTGCAAACCCATTTCAATCGACATCAAAGTCATCAATTATTTCTTATGTTTTGTACCTACTAACCTATCTTAAGGGTACGCAGGTCGCTCAACTCTCCATACAAACGTGGTTTGGTTCTTATTTTAAAACTACATGCTAGAATAACATAAAGCTTTGCATACACAATGGGATTCACTCGAACTAGGTCACTATAGAACTAGTGTTTGTTGCTAGAAGTTAAAAGATACAAAATCAGCCAAGTGCATGTCGGGCCACGCGCAGTGTAGGGTTCCGTAGTTGCCCGTCTTTCTGTTACATCGACAAGCGCGCCAACTAAATGGTTGCGTCGGCCGAATTTTTGAAAAAAAAGTTGGCCTTTCTTAGTACATTTTAAGTTGGTCGACTATAACTTGGTAGTTAGTTATGCCTAAGTAGCCGTGATAGTTATCCTTTTAAATTCATTATTATGTACTACTACGATATTTTTTACATTCCCAGTAACACCATTTAGCCGGCAGGGGTCAGGGAGGACACATCACTCGAAAAAAATATTGGGCTTTACAGCCAAATATCTCGCAACAAATCACTAATTTGAAAATCGTTTAAAAAAACCCATAATATTTTTAAACAAGCTATATTATGAGTTTAACGAGAAAAACAAATACATCCCCACTTTAGGGAAGGTTGAATAAAAAAACATTTTTTTCTAGATTTTATTCTTCTGTTTTGTCGGTGTGATTGATTTATATACCCATCCAAATTACACTTTTCTAGTAGAAATGGTTACTGAGCTAAGCCGAAGATGGACGGACAGACGGACGGACGGACATGGCGAACCTATAAGGGTTCCTTATTCACTACGGAACCCTAAAAATAGAGCGCGTAGAACGTTTCTCATACAAAGTCTCTCTATAATCACTTTTTTTTCTATTATGGCTGAAATTAAATTCGTGATATGAAATAACAAAATGTGAATCTATCAATGATTGAGTTGCTCAGAATTTACTATGGAACCAACTTTGTGTTATGCCAAAAAAACAACTATTTCATTAATTTTGCTCATTTTGGACTGAAGAACAGGTGTGTTTTTTGGCATAACACAAAGTTGGTCTTGTAGTAAAAGTTGCGCAAAACCATGAATAGATTCACATTTTGCTATTTTGTATCACGAATTGAATTTCAGCATGTATTTATGTTATGTTATCCTATTCATATTATAAATGCGAAAGTTTAGATGTTTGGATGTTTGGATGTTTGTATGTTTGGATGTTAGTTACCCAATCACGCTTAAACGGCTGAACCGATTTGAATGAAATTTTGCACGAAGATAGTTTATAGCCTGGATTTAAATATAGGATAGTTTTTATCCCGGGTCGATGCGGACGAAGTCGCGGGCGGAAGCTAGTGTTATAATATAGCAACAGAAGCATGTTATTCTTAGCATGTTATACAATGAGCACTAAATTACGTTTGTATGGAGGGTCTACTGTCATAAATGTTATGATGACTATAATAGTATTCATACTAATCATACTGGTATATGACTTGGAATAAAGATATTCTATTCTATTCTTAAAAGTAAGTCTCACCTCACATCGACCCTCAGATTGAATAAAGTTCTATGCACCGTATTGTTCACAATTTACGGCCACTTTAAATGTAAAATGACAGTCAATCTTGTTGCACTCTCCTGTCGGCCATTTCTGCAGCTCGCTCGGCATACGAATCGACGCATTAAAAGTTACGTATGTGATACGTGCACTGGAACTACATAAAACCTTACCTACCGGGAGTAAATAAAACTTATCTATATTTATATTGTACCGCATTGTGCGAATCTTTAAATAGAACAAGTATGAGTAATAAGTAAAACAAAAGTAATGGTATTCATATCATTTATTGCGACCATAGTAATGTGTACCAGATCTTATAGGTACATTAGTTCCATATGGGCCCCGGTAGGGCGTAGCAATATGTTAGTTACATAAACAATTTCATATATTTATTTATATATGTCATCTTGGTTAGGGTATTATTATTATTCTATCATGAACTAATTAACAATTCAAATTTTATCATGATTATTGGTTAATATCTCATGTTATGTCAAATTTCTATTACATATTATGTCCATTTACTATCGACAACACAGCTAACTGACCATCGGTGCACCTTAAGTGCATTGTAATAAGGTTCTATATAAACACAGGATGGTCAGTTAACAGTGTTGTCATTTGTACCCTGAATAACTTACCTAAATAATTACTGCATGACTTGTTAAGTAAACCGAATACCAAGTATGTACGTAGCTAAACGTAGCTTAATGTTAAGTAGTTAGTAATTAGTAAGATTAGTATGATACCTATATATATTTAGTACCTACACGCGGATCGAGCCGCGCGATCTCGCCAACCCACGGGGTTTCCTATAGTGGCACGTATGTTAACATTATAATGTAAAACCTATATAAATAAATAAATTTAAAATATATATATATATTGCTTAGACGTCATCATTTAGGCTAGACCGGTGTCATGTAGGAATTCATCAATTGTGTAATATTCTGTTACATTATTTTATTCTTTATTTATTGCGTCAATGTTCATTTTTACATAGGATGGCATTAAAACATTATAAAGTCGGTACATGGTATTGGAAAGAGATGAAGTTTGATGTCGTAAGTAGAAATCTGTGATCTCTGCTTACCTCTCCGGGAAATGCGCGTGATTATATGTATGAATTTATATTGTAAAGAGGATAAGTGTGAGGGCTTTGTAAGTTTGGATGTAGGGGGCTCCAGGACTTCATATCCGATTGATAAAATTCTTTCACCAGTATAATATAAAATGGATTTTCCGAAAGCACATAAGCTATATTATCTCGCGGCTCCGTCTGAGTTCTCTGTAATAAGCGATCGTAGCCGCTTAGGCTGCTATGTATACTAATTTATATTAGTTAAGACTATATAGTAGACTGTATCTCAAGGGAACAACATGATATATTTACGGCAAGGGCGGTATATTGAATCCTGAATGAAGCGAAAGATTCTACAATAAAATTCTAAGCGTTGCGACCGATTCTAAAGTAGAATCTTGAGCGTAACAAGGGATTCAAGTGTTTACGGCCCAGGCGCAAATTGTTTTGCTATCGAAATTTTCACACCTCCTATGAGGAAAATTGAAATCCCATATTTGATGACAACAATGCCTCTTTTCTGAATAGCAAAAACATCGAAGAAAAGTACCTCACTTATTTAACTTTGATCCCTTTTTTGAACATTGACTCTTTTCTGAATAGCAGGTGTTACAAAATATTGTGACTTTGTATTTTATTCACATCCATCATCATTTGATTTGCTCGGACGCACTTATACAGAGTGTACCAAAAATGGGGTGTGAACCGATCCCTTGATCGGTTTAGTTTTTTCTTATCAGAACACGATACCTGTTATGCCCTTGATCGGTTCACACCCCATTTTTGTTACACCCTGTATATGCCCAACGCAAGAGGGAAGGCATGAGCTATGCGACGTCAGAGATGGGATGTAGAATGATTTCTCAAGTGATAAGATTTTGTTAAGCTTAAACATTGTTATTACTTACCTACATTGTTTTTTTTCTTACAAAGGCGTTCCGAAGAACTTTCGCAAAGCCGTATAAATGACATAAAATTGTAAAATCAACCTTAATCCCGTAAAATACAGCCGATTCTGTTAAACCACAAGTATCAAAAGTTTTCCATCAAAGTTCTTTAAACATTTTCTGGAATAAATAAGACCATTATTATTCATCTATGCACAATAATTTAGCTGTGATGGATTTATTTAATGGGATTGTTTTCTTGCAGTTAAATTGAAGAACCATACGTACCTTGAATATACAAAGGTTCTAACTAATATTCACCGCTTACTGCAATTTCAACCTTCTCTACTACAATTAGAGTTCAAATTAACTATAAAACTGCACGGCTGCTGATGATTTCTTAAAGACGCGTTTGCCATAAAGAATGCAGTCGCCAAGCAATTATCAACCCTAAATCCGTGCGTTAAGGTTCAAAGATAGGGTTTATTCGAAAAACTTTAGTTATTATAGCGTAGGCGTATGTTGGCTTGAGTTTGTTTACTAATTCTATGACCGAATGGCGCGGAGGTTAGTGACTGCAGGTTCAAGAGTGATTCTTTTATGCCACGTCTACCGCCCGCGCGGCTTTGCCCGCATATTGCAAAGAACGCAGGCAAACCCGCGGGATAAAATTACCTATAACTCCAGAAAGTCCTACACGCAGGTGAAATAATTTTTGAAATCTGATAAGCGGTTACGGAAGTTACCCATTGCATACAACTTACATTTTAAAAAGCTGCGAGCTCACAGACTTTTCCTCTTTATCGAACGAGCGAGCAAAGCGAAGGAAGTTATAGGTACGCGTCAGCTTGGGCCGAAAATCGTTTGTATGTCCGGACACCGGTACATATCGCAGAATCATTCACGTACCTACTTCACATCATTGAGGAGTTCCATAGGGCTTCATCGTAAGTTCCACTTAACTTAAGTGATTTCTATAATAATAGATAATACCGAAATTACTACATGCGTGCCTAATATAATTGAGGAGTTCCCTCAATTCCCCATGGATCCCATTATTCAATTCGAGGTTTTATAGCAATGGGACCAATCTGGAAGCACATTACCTTCTAATGAATATTCATCATAAATGACGGAATTTGGAGTTGACCAACATTAAAAAAACAACCGAATTAGGTCCTCCTCCATTTTTTTCAAGTCGTTTAAAAATTTAAGTTTAACCTTAATGTACTTATCAGGTTGGGTTGGCACCCACATTCTCGTTCACATCAACAAAAACAAAAGTTCAAAAAAACCGGCCAAGTGTGTGTCGGGCCACGCGCAGCGTAGGGTTCCGTAGTTGCCTGTCTGTCTTAGTTACATCGACGTGCGGTGCGGTTGCGTCGGCCGATTTTGTACGAAAATTGGCCTTTCCAAGTACACATTAAGTTGGTCACGAAAAAGTAGCCAGTAAAAAAAAGCCAGTAAAAGTATTCAGTAACTACTTGCCTACTTTTTCGTGTTTTTTTTCTTTTTAACACTTTAGTCGTTAATGGGTCCACGAGACCCAGTAGTGTTCATTATAAGCAATAACTTCGTCGTTTTGCATCACGCGACGTTGCCGCTCTTAGTACCTTCCAACGAATGTTTCGCGCGTCGAATCGTCGCCCCACCAATCAGTCGGCGCGCCGCGCTCGCGTGTTATGGACGTATAAAGTGCGTTTGGGTCGGCTAGACCCAGTAGCGACCATTTAAGAAACCTTAATATTTTGTGTATGGGTCCGCTGGTTCTGCGCCACCCGCATCCAGCAGACTCCCGCAACCTTTACCAGGTCATCAGTCCACCTTGTGGCACTCTTTGGGGGAGGCCTATGTCCAGCAGTGAACGTCTTTCGGCTGATATGATGATGGGTCCGCTGCACCCAGTAGCGACTAGTTTTGTAATTGGTATATTTCATTTCTTAAGTGATTACAAATATTATAATTCATGTGTAATAATTTTTAGCATAGAAATGACTACTTTGCGGGGTTTGTCAGACAAGGAGATAGCAGATTTTATAAATGAAGAGATCGAGAATGAAGACTGTTCCGTATGTTAGAGTAAAATAACCAATATTTTGAGTTTTTTTCAGTTCTGTTTGAGTTTTTGGGTTAGTTGATTTTAGGAGCTCATAAATTTTTTTTTCCTATAATAAATGTTGATCTCTTTTTGTGATTTGAAATAAGCATGTAATAGTTGTTAAGAAAATAAAGTAAAGATAAGAACTTTGTGTTTAAAAAACTGTTGATTATATAAATTGGTTGTTTTATTTCTTTATTACAGAAATATATAAAGTTCCTAATATTATTTTCAGTAGTATTTACCCTATCTTTACATAATTAACTGGGTCCGCTGGACCCAGTAGCGACTGTAAGTGTTACCAACTAGGGCGCGACTGCTTAAGTGTTAAATTCATTATATGTACGACTACCACAATTTTTTTCACATCCCCAGTAGTCGCCATTTAGCCGGCAGAACATGACTCGAACAAAAATTAGGGCTTTAAAGCCCAATATCTCGCAAACGAATCACTGATTTGAATGGTTTTAGGAAACCCATAATATTTTTGAACGAGCTATCCAAGTATATACGTGTAATGTATAGGTATTTGGCTAGCTCGCTCAAAAATATGGGTTTAAAGGGAAAACATTTACATCGCCTAAAAAATATTTCAAGACTTTATTGTACTGTTTTGTCGGCGTGATTGATTTTTATATTTCTAGTAGTAATGGTTAGTGAGCTAAGCCGAAGACGGACAGACAGACGGACATGGCAAAACTATAAGGGTTCCTTGTTGACTACGGAACCCTAAAAATTTAATATTAAAGGGGGTTATTACCGTCGCGTGCGCTAGCCGCGATATTTTTTAAATAATAATTATCATTTTATTACTCGCCATGTCATGTCGACTGGGTCCTCATAAAGCGTGGTATTAAATCCTTCTAACGCTACCGCCGATGCAAGGGAAAAGTAACTCTAATACCCGTGTTTGGAGTTTATTTTTGTAAGGTAGTGCGGGTGGAAAGGTGAGGTGCTTAGCTACCTACTATCCGTGATGCCATAGATTAGAACAGACGAGTCAAGTTCTATAAGTTTTATAAAAAAGTTCTTAACGTGTCGTTCATCTTGGTTTGCCCCTAATAAAGCTACTACGATAGTCTAGTGGTTCATGCTTGCTGCTGCTGTCAAGCGGCGTTCGTGGGTTCGAATCCCGGCCCAGACCAATGAGTTTTTCGGAATTTATGTACGGATACTTGCCATTAGCTCTTCGGTGAAGGCAAACATCCCGAGGAAACCGGTCTGCTAGTAATCCCAATAAGGTTTAAAATGTCAGCAACTTGGTCGTGACTCCTCAGTGTCTGCTAACTGTCAGACGTATGCTTGTTTGCCACCGTCGTAAAAAATGTCCTAGCTGTTGTACTCTACGGTTCCGTGTCGTCCTAAGCACGAAACTAGCTCCAAATAAAAACGATACGAGTAGATGTGCGATAAGGGCGGTGTCGCGTGCGCGATAAATTTCGAGCGGTTCGGAATCGCTCGCCGGGCTCGATTTGTCTATCACCAGGTAGCCTTCGATTTTAAATTTAATGGGAGTTTCAGTTCCACCCCTACGGTCTACGTTTACTCGTACCTACCTATAGCTTTTACTATATACTAGAGTGGCAAACAAGACTGCCGACACTGTAACTTTATTAAAGCACTATAGTGGCAAACAAGACTGCCAACGCTGTAGCTTTTTAGGGTTCCGTAGTCAACAAGGAACCCTTAGAGTTTCGACATGTCCGTCTGGCCGTCCGTCCGTCCGTCCGTCCGTCTGTCATCGGCTTAGCTCAGTAACCATTACTACTACAAAACTGTAACTCGGCATGGGTATATACAAAACTGAAGAATAAAATCTTTTTAAAAATTTTTTTAGGTTACCTCCCCTACACCTAAAGAAAAAATTACATCCACGGATGTAATTTTTTCTCGTTAAACCCAGTGTGGGGTATTGTTGGAAAGCTCGTTCAAAAATCAGTGAGTCGTTTGCGAGATATTGGGCTTCAATGTCTCGCCTCCCTGCCAGCTAAATGGCTACTACTGGGTTTTTTGGTGTACCTCCCCTACACCTAAAGTCCCCACTTTCGTCCCCACGTCCCCACGTGTCGTTGGATAGCTTGTTCAAAAATAATATGGGTTTCTTAAAACGATTTTTCAAGTTCGAGTCATGTGTCCCGCCCCCACCCCTGCCGGCTAAATGGCTGCTACTGGGAATGTGAAAGAAATCGTGGCAGTAGTACATATAATGAATTTAAAAGAAAACGAAGTAGGCATAACTAGTTACCGAGTAATAGTCGAAGTCGACCAACTTAAAATGTACTTAGAAAGGCCAACTTTCCTACAAATTCGGCTGACGCAACTATGCAATTTAGTTTGAGCGCGCGTGTCGATGTAACTAAGACAGATAGGAAACTACGGAACCCTAAGGCAAGGCCCGATTTTTTATAGCACTATAGTGGCAAACAAGACTGCCGACACTATAGCCTTAGGGCGCTTACTAGCTATTATTACGTGTATTATAAACGGGACTTAACCGCGTATAATTAATTTATTATTTACAGTTCGGATGTTTCACAACATCCATGATTACGAGGCTTACTAGTATCACTAGCTACTTGAGAGGAGTCAGCTAATTACTTTAGCTAAAAAAAATATTTCATGTATTTATTTCAGATAAAAAATACTTACTTAATGACATATTTTGCTGATACAACGAGTCCTCAAAAGTCTCAAAAAACATCCTTGGGAGCTCTTGCTCACGAGAAACATCACCACATACCAATTGTTCATATCTCTGCCCACCTAGCACGATAGGTATTATGGTCAAGCTTCACGGCTAAAATGTACCAAAACGTCACGTAACATGACCATATGACCTATTATGCTCGCTGCTGGTGTTACTTATTATGTGTGCGATCTTCTGCAGGGGGCGATACTTCCCCAACGGCTGCCGCAAATATTGAACAAGATGGGGTGACATGACCTTCCGGCGTGCCCTACCTCTCTCATCAGCATCGTCCTAGCGTTATTCATGGTTGTGCCCTAAAGGAGCCCGGGGGCCGTTGATACCTAATCCCTAGATTTGGCATAGACACTAGTCGTACGAAAGCGACTGCCATCTGACCTTCCAACCCAGTAGGCAAACAAGACCTACTTGGGATTAGACCAGTTTCCTCACGATTTTTTCCTTCAACAAAAAGCTAAAGGTAAGACACCATTCCGTACATGTTTCGAAAAACTCATTGGAACGACCCGGGATTCGAATCCATGACCGCCGCTTGACAGCCGCATGTCAGAACCACTAGGCTACCGTAGCGATACCCTACCCCTACCCCACCTCTCTATAAAAAGGTCTTAGGCACTGGTCCCACCACCGGCTAGTAAGCTAGAAAAGTTGGGCGAGTAGCATTACATTGCGGATCTGTAAAGGTCGATTGATCACACTGTGCCTGGTCAGCACGCAATGAACCGTTACTCGCCCAACTTTTCTAGCTTACTAGCCGGCGGTGGGACCAGTGCCTTAAGGAGACACTGTGAAGGTATGTAAAGATCGTTCATCCAGTGGAGGAAGCATCTCATTTCTCATCGTTAAGTACTAGTTTGTATTTTGTGCATCTTTAGGTAGGAGTGGAACAGTTCATGCTGGATTGAATATTTAGCATTGGTGTACAACCTTATTTCTATGACACCGCCTGTGTAAGCCATTTAAAATCACACTGCTGTTGTTGTTATCCCGGGAAGTGCATAGAGCCTTCACAAGCTTGCGCCACGCCTTCCTGTCACGAGCGACGTCCCTGGCCTCGCTCCAGCCCCCCTATTCTGTAACTTGTTTTAAGCTCACCTCAACGCTCACCCACAAAAATATATATTGACACCGCAATACGTAGTAACTAAGCGTAGGTAGAGGTCTAGTTTCGTGACGGGTGACCGGCGGGGTGAGCCGCATTAGCGCGTAGCGAATATCAGCCCAGCTCAGGCCAACTGCTCGCAGCTGACTCTCGACTGTTCGCCGCCATGTTTTCACAGAGGACGTCCACCAATTCGCCTTCCGTCGGGCAGCTTCCACTCTAAATCTATTTTTGCATTGTTTAGTTCCCCTCTTCGAATCGTATTACCTATCCACCCATTACGCATTGCGATCTCTATGGCAATGGGTTGTTGTCTTTGGCCAGAAAATGCGAAGGATCGACCTCAGGGACTTATTAGTGAAGAAAACCGCCAACTTCACACTGCCTACTTACAAATTTTCGCAGGACAAACGACTTTCTTTCGCAATCGGAAAGCACCCTTCCCAAACCCACTTTGTATAAACAGCCTCCACAAAGCGTAGAGTCTACAAAAACACCAAACACGAGCACCATATTCTAAGCCCATAAATAAACTTCAAAGCACTCATTTATTTTCGGGCTGACTGTATCAACTTCTTACATTTTTACCAAGTTTCTTCCCAAGGATAAAAATCCAAAAATAGCTTGGAGTTCCCAAGCAAAAAAAAACCTTAAAGCTATATTATAGAGTTGAGGTTTCAGTGGATACGATTATGTTAACTTTGTGTGCGATTTTTTATCAGCCGCGCCTAGGGAAATGTGGTTAGTTGAGATAAAATGGAATAAAAAGATAAACCCGTGGTAACGGGTGGCTTGCTGAGCTCAGAGGTTAGCCCCAATCTTGGGAAACATTTATTTAGGTAGGTAAGTATTTCGGGGTTGACGATTGGTCATACAGATTGAGAGAACAAAAACCGGAAAAGCCGAAAAGGTGTATTCAAAAGTTAAGGGCTTCCGTGCATACATAAAAAAATATTTGATTGCTTGAAATAATATAAGAGAAGAAGCAGTTCATGCGGATTAAGACCCTAAATAAATATTTCTGGACAATCTTACACAAGTCAACCTAGTCCCAAACTAAGCAAAGCTTTTTTTACTGGTACTATATACGACGATACACATACATATATATATAAATAAATACTTAAATACATAGAAAACATCTATAACTCAAGAACAAATATTCGTGCTCATCAAACAAATAAATGGCCATACCGGGATTCGAACCCAGTACCTCTAGCTTCGTAAGCAGCGTCACTACCAACTAGGTTAAAGCGGTGGTCGGCGGTGCTAACTTTGGCATTGTCCACAGAAGAATGAAACTAAATCTTTGTATACCTAACCCAAATATAGAACACCGGTAACACACAGGTTTTCAAAGGTCGATTGCGTAACGTTAGGAAGATCTAAATGTCTTTTTTGTATGGGAAAATGACAGTTCTGTTTTCCTAACGCGCGTTCGATAAGTTAGGTCCGTCAGTAAATCCACTAGGATGCGCTGCGCCCCACCCGAAAGGTACCTCAATGAAACAGCTAAGCTCATACTCTTAAAACCCATTGGAACTGTATTTAGAAGCCTACAATATCGTTACCTGCCTACCTATCGTTTCTAGCAACATCGTTATATCTTATCGATCGCTTCCACGAGATAGCGGCACTCCTGGGGCAAAAACGCAATATCTGTTCTTAGGCTTGATACATACAAACTGCTTATCTGACAAAGATGGCGGATAAGCTAGAAAGTACGGTTAATTGTGTAGATATCCTGTAATTACTCGTGCTATCTCATTTCCGTTACCTTGTTAATAGGAAATGGTTTGGCTATGAGCCAAAGACTATAAAATCAAACGTTCGTTGCGAGTTAGCGAAAATCATGACTTGCTGGAAGACACTGCAGACAGACGTTAAGTCCCTACTCCTACAGACGAGCGTATTTTGCAAAATGCTTCCTTCTTCATTCAAGATTACGACGTAACTATTAGTATTCATTCGAAAACTGATAACGTATTTAAATATTCAAGTACGTTATCAGTTTTTGAATAAATTCTAATTCGAACCCAGGACCTTCAGCTTCGTAGGCAGCGTCACTATCCACTAGGCTAAACGGTCGCCAATAATTGACACACTTCCATCTTAATTCATAACAATAAAGGCGGACAAAGGTGTCAATGAATAAGCACTGGAGTGTCAAACATTGGAACGTTTACCTTATTGCTTTTCTATAGTTATTATTTTTTGTCGCGCTTCTCCTAGTCTCGCTCCCACTCACGCGTAATCAAATGTGTAGACAATGGGTCAGAAGCTACCTTCGTATGTTCTTAACCTACTACCGAAGCGTAAGCGTCAAGATGGAAAGTGTTAACACACTCACAATAAGGTGAGTGTGACGTAATAATTACAGTCCTCACCGCATAAGGAGCGCTCGGCCGCTAATGCCCCTCGCGGCTCATTAACACTTTAAAACCAACACTCTTAATTACCCAAGTAGTGTGCCTAGGTAATTAACAATATGGACTGATGCCCTTACTTGCCAGGGCCCTGGGGTCCAAATACATATGTAATACAACATATAGCTTTTCTTTATAAATAAACTATCTTTTGCCTGCGACTTTAAAAACAATTTCCGCCCATGGTTTCGTTTTTCTGCCTTAAATACTCGTAGTTTAAACTTCGACTCATATCCTAGATTCGGTTGAAACCGCCTCAACCTGCAATCTCACTCTCCAAACTTTCATAGTATTCCAGTGTTATAAAACCACCCGCGTGGTCGTGCCGGAGGTTCTGCCCAGGATGTTTCCTAGGCTACTCTCCCATTCCTATCATTTTACCAGGCTCAGTTTATGGTTGACGACCTCTTTAGCCTTGTTGGTAGTGGCCCTGCTTACGAAGCAGGAGGTCCCGGGTTCGAATCCCGGTAAGGGCATTTATTTGTGTGATGAGCATGAATATTTGTTCCTGAGTCATGGATGTTTTCTATGTATAAAAGTACTTATTTATCTACAGGGTGTACCAAAAATGGAGTGTGAACCGATCAAGTGCTCAACAGGTATCGTGTTCTGATAAGAAAAAATAGAAAAACTTTTTGACGCGATTTTTTTTTACCTTAGTATGGAGCGTTGGCCGACTAGGGCGACAAGCTCCATAGAAATGTAAAAAAAAATATCGCGTCAAAAAAAATTTTGTTTCTGTTTTTTCTTATCAGAACACGATACCTGTTAAGCCCTTGATCGCTTCATACCCCATTTTTGTTAAACTTTGTATATAAGTAGGTATATCGCCGTCTAGTACCCATGGTACAAGCTTTGCTTAGTTTGGGACTATGTAGATTTATGTAAGATTGTCCCCCAAAAAAAAACAAAAGATATATCATATCAGCCGACAGACGTCCACTGCTGGACAAAGGCCTCCCGCCAAGAGTGCCACAATGGCCAGTCCTGCGCCACCCGCATCTAGCAGACTCCCGTGACCTTTGTCAGGTTATCAGGCCACCTACAAAACAATGAAACTAGATATAAAATAGTTATGAATATTGCAATTTTTACTTTATTGAACGCCTCATTTCATACTAATTTGTTAAGTAATGCTAAAACCTCATATGTCGTTTAAGAGCTCCTCTATCCATTCCCTTAATTTTGAAATTGATTGAAGAGACACTGGGTTAAAATACCTACTGACCTACATACAAACATGTGAAATCGTTAGACGTCATCAAATGGTTAAACTAAAGAATAAAAAATGATTCTGCAAGCTAATAAAAACCCAATAAAGTTCATATTACACAGTTTCACACCACAAGCACAATAAAATGGCTTGTCACATTCATAGTGGACTCTTTCTGCAATTTACGATCTATCCGGCGTGGTTCCTAGACCAATGTATTTAGAGCCACAGTATTCCATCTTGCACCCTTGAAGTGTCTACACAGAGCGATTTGTTCAGGGCAAGGAAGGTCAAGTTAGTTTGGTTTATAGAGATTTCCGCGTACAGTTAGTGTATTTATAAACTTCTTGCTAGGGATGCACATTGTGTTCGGTTAAAGTGATTCCGTCAAAATCAGATTTTTCAGGAAATTAATAAGTAGATAGATACCTAGTCAACCAAAACCTTTCTTTTTTTGTGAATAATCTTACACTAAATGTGATACAAATAACATAATGACGGTCAAGCGAGGGTATTATTCAGAGAAATGATAGTTGCAGTATCCATGTGGCAACCGGCTGGCTCGCGGTTTTGGAACCGCTCTCATCATATCAGCCGAAAGACGTCCACTGCTGGACATAGGCCTCCCCCAAAGAGTGCCACAATGACCGGTCCTGCGCCACCCGCATCCAGCGGACTCCCACGACCTTTACCAGGTCATCAGTCCACCTTGTGGGGGGCCTACCCACGCTGCGCCTTCCGGTACGTGGTCGCCACTCGAGAACCTTTCCGCCCCAACGGCCATCGGTTCTACGTGCAATGTGCCCCGCCCACTGCCACAAGTTTAGCGATTCGGAGGGCTATATCGGTTACCTTGGTTCTGCTGCGGATAGCCTCATTTCTGATGCGATCTCGCAGAGAAACTCCCAGCATAGCCCTCTCCATTTCCCTTTGGGTGACTTTGAGCCTTCTTATGAGGGCTTATATACGTCATCACTGGCAACACACACTGGTCAAAGACTCTCGTCTTGAGACACTCTCGTCTTGGAACCGCTCTGTGCAACTCGAACTGAGCTAACTCGGCATGGGCCGGAAATACGGAAATAGGTGGAAAAATCAATTATCATAAGGTTAGTCGATTCAAACAGCGGTTGCCTGAAAGTATTAGGTGCGTTGTTTATTTTATAATGAAAGAAAGATTTGTATACCATTCCTACACTGGTGGGACATTTTTTTTTTTTAAAACCTTATTTAAAACCTCGTTTGCAGTCTACGGCTTGATGTATTTTGGCATATGAGGTCTCGCTCGATTTCTTATTATCATGGGTGACGGGCTATAATACCTATTTGAAAAATATACCAGTTTGGGTTTTTTGAAATAATTATCTTTTGATTTCACTTGTTTGTACAATTTATGCACAACCTACCAAGGCGTGCTTCAATTATTTCCTGACTGACTGACAATCATTCACGGAACTTTTGTATATCTGTATGATTTAGTTTTTCCATTTTTTAAGTTCCGAATGGCAAAAACGGAACTCTTAATAGATAATTTCGACATTTCCGTCTGGCCGCCCGTTCGTCTGCCCGCATGTCACAGGCATTTTACTCAAAAACTGTAAGGTGTATTTGAATGAAATTTGAAGTATAATGTATTTTGTTAGCCGGTACATAGTCTTGTAATAAAATGATAAAAAAGTATTAGGGGGCTACTCCAAACGCGTAATTTAAATTGTGTTCTGTTTTGCGATACTTGCTGCAATTGTGTCTTTATTATCATGATTATCACCCGAAGGCATTCACTGCTGGACATAGGCCTCCCGCAAAGAGTGCTACAATGACCGGGCCAGATAGCCACCCGCATCGGACTCCCGCGCGACTGTCTACCCACGTGCGTCCGTTACGTGAACTTTTCCGCCCCAACGGTCATCGGTTCTACGAGCGACGTGCCCTCATTGCCACTTAAGCTTAGCGATCCCGAATCGCTAAACTTAAGTGTGTTCATGGAATAAAATAAAATAGGTCTTCCAAACGATCGGCTCAAACCGTCGCATCCCTACTTCTAACTCTGAAGTGGAACGAGGTTGCTAGTTCTCTTGATCGGGTGCCAGATATCGCAATTTAGTGTTTTAATTCCAACGGGAACCAGCCTAATAATAATTTAGCTTTCTAATGGGATTAGCTGCGTTTTCATTTCTATATTAGATAGAGAGTTCCGATTTGAGGGCATCACGAGTTGTATTTTTTATTGCACAGCGGCGACAAACATGCAGCCTGCCTGATAAGTGTTAAGACAAGCGTCGGTCTTTACTGTATACTTAGACAGTTAAGTTGGCCCAATTGCTTCAGAGTAGTCCATTTAAAATACAACTCTACTGTCTAAAGATTCATGTTACAAAGCAACTCACGAATGTAACCCTCAAAAGTTGTCTTGCTCGCTTGTGGATGTTCGATATGCCGTGCTGTTCGCCCGCTCACGGAAACTTTGAAATGCTATAGCGTTCTTAGACTTCCCGTAATCTAATGAAACAAAAAAAAAATGTGATCAAGTTAAACTGTTACTTAGCCACGACGGTTCTTATTTATATAGGTATAACTTGATTTAAATATAATATATAGCTGCCCGGCCCGGCTTCTCATGGTTAGTGCGTAACAGGAATGACCCTTTTTCTCGCGGTAAAAAGTAGCCTATGTTCATTAGGGATAATATCGGCTTCTAATGGTAAAATAATGCAGCGCGTGGGGTTATTCTGCTGTCGCAAGTGTCCAAAGGCAATGGTGTCTGTTTACCATCAGGCATACTGGATGTTTGTTTTCCACCGTCATAATATAAAAACAACTGTTGTTGGAATATTTAGGTTAGGTTAGTTTGCTTTGTTTTATCATCATCATCATCATATCAGCCGAAAGACGTCCACTGCTGGACATAAGCCTCCCCCAAAGAGTGCCACAATTACCGATCCTGCGCCACCCGCATCCAGCAGACTCCCGCGACCTTTACCAGGTCATCAGTCCACCTTCGGCCTTACTTCGGGCCTTCCGGTACGGCTGCGTTTTACAATCTGACGAAAAAATATAATTTATGGTGACATTTATACACTCTATTCGTACTCATTGTATGTAGTATAATTATTATCATTATCAGCTATTAATCGCCCAAAGCTGAGCATTATAAGCCTCTTCAAGCACGCCAGTTGTCCCGAGTCCCGGCCCTCCCGTGCTGGTCTCAAGGTCCAATGTCGGCGAAATTAATCCTAACCGTAGCCGTCAACATTTTGTCTCGCTTGCTTTATGTACGCTCGATATGCCTTCCTCGGTATGCTGTGATCGGCATAAAATAAGATTTATTTAACACGTTCACTGCGGGACAAATCTTAAAGAACTTTCAACTGGTGCGGTTGAGATCGAATCAGCCCAAACCTAAGCTCTTTTTCAGTGCGGGTGAGGCCTAATCGACCTCGAATTTCAGTAGGTAATTAAATTCTTCATAACTTTGCCTGTACTCGGAATAGGTGTTTTTTGTTATGTGCTATACATTCGTCACTAAATCCTTAAAATACCCTTAGCTTCGCCTTTGGTTCTGACCTTTGGTTAAAGAAAAAATACCTAAAGAATCTTTAAGGTCTTTTAGGCCTCAAAACGCACTAAATTTTATCTAAGTCTAGTGAAGGGAATGGCAGTTATCGCTAAACTTTCGATGATCATCATCTCATCGACCATCTTCGATACAATATTTCAGACGCCATTTTAAGTTAATCTAATGCATTTATGCTATACAGGGTGTAACAAAAATAGTGGGGATCCGTTTAAGGGCATAATTTTTTTTTTCTATGGGGCAGGTCGTCCGAGTCGGCCAACCCTCCATGCAAAGTCCAAAAATTTTTCGCGTCAAAAAATTTTTTTTTCTACTTTTTCCTGATCAGAACACGATACCGAATATGCCCTTAAAAACAATTAAATTCACAATTGCAAAGACTATCTGTAAAAAAACACTATCCAACGGTCACGATCGTTGTCGTTTTTAGGTTATACCTATTATTTACGTAAAACACGCGTGGTTCAATATCGATAACTATGGCCGCACTAACGTGAAGCAGTCAACTCCCGCGCCGCCCGCGTCCCGCTCAGTGCGGCCTTGAGGTCACTTTCTTGAGACATTAATAAACCTCAACCCGCACTGAGTGAAAATAAAATATATCTAGTGCGGTTGAGGCTTATTAAGACCTCAAACGTTTTTTTTGTACCAACGAGTCCGGCTTTGGAAAACATAAAGAAATGTATATTTGACTGTCGTACGCCTTGTAGTTAAACGGCAGCAGTTCCCGCACGAGAGAGATCACGAACTTTTAGCCCCGCACCAGCGTAAAGTCGAGATTGAGGCGGATTTGACTCAACCCGCAGTGAACGTGTTAACAAAACGGGTCACTATTTCCAATAAGTGAACAATGAAGTTTTGGATTAATCTATATTAATTATTTTCCCTTATTAGTAATACTAGTAGATTAGTTCTGTAGCAAATTTTTACGTTACGTCATTTGAATTTCTTTTTACTTAGTTTACCTACTCGTATACTATATCGTATATATAATGTTGTACCTACTGTTCAGTTTTTTTCAAACAACGAAATTATCAAGTAATCAAGTTTATTGCATTCATGTTGTGACATATAGGTAGATATTACGTTTTAGGTAGTAGAGGTCTCAAACATGGGCCCTGTAAGGGCATCGCAACTAATCTTACACGCTAATCAAAACGGATGTATGTTAATGGTTAAATTATACTTACATAAAAATCTTTTTCTCAAACATGCAATGAAATATTGACGTTGTGTTCTTCATAATGGGCTTCGAAGTATCACGTTTCGGGCGCAGCGAGACGAGAGACCCGTAATGGCATTTCATACAAAATTGGAGGCCTAGGCCGGCAAGATGGTCTTTTTTAATTTCCATTCCACTATTTGTGGCACAGGATCACGGCGTTCAGCCATGAAAACGAAAGTTTGATTTCTTGGAGTTTTTTTAATTTATTTCATTGCATGTTTGAGAAAAGCACTATACATACCTCGGCGTGAAAAGGGGTTGCCGGCCTCATAACTATACGACCTCGCTACGCTCGGCCGTCGATATGTACTCGTCCGGCACCCCCTTACTTCCCGGCCTCTATAGTAATATACTATTGTTTGAATTATACTATTTACTATAATTGCTAACATTCGAAATGCTCCAAAATCCTACGGCATTCATAATTATTATTTCTAATTCTAGTCGGTTTTTTGCGAAATATGAACTTGAATGCTATCATTCCCATGCGTGACAACAGCTAAACAATTAGGTTCAATATTAAAACTAGGTACATAATATGATGGCCTATTTATCTTATTAGCCATAATAACATAGACATAACAACATAATGCTCATTTCTATTTCCGTTTGCAATCAGCCGATAGAAGCAATATGCAATTATGACAGCAATCATTTCTTGTCGTGAACATACATTATGTCGTTATGACAAGGTTTCGCAGCTGGGATTACCATTTGTATCTATGTATGAATTTTAGTTACTTTCATCTGTTTAAGAGTCCTTACTCTTAAAGACGAGCGTATTTTGCAAAATGCTTCCTTTTTCATTCAAGATTACGACGTAACTAAATAAATACTAATGTATTTATTCAAAAACTGATAACGTATTTAAATAATAATTTCTTAAACTAGGGGGCTAACAACGTTCAAATTTTCATTTTCTGATTCTAAACCTAAAATAATTGAGTCTTTTTAAAATTTTGCAGTGAGAAGTGTCGTTTCGGTTCTCAATGTTGCAGAAAAAAGAATCATTTGGTACATACATTGATTACAATCCAATTCACCGTATCTTGTACGAGGGCCTGACATGATTGAAAATCAAAGAACCATAAAAAAACCCGGCCAAGTGCATGTCGGGCCACGCGCAGTGAAGGGTTCCGTAGTTACCTGTCTGTCTTAGTTACATCGACGTGCGGTGCGGTTGCGTCGGCCGACTTTGTACGAAAATTGGCCTTTTCAATTACACATTAAGTTGGTCGACTATTACTCGGTAACTTCGTATGCCTACTTGTTCGTGATAGTTTTCCTTTTAAATTCATTATATGTACTACTACCACGAATTTTTTCACATCCCCAGTAGCTACTGGGGATAGAGCTAAGATTAGGGCTTTAAAGCCCAATATCTCGCAAACGAATTACTGATTTGAAATATGGTTTTAGAAAACCCATAATACTTTTGAAAAAGGAAGCATTTTGCAAAATATGCTCTTCTGCAGGCGTAAGGACCCTTAATACAAACTATTATTTCGTTATACTAGCTTCTGCCCGCAACTCCGTCCGCGTGGAACTCGTTTAGATCATAGCTCCATACAAACTTTCACCCCCCATTTCATCTATTGGAATAATAACTTCTTATCAATGCGCTAGGTTTTTCAGAAGTCGCAAGCGTCCACATACTACGGTGTCCGGTCCGCTTTCCATCATGCAAGCTTATTTGCTACCCTTGTTATAAAAAAAAAACAATGACAGACTTGATCAGTGTGCCGCGTTCTTATCCTGCAGCAAAATTCAAAAAGATAATCAAGAAAAAATGGTAGGAAGGGTGGTAGAAGGGGTCTTTTCATATAAAGACACAGAAGACCATAAAAAATACATGTCTGTTCTCGTGCATGAGAGCAAGCCTGTGCCCAGCAGTTGGACGTATTTAGGCTGATTATATCGACGCTGGAAAGGAGAAATGGGATAAGCGACATTTTTGGAGATATTGAGTTATATATATCGTTGGAATCGGCAGATTTTTCTGCATCGAATGGGCTGGGTCTCGTAGCCGTCTGACGACTTTGGTGTCGCTTATCCCATCGGTGATTTAGAGGATTGCTGACATGTTTTTCTTACTAAACGACTGGATATTTGACCACTTTGTGAAAAATGGAGATTAGATAAAATGTTATATTACAAAATGAAACTTAGATTTTTTTACTTATTTGTTGGAACAAACTTAACTTAACTTGGATAGTTTTACTTCATTACAACTTACCTTTCACTTGTTGGTTATCTTTTTTTACCTGCCCGCATAAAATATTTTAATGTCATTTGAGACATTTTACCTGTCTCTTTATAAAAAAAATATATGGTTAGATAAAATAACCTGGTTGTCATTATCTAGTCTATTGGCGTTTATCCACATTTACTTACTTGCAAATATAAAACTTATGTCGCTTATCTACTTTTACTTGAAACGACTTTGAAATACGACTGTCGTTTACCCCAAATTGCTTAAATGAAATTCCAGTCAATTTGTCGTTTATCCCGTATTGCTTTTACATCAATTTGTCGTTTAGAATGTACTAAAATATCAGATCTGTTTTAGAATTTGGTTGTTAGATAACTTTACCTTTTATGCTTTTTAAAATATAGCTATTTAGTGCTAACTTATTATAGTTATGAAGGTGGTTATTACCACACACAGTATAAAAAAGTGACGCTTACGCATTACTTTCGGGCGCGCCTATTGCACCCAAACGCCATCTAACTTAAGCAGTGATAAGTAAGAGTGTAATATACTTGAGCAGTGCCCTACGAGACGTCGCCTAGGCCACGTTGCCGACGCGTTCGTTCTTCAACACTGTAAGTAACTATACTTTAACATAAACAATTACAAATGTTTTACTGAGTAATGCAACATTGTTATTAAGATTTGCTAGTCATAGTTAAATTTAATTTTGTTTTTAGGTGAAGATGAAGAGACAAGGGCGTATTTTGGGCCTTGCACTAAAGAACTCTGGAATATTGCAGTTGTCAGCCTGTCGAAAGTTAATCTTCGATTCTTCGGCAAAGGTAAGTTTAATTTTTAGTCAGTAAAGGGTAAACAATTAAGCTCGTTAATCACGTATAGGTATAGGTATAACTGTCCAAAAGTTTCCAGTAGGTATAGTAAAGTCAAAATTTTTATTTACGTTTTAAAACTTATGTTAGACGACTAAGGTTCATAATTGTATACTAGTCCTAGACCTTGATACATGTCATCCCACCAACGTTAAGTATTTATTGCGGTTGCAAATGTCAGCAACAAAACCAGCGGAGCTTTTTTTTAATACTACATCGGTGGCAAACAAGCACACGGCTTGCTTGATTGTAAATAGACCGCATCACCTATGGACACTTGCGGTACTTAACAGAAGAATCACAAGCGCGCTGCCGACCCTTTATTAATTTGAGGATTTGTTGTGTTGTAGTTGAGGGTGCGTTGTGTAGCTGGCAAGCTAGAGACAAAAGTAGGTAAGTAGTTCTGTCATGAATGTTGATCATTGTTGTCCTATTGTGATGTTGTGTGTTATTTCGGTTATCACTACATAGTATAAAACAAAGTCACTTCCCGCTGTCTGTCCCTTTGTATGAAATCTTTAAAACTCCGCAACAGATTTTGATGCGGTTTGTTTTAAATAGATAGAGTGATTCAAGAGGAAGGTTTATTATGTATAATATAAGTACCCGTGCGAAGTCGAGGGGGGGGGGAGGGGTCGCTAGTATTATTATAAAGGTGACGTACCCAATGTTGTATGCTTGTTTATAACTATTTGTGTGGTGTATAGGTGTTATATCTGTGCTTATATTTTGTTAGCGTCTGTGAATGTATGTTTTATATTATACATTTAGGTAATCTTTTATTTAATTCTATAAAGCCCGTTAATGTTAAGGGTACTTGCAGATGTTCATTTGAAATATGAACGTGTGGTTTATGTTATCGTTATCTTTATAGCAACCAACCTTAATTGCATAGGTACTTAGGATACCTAATCACTATATCTTAGTTCACAATCGTACCTACTAATTACGGGAAAAAGAGATCTGTTTTTAGGACGACAGTGCAAATATAAGATAGTTACACAATGGATTTGAAAAATAAATTGTACTTTTGTAAACTAAGGTATCGGGCCATTTTCTAATAATTGTGTACCCTATTAGCGTGAGTCGTAAACCAAAAATTTAATCAGTGTCAGTTTTGGTACGATAATTATGCATACAAATTATGTGAAAATGAACTAGTATCAGTAAATTTTTAGTTGACGTTTTACGCTAATTGGGTACACAATTATTTTACAATGCCCATCGATCAGAAAAATAAATATTGTTTTTTTTTGTAGGAAGACGGTGAATGCGAAGATATTCCTAAGAAAAGTTTACCTGAGCACAGAAAGAGTCCCATAGAAGCAAAGGAACGACCTATGACAAATAGGTCTAACGAAACTAAAGAGATTTTTTTAGAATCCGAGAATTATCTTTCGTATATGTCTAATACTGAGCCTTTATCAGATGATACTTTTTCACACATGATAGATGTTAATGATGATACAGCACCGACATATACAGAGTTACAAACTGTGCATCCGTCCACTTCTGATAAAATTCATAACGAAGATGTGGGAATGTGTGCTTTGCCAGAGACAGTTACATTTTCAACTGTAAATTCCGAACCATCTTCTGCAACAGTGGAAATACGTGATCAGTTACAAACTGTGCCTCCGTCCACTGCTGATGAAACTCATAACGAAGAGGTGGAAATGTGTGCTTTTCCAGAGACAGTTCCATTTTCAACTGTAAATTCCGAACCAACTTCTGCAACAGTGGAAATACGTGATCAGTTACAAACTGTGCCTCCGTCCACTGCTGATGAAACTCATAACGAAGAGGTGGAAATGTGTGCTTTTCCAGAGACAGTTCCATTTTCAACTGTAAATTCCGAATCATCTTCAGTGCAAATACGAGATGATGCCGTCCCATCAACTTCAAACGACCAATCTGTAGTAACAACAAACCAGAAATCGTGTTCAAGGCGTCGTCGAGAACGCAGAGCTAAACTAAAAAAACAACATTTGGATTATTTATCAGACGATGAAGTTCTACTAATTAAAGCGTTTGGTGAGTGCGATGAAGATTCAGATTTGTGGGTTGAGGGCTCAGGCTCCCCCGATAGTACTGATAATGAAGATAAAGGAACACGTAAAAAAAGGCAAAAAATAACAGGAAATGCACAACGTTTAGAAGAACATGGAATGGTTGGAGAACTCGGTGGTAAACATAAGAGAAAGAACAAAAGGTTTGAAAGACAGAAATTGAAAAACAGCGGA
Source organism: Epinotia bilunana (assembly GCA_947049275.1). Classification (NCBI taxonomy): domain Eukaryota; kingdom Metazoa; phylum Arthropoda; class Insecta; order Lepidoptera; family Tortricidae; genus Epinotia; species Epinotia bilunana. The sequence goes on from OX346270.1 coordinate 20,420,709, forward strand.
CAAGAGTATACAAAAAGTAACGGTGAATTAGTAAATGCGAAAACTGTACTACCTAATCCATGTCAGGGTAAAAAATGTGGCAATGACTGTGGATCCATTACCTAAGAAAGGAGACAGCGGAT